>OY747131.1:1562126-2269626 GCA_963556465.1 Berberis vulgaris | reverse complement strand
GCTTTCCATCTCCTGAAAGCCTCAAACACTTCAGACTTATGCTTCAGAAAGTAAACCCATACCTTCTGAGAGTGATCATCGATGAAAGTCACGAAGTAGTGTTTCCCACCAATGGATGAGACGGTCGTTGATCCCCAAACATCAGAGTGAACGAGCTCCAGCCTTTCCTTCTTTGGGGTTCAGCCACTTGTCTGAAAGCTGACCCTCTTCTGCTTTCCAAGTATGCAATCTTCGCACATGTCAATCTCAACTGACTGTAGACCTGGAAGTTTCCCTTTCGAGTGCATACTCTTCATCTCCTTCTCGCTCATGTGGCCAAGTCTCTGGTGCCACAGACTGAGATTTTCGTTTCCTGCTGCAACTGCAATTGAACAGCGTGCCCCTGCTGTCATGTAAAGAGTACCCATTGTACCCTTTGAAATCTTCCAGTCATCACCATGGAAGATCGTAGTGTAGCCTTCGCTAGCTAACTGCCCTACTGAGATTAAGTTCTTTCTCAGGTTGGGAATATGTCTGACATCTTTCAGCTCCCAAACAGACCCATTCAACTTAATTTTTACTACACCTTTACCAACGATATCACAGGGTTGGTCATCACCAAGGTATACCTTACCAAGGTTTTCGGGGACATACCTCTCGAAGAATTCTTTATGCGAAGTGGCGTGGAACGATGCTCTAGAGTCTAACACCCAAGACTCTTCCTTGCTCTCCAAAGAGCATATCAGCGCATCATCTATTCCTGAGGTGGAAGTAACATTTGCCTCTGCCTTCGCCTTTGCCTCCTGGTCCTTCGGTGCACTCTTGCACTGAAATTTGTAGTGCCCGATCTTCCCACAGTTCCAACACTCGACGGTCTTCGAGCTCTGAAAATTATTAGGATTTCTGGATTTGGACCTCCTGTCCTTTGATCTACCTCGATAGTTTGATCTGCCGCGTCCATTCCCTCGAGTTGAGTTTTTTCCTCTTGACTCTGTATGCAAGACTGAAGAGGTTGACGATTCACCCGACTTTCTCCGTTGGATCTCTTCACTGAGAGCTAGATCACGAACATCATTAGATTTTAACTTGTTGCTTCTCGAAGAGCTACTCACAGCTGTGACAGTAGCATTCCAGCTTTCTGGTAGAGAAGACAACAGTATCAGTGCCCGTACTTCTTCATCAAATTCAATCTCAACTGAACTCAACTAGGTTGTGACTGTGTTGAGTTCATTGAGATGTTGAGCAACCGATGCGCCTTCCATCATCCCCAAATTGAGCAACCGCTTCATCAAGTGAACTTTGTTAGAGGCCGATGGCTTCTCATACATACTTGAGATAGCATCCATAATACCCGTCGTGATCTTCTCCTTTGCTATGTTAAAAGCAACATTGCGGGATAGCGTCAATCGGATAACTCCAAGGGCCTGTCTATCAAGCAGGGCTCACTCCTCATCCTTCATAGTTTCTGGCTTCTGCCCTATGAGAGGTAGGTACAGATTTTTCTGGTATAGATGATCCTCTATCTGCATTTTCCAGAATCAAAAATCTGTGCCATCGAACTTTTCGAGTTTCACCTTCCCTTCGTCTGCAGCCATCGTTTCCACTCGAATCTGGCTTATTCTGGATCGTTTCTGACAATTCCTGCGAACTATCGTGTATTAGAACACCTCCATTGACAGACCGGTACCGTCGACGAAATTTCACTATTCACAAATTCACTATTCACTTGAATAGTACCCTGGCAGAAAAATTGCCAGAATACACGACCAAGGCTCTGATACCAATTGATGGGGAAATTACGCAAATTTCCTATAAACCAGATTAGCGAGAATGCAATAAATAAATGAACACACAAGTATTTACGTGGTTCACTCAATTTGGGCTATGTCCACGGGCTGCTGTTACTTAAAAGAAACAAATTGTTTACAAACACTCACGACCCACAACCCAATTACACCCGAGAAAACTACTCTCAATTTTTTTTCTCTCTCACAAGCTTAATTCTCTAAGCTTTTACTCACTCTTTTATCTGAGGAGGAGATATGTTTTTCTTTGCAAAGAGAAAAATGGTTGGGATGAGATGATAAAAAATGAGGAGGGGGAGAGACCTTTATATAGGCTTCAAATGAGGTGGGTGAATTAATGAGGTGGATGGATGGTTGCAATTAATTGGGTAGGCATCAACCACCATCTTCCAATAGAGGCTTTAACCACTAGCCTCATTCACCGTCCATCCAATAGCCTCCATTTTTTTTTTTTTGACTTTCTCAACAGCGAGCAGCTGCTGAAAGTGTAAAATAATAATAATAATAAATAAATAAATTCAAAAATATTAAATTTGATATTCCATAATCACCATTTACATTTTGGGCACGAGATCAGTATCTGCATCAAGGGTATCCGGTTTTGTGTGATTTTCAAATTTACCGTTCAAATTTATCGAATACAAGAGAGGGAGTGAATTGAAGAGAACACCAAATCAAAGGAAGCACTGGTTCATCCAAATCAAACCGAAATTTACCTGGGAAAATTACTTTTGTTATTAATCGGACAGTCCACATTGAATCTTTGTAAAGAATCTTCAGTCAATTTTCATGCGTGGTAGCACAAAATAATTTTTTCATTCAGTTTATTTTCCAAAATTTTTTTGGTGAAATGGTTAGTATGTCTTCATAAAGATTGATATATATATTTTTAGACGTTTAACCTAGAAAATAGCTAAGTTTTTTTAGCAAAACTCGAAGAATATTAATTTTTTTCTAATACATATGTTGAAAAAAAAATGATGAGTTTGAATTTTAAAACAAAAATGGTTTTTGAACTTTGAAACTCTCTCTCTATTATTTAGTCTCATATTTTCTATGTAACTTATTGTGGAGGAGTTAATAAGGAGAGTGGTTTTTCTCTCTATTATTTAGTCTCATGTATTCTATGTAACTCATTGTGGAGGAGTTAATAAAGAGAATGTTTGGACTTGAGCTTGGACCCCTTAGGGTACCCACATTTTTGTGAAGGAGGGGAGAGTTAGACCAATGTTGGTCCACGCGCGCCGTCGTCACTCGGCTGAGCCGGGTCGAGTCATATCAAGATTAAACCATTCTTTTTGCTAAAATTTTTATTTGAAAAAAATAAAAATAATAAAATGAGCTTTGCTACAGAGCGAGGGAGGGAGCGAGGTAAAGGGGCGAGGGATGGGTGGTAACCACCCATCCGCCTCGAGATGAGCGCATAGGATTCAAGATGCGCGATGACGCTCATCTCGAGGCAGATGGGTGGCTTCCACCCATCCCTCGCTCCCTTTCCCTCGACCCCTCCCTCGACCCCAAGAATTTTCCTAATAAAATATATCTTAGCAGAGAAGAAGACCCAGTATCTTCTCCCACGTCCCCCATATTTTTTCCCTGATTCTCTCCGCGATTTCTGCCACCATTACAAGGATTTTTCTCTCAAAAGCGATCCTCTCTCAGCCTATAAATACAATCGAACTCTGGGTTAATTTTATATCGAAAATGCATTTTCACAATTCAGTCTTTCAATTCTCAAAGAGTTTTTTTTTTTTTTTTACAGAAAAACGCAATAGCTTCCAGAATTCTATTTTTAAGATTTTTGTTTAGCTTCCAGAGTTCTACTTGAAAGAGTTTTGTTTTTTTACTAAACAATTCATATTTCAGAGAGTTTTTTTTATTCATTGATTTCGTGATTTCGAGCAATAGGAAGTTAAGGGTGAATAAAATTACGTTCGTCAACAGTGCATGTGATTGAACGAGATAGATACAGAACTCTGGGTTGTTTTATCTGGGGATGATAGGGCTTTCAAACTGCTTGCACAATTTTGGGCAGAGCCGCGAAACGTCTTAAAGAGAGCGACCTAATCCGCGACTCAACCCAAGAAAATTGGTAACTTCGTTCCTGTTTTAATTTGCAACATTTATATTTTCCAACAATTTTAAGACGATAAATATCTGTCATGTCTACTATTACTGAACTTGGTACTAAGGACCTAAACAACCCTTTTCGTTTTGAGGGTCAACATTTTAAAAGATGGAGACAAAAAATGGTGTTTTTCTTAACTACGAAAAAAGTCGCTTATATTTGTAATGCTGAAAAACCCGAATTGCCTGCTAAACCTGATGAAACCCACACTAAGGAATTAGATTGCTTGATAGAAAATGACTTCTTGTGTAATAATTTTATTCTGAATTGGTCTGTCTGATGAACTGTATGATTATTACTATTCTGAAAAAACTGTTAAGAATATTTGGGAAGCCCTTAGGAAAAAATATGACACTGAGGAGGCTGGCACAAATAAATATGTCGTCAGTCGTTATCTGAAATACCAAATGACCGATGATAAGTCTGTGGAAACCCAATCTCGCGAGTTACAGAAAATTGCTCATGAAATCATATCTGAAGGCATGACCTTAGATGAGCAATTTCAAGTAGCTGTTGTAATAGACAAATTGCCCCCTAGGTGGAAAGACTTTAAGAATGCACTTAGGCATAAAACCAATGAGTTTTCTCTAGAAAGTCTGATTACCCGACTTCAGATTGAGGAGGAAGCCCGGAAACAATATCAGAAAAATGAAATTTTGATTATTTCAAACTCAAAGAAATCCACCCCTGTATCTCTGAAACCCAGTGGAAAGACTATGAAAAGTCAGAGTCACAATAAAAATCGAAACAATCATAATCGGAACCATCAGAACCGGAACAACCAGAACTAGGGTTGAAAACCGAACCGTCGGTTCAGTTTTTCACCTAAACCGTGAACCGACTTAGGTCGGTTTTAAAATTTTCAAACCGAAATCGATCCGACCATTAAAAAACGATCCAAAATCGAACCGATTATAATTTATGCAAACCGAACCGACTAAAATCAAACCAAAACCGAACCGACCGACTATTTTAAACATATTGTATTATTTATATATAAAATATATATATTCGGTCGGTTCGGTTTGGTTGGTTAAAATCACATAGAAACCGAATTTAAACCGAACCGATTGGTTCGGTTTAGATCGGTTCGGTCAGTTTGATCGGTTTTTTGTTCAGCCCTTACCAGAACAGCAACCAACATAATCAGAATCATCCACAAAATTAGAATGGACAAAAACACCCCTCAAGAAATGAATCAGCACAGTTCCTATGTTATACCTGTGGTAGGCCAGTGCATATGGTCAGGAACTGTCGGAATGGATCTCGTCCTGCTCCATAGGCGAACCTAATCGAATACCAACTTATTGCCATGATCTATGAGATCAACTTTGTTGGTGGATTCGAGGGATGGTGGGTTGGCACTGGTGCTTATCGACATGTCTGCTATGATCGAGAAATGTTCAAATCCTATTCTGAAGCTGAGGACAAGAAAGTGTTGTTGGGTGATTCCCACTCCACTATCGTTGCTGAAACTGGAGAAGTAGAGCTTAAGTTTTCCTTTGGAAATACTGTCATCCTGAAGGATCTCCTGCATACTCCAGAGATGAGGAAGAACTTAGTTTCTGGTTACCTTCTGAACAAGGCTGGGTTTACTCAAATTATAGGGGCTAATTTGTATACCATCACTAAGAACAATGTATTTATGGGGAAATGGTATGCCACTGATGGTATGTTTAAATTGAATGTTGTTGCTAATAAAATTTCTAGTTCTGCTTACATATTGTGTTCTTTTAATACTTGGCATGCTAGACTCTGTCATGTTAATAATCGAATAATTAAAAACATGAGTAACTTATGACTAATTTCAAGATTGTCCTTAAATGACTTTGAAAAATGCAACTATTGTAGCCAAGCTAAAATAGAAAAACACCACATCAATCTGTTGTTAGAGAATCTGAACCCTTAGATTTAATACACTCAGATATATGTGAACTTGATGGAGTTTTGACTAGAAATGAAAAACGTTATTTTATTACGTTTATTGACGATTGCTCTGATTATACCTTCGTCTACCTGATGAAAAATAAAAGTGAAGCATTTGACATGTTCAAAATATTTTTAGCGGAAGTTGAAAATAAGTTTAATAGAAAATATAAAGAGGTTTAGGATCGAGTGATAGATGCACTGAATATGACAGCAGTAATTTCATAGAGTTTTATAATTTTCATGAAATTATTCATGAAAAAACTGCACTATACTTTCCTGAGATGAATGGCAAAGCTGAAGGGAAAAATAGAACTCTTAATGAGTTAGTAGTTGTCATTCTACTTAACTCTGGTGCTGCATCGCACTGCTGGGGAGAGATTATATTGACGGCCTGTTACGTGCTAAATAGAGTCCCTAAATCGAAAAGTAAAACTTCTCCTTATGAGATTTTGAAAAATAGACAACCAAACTTGTCATATTTCAAAACTTGGGGTTGTTTAGCTTATGTTAGAATTCCCGATCCTAAAATGAACAAGCTTGCCAATAGGGCATATGAGTGTGTATTCATGGGATATGTCATTAACAGTAAAGCCTATAGATTCTATAACCTTAGTGATCACGTTATCATGGAATCAAACGATGTTGATTTCTATGAACATAGATTTCCTTTTATCTCGAGGAATAGTGGGGGTACACCCTCTAATAACGTGCATATGATCAGGATGAATGAAAACGATAAAACCACAAAATCTAAGCCTAGGAGAAGTAAACGGAACCGAACTTCTAATAGATGCCGATTTCTATGCCTTTACAGTCGAGGAGGATCCCCTTAGCTTTCAAGAAGCCTTATTCTCTATAGATGCCAATTTTTGGGAAGAGACTATTGATGATGAAATGGACTCTCTTGAGTCTAATAGAACCTGGCATTTAATTGACTTGCCACCAGGTTGCAAGACAATAGGTTGTAAGTGGGTATTTTAAAAAAAATGAAACCCGATGGAAATGTTGAAAAGTTTAAGGCTCTCCTTGTAGCCAAAGGGTTTAGACAGAGAGAAAATGTTGACTTCTTTAACACATATTCTCCTGTTACCAGAATTACATATATTCGAGTGCTAATTTCTCTTGCTGCAATACACGATCTAGTATTGCACCAAATGGACGTTAAGACTGCGTTTCTTAATGGTGATTTAGAAAAAGAAATTTACATGGACCAACTTGAAGGTTTTGTAATTTCAGGGCAAGAAATTAAAATAAAGTTTGCAAACTCGATAAATATCTTTACGGTTTGAAACAAGCTCCAAAACAATGGTATGAAAAATTTGACAATCTTATTATATCACGTGACTTTAAAGTTAGCGAAAGTGACAAATGCATTTATTATAAATATGAAAATGACACTTGCACTATCATATGTCTATATGTGGATGATTTGCTTATCTTTGGTTCTAATATTCATGTCGTGAATAAAGTGAAATCTTTATAGCGTGCGAACTTTTATATGAAAAACCTTGGAGAGGCAATTGTAATCCTTGGTATTAAGATTACTATGTCTGATGAGGGATTTTTTTTGGGATCAATCACACTATATTGAGAAGATCCTAAAGAAATATAATTACTCTGACTGTAAACCTGTATGTACTCCTAATGATCCTAGTGTAAAGTTGTTCAAGAACACCGGTAGTGGTGTTAGACAATCTGAGTATGCGAGCATCATTGGTAGTCTACGATATGCTACCGATTGCACTAGGCCTGACATAACTTATGCTGTGGGACTACTATGCAGATTTACCAGTAGACCTAGTATAAAACACTGGCATGCTATTAAAAGGGTCATGGGGTACCTGAAGAGGACTGAGAACCTCGGATTACACTATCAGAAGTTTTCCGCTGTCCTTGAAGGATATAGCGATGTTGATTGGAACACCCTCTCAGATGACTCTAAAGCCACAAGTGGCTATATTTTCAGTATAGTTGGTGGAGTTGTTTCTTGGAAATCAAAGAAACATACTATTCTGGCACAATCCACAATGGAGTCAGAGATGATAGCACTAGCCACGGCTAGTGAGGAAACAGGTTGGTTAAGAAACCTGTTAGCAAATATCCCTCTATGGGAAAGACCGATACCAGCTGTCTTGATCCATTGCGATAGTACCGCAACTATTGCAAAGATACTGAACCGTTATTATAACGGCAAGAGACGACAAATACGTCGTAAGCACAACACAGTTAGAGAGTTTCTATCTACTGGTGTTGTGAGAGTGGATCATGTACATACTGATGAAAACTTGGTTGATCCTTTGACGAAAGGATTAGCTAGAGAGAAAGTTTTCAAAACCTCGAAAGGAATGAGACTTGTGCCCTTAGATTGATGAGTTATTCATGATGGTAACCCAACTTATAAACTGGCGATCCCAATAAATAGGTTCAATGGGTAACAACGAGTCGTGAATGATATGACATAAATCATGCTGACCTAATAGTAATTCCATTCCTAGATTGAAGCATGAGTTCCTGAAGCGATAGTAGGATGAGTTAAAAACTCTTAGTGAGATCTATGTTCTATTTGGAGTGGAGTACCTAGCTACAGGAGTACTCTTGATAGACTCACCTAAGTGATTGTGGAAGTTTGGCCGCTTCCTATGAAATTTATGGGCAAAATTCCTAGAGCCTTCACTATATTGGGATATACGTACATGGCTTTAAAGCATGGGCTTTTTTAGACTTCACCCTAGAAAGATTGTGCGTGTAATGTTGTTAGGGATAAAGTTCAAAACTACAGGTTACTCTAGTATAATCTAAATCATGAACACTACGCAAGAGTTCAAGTTGAAAGACACTTTTATTTATGCACAATCTTATATTTATAGATTGCTCAAAGAAGAAATGTATTTTTTAAATTCAAGTGGGGGATTGTTGAAAAAAAATGATGAGTTTGAACTTTAAAACAAAAATGGTTTTTGAACTTTGAAACTCTCTATCTCTCTATTATTTAGTCCCATATCTTATATGTAACTCATCGTGGAAGAGTTAATAAGAAGAGTGTTTGGACTTGGGCTTGGAACCTTTGGGGTACCTACACTTTTGTGAAGGAGGGGAGAGTTAGACCAATGTTGGTCCGCGCGCCGCCGTCCGGCCGAGCTGAGCCGAGTCGGGTCATTTCAAGATTAAACCATTCTTTTTGCTGAAATTTTTATTTGAAAAAATATCTTAGTGGATTTTTTCCCACGCCCCCCAGATTTTTTCCCTCATTTTCTCCGCGATTTTCGCCGCCATTACAGGGATTTTTCTCTCAAAAGCGATCATCTCTCAGCCTATAAATACAATCGAATATGACAAGTGGATCGAATCACATTCAAAACACTCAAAATATGACAAGTGGATCAAATCGCTTAGTGGATGTAAAAAAAATGGCAAAATCACGTTTAACCTAGAAAATAGCTAAGTTTTTTGGCAAAACTTGAAGAATATTAATTTTTTTTGTAATACATATCATTTATCTTTGTTATAAAACTCACAAATTCAACATCCATTTTTGACATTCTGACGACGTATATATCATCTTTAAAATTCTGCCGTGACAGCTGACACGACGTCCTCTTATTCTCGCATGCACCTTTTGGAAATATGAGTCAATGACAAGATAACACCTATACTACAACATCAAAATGTCAAAATAGATGTAAAATTTGCAAGTCATAATATTTTCGGCCACATCAATTTCTTAACCAGACCATGCATGCATGATGGCTCAATCTATTTAGGAGGGGAACAATTCTTAAGAGCCTAGCCCCTAACGCCAAAATAGATTGGCGCTAGGGGAGCCTCAAGACCCTCCATCATCCTATTTTTCTCGTCTGTTCTTCATTTGTTTATTTGTTGTTCTTCTTCTTATGTTATTCATCTTCATTTACTTTCTTCATCTTCATCATATTCTTGAGCCCCCTGACGCCGAGGCACTAGAGGCATCGCTCTTAAGAATTGTTCTTACCAGGGAGAGGTCGTCTACATGTCTCATTTTTTTTACACGATTACTAAACAGGTCGTGTTTGTGTCTTGTCTAAAAGACGACGAGATAAGGTTTCCTCTCGTCTCTTCAAACCCATCGAGTGGCCCTAATTCAAACCCCACTCTCAAATTCCAGATTACATAGAGAGACACTGAGACGAAGAGCGAAAGAGCGAACTCTGAACCGAAAACCCTAAATCATCTCTTCTCCTCCTATGCTCCGCCATGTGTGCTCTTCTTCAAGCTTCTCTTCTTCTCTACAAACCACAAATCTCTCTCGTCTCTCTTCGTCGCTCTTCTTGTTCTCCTTCGCGACCTCTCGTTTTCTTGAAACCTCGCTCATGGAGGTCTCAACATCGTCTCCAACAACGTCACCACCACAACTCTGTAGTGGTGATTCCTCATGCAATGTTGTCTTCAGAGAACACTGATTCGACCTCCAATTCAGGTTTTCTTGATCAAAGTATGAATCTCGAGGTGGAGAATTTGAAAAGAAGAGAGAGTTTAGATGATGAGAAGGTTAGTGAAGTAGCAGAAGCGAGTGTTAGTGGTGACGGTGGTGAAATGAAGAGTGTGTTGGTGAAGGAGGAGGAGGAGGGTTTGAAAGAGGTGGAGGAGAAGAAGGGAATGGATAAGAGGCTGCCAATAATGGTGTTCTTGGTGGGAGTGTTTGCTTCACTGAAAAGAGGATTCGAGAAGATTGCGTTTTCAGAGTGGTTGAATTGGTGGCCATTTTGGCGGCAAGAGAAGCGTTTGGAGCGTTTGATTGATGAAGCTGATGCCAATCCGAGGGATGCGGCCAAGCAGAGCGCGATGTTGGTTGAGCTTAATAAGCACAGGTTCAGCTCAACTCTTGAATTAATCCATGCCTTTTTTTTGCTAAATGTCGAGGGATTGAGCGAGGAAACCAGCGAGGGAAATGAGGTGGAGGGGGTGGAAACCGTCCACCCCGCTCGAGATGTGCGAGCGAAAAGTCAACGCTCACATCTCGAGGGGGGTGGACGGTTTCCACCCCCTCCACCTCATTTCCCTCGCTGGTTTCCTCGCTCAATCCCTCGACATTTAGAATTTCTGTTAACTTAATGGATTCACAATTATTTTAGTTTTGCAAGAACTAACATGTTAGACATTGGACAATAGTAGTTTGTATATTTAGTCTGAACCGAATAATCACATCAATTATTCAGCCACTACATTTGACTTGTTTGCTTGCATTGGGCTTTCACCTATTCGTGAATTTATAATCATCGTGATGATACTTGTATATAGTTGGGTCGTATATAGAAATTTTCCAATGGTTTTAAAAAAAAAGTCAGTGGTTACTGGTTACATCTGTACAAGTAAATGTATTACAAAGAGCTTGTTTACTGGTTACCGTTCCTATTTGGAGGCTCATTTAGCTTTTCACTCTCTCATCATTCTCTCTCCCCTTAAAAAAGAACTTTTGACAAATTGCATGTCTTTCGAACTCATGAATCATCTCCCTGATGGGCAGTGTCATACAGTTGTTGTGTAGGAATTCCTTGAAGTGTATCCCAGTTTTGCATTACAGATGGTCATGTGATTTGTTTGTAAACCATGTTGAATTTGTTTGATGTTTCCATAAAATTTGAACATTTTCCCATAAGTGTAACATCTTGAAGTTTGTTGTGTACTTTTCGATAATGAATTAGTGTGTCACCTTTCCCAAAATTTTTACTTGGAGCCTGTTTGTTAAACACTTATTTTATCACTTAAGACTTCATTATGAATAATTCAGTGTTTCCTGTTAATGTATTTGAAGTCTGAATTCAACCTGTGATTAATGCCAGATTGAGTACTAAACACTAAAAGCTGAAAGTGTTGAAAACCTTAATATTCATTGTATATTTTTATTTTTGGCATCACTCCCATGTTAAAAACTTTGGTATAAAATTTATTGATCTTTATAATGAACAAACAAACAAATTTCAAAACTTTAATAATCAGTATTCAGAGTTTATAATGAATCCATCATTACCAGCTTTCAGTATAAGGCTTCATTTTGAGTGTTTTTAACAAACTGGCTCTTGATCTTTGTGGCAGTCCTGAATCTGTTATCAGGCGTTTTGAAGAAAGAGATCATGCAGTGGATAGTAAGGGAGTTGCAGAATATCTTCGAGCTCTTGTAGTCACTAATGCCATAGCAGAGTATCTTCCAGATGAGGAGTCCGGAAAGCCTTCTAGTCTTCCTGCACTGGTAGATAAAGTTTGTCATGTTGCTACCTTGATTTATTGAACTAGTTGCCAGTATATCAGATGTTGGTCTTCCTTATATATGATATCCTACACTTGTTGGCTGATTTTAGATGACATGTGTGGATGCTTACCCATCCATTTATTGGATATGATAACTTTAGATCTCTTCTTTGTCATTTTCTTTCTATTACTATCTTATTCTTGCGAGGATTTGATTTTGCTGAAGTAGTAATTTTGTAATATAAACAGTTACAAGAGTTGAAGCAGCGTGCATCAGATGGTACAGAAGAGCCTTTTCTGAGTCCTGGCATATCTGAGAAACAGCCGTTGCATGTAGTGATGGTAAGTAAGAACTAAGAAGCAATTGAGAAGAACACTTGTGTTCCCTGTTTTGGATAATCTGTGGTAATAATATATTTGATAGCCAAACAAGAGGAACTATTGTTAAGTACTTTCATTCAACCCTAAGTTGTATTCACGTTCATCCATTTGAGACTGGTAAAGCTCATATGTTTTCCATTTTCACTCAAAAGGTTGACCCTAAAGAATCAAACAGGTCGACTCATTTCGTTCAAGAGATCATCTCTACCATCTTGTTTATGATCGCTATAGGCATGATGTGGTATGACATCTTTCTCAATCTTGCTCCTTACTTTAACGCTTTTTGTTATTGTTACTGTCATCATTGTTTATTACGTTAAGTGTTATTATCATAACGTAGACCAGATAAATTTTGGTATAGTATTTAATATTATTACGTTGCATTTTGTTGAACTATGGAGATAAGGCTTTCTGTATAGTTTTGCTAGAGGCGGCCATAAAGGAACAATTGATTGTCAATTCTCTAATATTTAAGTGTTCGTGCCAGGATGATGGGTGCAACCGCACTTCAAAAATATGTAGGCAGCTTGGGTGGAATGGGTGCTTCAGGTGTTGGCTCAAGTTCTTCATACGCCCCGAAGGATTCAAACAAAGAAGTTGCTACAGAGAAGGTGGGTGGTCTTTTCCCTTTCAAAGTCGGTAGTTTTATAGGTTTTTTTGTACAGGTTGTGTTGATTGTTCCTCATTTCCTTTTTCAATTTAATTCGTACTGCTTGTTTACTTCAAATGTTTTACTAGCCTTACAATTTTTCCTTCAAAAAGCTAGTATGTTTCTTTTGAACCAAAATTGGCTGGCTTGTCTTATTAAGCTCCTAATTACTTGAAATTGGAGGTTTTTGATACTGACGGATATGGTTTCAAATGATATAGCTTGATCTTGGTATTGGCATCTCTGAATGGGTTGCCAAAGAGGCACGTGCCTTATATGAGCATGCACGCTTTTACTAGGTGCGCCATAAACAGTAAAAAATTAAATATCTTGGTGTTTTTTTAAATGGAATAGAATTAATAACCTTAACTCAGTGGCCTCCCTCCTAGTTAGAATGTAATTCAGTCTCTTTGTACTCCCTTTTGGCTTGTGTTGTGAGTACCTCCTAAAGAGCTTCTTCTCCATTTTAGCTTCAATAAAAACTTTTGTCTTGCTTATCAAAATAAAAAAATAAAAAATAAAAAATAAAAAATAAAAAATAAAAAATAAAAAATAAAAAATAAAAAATAAAAAATAAAAAATAAAAAATAAAAAATAAATGAATTTATTTTCCTTACTTGAATTAAGCATTGTGCGAAACAAATACCCTAGTTGACTTGCCAGATCATCCATGTTATGACTTCTTAGTGACTTAAAAAGTTATACCATCCTTTATTTAGGGTGCTTGAGTAACTGTCTGGATTTTTATGAGAAATGAGTCGTAGGTCCACAAACTCCTTTGGTCTTTGAGTTACATAGCAGCTGAAGTATACATGGGCATACAGGGGAATTCAGCTTCTTGGGATTTTTAGCTTTTAGGAGGGGAATTAGAGATTCAGAATTACCTTTCTTCTTCAGTTGGTGTAAGTTCTTCAGTTGCAGTAACAAGTCAGGGAAATTCACAGTTAATAATATGCACCTCTCTCAGTTTCTCTTTAACTTAACCATCAAAGGTTACTCCCCCTTCATGTTTGTTAACAAAAACTTTGTGGATGAAAGAAATTCTTCCTAGAGCGAACTTCCTTTTATGGGCAATGGCTCATGGTAAAAGTTTTGACAGTTAATAGCCTTCAAAGGAGGGGATTGATTATCACCAGCTAAGATAACTGCTCCATCGAAGGGAGATGGTTGTGGGATAGAGTGCTGCATGCAGGGTTGTGAGTGATCCGGAGAGAGAGAACATAATTTTCATCGGGATTGCCAAAGACATAGCAACCTCTGTTTGACATCAAAGCCCTGGTTTGGCTTTGAGCCAATATTTGGGATATGATTAGGAGGCAGATTTCCATGTGTATTTTTTATTGGAAAAGAATGTCTATCTGTGAAAAAAAAATTTCTCTCTTGTCTTGTGATTTTCTCAGTCACTTTGACTTTTTTTTAATGAAATTTATCTCTTATTGTTTTGGTGGTTAAAAAAATAATAATTTGAGTTACATTGCCAAATAAAAGAAAGTCTCAATGATTATCCTCTACTGGATCTGGGAGGTTGTATTAATAGTGACCGGACTGGCTAAAACCATTGTGTTCATACTTCCGATTCTCCTTGAAATCCAAATAAAGCATTTCAAGTAATTTCTAATGTGAGAATGCCAATTTCTTAATGCTCCGAATCAAATGTGATACAGGGTAGTATGGTGTAGTCCTTTGGAATTTATAGATAAGCGTCAAATACACAACCCCTGCTCTGTTATATTCATGTGCAAGCATCCTTACCCCTTTCCCCTTTCACATTTGATAACAATCCCAACTTATGGTTTCTATGCAGAATGTGAAGACCTTCAAAGATGTTAAAGGTTGCGATGATGCAAAACAAGAACTTGAGGAGGTAGTGGAATACCTCAAGAATCCGACAAAGTTCACTCGCCTTGGAGGGAAGTTGCCCAAGGTATTTCAAACTTTTGAAGTTCTTCATATTACAGTTGTATGGTTCCATGTCCCTTTCTGCATATTTTTATTTGTGGGAGAGTAAACAAAGCCCGATTAGAAATGAAAACATGGTTATTTTTACTTTGTGAGTAAAATTAGTTTTTAGTTCTTGTGCCAAAAAAAAATCACCTTTTTTTTAATTGTATTTTTGGTGTTTGGTTACATGGAATCTATTGGGGAGGACATTCTTTAAGGCAAATTTGATCAAAATGTTTTTTTATCTGCAAAAAAGTGGAAAAGGCCTAGTGACTCACTAGGCAAGAAAAGAAATCAATACAACAAAACTCAGTTACAAGTAAAAATCCTCTCCCACTCAAACATGCATGTGTGAAATACAATGTTTTGCAACATTCCCCATATGTTTCCTCAATACCAAACCAGGGCCTTAATCTCATTGCATAAAGTAGGGCAATCTTTTTCCTATCTTTGAAAATTCTATCATTTCTCTCCTTCCAAACAACCCAACAACCCAAATGAATGCAAACATGACCCTCTTCCACAACCATAAACCTTTCTCAGATTAACCATTGTGCCAATTAGAAGCCATTTGCAATAAGTTTTGAGCATTTGGTGTTGGAGTTCTAGCTTCCTCACAAATAGCTGTCCAAATCTCTCTAGTGAAAGTACAGTGAAGAAAAGATGGTCAGCAATCTCCTCTTCTTTTTCACAAAGACCGGACTTACTAGGAATCATTATTCCTCTTTTGGATAGGTTATCAACACTATGAATTCTGCCATGACCAATTAGCCGAATGAGGAAGTTCACTCTAGGAGCAATATGTTTAACCCAAACGGGGTTGTGGCCAAAGGAGGAAGGGTAGCAAATGTTTTGAAATGAGGTTTCTGAGTGAAGAGCAAGTTTGTTGTGCATGTCTTGTACAAAGAATTTGATCAAAATGTGGTGGACTAGATTTTGATTGAAGGTGGGAGTTGAACTTCGATGAAACATGGGAATCCAATTCTATTGGGGGGGTTGGGGGGGGGGGGGGGGGGGGGGGGGTGGGAGTTAGGAGTTGGAATTTTCATTTTTCATAAGAAGAACTCCCACCTTTGATCAAAATCTGGAATCTATGGTCCACCACATTTTGATCAAATTTGTCTTAAGCACAATTGGTCCTTTAATTCCATGCAATTAGACAAACCTTAGATTCTACGTTAATTGGGAAAGAAGTAATAGTGGTTCTAGGTGACAAATTCAGCTGTTTGTCTTTTGAAATGATTCCTTTAGAGTTTTTATATCATCTCTTGTTTTTCTTTATATGTGAATAGTTTTATGTATTCGTCTGAAATGCTTGCAGTGTTGATGGATTTTTTTATTCCAAAATTATTTGTTTCCTTAAGTCTATTTATACTTTTCATATTGTGCCACAACTTCTGATATTTTGACTGCTTATTTTTTAGTTGACATTTCATTTTACATGTTTTTGCTTCTAAGATGTACTTATTTGCAGGGAATTCTTTTGACAGGACCCCCTGGAACAGGAAAAACTCTGCTTGCTAAGGTAAACTTCAATTGTATAGGACTGTTCATCTTTATATCTTGGTATTGCATTCTTATGCTTTACTCATTATATATTTGGCTAAGCTTTACTTTACGTCTCCACATATTTGAATTTGTAACTTGCTTTTGCTGCTGCTATTTTTGAGAAGCTGATCTGTCAACTAAATTACTAATGCACTAGAGTGCTATCCTAATGTGTGGTAGAAGAAACTGCAATCAAATACCATTTATATCCTTTCTAAGATGCTAAATAGCACTATTATTGTATCTTATTGTCTGGAAACATTTATAACTCTTGATATATTTGGTTCTAGTTGTACCTTAAAAAGAGGTTATGCAATTCTCAAAAGGTATTAGTTTGCAAGTTATAAATTGTAGTATCTGATAAATTGTTTTTTTTTTTTTGGCTTCAAACGAACATCTCATCAGTTCGAACTAATTAAAGAAGTGTTTAGCTCGAGAAATCCACTTTATCAAGTTTATGACTAATTTCTGTGGAGCTGTTGGGATGTTTATTGTATTCCAAGTAGGGCAGAGTCTTAGAGAGTAACTAGGGTTACTATTTAGAGTTTGTTAGGCATTAGCTGTTAGAGACAAGGTTTAGTCTTTTATCTCACATGCCTTAGGTTTCTTGTGTTCCAAGCCACTTCTTTGTTGTTTTTTTATTTTCTGACTCACATAAATACAGTTTATTTTATCCTTTGATTAGTGAGATTCAGTCAAATGAACGGTATAGTTTTGATTGAGGGTGATGGAGGACACTAGAGTTAATCTACACTGCATGTAGCAACCACCCATTATTAAAATTGTTCGTATTTTTGGTCTTTAGAAAGATGAAATTTACTGTTTTGTCGAATACCCATAATCATAGCTTTTCAACTTCAACATCCACACCTAGTTCTCTAGCAGCAACCACTAACTGTCTTGTCTACATGATCTTCTCCTTTGGTTCCTACGCATGTGGTCGTATTCTTACACGATTGTTTGATTTGGATCTTTGAAGGCTGTTGCTGGGGAGGCTGGGGTACCTTTTTTCTACCGAGCAGGTTCTGAATTCGAAGAAATGTAAGTTGCCTACCTTGTTGCTCTCAAATTATTTCTTTAATCCGACTGTAATACATTAAAATAGTAGCTGAATTTGTGTAGCTCCTTGAATCGATTTGAATCATTAGATCGGTTGTCTTGATTTATACAAAAAAAAAAAAACAATTTTAGTGGTTTGATGCCTGCTACAACACCTATAGGTATATAAAAACACAATGCTATTCATGTATCCTGAATGAAATGCATTTTTTTAATAGCAGTGTATGCTCATCATCTTGGGGATATCTATGGTTGTAACTCAACCGTTGAGTCTGTCACCTTCATCTAAGTTTATACTGTGAATTATTACAAGCAAGGATGGTTGTTGGAAACCAATATCTACCATGTAATATTATGGAGGAACCTGGGTGATCCCTCTTGATACTGAGAACTTAAGCCTTTTGTAAACAAGTTACTGAGGTATTGATTGAAGTGTTGCAAGAGAGTAGGGTCTTCAGATTCTCATGCCCTATGTAATTTGTTGGATCCTTTGGTTGGAGAGGAACTTGAAATCTTCAATAAATATCTGATTGATTGTAGAAATATTAAAATTGGGAAAAAAAAATTTATTGTTGGGGGATTAGGTTTACTTATATTTTGGGAGTGAGCTTTGGGAAGTCTTACAAGTTAGGAAAGCCTCATTAAGTAGCCCTAACCATCATCAGTGCTACACTTAGCTTGGTCCTTTTTTTACACTATATGCATTGTTCAGTCCTACATTACTATGTAACAAGGACACTGGTACGTGTGTTGTCGGACATGTTGACTAGAAAACCCACCAATACAAGGACACTCCTATAAATTGGCATTTACCTTTTCAGTTAACTTTATTTTGTTAATCTTGTTTTATTATTAATTTGTAGAGCAATAATTGCTATGTATACATTTGTAACCCACCATGATGTACTGTTAACATTTCTAAAGAATTGAATCATTTGAAAATATGTAAGAAATGATGATCTAAGCATGAAGTGTCCCTGACCAAGTGTTGGAGTATCCAACATGGGATCTTCTTATAAATATAAGTTGCCTTGTCTGATAGGTTCAATATTTCTCAAAAAAAAAAAAAAAAAAAAACCCGAGTCCATGACTACATGTGACATAATAGTCAAATAGTGGTTTGAATCAGATGTTGTTAAAATGATTTTTAAGATAGACTCAACATATTTGCTTTTGTACTCTAGGTTTGTCGGTGTTGGCGCACGACGTGTTCGGGGTTTGTTCCAAGCTGCTAAGAAAAAGGTGGTTGTTACTTTCTTATCCTTGGAATCTTCATGATTCATTATCTCTGCTACCTCTTGTTCTACTCTGATGCATCGTACGGTTGAACGAAAATCGATAGTTTCCTAGTTGATATAGGACAATCTTATGTGCAAGCTAAGCAACTATTGCTGCCTTCATCCTATACTCACATGGACCAAGTTGCAAGATAACGTGGGTCCATGTGTGAGCATTAAATTTTCAATCCTTTTCTCATTCAACTGGAAACTCTGAAATCAGGTTGATTGTCTTTTGTTTCATTCATTTGATATGATAATTTTTTTTTTCTTCTGAAATCAGGTTCACTGTTGTTTTCTTCTTAATCTAAAACTGCTAGGGTTATGCCCTCCCCATTCTTTTCTACATGGCACCGGAAGCTTCAATTAAATAATATGCTGATTGAGATTTTTTTTTTATTATTGTTCACAGGCACCTTGCATCATTTTCATTGATGAAATAGATGCCATTGGATCAACACGGAAACAATGGGAAGGACATACAAAAAAAACATTGCATCAGCTGCTTGTTGAGATGGATGGATTTGAACAGAATGAGGTACATTAGAGGGGGGGGGGGGAGAGGAAATCACCAGTAGAGAAATTTGCATTCATGTGTTTATCTGGCTACACTTCTTTACAGGGTATTATCTTGATGGCTGCGACAAACTTGTCCGAAATTCTTGATCCTGCTTTGACAAGGCCTGGAAGATTTGACAGACATGTAAGTGTTTCCCATGATCCCTAGCATGTGGACAGTCGAAAGTATTGTTTTCCTCATAATATAAGAAACTAAGGTAGTTTGAAAATGTAACATTCGTACAAAAGAATTTATCTTGTGTACTATCTACTAATCAGCAACTTGGGAGTTGAGGCTTTAATTCCCTTATTTATAACTGTCCATCAATTCTTGTAATCGCCCAGTAATGGCTTATTCCATCTAATTGCAAAGAAATATTTTCCAATATTACTCTTGAATGTTCATCCTTTCATTAAAAAACGTATTTATATTTTGGGATTATATTTTGGACTAAAGTCATCGCTATTTGGTCATATACTCTTATTTGCCCAACATCTGCTCAAGTCTAGTATGCTGTCAATTGCAGTGAAACTAGTTAACGATTTTAGACTTAATTTGTATTCTAGGGCTTAGTGCCATCTTTCAAAAGTTATTAGATATTTCAAGCTCATTTATGCTGGAAAATTTTGCTGTTTCAGTCCACTGTCCCATAGAAATCTTGCTTTAAAACAAAACTGCATTTAAAATTCAATTAATTGATAATTAAAACTTGTAAAAGTACAGAATCTAACCAATGTGCTTCCAGATTGTTGTTTCGAACCCTGATGTGCGAGGTCGTCAAGAGATATTGGAGCTTTATTTACAGGACAAACCAATTGCTGATGATATAGATGTCAATGCAATTGCTCGCGGTACTCCTGGATTCAATGGAGCAGGTCAATTCTTTTTCTTCTTCTTCTTCTTTTAAAGTGTTGCATGGATGCAGGTACGGATTTCTGACACATACAGTTTCTGAACTTAGGAAATTCAAAAATTGTTTAATACATGGATTAAATGCCATAACTTCATTCACGCCTAATCATAATAACATGTAGTGCAATTGGATACCTTTTAGCTAATTTAAATGTAATAGGACAATATATATTTCATATTTCTTGTGAAGTAAAGAAAATATATATTTGATCTAACCATAGTTATCAAAAATGTTTACCATATCGTATATCGGAACCTAAATTTAAGATGCATGTATTGTAATGTATCGTAATCGTAAGATATGGTGCAAAAATTAATACATAGATACATTTCTTAAATTTTCTTTATTATTGTAAGTAATATATCTACCTTTCTAATTCATATAACATCTTCAGTTCTCATCTTGACACAATGTTACCATTTAACTGGAAACCCCATGTTCAGGTAGAATATTCTGAAATGGTATCTTAGGGGTATTTATTTACACCCTCTTAACCAGACATTATGTTTGAATTTTAAAAATGTAGCTATGAATGTCTAATTTTAAAAATGTAGCTATGAATGTCTGAATGTTATGTTTGGTTGGATTTCTACGAAAATGCATTAGACATAACCATAACTCTGAATTGCCCAACTCTATTACTTTATGAGTTAGAGGCTCTAACTAGAGCCTAAAACAAACAGTTTCCAACATCTCTAGTTAGAGGTTGCCTCTTAGTAAGAGGGTAGATCTCTAACGCAAACAAATACCCTCTCATTCTTACTATCCATTTTCTTTTTAACAGATCTGGCAAATCTGGTGAACATTGCTGCCATTAAGGCTGCTGTTGAAGGTGTTGAGAAGGTGACTGCTTCGCAGTTGGAGTTTGCAAAAGACAGGATAATGATGGGAACAGAGGGCAAGTCAATGTTCCTATCAGAAGAATCAAAGAAGGTAAGCATATTATCCAGAAGTAGTTTATCGTGCGAGTTTTGTATCTTGAGATCAATTTTCTGTACTGCTGTAAAACTGGAGTAGAAGGTGACATTAGTTTCTCGTTTGAGTATGCTTGAAAAGAAGGATGTGCCTTTTAGGTTAATTTACTTGGAAGGTCTATCTACAATATATTTGCAGCATTTCCCAGTTAGGTATATTGGTTACTTCCTCACAGCATAAGCTAAGGATAAGGCAACCTCTACGTATGTTAACTGAGAAACAGAGCCCACATTTGGATTAGGAGATCTGCGATCCCAAACCCCTAACTGTGCTGCGTGTATCATATTTACTACTTTCCTCATGTTATTTTAGACTTTATATGTGGTTCACATGTGTTACGTTTAGCACCTTTGTAGCGTATAATTAACTGCTGCAGCCAATAAAGCATCATGAGACAGGTATATATTTATTAATTGAAGTTAACGTTGATTAATATTACTCTTTCCCAGCTTACTGCATACCATGAGAGTGGCCATGCAATTGTTGCACTCAATACTAATGGTGCACATCCTATCCACAAAGCCACTATAATGCCACGAGGTTCTGCGTTAGGGATGGTCACACAACTCCCATCAAATGATGAGACATCTATAAGCAGGATGCAGTTATTAGCGAGGCTAGACGTATGTATGGGAGGAAGAGTTGCTGAAGAGATTATCTTTGGTCAGGAGCACATCACAACTGGAGCCAGCAGTGATCTTAGAACAGCTACTGAGCTTGCAAAATACATGGTATGTACTCTATGAAAAATATCTGATATTTCAAATCCTCATATTTTTTTATGCTAAAGTGATGTAATCTACAACTAAATTAAGTGACCTAAATCTAAAATAACCAACTAACAAACTAAACCTAATCTAAGGAAATAAAGGTAAATAAATAAAACTACTAGAAGCAATGACCTATAGGCCCTATTTATACAAAACATAACCCTAGATTCTATTAGTGCTCTAATCTCCAATTATTCAAATAGGCTTACTTAGGCCCGACCGAACAACTAAAATCCTACGTTACATCATCCGCCTCGGGTTGAAGAAGCTTGTCCTCGAGCTTGAAGTAAAAAAAGTCAAACGAACACAAACAACTAATTACCGGAAACAATATAAAGTGCACATGAAGTAGTTGACCTCGAAATTTGCCACCATACACACTTGCCATAAATAGCACCATCTCATAAAAGTTGCAAGGTTACTCAAAGAACGATGACCCAGAATAGACCTATTGAGCTAGAGCATGCAATGGGCCTTGTTGGGCCATGCTGGTTGACAGGCCATGTAAGTCAAACTTGAACCCGACCTGTTTAGTTATCGGGACTCTTTACAAAACCCAAACCCGACTTGGACCACCATGGCCCGCTTATGTGAAACAATATTTTTTATATAATACTAATAAATGATATAACTAATGAATTTTACTTCTAAATGAACTATTCCTTAATTTATAAAGACTGTGATTAATAATTTTGTCGAATTCAATTCATTTTCTAATTTACAAAACTAATGGAGATATATAATATATATTCTTACCAATTTTGTTGCATACGGGTCCAAACGAGTTACACAAACTCGACTTGAACCCGGCCCTGTAACTAAAAGGGATTGATGGGCTGGCTCGAAATGACGTACAACCTTGAAGCCTCAACCCGAAACCGTTTATAATGGGCGGGATTTGGGTAAGCTTGGTGGGCTCAGGCATCCCTATGCTGATCAAACACGTGCATAGGCTCGTGTCACAAAAAAATTTCAATATGGGTCAATATAATCATCATTGTTCACTATATTTACTGTTGTAGAGATGTCATTCTCTTGGAAAAAAATGAGAAAGAAATCACAAAAGTCAAATGGTCCACATCTAGAAAATCGAGTACGTGAGATGGTGCCTTTAACTTCCTCAAAAAGCTGGAGGAACTCTGACAAACAGATATGGCTCGTCCTGTTATATTTGCACCTGTTCAAGTTCTTTTTCCTCTAATATTTCTCCAAGCGCTCTCATCATATCGTGCTATTGTGACAAAATCTATGTAAATGTTCAACTCGCGCCATAAGGGAAACAGTAAGGTTTTGTGTATCATTGGCCAATGAGAATTGGGGGGGGGGGGGGGGGGGTGTTGTAGGGAAACAATAATAGGGAATATAGGTGGCTTGTGGTGTAGGATAGTAAAAATGGGTGGAATTACTATAGCACACCACTATATGGGTACTGATTTGGGATTGAGCTATATTAGTATGGAGGATATGGATATTGATAATGAAATGGGTCACTCATTTTTTTTTCAATGGAGGGGTGTTCTTACTAATACTGGGTGTACATAACTTGTTGGACCAGGGACTGATCCCACGACACTAAAAATTCTAGGGGTGGGCACGGTTCGGGTCGGTCCGAAATTGGACTTGTCCTGGTCCCAATACAGTGAAACATGACCAGAACAGTTTGGGATAGAGGATTTTTCTGGGCAAACTTGGTTGGTCCCGGACCGGAACTATGTCATCCTGGTTCAAATTTCATGAGTAAAACGGCCCAAATACTGGCCCAACTCCACAATAAATTTCAGACCAAAGCCTAAACGAGATTTAATTTAAGTCTGAAAGAGTCTTTTGAGAACGTGTCTTTGCTCAGTCTAATTAATATTGTTGAGAGAGTGATAGTGAGTTCAACAGTATCATGGCCTACTTTCAATTTCTAGAGTTCATATTTATTTTAATTAATAAAAGTCTTTTGAGTGAGTGAAAGTAAGTTTAATAGTATCATGGAATTGAGTTTTCATTATCAGTTTTGTCTAGTGGGAGTGGGATGAAAGCAATTAATTATAGCAAGTTGATTCTTTTTCTTGGGTTGGTGAAAGTTATCATCATTTTTCAGTGCTTAGCTAACCAGGACAATGATGATTAGATGATGCAGGAATTTATGGAATTAGCTAAGCTCTGAAAAAGAATAACCCAACCCACAAGATAACACATGAATTACCTTCCCCTTGTGGAATTAGTTAAAATGGGATAACTCGTGACCACAAGCACTTTGTAGCTGGTACTGAACTGAGTCATTGATCTGATCCGATCCAACGTTTTAGCTGTTGATGAGAGGAAGAAGTTGGAGGGGGTGGAGTCGGAGAGGGATACGGTGAGGAAGAGTCTTGAGGGGAAGATTGAGGTGGTGGAGGGGTTGAAGTTGAAGGTGGTTGAGATTGAGAAGATGAGAACAAAGCGGGTGAGGTTGGTGGAAGAGTTGAAGGAGAAGGGGAGAAGTTTGGAATTGGTGGAACCATGGAGAAGGAGATGAACGGTTTGATTGAAAGGAAATTGGCCGAGTTGGAGAAGGTGATTGATGAGATGAAGGGGGATTTTGAAAGGGTTGTTAGAGAGAAGGAAGAGATTGATGAGATGAAGGAGGATTCTGGAGATTTTAGGGGTGGAAGTTGGACTTCGACTTGATAAATGAAGTTGGGCTTGGGCTTACTAACAGTAACCAGGACGGATTGAATGGTTCGGGACAAAATTTGTGAAAACCGGTTCCAACCGATTCGGGATCGAGATTAGGATAAAAACAACATGAATTGGTTGATCCCGGTTTGAATCTCCGTTCCGGTTCCTTTTCTTCTCCTCCTTTCCTCTTGTTACCTTCTCTTGCCAAGGATATTGTCACCGGGCGATTCACAGAAAAGTCCAGCTCGTGGAGTTGTCCTTTCCCTTTTTTATGATTCCTTGAACGACCTATCTTTAATAAAGTTCAACTCGTCAAAGAGATACTGAAACCTTGGATCTCATTAAGAGAGCTCCAACCTCTAGTTTAACAATAAAATTCAGCTTGCTTTCTTATTCATCATCAGGTCCTTTAAATAGGACAATTTTATTACAAATAGGAACCTAAAATTAAGCAACTACCTAATCTAGGAAACAACTAAAATTAAGCAACTACCTAATCTAGGAAACAAGTTTCCAGCAAATCTAAACAACTTAAAGCAACTGCCTAATCTAGGAGACAAGTCTCCAACAAAATCAAACAAGTTAAAAATAACGCAACATTTAAATTAGGGCTGGGCTGGTCCGGTTAACTGGCCCTAATAACCAAGACCGAGGACTAGACCGAGCTTTAAAAAAATGGATTTTCAGGGAACGAGCCTAGACCGGTGAGACCGGTTAACCGGAGTCTCAGGCTTGGGCGGTGGTGAGGAGGGAGGGGTTCACTGAAGAGTTAGAGATGAAATTACTCTCATTTGAAGAAGAATTAGCGAAAGCAATAACAGAATTAGTAGTAAAAGGAGCTTTAGAAGAATAAAAAATTGAAGATACAACCCAAGAAATAGCTTCATCATGTTAAAGACAGCTCTGAATCTTAAAAATCTGAAACAAATCAACAAAGCCAAATCAAAGTAAAAGAAGAGAAGAGTGTGGTAAAGACAAGAGTGGTGAGGAACCGCTCAACTGACAGAGGTTCGATTTCATTTTTCTTTGACTCAGACCGTCCCGCTCGATTCCAATCCCACCAAGCCTATCTCGCTCTCTCCTCCTTCGTCTCTCCCTTTTCTGGTTTTGGTGATGACCTCCTCTATCAATGGCTATACGAGACCTTCCAGTCCGACGACTCCGATCTTCGCCACATCGTTCTCTCCTTCATTCCTTTACTCTCAGGTCTGTCGTACCTTCCAAAGACAAAGTCGTACCTCCCAAAGAAAGATACGTGAGGGAGGAGGGGTTCACTGTCGGCCAAGGTTGATGATCACCTGATCTTCCCTGGAGCTTCTCTGCAATTTCATTTGATACAACAAAGCAAGTGGATTAGGGTTGTGGATGAGAAGTCATTTTGGGTTGGGCTTTTGATGGGGAGATAGAATTTGCAAGTTATAGAAAAATGCAGGGGTATTTGGGAAAACTGGTTATTTAGTTTTTTTTAAATATTCGGGCCGGGCCGGTTACCCATTGGGCTTTGAGACTAGGAACCGATAACCAAACCGATGTATCCGGGCCGGGCTTTAGGACCGGCTAATAAAATAACAATATAAAACCGGATCGCTCGGTCCGGTCCGGGTTTTCGGTCTCAAATGCCCACCCCTAATTTAAATAGAAACTGCAGCTTGAATTTAATTAGCACGTCTTTTGTACATGTGTCCAACAAATGAGTCCATAACACCTCTTCTCCAACTTCTTTTCGATCTTCTTCTACAAACAAAGAAAAATTCTTTACACTTGTGAATTGAGCCTCAATTCACATGTAAACCAAAAGAACGAACTTGGATTCGCACTGATACCGGATAATGTAATTTACAACTAAAATAATTAACCTAAATCTAAATTAAACAACTAACAAACTAAATCCAAGGAAATAAAGATAAATAAAACTCGGTTCATATTCATCATTCAACCCACTACAAGCAATGGCTTTAGACCCTATTTATACTAAATCCAATTCTAGATTCTATTGGAGCTCTAATCTTCAATTATTCTAGACCTACTTAGGCCCGACCGAACAACTAAACTATATTAAATAAACAAATTAAATCCTACCCTACATCATAAAGACAAATGGAACTGTATATGGAGGTTTTCAGTTGATCAATTCATATAATTATATGATTTTTGCTTATAACTTACACAGAGATAGGATGTATAGTTTTTTTTTTAAAGCATTTCGCTGTTTTTGTCACCATGTAAAATAAATCAATAGTCTTGCATTGCCTTTCAAAGTTGGAACAATGAGCTGTGTCTGTCTTCCAAATTCTTTATAAGAACCTTGCTCCCTTTTAGGTTTTGATATTCCCCTACTTTGGCTTTCTCTCCATCAGGTGTCAAATTGTGGTATGAGTGATGAAGTTGGGCTAATTTATATCAAGGATCGACCTAGTTCAACAATGGAATCACGCATTGATACGGAAGTATGTTTGGCATATGTTCAGTTTCTGTAATTTGTATAAATCATTGAGATATTGCAAGTTCTAGATGTTATAAGGATTTTGAGCTACTTTGTGGAACATGGATTGAGTATTTTTGTTAAATGTGGTATTAATGCACAGGTGGTGAAACTTCTAAGAGAAGCTTATGATCGTGTCAAAGCCCTACTTAAGAAGGTTTGTCGACAACTCATCCTTTTTATATCCATATTGAAAAAGATAAAGTTCTATTCTTTTTTTTTTTAAGGCCATAAGATGTCTTGGTCAACCATTAGCCTTGTAGGATGACTGAACTAATTATGCAAGTAAAAGTCTTGAGTAGTTAGTATGTCTGTATGTGACCCTTTAAGATCTAACATGCACATCACTACTATGTTAAATTGCTTAATTGAAAAAATATCAATTCGAGATTGAGTAGTGTTAGGTAGAGTTCCATTAAAAAATCGGAAAATGACTTTTAAGGCCTACTTTTTCACAAAATAGACCATTTAGATATCGTAGTTGATGTAATGGCTAATTTGTGTCTACTTTTTTACTTTTATGACCAACAAAGATTCTTTTATTAACCCTGGTTAACTCGTAAAACTATAAGACATCTTTACTCTTTCTAAACAAATAGAAAACTTAATTTTATACTTTTATGACCAACTAAGACTCTTTTAATAATAATTCTAATTTTTTTTTACCCTTAACCCCTCCCACCCCATGCCGCTGGTAGGTATCGTTATTAATGATTCTAATTATGAGCCACCAATTATAAGCTTTTATACGTTTTCATTGACTGACAAGTTAATCAAATTATTATGTTAAGGTTTGGTAACTTTTCATAATGTAGTTAATGATGATTAGAAAATTTGTTTAATTATTTAATAAAATCAATTTGATTAACTTGACATAAATTTGATTAGAAAAGTTTACAGGTACCCGTGCATTACCTTTCTTAATGATATGATTAGAAATTTGGTTTTAATTATCATAGCTTCTTATTCCATAATTTAGTTAATAAAATCAATTTTTCCACTATCGAAATTTGATTTCCTATTCTTCAATGCATGAGTACCTGTAAAGTGATATATTTTATTCTCTGTCGCTATTTAGTCACAAGCTATCTACCACATAGCATGATCATAGCCTCAAAGTTAAATGGGAACCAATATTGAATAAGATAATTTCATGTAAACTAAATACTGACAGAAAATTGAAACATTAATTGAAAAAAAATTTGTTCTTCAAACTTAGATACACCTTCACAACCAGTCAAATCAAACACATTCAGAGTAACAAAACGTTCAAGAATAAAAAAAAATCGCTAACATGAAAATATTAATGTAGCTATTTGTAGTTAACAAATGTCATAAAATAATTGCTCAAACTACAACTTACGAACAAGATAACATAAAAAATTAAAAATTAACAAAAAAAAATAATGATTAATGGGGTGGGAGGGGTTAAAGTTAAAAAAAATAAAAAATTAGAATAATTAATAAAAGAGTCATTGTTGGTCACAAAAGTATAAAATTAGATTTTCTATTTGTTTAGGAAGGGTAAATATGTCCTATAAGTTTATGAGTTAACATGGTTTAATGAAATAGTCTTTATTGGTCATAAAAGTAGGTACAAATTAGCCATTACATCAACTATCGTATCTAAATTGTCTATTTTGTGAAAAAGTAAGCCTTAAAAGTGTCATTTTCCGTTAAAAGATTGAGTTCCAACGTTTGGGGTAGCAAAAGTATCAATTCAAGATCTTATAAAATCTTTTCCAACATAAAGGATGAAAACCCTTTAAGGATTTTCCATCTTTTTCTTTTTTCGCCTTCTAATCTAGTTCTAGACATATACGATGAGGAGATATGTCAAGAAGAGATAGCTTAAGGATAATTTATTCTTCTATAAATTCATATATAAAATTTAAGAGATTTTTGTAAACATTTTGGGATTGGAGACTCAGACTCGTGAACATTGGAATTTTAGAATAAAAATACTATGGCCGCATGACAACCTTGGATTAAAACTCTGCGTTAGGGAAGATGCATGTGGCTTTAGGAACTGGTTTCTTTCTATAGAAATCAATTAGCTAATGATCAAGTGGAGAAAGAACTCATACTACGAAAGAAGGAATAGAAATGCTGAACCTATATCGGCGTCCACACAGAGTGAAGCGTTTGAATATTAAAAAAAAAGGTCTTACCAAATAAGTTTTTCTGTAGTTACATTATATATATATATATATTACAAAGATTTTTCATTAATCCTGTAATGCTAGTTTTGAACCTTGATGCACTTTAAGTGTAGTAGAAATTGTGGCATCCAGCAGTTATGACTGAAGCTTTTTTGTATGTCTTGCTGGTTTCTACCAAATTTTCCTTGGTGGTTACTCTGAAATCAAAGGATTAATGTATTTGAAACTCATTCATAGGATTTGTCTGGGTAGGGTTTCAGGATAGATGATAAGTTGAGCCTTGAATAGGAAAATAATTTAAGTTGAGCCTTGAATAGGAAAATAATTTAAGTGCATGCTACAAGGTTAGCTTATCTAGATAAGATGTCTCTTCAGTGAATAGGGCTTAGATCCTTCTCTATATTAGTCACTCAAAAATGTTGCTTTATATCCTGTAGTGCCTAGATATTTTCATATTTTTGTATAATTATTACAGTGGGAAGTTGGGACTAACTAAAGTTTCATTTCTGGTTTGTTTAGCATGAGAAAGCACTGCACACATTGGCAAATACACTTCTTGAGTATGAGACTCTTAACTCGGAAGATATAAAGAGAATTCTTCTTCCTCTTGAAGAAAAACCAGTCTTAGAGCAACAACAGGAAGAGGACCTTGCGTTTGTCTAAAAGTTCTGGTCGCGTAATCTTATGCAACCTTGGGAGCAAAACTGTACAGAATACGAGAATGTTGCAGGTAAATTCATTTATAACCTCATTTTTCAATCGGATAGAGATAAGTATTTCCTGATACCGTCTTGGCTGTGATACGTTCGACCATGGTTCATGTCCTAGATATATTGCATGTAATACCTGAAGAGAAAAGGATGACAAATAGTTAGAAAAGGCTACAAAGGATTCATTATTTCCCAACTCGATGTATCAAACTTAATGGTTCTTAGACCCAGATTCATCAATTCATTATCACCTTTTAATGGTTGATTACAGGTTGAAATATCAGGATCTTATCAGATTTTATTCATCTTATTATAACTAGGCAGAGACTGGTTATTTTCCATGGTGCATCTCCTGTCAAAAATGATTTCATATTGTCTAGTTTAAAGCAAGTAAATCACAGCAGAAAAATAAAGTCTCTTCAATAAACATGATGCTAAAGTAAAAAGACTTCTCACTTCAGGGTGGGTGGTTTTAGTTAGCATCTCTTGATTTTTTTTATGTTCTCCATGGACCTTACCAATTTTTTTGGAGTACTCACTGGAAGTGTGTGGTTGACAGCCAATTCTTTTACAGTTGAAGCTAGGATGACTGTGAGTTCCCTTCCCCAGGTCAATTAAAATGACTTCTGGTGTATTAGTGGGCCAATTTTGTTTTCATGGAGACATATTTAGGAGTTGTAGATCTTGTGTTTCGATACCTCCTAAATGTCCAATGTCTAGAAAAGTGCATAACACACATTTGTCGTAATACAGGTCTTCTGACTGAATGATGTACTGCAAGCTTGAAAATTTTCATGGTCTTCATGCACGGGGAATCCAAGATGGTGTAAGCACAAAAGCATATAGTCTCACACATTGTTGGTACATGAGTCAGATTGTCTGACCATGCCATCAACCATAATTTGTCTTGAAAATTTTCATGGTCTTCATGCACCGGGAATCCAGGATGGTGCATGCACAAAAGCATATAGAGTCTCACACATTGTTGGTACATGAGTCAGATTGTCTGACCATGCTATCAACCATCACTAAAATGTTACCACTTATGGACTCTTATGTAGTGGTAGAAGGACTTGCATGTCTTGGAGTGGTAGTATGTAAACAGGTTCATTGCACCTAATGAGTTATTTGTTGTGTTCTTTGTTTCAGGAATTCTTTGTCTGTTGTACCAGTATGGAAAAGATGTTTTCACAGACAAGATGGGCGTTGAAACATGTCCTTATTATTGGGCCAGAATGTGATTATCATTGAGAGGTGTTCTCATTATTGTCCCAGAATATCCTTGCAACGCATTAGCAAATGAGCAGATGATTCTAACAAGGGTGCTCGTTAAAAAGGGTATCTTCTTGAAGTCTCAAAATGATCTTCTTCCTCTTGTTCTACTTCTCTCCCTTTTTTTGTTTTTGTTTTTGTTTTTTTCAAATCATATCATCCTTTGTAGCCATAGTTTTTTTTTTCGTGTGGATTTATAATTTCATGTTTGAAATTCATTAGATAGATCCTTACTGTAAACTAATACAATAAACGCACTCTGAAAAAAGTTAGGATGCAAAGCAGCTATCTGTGAATTTGGTACATTATTGAATAAGCAACAACTAGTTTTAACGACATATTGTTGGCAAGGATTTATCAAGTTTTCATTTCTTTGTATTTTTGTTTTTATATGTGGTCTGCACAAGTTTAAATGAAACTACCGCTGGATATGGTAAGGTGGTGAACATCATCCCGTCCTTTCGATTGAGATGGCACTTTGTTACTAGCAAACAAACGCTTGTCCAAGGGAAGTTAATTATTAAATGGCTGTGTTCGATATCTATGAAAGAGCCTCGGACTGCACGGACACAGTCCGAGACAATGACAATTCAGAATATTGGGATGTCTGGTTGCATTCAGTCTCTATGGGTTGTAGTCTTGCACCTGCAAAATGTGAGGGTTTCGTGTTTGATTACCTTAGGTTGTATAAAATGGTTTCTTCATCCATCTCGCATAGAGACTTGTTTTCACTTTGCTCCGATTCGGTCTAGTCTATCTAAGCAGCTGCATTCAATACTCGAAGGCTTATCAACGATAGAGCAAATGTACTTCTAATAATCGAGTGAAAACTCATTCTAACTGGTGAATTACGAATTTGCGACCTCTCACAAGGAGAGTGAATGTCCGACCAACTGAGCTACAATCATTTAGACCTAAATGTCAATAACTTTTGACATGGATCTATCGTGTTACTTGGAAGGTCCCATATACTGCTGCCCCTGCCAAGCTACATCCTATCAGATCCTCGAAAATTTCAAGTTTTCTGATACAACTTGAAAATGACTCGGACGTTCTAAGAACTTGTCCCTCTAAACTCTTTTAATTATATATTCAGTCTTTATCAAGCATACAAAAGAAGGCTCAATGTGCCGGCCTTGCCTGTCAGGTAGAGATGATGTCGGACTCTTTAGAACCACAACAGGTCATTGCTTTAGATGCTCTGTTGCAGCAAAAACAATTTATTTATAATGCCTGCCTACTTGCTGCATTGATCTGAAAAAGAAAAAGCAATCTTTCGAGCCAAGTTCAAGGGACTGTGGTTCTCTTTGATGGAAGCTTTCCCTCCTTTTCTTTTAGCTTGATAGACACAATCAGGGGTGAGGGAACACGAGAAGACCTACCATATAAGCAACTTGTTGCCATCTTGGAGGGAGGGGGTACAAGTTGCAAAAGTAGAGTTCTCCCTAATCTAAGCTTCCAAGCTGGCATGTAATGGACTACCCCTCCCAAAAAAAAAAAAAAAAAAAAAAAAGAACTTGCAAATGTTGCTGTCAAAAAACTTCCATGTAGCACTCAAAAAATAAGGTTGAAACATAACTCTCAAGTAAGTCTAGTCAGTCATGTTTGTTATTTTTTTTTTTTTTTTACCCATTTTTTTTAAAACACAACCACAAGCACCATCTATAAAATTGATAGAAATGTAAAAAAAATAATATAAATAAATAACAAATATGACTGGCTAGAATTGTTGAAGTCTCTAATTGTTTCTGGCCATTTAATATATAGACAATTCTGTGACCTACTACTTTTTTCTTTTATTTTATTTTATTTATAGACACGCGATTCGATGGCGCGAAAAAACTTTTGTAGTGGCAACTTGTGCACAAAAGAAAAAATATTTGATGCCTCCCGGGGACCATCTGCTATTGTATCTTCTATTTTTCTTTACAAGTAAAATCAAGTTGGCCTCTGGGACCATTTAAAGTTATATCTTCTTCTTTTTTTTCATTATAATAACAAATAAAATCATATTACTTATATTGGTTAAGTTTTAAGTTGTTGAAACTGCCTCACTGGGATTTAATTATGGAGATTTCCATTGTGATGCGTACAACATAGAAAGGAGAAGAAACTCCTGCAGTAGGCATTCAAAACTTGAAATGAAACTTCGCATTACATTACACTAGCATGCTTAGTCCCCGGAATTTAGGATAGAATTGCAATACTTTTTTAAGTTAAAACCGCAACAATTAGTTGCAAAATGTGCCGAGACAACACCTACCTGAGGTCTAAAACCCAACTAGTAAGATTTCCAGAAAATCCAAGATGCCTCCATTGATGCCCAACTCAAAACACACACAACCTGTAAACATAGATTTTAAGCTGCTTGATGCAGGACTTGTATTAGGACTATAGGATCTAAATGCCCCCTAAGACTCGGGTCTCATCTTGACATGAAAAAAAAGGAAACAATCATCTCGCACATCTATGTAATGGTCTCATTCAGACATCACTTGAAGATCAAGGTCTTGATCAGACTTCAACTTGTACATGGGTCCAATGCCCAGTCAATTAACTTCTGTCAATTGCACTACACAAACATCGCGATACATGGTCCCCCCTTGGAATCATTTTACAACTATACTCGCACCATCAAAATACGCCTACCCGTCAGAGACTTGTCGTTCTCTTTGACATAATGCCGAGGCTCGTAACCTCAAATATAACTGAACAAGTAAAGCAAATGAGTAACCGAATAACTGAAATACCTTCCACTCCAGAGGTATTCATAGCTAGGAAAATAAATAAAAGATGTAAAAGAAAGGAAAACTAAGCAGCATATTGCATCAAAAAAATTTTCTTATGAAAAGAAACCTGAAAACTCAAAATACAAAAACATATGGAAGAGAGCAATGCATTAGATTATCCACACAGGATACAGGCTTTTGCCTCTGCATTACTAACAGAAGTAGAGGAACAGTGTCAAGACTAAACAACATAATCATCTGAATGCAAACGGGTACTCAAGACGAAAAGGAATGAAAAATGAACATCTTTAATAAAATCAGTGATGTAGAACAACACTCTCAGTTCAAAATCTAATGGCAATACTTCTTGTGAGGGATCCCGAATTGGAAGATACATGAAGAAATTCCTCAAAAAAGTCTAAACAAAAACCGCCCAAGCAAATAAAAGCATGATGTGGAATTCAAAAGGTTCAACACTTAACCAAAATCATAGCATAGAAGTGAAAGAACAGACAGATTTTCTACAGACAGATTTCTCACTAGCAAGCAGCATCACATCCACAGTTTCACCTCTTCTTGGTTCTCTTCAGCTACAATATAAGAACTCGACATACAAACAACAACTATTTCCAGCAGAAGTATTTACAACCATAAAACACCACAGAATATTCATAAACAACAGGAGTTGAAGTAAAACAGAAAGTGAACCTAGTCTTTTTTCTTTTTTTTTGAACATTTTTTTTTTCTTTCGAATAAATAGATAGGTTGTGAAGAAAAGATGTGACTCTTGAACTGCTAACGTCACTAAAAGAGACGGAACAAACAACAGCTAAGGGACAGAGATTGAAACAAGCACAACAGAAGATGGAAGAAGTACTACTACCAGTCTGACTCCAAAGCTTCCGAACTCCGAAAGCTTCGAAAGCTTCATCCTTGGCGCTCGGAGCCTTCATCCCAAATTTCAGGTACGGTCGATGGGCTCAGTCCGATCCTGAACTGCAAGGCGCTCAGACACGTCAGCTAATGACTTAAGATTGCACTTGATCAGGGCCTCGACAAAGTAGCATGTCTCATCCTTGGTGTTCCCATCAGGCACATCCACTACAAATGACTCAATTACCAGCGTCCCGGGTCTACCATCAATTATTTCTGGATGAAGAGTAATAATAGAAGAATAGTTCTGCAAAATAAGGAATGAAAAGATTAGGCTTGAAAGTCAGCACTGATGTGCCAGAGTAAATCTGTGATGAAGCGGATAATTGGGATGACGAAAATATATTTTATACGACTACAAAAACCAGTATAATTATCACATTACAGCTGAGCATATAAAACTGGTTTCCCTGATTACACAAAATGCATAAATAATCTGGAGAACCAACTGATCCAGCAACTAGGGTCTTACTTGCATATTATCAATTCATTTAGAACCAGATCTATATGATCCCATTGCATGTTTCTTCTATAGTCACTGTTTGGAATATGGAATGACCACCCTATTTGTTTTTCTGAATGTGTCCTCCCATGTTTTCTTGTAACCTTCAAATCAAAGTTGGTGATGATCCCATTGCCCATTACCGTAACTTGAACACATGCACTCAAGATGAAAATTTGAAAGCTAACAACAGGAAATTAGTTCATTGACTTAATCTTAAGTTCAGTGTAAGTAATTGCATAATATGGCAAATGTGTCCTAATTCCCGATGACAAAATAGCAAATGCTCAAACTAGTACCTTGAAATTTATCAAACTAAGCTGCTTTTGGAAAGACATTAAAAAGGTTGTTAATAACCAAGAACCTAATAAACTAAGCATGTTTTGAGACTCCCAGAACTAAAAAGTTGCTTTTGTATGTCAAGATTGTTGAAATTATGGAAGTAACTAATAAACCCAAACCGAGTAGGCTCAATTTTTCAACCAAACCCACTACAACTAAAGCTAACATATCCCTGTAGCATTAGTGCTTTCTCCAACCCAACATATTAACTAGAAAAAAAATGAAACCTAAATTTGCGGGTCGATAATTTTCATAATTTGAAAATCATTTAAGCTTCAAATAATGCAGTTAACATAAATGCAGTTGGAAGATCATGATGATTTCACCAAAAATGCACAATTAACATCAGCCAATTAACAAGTAACTTCATATGTCTATGCATATAAACATTGAAAATTTTTCGTCGTTCCAAAACTGGTACTACCAGTACACCATCATTTCTACATTGATACTAGATACATGCAATTTGCTAATTGAATTACTATTTACTAAAACACATTTAGTCATCATAAGAATGCACAAACCAAAATGAAACGAAACAAAAATCGCTAGAGAAAGAAAAGAATCAGACCATCAGCCTGTGATCGCCGCCAACAATTCTGATACCAAGAATATGCGCCGCATCATCGAGAAGCTCCAACCTTTCTCTACTCGTCGTAGCCGGTAGCCCTGACTTAACATTCACCTCTCTCACACTACCAATCTCGAGGTCTCCATTCACCACACACCTGCTAATAAATGGCTTGTACTTCTGTGGCTGATCAAATCTCCTCACCAAAGACCATACCTGATCACACATTTCAACCAATCACATACTCTATTAACCGCGCTAAATTCCCTAAATTTCACATCATCATCCAAAATCACAAAACCTGAAGAAATTTTTTAATTCAAGTTCTTTCTTTATCAACACTTTCCACTTTGGTAGAATCTCAGATTTTCCCTCTGAAATTTTTTTCCAAAACTAGAAAAATCTCACATCAACAGTAAAAAAAAAAAAAAAAAAAAAAAAAAATTCCTTCCAAAAGCTATAACTATCACTCTTTCATCGAAAATCACCACAAAACAAACAGATTATCATCGAATTCTATTACTTCAATATCATAATATTACAATAAATCACTCCGAATACCAATATAAACTCAAAAACCAAAATTAATCAAAATTTCCATATGAAGATCTGATTACTTGACTAAAAAATCAAAATCAAGAAATCAAAAGCCAAATATTGAAGCAAATAAAACTCAAAACTAATCGAATAAGAGATAAATACTATCAATACAAAGATCAAACAAACAAACTTACGAGATGAACACGAGCTTTGATGTGTTTAACAAGAACCGAAGTACACTGATTCTCCCTCATCTCATGCCTGTGATGTCTGTATATGTATTCTGATTCCATCCGGTTGTATCCATTTCCATTCATCTTCTTCCTCTTCTACTTCCTTTCAAACCATCCACCACCACCACTCAAAACCCTATTAACTCAAATCGATTTCAGTTAGTTCTCGTCTCTACTCACTCATAAATCGTCTCCAAAGCCAAACGAGAACAAAACTTCAACTCTAATCATCTCATCTCTCCTTCTCGAAATTAAATATTATATTATTTTTTTGTATGTAAATATTTTTGTTTTATAAAATTGAGAACCACTTTTTCGTTTTCCGCTCGCCATTCCTTGCACCGTATATTATCTTACTTTGAACATACTAAAAAGCCCGAAAGTTTCGTCCATTTTACGATAGTGCCATTGCTTTGTATTTTTTCACAACAGGATACTTTACTTTGACGGAAATGCCACTGGTGGAAAGGATTTATTACTTATCCAGTTTTCGGTAAAGGTAATTTTCACAATGGTCCCTGTTATTGATTGCAAATTAAGTAAATGATTTACTTTTTTTCTGAGGCATCGAGTGGTTGCTATTGTGACATATTTTCGGCGCTAGGGTTTATTATACACATTATTCATTTGTGTTGTAGAACGTGAACGCTAGTCCTTATCTTGTGGTCCAATATAGGTATAAGTTCAATGCCAAAACAATTTTACTTATCGACACTTTGTTTTATATGGAAAAATTTTAGATCCTTGACCTACAAGGCTACAACTTAAGCGGAAACATAATTTATGTGATTGGTATTGAATTTTAGCTTAACTCGCTCAACAAACATTAAAGGGATTGTCAGCGACTCACCAAGGATTTTTTACATTTTATATCTCAAATACTACACAAAATTTTATATCGTCCTTTACCTACAAGGCTACAACTTAAGCGGAAACATAACTTATGTGATTAGTACTAAATTCCGACTAAACTCACTAAACTAATGTTAAAGGGATTGTCAGCGACTCACCAAGGATTTTTTACATTTTATATCGTTCTTGACCTACAAGGCTACACCACTTGAACGAAAACATAACTTATGTGACTAGTACTAAATTTCGGCTAAACTCACTAAACTAATGTTAAAGGGATTGTTAGTAACGAAGGATTCTTTTCATTTTATCTCTCAAATACATGAGAGTTTTTCCTAGATAAAGAGTTTTATATGCATATCTGATAACACGAATAGTGAAAATCTATCAAAGTAATAGGACCACTCGGTAAATAAAAATTACACATAGGATCATTGATTTAGATTAGGTAAAAATTAGGACCATTGCCCAATAAGGCTAATTTGGTAAAAAACAATGTCGGCCATAAATCGGGTTGATACGTTCAGACCAGTCTGTTTTTTGTACTGTAAGGTCAGATTTGGTAGATCAGAAAGTACTGTATTAAATGGTGTCCGTCCGTCAAGTTGCATGGTTGGTGAGGCCCACTGCTTCAAGTTGCATATATAGTGTGGGTTCATCCTACCTGAATGCTTGTGATTTTATTAATTGGTGTACTTCTCACTTCAAAGTCATTTAAAAAAAAAAAATATAAAAAAAAAAAAAAAAAAATCTTAGAGTGGAACTTTAATTACTTAAGAATATCTCCAAAACATCGTGAATTTGCATAAAAAATCTCAGAGTCTGTTTGGTTGCACGAAAAACAGATATGAAAATTGAAACCGTTTTCGTGAATTCAATTTCGAGACTATTCCTCAAACTTGAATTCTCATAAATAGTGAAATAGACAACTAAACAATGATAATAGGTATAACAGAGGAAATGGATTTCATTTTTCATAAATAAAAAAAAAAAAAAAACCCAAACTAAACAGATCCAACAATATATTGATACGAATGCTTATCAGAAATTCCAAGAGGGTTTGATGTATTGTATTATAAAGATTGTTCGATCACTTTTTTGAGGTATTTTTCAGTGTTTGGATTAACGGAAAGTGTTTTTTTTTTGTTAAAAAGTGGGACGATTAGCATTTACAAAACATGTGACCCTACGCGTCACGAATGATTCTCAGGTTTCCCAAGAAGATAAATGAATTTTATTATTTTTCAGGTAATCCTCTAAAAATTGAATGATGTGGTCACCCATACCATTCAATGGATTAGTTCCATAAATTTTATTTTTCCCAAGTCACAAGGCAAGGGCATTCAATAAAAACAGACCCAATGGTAAAAAAAAATTCGGAATTTGCGTGCAATCTACTATAGGTAGAAAATATAAATTCCCGTTTGTTTTATTACCTTATCGCACAAGTACTTAGTGGAAAAATATCAATTCTCGTTTGTTTTATCACCTTATTGAACAAGTACGTAGTACATTGTTCATGTAAGGACTTTCATTTATACCAATGGTACGAAAATTTAATTTTGTTGGTGGAATGAAAACGAAACAAAACAAAAACATAGACTACATTTAAGTTAAATTTTCAAAACTTTGAAAACAGCTTAAATAGCGAAAATTCACATGTACTACCTTGAGGTTCAATGTTGTATAGGTTTATCAGTGTGTATAATTTAAGTATACCTAATCCGATAACCTCATGATTTAACATATTGTCTATTAAAACCAAACTCAAACCCAAACCCGACCTGTTACCATTCTAAACGAGGTCTTTAAAAATTTACTTTCTCTTTTTTTTTTTTTTTGTCCAAACACGAATCTTTTTGTTGGAGATAAGAAGAAAAACAAAACACAATTGTCTCTATATCAAGGATTGTCAAGACTACAGTAAAAAAAAATAAGACTCTAAAAAGATTACAAGCCGAACCTATCTTCTACAATAATTCCCTAATCTCGATAGTGTGAAAGAAAAAAACCATCGTCAAGAAAATGTTAATGACAAGATGAACGCAGAGACTTCTTGCACAAAAGGATAAGATACAAAAATTTAGTAAATGGTGGTGGTGGAAATCTTTTCCATGATCAATGAAAAAAGTTTGGAAAAGGCATTTAAAGCTAAGTGGTTCCAAGTCAGTCGTAGTCAAAAGTAGTAAGTGCATTTTAATAGGTTAAGTCATTCACACAAACCACCAAAAAGATCCTCCTCTCCTTATTCCAAACCATGATGTGTTTATCTTGAGTGGTAGAATGATATGGTTAATGCTTGTCTTTTGGAACCTTTGATAAGATGTTAATAGTATTTCTCCAAAACTCTTTGGAGATAAGTGAAGATAGATCAATCTACAATCTACATGGCTTGATTTGAGGTAATAGTTCTATTTTTATCTTTTTTATTTTTTTTAATTTTTTAAAAATAAAATAACAGTGTTTTATGCCGATAAAGTCATGTAAGAGCATCCACAATCGTTAGTAAATACAAGTCATTGACACCAAACATGTTTTGCAATGAGGATTCAACAATGGACAGAAACTTCATATGGATTCACCAAACAATTTCACACAGTTTTTCATAAATGAAGTGATACACTAATTGGATCACCATGAATAGTATGATATTGCAGGTGATATTATTTATGGTGATCCAATTTATTGTATCACTTTATTTTTCAAAATTTTGCTTAAATTTAGTTTTTACTTTAAATTATTTGATGGACTGTTACATCACAAAAGTGATATTGTTTGGAGTTGTTACAAAAATGACCATTTGAAATAGTGCTTGGTAGCTGAGAAGTTGTTTCTCAACTAACTTTAAAATTTATTTATTTTCTTGCCCATATGAAAATTGTGCTCTCATTTGCTCAATGAAGTAATTGCCATATGATTCTTTGTAATATTGTCCCTTAATTTTTTACTCATACCAGAATTAGTTTCTCGTTTCTGTTATGATATTTGTTTATAGAAACCAACTATGCACCCTTCGTCTTGAAGATGATATGCATTCGTCGCTAACAACTATTAATGCTTTAAGGGCCAATGAACTTCACAACTTTATTATTTTTAGTTATGAACAAATTGCGGAATTTCTAATATGTTCATTGAAATTAGCTTATACGTTGTGCAATCTTGAATTGAAACCATTTAGTAAATATAGCTACTAGAGACATTTTGGGCTTGCGTAAAAAAAAAAAAAAAAAAATTTAAGCCAAAGAAACTTTATTTAATAGGAAAAACAAGCAAGTGAGACACTCGCTACAATAGATTAATGTAAAAGAGAATCTCATGACACCATGAACGTATCAAGGGACATACTTTAAAAACATGGGCGTAATGATAAAGTTGAATCATTTATTTGCATCATATTTTCAATGTGATCACTTGGTGCTAGCATATCCAATTCAATCCAATCCAAAGTGTTGTAAGCCACTATGAATAAAATTAGCTAGCTATTGCTTGCAAAGCAATGGTACACATGACACGTACATATTGTGTTTACTGGTTTGTGCTTTTTAGTAGCTTTTTATCATTTATTGGGATCTATAGACACTTCGAGATGAACTTTCAAGAAAAACCTTTAGAAATATCGAGTAAACTACGCAGGTTCGAGATTTGTATGGGCCACTTATTTGCCAATTCCTAAAATATCGAAAATGAACTTTGATGATGATGAACCTCAAATTGAGCATCTTGAGACAAGTAAAACGAGATGCCCTTACATCTTTACTTAACCCCAAGATATTTTCTCAAAAAATAATATAATATTCCTAAGCATGGTGACAATTTAGCATTTCCCATCACATCCCAAGGGTGAAAAAGTAAACGCTCACCTAATTAATTAATCAAAAATCCCACCTACACAACTAATTACCTTTAAAATACACCAAAAACAAATAAAAAATCCAAATAAAAAACTATTTCTGCCCTTTTCAGGTCTACTCTCAACCTATATTCCTAAGCCACCACAACCCACCTTCACCGCCCCTCCACCACCACCATTGCTGCCTCCTTTTACTCATATTTTTTCACTAATTAATTAAAAATTATTTTAACATTTTTCGACTGCATATATTGGTCCATGCATCGATCGATGATTCGTGGATTTTCCACTATATAGAGTTCAATTGATGCTGATGGGCTTTTCTAAGTCCCACTCCCACGTAAACTTCTCGAAGTTTTGGAAGGGATCGCATTATAGATCAATCGAAGCTTGACAACTATTCGGCTCGGGTTGTGGGTCTCACGCATTTGTTATGTGACATCTCATTGGGTGGCTATTAGTGAAAATTTGTTAGTAGAAATTTTTTGTTAAATTATCAGTTCAAAGCAGAAAATTTTCTAGTTTTACCCTTTATAACTCTTATTATCGACCAATAATTTCTTATCATTTCTCTCTTTTTTGACTAAAATCCTAAGTATGCCACTACTCTCACGCATATATTTCAAAAGTAAAGCTGCCTTAATTCACGCTTCAAGTGTGATTAGTAAACATTTAGTTGTCGTTAGTAACTTAAATAAAGTAGTTTTTATCGGTGATTACGGAAGTATGAATTTTCTATATTTGTCTTAGATTTTCACGTTCTACGTACCATGACATAGAAACCATACATTGAATCCACCGGGCAACAAAACTCAATTGACGTTATCTTTTGTATTATTAGGTAGACAAATTAAAATAATTCCAAGTAGTCTATAGTATAGGTAGTTGGTAAGGTGTATTTTCTAAACTAAAAATGTGTGGAGGTATAATTTGGTACGTGTGTCAATCATGTTACTCTACTTTATTTTTAATTATATAGGTCAAACGATCCTTAACTAAGGACATTTTGCATAATTAAAAGTCAAATTGTAAATAAAAATTTTTCCTATTAAGTACCCCTACCCTAGTTATTTTATTTCATTCGATTCAATAAGAACTATCAAATTTTGTCAATACAAGATGAACTTCAATTTTACCACGTTCGCTAAACCCACATATTCACCTCCACTATCATGGAGAGAGGGATAAAGCTGGAATTCTACTTCGTCGAGCACCAATTAGTGTTGTCTGACCAGACCGAGTAGATTTACTCATACAAGATATTCCATTGAGTTAGTCATTAACTTTGCTCCATTAATTGTGGTTTAATTTTTTTTTTTTTAATCATATGTACGATATAGCTTAAAACTTGTTAATTATTAAATTAAAGAACATGATAAGTGGCTGATCTCGATGTTTTTGGATGGCGGGGATCAACTGCAAGTTATCAAATGCCACGTTGACAATCTTACTTGTCAAACTCCTCACAAAGCCACGTGTGCACATGAGACAAACTCAACTGACTCCAATAGTTGAGTAGAACGACAAAGATAGTTGTCCTATGTACACGTTTCTCCTTCTCATTGGTTTAGAATCAAACGATGTGTCAAGATGAGAACCAACAATTTCTTTCTCGTGATTCGTTTTCCAGATTTTGTTTTATACAGAGACATTTTTGCTATGGCCAGAGACACGTTTTGTCGTTTTGCGAGCTCTTTAATCAAGGAGGCACTAGAGGACAAACAAATGTGGTATTGGAAAAAAAATAATAAAATAAATAATGTAATTGGAATTTTAGGGGAGAAAGTGAGATTCCATTGCTTTGGTTGAGGCAATTGGAAGCTACCAGTTGTTCAATTTGTATAATGAATCTCATTAGGGTTGGCAAATGGGTGTGATCACTTTTAACAATGTGATCATATTGTTATATGATTATTTTGCTTTGATATGTCTTTATATCATATCAATAAATTATTTTGCTTTGTTTACCTCGTATTCTTGGGGATTTCAATATATTTTTTTTTTTCTTGTAGGAATATAAATCTTGTCTTATTGACCAAGAACATTTGGAATGCACTTTTATTTGCCTCAACATCATCGAATCTGCCAACTCGAGTCGTTCTATTTATGAGACAAGAGTATCTTTCAGTTAGGTAGACACCCCTCATTGGCTTCCTTCGCGTGGAGGGGGAACCTAACAGCCCTTCTCAAAATGAAACGATTTTGTATTTGGCAAATCATGTATGGAAATCAAATCAACATCTGGATGGATCTCTGGGTCAAACAAGATATTGTTTTGGCGGAATGTGTCCCTGATTCTATCGATCACAGTCATCCTCGTTCTATCCGGGACCTTTGGACCTCAATTCCTGGAGGTTTACTCCACTGAAATTCAGATCTTATCAACTCTATTTTTTCGAGTCCGGTAACTAGAGATATTCAATATATTGTAATCCAGCCCACTAGCAATCCTGACAAACTGCTATGGACTTTTGACAAAAGATGATTTTTTTAGTCAAAAGTGCAACGTGAGCTTTCACCATGAGTCATTTGGAAAGCTCTACTTTCATTCTCCCCCTCCCGCCTTCGGCTCTAAACTTTCGAGATCCATCAGGAGAATCAAAGCCCCTCCCAGTGCTTTGTTTCTCCTTTGGAAGATTAACCAGAATTTGCTTCTCACGAGAGCCAATTTAGTTAAGATTCATATCCCCATTGAGGATAGTTTCACCTTTCGTCACACCCGAAAGGAGGATGTGTTCAATCTTTTATTCATTTTCCCTATTATTTCCCGATTCTAGCTCATTTCTCCTCTCCCTATTAATTGGGAAACCCCAACTCTCAACCTTCACCCTGTTCTGAATGTTTGTGAATTCATGCGGGATTCTGCTAAAACCCAGTTATGAATTTTGATAAGATGCTTTCCCAATTTACTATCATTATTGTGACTATTTGGCATTTGCGTAATCAAACTATTGTCAACAAAATCAGAGTCTCCCCTATGACATTTGTAACACATTGTAATAATCTTTGGGAGTCTTGGTCCAAGCAATGGTTCCTTACCAAATTAAACTCGAGCACACCTCAGTTTCTATCGATCCCCCAAATCCTGGGCACAACCATCACAGACAAATAGCTTGCTTCTCGCTCAACTATAAATATGACCATATATCTAGGACCAAATCCACCCAACCCGCACCAAAAGAATAAATCTTAAAGCAAAACTACCTTCAACCTCTTTCACTATGCCTAGATAGGGATACGGTTATAGTTACATTTGATGTTTGCTTTTTTGAGTTTACTAAGCAGGGGGGTGTGGGAGTTTCAGTAACCGACATTGCTGAAAATGTTCTAGTTTCTGTTGCTTGTCATATAGGTGAAAAAGGTTGTGATAGCACGATGGCAAAATGATACGCGGCAGAAGCGACCTTGCTTCTCATTCTTGCTCAAATATGGAGGTTTTGACTTCTTTTTTGAGACTCGACGGCCATTTTCGACCTCATCCAGGATGACGACTCTCAACAGCTCTCCGCTACACATTGAGTCTGACGCCCTCTTATTTGTAATATTAAACGCCTGCTTCTTATGCTTCCTTTTTGGCTATGTAGATATATATATGCCGACAAACTTGAATGTAATAGATATTAGATTTTAATATATTACCTAAGGCTTTTAACAAAAAAATAAAAATTAAAGCCAGTCTTTGTTTTCATGAAGAGAACTCTAGAGTTATAGCTAAGTACATTCTCGATGTTTTAAAGGTTTCAAATTGTTATTTGTATGTATACCACAATAAATAATCCATAGTTTTAATTGATAGTTGTAATTTAAGAAGCTAATCAAAAGTTTAGTTATACTCTATAGTAAAATACCTGAGTTCGAAACTCTTCGAATGCTTTTTTTATTTTATTTTCAATGCAATTTTATTAGTAATTGCAAACATTAAAAAATGTTTAGTTTAATAAAAATTTATTAACATTAAATAAATGAACCTCTAACAAAAAAATATTTAAAATTAATATCTAAAATAATAACGATAGAATTCAATGAAAATATATACCATCAGCCAACTTGTATAAAATTTGAGCCTCATATAAACTATTTTTTCTTTGAAATTGTATTATGATCATATTAGGTTTGCAAATTTCAAATTTTTTTTAGCTTCACATATAATTTATCCTAATTATTTTGTGATTCTCAATTCTAGACAGCCAGACTTTATAGCCACTTTTTGGTCAGGTTTTAAGTTTTTTACACTTCTATCCCTTCTATAGATAATGTTTGTGGTTGTATTTTAAAGAAAATGGGTAAAGGTGTAAAAATGTTTTAGCTTGGCCAAAAATGGCTTTAAAGTCTGGCTGCTTAGACAAACTCTTTTGTGATATTAGTTATTATGCTTGTTTGCTCTTTGCTAAGGTTATCAATAGTGACCTTATTTTGGCTTAAAATGGACTACACTTGGATCCAATTTGATATATGCATTGTATTTTTTATTCTTGAAAATTTTTTATTAGTTACTAGCTTCGGTAGAATTTTTTTTTGGCTTTACCATTGATAACTACTATTATCAACTAATAAGTATTTTCCATTTCGCCCCTCCTCGACTAAAATCCTGGGTCCGCCCCTGAGTACAGGGACAGTTGATATGGTTAGGAGTAGACTTCAATAGTTTTGGGAGAATAAATATAAATGTACATAAAACTGCTGTTATAATTGTTAGAGTAAACAATTATTGGTTAATCGACCTGTTTATCATTAGCTATAACTTTTAGAGATCCTTAATTTTTGAAAAATCATCAAAATAATCTAATTTTTTCTTTCGCCATTTTTCTTTTCGTAATTTAAAAAAAATGATTTTTTTGCTGAAATTTCACGAGATTTCACAAAATCTCATTCCTTGATCGAAGCAATACATTTTACAGATAAAAGTTATGGAGAGGACGATCTCACTGGAAAATTTAGGGTTATAGATACAAAGTTTTCTTGTATATATCGAAAAAAATAGTACTTGAGAAAGGTTTCAAGGAGTTATAATCATTTAGTAGTTTGTTCTGAGAAACTTTAGATTGATGCTTTCATTTAGTAGTTTGTTTTAGAATTATTTATTTATTTGATAACACCAATTATTGTCGGGCTTCTCCAATCCACACCAACCAGTGACGGAGTCAGGATTTATGTTGAAGGGGGGGCGGAGTAATGAGTCATAACTAATTAATGATAATATAGTAATTAATTACTTTAACAAAAAAAATAATTTGAACAATACATAAATAATTATACAAAATATCAATTGCTAAACTAAACTCCATCTAATCTACGGGGAAGAAAATGAATCCAACAGCTAATTTGTAGGAACACAAAAGATAAATATATGGGAGACAAATCAAATTGGTATATAAAATTAATTGGTAAAAATTAATTTCAAATGTAAAATTAGATGTGGACAAAAAAAATTGGGTTATTGCAATTTGCCACCTATCATAAATAGCTAATTAGAGGTTATCATATCATTGAACATTATTACAGTCTCCCCCAGGATTAACAATCAATGTGCATTGATTGTCAAAATACTCACGTTGATTACCAAAATGTCATTCAAACAATAACCCACAAATAAACCTCGAGATACAAACATGTATCTTGAGAAAAAAATTAATGGATCAAAATTTTCATGTATCTCCAAAAAAATCCTATGAATAAAATACAAAACTAGATCTCGATATACGAATTCATCGAGAAAATACATATATTTTTTAAAACTTCTCCCTCAAAGAGGGAAAGAGGTTGTGATTGCTGGTTGTTGATGGTGATGGTGAAAAAAACAACTAAGTCAAGCAAAAATGGGCGATTGCCGGTGTCGCAGTAAACAGATAGAGGAAACAAATGAGAACAGAGGGGCAGAGCGAGGAGGGGGAATAGATAGAGAGGAAGGAGTGGGGCAGGACGGATTCGTCGGCAAGGGTGGCCCTAAAAAAAAAAAATTGAAGTCAGCCCCCATGTGGCTCCGTCCCTAACACCAACCAATGTACCATTTTTATTTGGATGAATCAACGAAATATGTACGTCGTCAAGCTAAGTTGTGGAATAGTAAATATCTAAAAGGATATGCCAACGACTAGGATAAGATCCTAGAACCCTAAACTTTCAACGGTGAGATCACACATATGTTTAAAAGGAAACACGCGAGATATTTTCTTGGTCAAAGTTGCAAAAAGCATGAATGGATTAAAGTTAAAGTCATCCAAAGGAGAACAAATTAGGCTAAGAATTGAAACCAACGAGCTAAAAAAAAAGGTGAGATAATAATATGTGTGAACTTTAGTGGTTTTGGGAGAATAAATTTCTGAAAGCCATTGTTATAAATGTTGGAGTAGACGATTTAGGATTAATCAATCTGGTTATCCATTTATTAACTCGCTACAATTCTCACCAGCACTACCACAAAAGATTTCATTTTTGGTAAAGTATAACTGTCAAATAAAATTTATTTTGGCCGATTAGACTTTAAAATTAATAATTTCTTCCATAAATCAAAAGAATAATCACCAAGAATATGCATAAACAATTTAAACAAAATGAAAGAAATGTAAAACTAATAATTTCTTCCAAACAAGCATGTTCTCTTGAATTTGGGGATTAGACATAAAAAATTTCTTCTATAAATCAAATCAATAGTAATGTGTCATGTTTTAAGGAGTCATAATCATGTAATTCCCTTAAAAAAGCTATAGGACTTATGTGACATTAGTGCGATAAACTTTATTTCAGAGTTGACGCATTAGCATTAGTAACTAGATTAAGTACTACTTGTCTAATTATTTGGATTGGACCACCGAGACACATTTAGAAAGCTTGTTTTAGTACAAAAAATAAATTTTTCATAACATCAATTATTGTAAGCCCTCTCCAATCCATACCACACCAACCAATGTATCATTTTTGTTCGAATGATTCAATGCAATACCACACCAACCAATGTATCATTTTTGTTCGAATGAATCAATGCAACAAGTGTAATTCTAGAGAGCCAGACCCACAGCGCCAAACCGGCTCATCACCATCCATCATCGTAGATGAGCTCAAAAGATTTCCAACAAATAGGATAAGATTCTAAAACCCTAAATTTTGCAATGGTGTGATCACTTGAGTGTTTAAAAGGAAACAAAGAGACCTAATTTCCTTTTTTGTCAAAATTTCAAAAAAAATGGATGGATTAAAGTTGAAGCTATCAAAAGGCGGACAAATTTAGGCAAAAATAAATGAAAGCAAATGAGTCAAGTTATGAAATAATTATGTCAGTGATAACAATTGGAAGAATTCAATGTTCCACATTTAAAATGGGCTAAGGAGGATTGAATGTGAAAGATGGTCGAATACGACATTCCGCTCTTTGGGTTCAACCCCCCTTCCAACTTCCCTACTTTATCTTTGTAGATTTTTGTGATCTTATAGTTTCTATTTTTGTATGCTCACATCATATCGAATGATCTCAATTGTGTTTGTCTTTGTTATTCAATTTTCATATTATGACATCCAAAGTTTGTAAGAAATTGTTATAGATAAAAAAAGAAAGAAATTGTTATAGATAAATGTTAAAGTTCATGATAAACATAAGACTGAAATTTTCGACTAAAGAGAATAGTATGCGTTGGGAGTTTTCTACATTATTAGGATTTATTTTTTCAAGTAACTTATATGAAACTAGACACTAAGTTGATTGGGCATCTACTCTCTTTAATGAGAAATCATGGGGTTCAAGGCTGATTAGTGAGTGCTCTGGTGTGGTCCGTAGCAAAATCAAGTGTTCGTATGATGTAGAAGCAACCTAGATAGTAGGTGGCAACAATCACTATCTAACCTTTGAGCAATGTTTTAATTTTCCTTTGGGGTTTAGATTGTAGCTTTCGAACATCAATTAAATTAATAAAAAAACCTATTTTGAAACTTTGTTCTGTTATGTAGTGTGTTTTCACGTATTGTGCTTTGTTGCATAATTTTCAAGCTATATACAGTTTGATAGTCCTCGAGTTCGCAAGCTGCACAACTCAAAAACCATCTACAGCCCCAATCTACAAAAAAAGAAAAGAAAAGGTAGATTGGTTTTGGGAGAATAATTTACCTGTTGAACAATTTATACGTTTTCTGTCTAAATCATTAAAGAAGACTTACAAAGACATTCAATCAGTACTTAAATGACAACTAATGTAGGTATATGTTGTTCTTTTGACCTTTACCATAAAAAGTGCTATATTCCCCCACACATAGGAGCATAAAGTGGGTAGCAACTTTTTTTTTTTTCTCCCCTATTATGCATTGCTTCTCTAATTTTATCCATTCATAGAGTAGGCAAAATGGTCAAGAAATTTCTTAGTAGATAAGAAGATGGGATATGATAATTGATCTTCGGAAAAATCTCACTTTAGAACATGTCTAAATCCCACCACACAATTTGAAAAGCAGTCAAATTTTGATAAATCAAACCGAAGAATCAGAACAGTCTCTCTACCTGTTGTAGGGTGTGACACTTGGCCACCCTTGTCAATATGATCTCCCCCTCATAACGAATCAGGCAGGCCCTTGCCTTGAAAGAATTTAGACACGGCCACCAGCTTTCCTAACAAAATGTATGCTATCAATGATTTATCAATACTACCTGTTTTCTTTCAAGAAAATTTCATGAAAAAAAAACATACACACGCCCCTTTCTCTTGCACAATTAAAATATACATCATTTACAAATTACAACTGGTAATTCATGATACATTGCCCGTCAATGGCTCCTGTTATCTTTATATAAACTATCTTCCTAAAATGACGTACACACTAGATTGTTTTACAGCTACCTGAGGAGATACGAAGGGCATCAAGGGGGAGAGCTAATGATTCGACCTTTGAAGAGATCAACGGCTTTTCCCATATCCCTGCCATCTAAATATTTACAGATGCATATGTACAAATAAACCCAAGGATTCTCCTGTTGCTTACCAGAAAGGACACCACCTGAAACAAAAAACAGCTGAAGATTAGACACCCAACTAAAGTGAAAAAATGGTTAAAATTCAATAATACAGGAAAAAAAAGAATGGTGATTGAGATGAGAACTAGATGTGTTGAATGCCTCTAATAACATGGCTTACAAATTCAGGACATGAAACATGGGACGTTATATGATATGAACTGAAATTCAAGGGGCTTTATGATTGGTCGAAATTCATAGGGTAGATCCATCCAAACAATATGGGAATTGAGGAAGTAAACAATACGAGAACGGAGATGAATACCAGTGTCTTACCCGAAGTAGTTCTGACATAAATTTTCATATGATGTAGCTTGTACAATCAATTTTTGAACTTGCACTTTAACGGATAAGCCATGTTCAACTTCACGAGAATCTCCAGATATCAAGGTAGTATGATCTACTGTATGTTGGATAGAGTTTGTCGTGCCAGATAAAGCACTGGAAAAGTCGCGTCCTGTTAGTTTATTACTCATCCGAGCCACCACAACTACTGCACGCTCATTCAAAACCTCTTTGGCATCGCCTAATTGATTAACAGCCTGATACAATCAAAATGTTAGGATGAGTGAAGAACTGAACGAACTAAATATTTAGAAGTTTTATATCTCAAAGGCAACACTAGGATTACCTGAAGAAGTTCCCTCTCTCGAGCACCCCGCTGAGGTTGGGCAAGTTCTCTATTGGGTGCAGATTCTTCGTTGTTCACAACTGCTGTCGCGTGAGTGCTAGTTGAATTTGTCACTTGGGGAACTTCGTTAAAATTGAACAGCCTCCAGTTTACGAGTGGGTCATGTACAAAAGCCTGAATTTTGATGCAACAAAAAATTAATACCAAATAAGTTAATTTCCAAGAGTGGCGAGGGACCCTCCTTTCTAAATCAACAAATTAATAATAAACATGCAACTGACAAATATTGCAAATTTCCACTTTCCAACGATGTGGGGCTTTGTGCTAAAAGCCTAAAACTAAACAAAGATTACTCGGGATCAATTTGACTTGGTTTCCTTACCTCCATCATAGCCATTACACTATCTCTATTTGTTCGCAAGACGTGCATCACATTCTCGCAAGTAGATCGAAAGTTTCCCTCAATGCCACTAACCTCCATAGCTTTCACAAGCATTCTAGTCAAGCGGAAGGGAACCTATTGCATGATTTTGAGGGTTAGCATCTTTAAAAGCTCCAAACACGAGATGATAATAGAATTGAGGAAAACCCAAGTGCAATACAAGTATTTCAAAACCGTAGAGGATTAACGTGTAAACTATTCAGATTTTGTTTAAAGAATTAACATCTGTTATTGGTAAAACAGTACCTTTTCAGGGAATTTTTCACGGTTCATTGAAGCTTCAAAGCAATCTCCAAAATCAATGTGCAATATCTTTCCACTGCAAAGTAAGTTCATGTGATTGATTTTGAACTTCAATCATGCCAGTTAATCTGATAAGCTAGGAACTAAAAATTGGGGATCCTAGAGTACCTGTAACGATCTAGCATAAGATTGCTTGGATGTCTATCCCCTAGTCCAAGAAGGTAACCAACCTGGATCAACATGCAACACATCTCTATTATTTTAACAAAAAGCCGTAAAAAGAACTCCAGTGTTTGCATTTTATAACTTTAAGAATTCGTACCATGCTCATAACAGCCAAGCTTCTGGTATAGTTTGTCCTACGGTGTAGCCAAATCTCAGATGTACGGCTTTTTAACCAGAGGACCTACCAAATGTGAAAATCATATCAAATGAGACACAATTCTGAAATGAAAGTCAAGAAAAGATATCCAATGAGATCTTCTAAAATTTTTTAACCGATATGAGTAAAAGTGTGGTGTTATAATGTATAAGAAAAAATCAAGATATGACAAGAAACATACCCTTGCCAAGTCATTTCCTTCAGTGTTTTGTAAAGCATGTTCAAACACTTCCACCTTAGCTATGAGTGGCAAGTGATCATAGTCTGGAGCAAATGCTAGCATAAGTTTATGCTCTTGATTCAAAGTGAACTGTGATGAATAAAGAACCATAAGATAAGCCCAATCAAAACTAGGGAAAGAAAAGATAAAAGAAAACAGAACAAACCTTTCTGGTCTCCCTATAATCTCGAATCAAATAGTGTAGAGTGTCACAGTTTGGAACCCATCCTATTAGTCCATTATTGGGAGATAATGGTATGACATCATAGCGTTGAATAGAAAGATCCTTTTCTGACGTTTTTCTTGAGTTCTCCAGCAGAGTATTCACCAGACCAAAAAGCTACAAAGAAATATTAAGGTTATATTACAGTGCTTAATAAATAGGAAAACAATATACAAGTCGATATGAGACTGCAAAATGCCTCGCATCAGAAAATATTTTGAATTGGATTGCATTAGAAATGGTTGATCTAGGTTTTACTAAGGTTGATACCTGCATGACACGTTCATCTTGTCGTAAATCTTCATGTCCTTTCAGCAGAAAAGCATAATCTTTTCCATCACTTCCATGAATTGTCAACTTTCGAGGCCTCTGTTTAGATGTTATCACAGCAAGTTTTGGTGCAAAAGAAGCAATAGTAACCACAGGTAATCCTGAAACAAAAAAAAAACAAAAGTACAGCAGATTTTCAGTAGCACAGAGCCCAACAACATAAAAGCAGAGCATGACAGTAATTTGAGGCTTCAGTCAACCTGCACGGTACGTCCCAGGTACGGCTAGCTCCAAATTGCGGCAACTTAGCAGCTCTGGGGAAACAGACTGCAATTTTACAAAAGGATGAGAATGGAAGCAGCGGAAGGGTGAAGAAAGCACATTCACTGTATATATACACAGATATATGTATGTATATATATTTGTTTCTTGCCTGCAAATCCAATGTAGTAAGACTGGGAAGCTGCTTATCTATTCGTCTGAACACATGGTAATAAAGATCCCAGGCCTGGCCAAGAATAATTTCATAAATGCCAAAATTGTTAACAATGAATTAAGAGACAGGAATGCACTTGGCCACTATTAAAAAGGAACAAACATTAAATACAAATTACATGCTGAAATTTATATTTCTTATTTTTCATCATTCATCAATGTTCTAGAATGAATTAGATAGACCCTGTTCCAGATTTCTAGTATTTTATCCAACTGTTTTAACCTAACTGAAGTGTGAGTTCTAGTATTTTGCAGTGTTCTAAAGAAAAGGTCTAGGCGGGGCATAGGCGCGTGGCGGCTTGGAGCAGCCCAGGCGGGTTGGGCGGGCTCCTAGGTAGGTTTATTATTATTATTATTATTATTATTATTATTATTATTAATTTTGTACTTCAGTTCGGAAAAAAATTAAAAAATTAAGACTATTTTTTTTTATACATTTTGCGTATGTTTCTTGGCGTTGAATTGGAAGTAATTTATATGCTATTATGCTGAATTTTTATAAATTATAATAAATAAATAAATAAACGCCTAGGCCTCCGCCTAGTCCTTTGGGCGCTAATCCCCTGCTCGCCGCCCGCCCACCGCTTAACATTTTTTAGAATACTGGTATTTTGGTTGAACACTTTAAATGGTGTGTAAGTTATTTCCGTTCTCCATAACCTGAAGCAAATTGTCATCGGTAATGGAGTATATTGAATACTTCAATGTATTGTGCAATGGCTTGCAGCCAGGCCTCGCTTTGGCTAGGTGCAAGTGGTGCAACTGCATAGGCCCCAAAACTATTTTTTATTTATATGTTTTTGAATTTTAATTCGTAAATTTAACTTCGATTGAATTTTTACCAATCGTATCTGCTCAAATGTCAAGAACGATTTACATTTTACAACCTCATGGAAGGTCTTGGGTTCAAGTCTTACCTTAAACGTGATTGGTGATTTTTAGTACGTATTCGGATTCTTTTTATGTACATTAAAAGAAACACATACTCATTCATAGGTGAAAAAATCAGGTATACGTACACTATTAAAACTTAAAAGTATCATTTACTTTTCTTTTAACATAAAAAGAGGCCCTTAGTTTTAGTGTCCGCACAGGGTCCCTAAAATCTCAGACGGCACTGCTTGCAGCAAGCCAAATTTGTTCTTTAGAAGAAAAAGCTACTGACAGCCCTCAGAGTTCAGACCGATGAAGCGAGCTACTTTAGTTTTCGAAGGTGACAAACAAGAAGGGCCGGAAACTGTTCCAGAAGATGTGCCATTCAAACTCACTCCTTACACTGACGCTATCACAACCCTTGTTTCTGCTTAAGATTTTTGAAGCTTGAGGGCAACAGGAGAATTGCCTTGACGCAAAGCCTCAACTCTTTATTTTAACGTGGAGGTAAGTAACACACACAACTTGCTCCCTTCGTTTTGGGACTACTGCCAAAATTAAGTCCATATGAACACCAATAAACATGTAACTTTTATATGAATAACTGTTAGATGGTCTAGTCTTTATTTCAAGTGGGTAAACTATCTTGGGCTTCTCAAAGCTATAAGCAAAAGGCGAAGGACCTGCTGGACAACAGAATGCGCAATCCTTAAATTCCAACAATTCATTAGCATCATACATCTCCATGAAGAAGAAAAAGGTACTAACATTTATGTAAGTAACTATAGATTCTTCTTGTGCCATAGAAACAAAAAAAAAAAAAATTCCCGAAGAATTTCTCATTACCTGAGTTAGTTCAGCATCTTTTCCAGTCCTCTTATACTTCATGCAGCATTCATAGGCCTCTGATAGTTCACGACCATATGCCTGCAAAATACAGATCTTATGAAGATCAACCAGCCGACAGGAACAATAGGGGATATACATGGTCAAAGTAAAATCAAATTAGGGTTTGGAAATGAAAACATGATGACTGTGTGCTGAGTTTGAAAGTCGAGCATCAGGAATACTGCAACGAGTCTTCATTCATTAATTCATATTTTGAAAGTTACAATTAGCATAAGTTTAAAGCTGCGGATCTACTTCAGGCATTGTCAGTTATTAGGTCACTGACGACTCCCAAATTGCTCGGTGGATTGGAATCTTCATATACTTGGAGCTCACACAGTGCCAGGATCACTGGATCCATCATAGGCTTATGTTCATTGCGGAAAGGACTCATACATGTTACCAAGGGCTCCAATGTAAGCAAGGATTGTGATTTCGTTTTTCGAGTTAATTTCTCTCTTGATTTTAAGAAATATTCCGACGTGTAAAGAAACATTTTTTTTTCGAGAATACATGAAATATATATAATGAATTTCGAGGGTATATGAAATATGTGAAAAAAATAAGATGCAATTAAATAAATTTGTTAAACACATTAAATGAAGCCTAATACCAATAAATGAAACAAACATGAAATCAATATAAAATTAGAAACAGGGAGTGGTTTCGAAAATCAATATATAAGTAGAAGAGATGATAATTAGAAAATCAGTGGGTGGTTTCAAAAATCAATAAATAATTAAAAGAAATGATAATTAGAAAAAACCCTCAAAATTTACCAAAAACTCCAAAATTTTTTGATTTTTTACGAAAGAAAAATGTAACTTACGAAAAAATCTTGAAATTTTTCAAAAAAACCCTAAAAAAATGTAATTATTTCTTTCGCACTTTTTCTTTTCGGAATTTCAAAAAAACGAAATTTTTGCTGAAGTTTTGCAAAATCTCATTCCTTGACTGTAAGTAATTTCCAATTAACTGTCAGGCTTATGAAAATTGATATATCTTCCGAGAAAAATAAATTTCTTAGCTACCTTCCATTCAACCATTCCACTATAGCACAACTGAGAACTACTATCAATGGGAATAGTTGAACATTCCTTATACCTGAATGAAAGTCTGCTCTTTTATGGTAGTAGCCCCATCCTCAAGTTTTTCATGGAATGGCTCCAACAATTTCAACATTCCTTCAATATTATGTTCACCAAAATACAGACGGCTAGCTTCTTCCAGTGCCTCGTGCCACATTTCATGCCAGAGTATTGCAACCCTGATCAACTCTGTTGACACAAGTTGTGCCTGTATATCATAAAAATAGATAACAGTTCAGATAGAAAGAAACAGAGATAGATAAACAGATAGATAAAAAGAGTACCTGATCCACAAGTACACCACTATGCTGTCGAACCTTGTCAACCACTTCTTGAGCTGCAGCTTTGCGCAAATTGCCTGTAGATTTACAAGCCACAAGAAGTGGGTACATAAGTGCCTGTTACAGAAGTTGAATCAGCCCGATGAATGGAAGCTCTCTGAGATTATCAAATTGAGCACAGATGAGACAACGAGTTGCATTCATTAATCAAATCCCCAAACCAAACTGTTTGAATAATAACAAATTGCCAATATACTGCCTCGCGGTTAAAATGTCACAAAAATGAATCTCGGTAATGTTTTACACAAATTTAAAATATTGAAGTCCATTCATTGAGAAAAAAAGAAATTCTTTTTACCATTCAATTTCACCACAAAGTGTATGGGGAGAAAGGACCGCAAGGCACAACTGAATAGTTGTGGCAATTAAGACTCTTGCTAGCTACGATAACTTCATAGTTTACCTGTCACCTGTTAAAGTTGGGTGATCATTCACATGCCTAAGAAAGGCTTTCTGTTCAACAAATTTTTGAAAGGTGATTTTGTCTTGAAAAAGTTTATTCGGGACTCGCACAATTCTAGCTTGGCGCCAATTGAACACTTATTTTATTCCGTAATACTTAATTTTGGAAAATTCAGCGTGTTCCTTATCTCTTAACATTAACACATGTAAGTGTTCCAAACTATAAATCATTATCTTATATTTATAAGCTTGACATCATTATCATCAGAAAAGTTTCAACCAGGAGTTAATTAACCTTATATTGTATCCAACAAACTATTTTTCCAGACTTCAACATTCAGCCTATGTTGTCCAGGGTGCTAGGAGAGGCGAGGTACGAGGGTGGCTTGGGTGCCTAGCTCGCCTAGGCGTCACTTAGCATTATGGACGGGCATTTTTGTTAATGGTTTTTGCAAGATTTTGGGAAGCTTTGTACATGCATCCGTTCACGCATCAATTTTACTCAAATTTAACTAAAAACTTGAACCTAGAAGCACTCAGTCAGACTCATAATCCAATAACATTAAAAAAAAAGTAGAAAAAAAAATCAACCACACTAACTATTCAAAAGCAACCAAAAAAACAAAAAAGCAGTCATATACATAAAATGAAATGTTATAGATTAGATCCTCATCTTCCCCATAATTGAGCTCATCATCTTTTCCATTATCATGATCGAAGTGTTGTGCTGGTTCGCCTTCACACTGTGAAGTTCACAATTGGGATCACAACTTGGTTTGAGTTTGTGTTTAGTTGGGTCTATGCCTTATAGGGCTTTTATTTGGGTTTAGATGGTCCTAGTCTATAGACTTGTCCACAAAATATAAAAATACAAAATAAAAAGAATGTTCATGGATGTGGGTGGGTTCAATAAAAAACACCCACATCCATTTTCATCAAATATTAGTGGTTTCAATCTATCCATGATTGGTAACATGCATTTGCTTGGGTTGTATGGAGAGAAAGAAGTGTTTGGGATAGACATTAAGGTTACTTTGTATGTTTGGGGTCATACTTGGGGTATAGTCGAGGACTATTGGCTTCTCTTGTATGTTTGATTGGGGACATATAGTGCATGATAGAAAATACTTAACACATGATGTGTAACATTGTCTTTTGAATGAAATCTATTTGTTTTGCTAATAAATAAATAAATTGTGGTCAAAGGCTCTTGCCTAGGCGTCACCTAGCTTGTTTGGGCAAGCGCCTTTGACCACAACCTTTTGGCATTAAAAACAAATAAAATCAAAAGCAGTGGCCAAAGGCTCTTGCCTAAGTATGCATAGTTTGTTTCGGTGAGTGCCTTTCACCACAACATTTTGGCATTTGCTAGGCTAGGCAGTAAAGACAAACTTAGACCGCGTAGTGTGCCTAAGTGTTGCTCGAGACTACACATATAATTCAGCATTAAGATTTATTTTCACAAACCTGCATTTAGTATAAGCCTTTCAAATCAGTTTTCAATATAAGAGCCCAGTTTCAATTTTAAAGTTTTTTTAAAGGAACGAGCTCTTAGTAATTTTCTTCTTTATCTTTGTGGTGACACAAAATGTTATATTTGGATGACGATAAGTAAAAGGGGTAGACAAATAATTTTTTTTGACCTTTTGACCTTAGAGGACCATTTCTATTCCTAGACCATTTTTTTATTAGCCAACTCTCATTTGGGCACGGTTTGATTTACATATTTATATTTTTGGTTGTCTGTCATGAGACGGGTCTAGATCTAGCATTTCTTCACATAAAATTTCTAATGTGTTTCCACACCATGGACTGTTTTTAAGATTGTACGACTCACTTTTTCTCCACTTCTTGTCTACTTGAAGCTCTAGGGTAAAAACTCAGTATAAAATCCCAATTAATCAATTTATGCATAAGAAAATGTTTAAACCGGGACATCATTTCCTTTGTGGATTTTAGTTGTTCATAAATTGCTGGCACGTCCCGACTCCCGAAGCACGAGCCAACTCCATGTGGTATGACCAACACAACACCACACAATATTTTTGTGCTATCTATTAAAAATATTTTTCCAACATAATGATTGCTGAAGTATAGATATGATAATTAATTAATCCCTACTATATAATAAATGACTGTTGAAGTTGATTTTTTGGTTCCAAAAGGACTGAGGTCTTTTTTGCTCATTTAGACTTTTCCATTAGATCATGTTATGCTCACATAGTGCATCAATGACTCAACAACCCAAGAAGGAAACAATTTTAAGCTTGACGTTTGATTGTTTGTGCGAATGGGACTAAGGGTAGGGTTTTGATAATTTCTTGTGATTATTATTACTATTGTTATTATTATTATTATTATTATTATTATTATTATTATTATTATTATTATTATTATTATCTTCTTTTATTTTTTGAATTTCTAATCTACTGCAATAATGACGTTACACTTGAACATTCAGTTGATCACAATAAGTTTTCGATGTCAATGGGGTTGAGGGGTAAACCAAAATTTCTAATATCATCAATTCCAAAATAAGAAGTTCAGAATTATTTTAATAAGATTTTTTTTTTTTTTTTTTTTTGGGGGGGGGGGGGGGGGGGTATTTTTTCTTGTTGTTAAGGATTGTAAGAGTCAATTTGTTCAATTAAAATAATTAAAAAATTAGCAAAAATAAGGGTTATGGAACCCTTGTTGAATGAACCGGGCTGGTCTTTTTGGAAAAAACAAGAAACCTAGATTAGTCATTTTGACTAACAAAAATTATCAAGGTAAGTCATTCAACAATAAAAAAATGATCAGTGACTGTTATTGATTTCGACAAAAATAAAATGAACCAGATTAGTCATTTAAGAATATGGTCATTTAAACAAAGCCCCTGGTCATGGATTGGAGAAGGTGGAGCGTGATTAGGGGCTTACCAATGTTGGGTTATTCAATTGTTGGGGGTTTTCGGTTGGTTTTAGCTGTCGGTTTTTTTTTTTGTTATTGGGGTGTTTTGATAAAAAAAAATAAAAATATATAATACTGTACACGCTTCTTATCTTATTTCTTATTTTAGTAAACTTGGGACAAAATAACAACAATCCTTAGTAGCCCAAACGACTAGATTATCCCTTTGGAGAAGGCCAAGTAATCATTTAAAGTACAAACAATCATTTTTTTGTATTATGGACAACTAAGTTTTTACTATAATTGCACTTTGAATACCTCGTGCAAGTCACGTGCTCCTTTACTGAATAATACTGAATGTAGGATGTCTAACCTTGGTCAGCATCATTAAACACACAAGCAAGACCCAATTCTGTACCAATTGGGTAAATATGGAAAACTTTCGTACCCAATGTGAAATACACCTAAGTTATGCATGCTCAAAATGTAAATAACCCAAAAAGGATTATGTATTGAACAAATGGGTGTGGGTAGCCTTCTAGTTGAATTTGTGGCCCAGATGAACTCACTAAGACCGTGCTCTATTTTTCTGAGCTTGTGTGAGACCAGACCACCATCAAGGGAAGTCGTTTATACAATTCATCATATGTTAGACCCTTTGGATCTTGTTCTATCCTATGGCAAAGAATCACTGTAAATGATGTTCGCAACTTGTTTGATATTTGAAAAACAAACTTTCGGAAAGAAATATGGCAACACTACTGAGAAGTTGCACAAAAACGTTGGACAACTCAAAAGTATCAACATCTGTAGCAAGGGACTCCAAGCTACTTCTTCAGGTTTCCTAATTCCTCAATATGCTTGAAGAAGAAACAGTCTCCTCAACTTACAGATTGATTGGTTACCTGATGTTGTCAGATTACTTTCTGGGCATCATGGCAGTCTACAAAAATACATGAAATTGAAGACAACGAAAAGAACAAAGCCAAAAATCCATTTTAAACAAACCTGTGGATGTCCTTGTCCTATTCGCACCAAAAGTGATTGTATCAACTCTCTCACAGCTCGGATATTTGAATGTATCCTGGCAATTATCTGAGGTAAAACAACTAGCCATGTGTCTATATTAACAAGTGTAAAACCTTTCTCGAGTGCCATTTGAACCTCCGCTGTGGTCCCGTGGTTAAACCACAATGTGAGAAGACGAAGAATATCCTGGAAGCCAAATATCATTGCATCAAATATATAAACTAGAGGAGCAAACCAAAAACTAGATCAACATTTCCCACCTGTATCTTCAACAAAACATGTGCATTAAAGATTCAGAACAGGATAACAGGTTCCATTCATTTAATACAGCAAAAGTGTATTATAGAATTCAATATGGGATTCCAACAATGTTCAGCTGGTGATGATAACTCAACAGTCAACCCCATACTTGCACATAAAAACAAAGTGCAGAGATTCTGTATCTCAAAATTCTCACCATCATAGAGGCTTTGATAGCATAACTTTTTATAATGAACAAAGTTCCCTTTGTTCATGCCCACCCAAATGGAAGCCAAGAACCAGAAGCCTTCTGGGAGGCAACCTATCACAAAACTAACACTTCGTGCACCTTCTAGACTCATATCCAGGTTATTTATTGACCCAGTTGAAATTGTGACCTTATGGATTTAGAACTTTGTAGATCTAAGACCTTAAAAGATATTTTAAAAGTTGTAGATCTAATTGATTTTTGGGTAAAAATTAATAGATCTAAAGTCGATATCTATTTTGATCTTTATCAATGTTTTGCACAATCACCCAAAAATAAAGTGCAAAAAGTAAACCGCGGACCATACAATGTGGTTCACTTGGAGAGTTTTAAACACCAACTCTATAAGCTACAACCATAGAGAAAAGATCCATTATGATACGATTTCATGATTACAAGCAAGGTGCTTACCAAACCATACACGGTCCCACAATGAGCAAGTTCTCCATTTGCAACAAACTTCTATAAACAAAAGCTTACTTCAATGATCGTATCTCAGTAATGTACCAAGTCTAAGAACATTACTTGCATACACACAAGATAAGGACGTAGATCTGTGAAGTTTCTAACAAATTAAAGCCTTTGAAAAATTCAAATATGTATTTTTTTTAAAACAAATGCACAAGACTCTAAAAAACTCTCTTTTGATGTTGAAAGTTGAGGCCTTTTAACTACAAAGTTATGCCTTCAACATCCCTTGACTCTCTTATTTATAGAGTTGTGAAATAGCAAAAAAGAAATGAGTTTATATAGAAATAAAGTGCTGGAAATTTATAGTTTAACCAGTCTTGAGTGCATGACTGTTTATCCGATAGGTCGAACTGAAATCAATTTGACTGGATGAGCTCATCTTTCAAGCTATTTGCTTGATAGGTCAAGATCTCATCCTGATCAACAGATCAAACTTTATTATGACCAATTTAATTGGTCAATTTAGTCGACACATTTAAAGATCCAGCACGTTAATTTCTCAAGGATTTTCAATTGAATTATTTTTAAATAATTTGTATAATTGAAATCCTACCATTTTCACAAGGGTGTTGTAATTTGTATTTTCATCTCGACGTTTGATTGATGAACGCCATTCTGACTTGTCGACTTATACTCCGTTTCAATTCATTTTGAACTCACCTAGTCTAACACTCATTCTCCCATTCTGACATGAAATAAAATCAACCTAAAATCTAGAGGTTTCACCAGTCACTTGTATTCAGAAGTATCACGCCATACTAGGTAAAAATTTATGTTTACAGGCCATATATGCATATTTGTAGTTTTATAATTCTATTTTATTTTTATTACTGAAACATGTCATTTGAATGGGCTTGGTTTAGAGGCAATTGGGGTTGCAATGTTTTAAGTCTAGTTGTAGAGGTCATACGTTCAATTCCTCATCTTTGAACCATTAATTTGACATTCGAATCTAGTGGTCTCGACCCATTGTCACCTCTACTTTCACACAACAGACAATATGCCACTTCTTTTAAGCCACTTATAGCAGTTGCACTCAAATTAGATTTTACAAGTCCATGCAAACAAATAAAATGAGCCCCATTTGTAAGTCGCTCCAAGTTAATTATGAATGGTCCCTTACAATTAGGGAAAGGGAAAATTAAGAGGTCTAACCTCTTATTAAGAGGTTACCTCAAGAGACTTTGAGGTTTCAAGCTTTAGTTCAAGAATCTTACTATAGGGTAAGGGTAGGGGAGGCAATGGATCGTGTCGTGTCACTAATGTGTCACTGTTATATCACAATCCCGTGTCAAAATCATAAACCCAAACCCGACCGATTTACTAAATGTGTCAAAAAACTGAAACCCAATCACGACCCGCCAAGGGACGGGTTAACCCGACATGACTCATTATGATACGGTTAGCTTATCGTGTTATAATGACCATTGTAGTCAAGGTGACTGCCTAGGCACGCTTGAGGCGCGCCTCAAGGCATTTTTGCAGGAATCCACCGCAATGTGAGGCAATGCAGTGTGGTGAAATAAGGCGTCCGCCTTTGTGTGCCTAGTCCGCCTAGCGCATCGAGCATATTTACATGTTTATTCTTTTATATTTAACATTAGAGGACACAAATATATAAGCCAAAGTCCTCCACCCTTTATCATTAAATAGCCATTTAGGATTTGAGACTTTGAATCACAAAAGGTTGCAACCATCATGAGGATGCAAGAGGAAATAAATGCAGATGATGAATTGGCATTTTAATGATACCGTAGGGTCAATACATACAAGTTGTTGGAGTTGGTGAAAGATCATCACAACTACATAGAAATTCTGAAAATAGTACAATTCCAAGCAACTTACTCAAGAAGACATGGCTGATTTTGAAGATGATAATAAATTATGATGATCAAGAATTGGGTTATGAAGAGGATGAGTGAAATAGTAAGAAATGAGAAGTTGGTGAACTAGTTTACATGTTGATTTTTTTTAATGATTTGCAAGTTACTTGACACTTAATGTGGAACATCATTTTGCTATACTATGCAAATTTATTATGTTTTCATTTTGATTCTAGATAGTTGTTTGTCGTTTTGTACGTATGATACTTATCAAATGATTATGTATAATATTATGCTGATACACTTCAATTTATTCATCATCATCAAAGCCCATTTAATAGCAAAATGCGTTGCCTCTGACATTTTCAGGCCCGTGCGCCTTGCCTCCGCCTCAATTACAATGACGACTTGTATTAGTTAATTTTGACGTGCATAATTTGTTATGAGATGTCTTGTGTTTATATATACCACATTTAATAGATCATTAATTATTTATTTAGAATTTAGAGATAAATTTAGGATAATAAATAATATTAAATGATTAAAAACATAACGGGTTGGATGGGTGAACCTTTCTGTGTCAAACAGGTTTGCTACCAAACCTAAACACGACTTGCTAATTTCATGGGTTGGGTCTACACGACAAATTAGCAACCGTGTCGTATTTTCCTAAACCCAAACCCTCTAACTAGCAGATTGGGTTATCGTGTTGAGTCACTTATTGCCACTCATAGGTAAAGGAAAGTAAATGACTATTTCATCAAGAATGGATCTCACACTAATAGTCTATTAACGTAATTTAGTTATACAAGAAGAGTAGTCCAGCAAAAACGCTTGGTTACGAGGTTATTAAGAGAGTAATCGCTAACCAAAACCAGACATTAAGAAAGGGACCACTTATTTGTTATTCAAATGGTAAGAACAAATACAAATTGGGGGTAGGGCTGAACAAAAAACCGATCAAACCGATTAAACCGATTGGTTTGGTTTAAATTCGGTTCAGATCGATTTTGGTTTTAAAAAATTCAAAACCAAAGTGGTCGGTTCGATTTTCGGTTTCTATGTAATTTTAGCCGACAAAACCGAACCGACCGAATATATATAATAAATAATATATATTTTATATATAAATAATACAATATGTTTAAAATAGTTTGTCGGTTCGGTTTTGTTAATAGTCGGTTCGGTTTTGGTTTGAAAATTTTAAAATCGACCTAAATCGGTTCGGTTCACGGTTTAGGTGAAAAACCGATCCGTCGGCTCGGTTTTCAGTCCTAACTGGGGGGATCATCACCTCTTTTAAAGAGGCTAAAGTCTGTCATTTTGTTACTCAGTAAATATTTCTGAAGTAACTTCTAAGGAAAATGAAGGCGAGAATTTTCTAGTTGTAGTTAATAATGCTAAAATCCCTCATAAACCCGAAGGTATGCAGATACTTGATAGAAACAGGCTTTGAAGGTGTAAATTCATCATATCATGATATATCCAGATATTATACACAGCAAAGGTTCATGGAAATTATAAGCCTACGGAAAGTTTATTCTTTGTTTCTTTAAAATTATCACAATTGTTCATAATCATCTCAGTGCTCAATAAAAGATCATTGCTGCAGTTTTTAACCTCAAAATATTTCACTATGAAATATTCTAAACTTGAATAGGATACCCTTAGTGCAAAAAGTGAATGTTAGATAAAATATGGCACTCAGGTATGTTACTTGCCCCTCATGTGGGCCGTGACAAAATAAGGGTACCCACAAAATAAATGGGCAGTACACCATGTACCTCTAAACCTAGGTATTAACACCTCATAATCTAGAAAAAACACAGATTACAAACAGGTTCTTAAACCAGGCAAAAAAAATACCTGCAAACTGTCATCCACTCCCTTAGCAGTGGCTGCACATGCAATTGAATGAAAGTACCCAGTAACTGCTGCAACGACATACTGTCCAGCAACACCTGATGAGCCTCTTAAAGTATAATGAGACATCGCCGCAGTATTAAACAGTGCCCATTTATGCCATGCTTTTGCCCAATTATTGGCACATTGAGTGGCACTTCTAAATGCCACAAGGATCTCTAGGAATCACAATGATCAATCATAAGAAAAATTAACATTATTGTGAAGCAAACCTAAGCAAGACAAAGGAAAAAAGTGTTTTCAGTACCTTGCATAGATTCATCATCCAATCCAGGAGAAAGTGCCCATTGCCAAGTTCCAAGTTTAAGATAGATGTGACCCAGGAGAGGAACGCATGCACTTGATGAGCTAACCAATCCAGTGGGTGGAATATCTCCACCACCAGAAAGCTCCAGAGCTAAATCCTAGATAATGCAAACAACACTATTTGATATTACTTGACAAATATTGTACTATTTATAATTTCCCAAGCAAATGAATTTGTCCGAGCTAAATACTAATGTGTGATATGTATATTATCTCATTAAAAAAGAAGATAAGACAAATATTTCTATGGAACCATTCATAATTGGAGAAGAGGAAGAATCAATAAAGAAAACGATAGATTGGGAGAAAATGATTAGATTAATATTATGAATTGGTTGTTGTCACAATACTTGAAAATTTTCTCCTTTAAATAAACACACGAACGTAGCTAAAATAGAAATAAACCTACAACTTCTATCATAATGGAAATACCTAAATAACTAGACTTGCTGATTGAATCCTAATTAAACTAGAAAATCCTAAATATAAGAAAACTCTAGAACCTACTATATTCCTACATGGCTACATCACATCGGCCTCTCCTTACAACAACTCATCCATGAGTTGCACGTCAAGAAGATAATGAAATCACTTCCAAACAAAATTTCAATGCTTATTGTTGCCTCTGGGTCGAATTTTCCTTATAGACCTTTTAGATATCGGTTGGACAATGTCATAAAACACATTTTTCACGTTGAAATATCCAAGAAAATCATGAATACGTTTTTCAACATAATTTGAATTTTCACATTGGGTTGCATATGGATCCACATAAGGTTGAAAAAATTGTAGTTCCCCTTCTTTAAAAAGAAGTTTGTTCTCCCGTTGTTCATCTTGCATAGCCACATTCATGTCTTCTAACACATATTCTTGGTATCCATCGGTAAAGGTGCAACATCATTGACTTCAATTGTTCATTCGGTGATCATCAAATGATCATTAAAAATTGGTGAAGAAGAGCACATCTAATTCTTGTTTTATCACATTCGTTGTTGTAGCCGCAACTGAATTTGCTAATTCAATTTCTGAAGGTATCAGTTCTAGTAGAGGGTCGACTACAGGTGGTGGCTTAAGAGGTACAATTGCGGAAAGACTAATGAGAGTTATTTTAGTGGTGAACAAGGTGGAGGAACGTGTTTACCTTGCGCCATCAATGCCTCTTTGACTTGGTCAGCAACAAGTTCTTTCAACAATAATAGTAATTCGATCCACTAGGTTGTCATTTTCTTTTTCAATGGAACAACAAATTCAGTTCGAAATTCAGCTTTGGTAACATAGTTGCTAAGATCGAACTAATTCAGTTGGGAAGAGTTAGTTATGAGGACTAAAAGAATATATATATATATATTTGAAAACGAAAAAAGGTGGTGCCTAACAGAAAAACCTTGGGTGTAAATAGAATGGAATAAGGTGGATGCAAGTTAACTAATCCTAATATGGGAATTGGTTAGAAAATTTTGGGAAAGAAGAGAAACATAACACTTAGACGATGAGGTGGGTTTGAACGATGGATGCAGATGAATTGGATGTAATCAATAATATGATTGTGAGTGGAAAAGTCGAGGATGATGAGTAATGTTGATTGAATATAGGCTCTGATTGGAGGGGGTTTAGAGACGACGGCTTTGAAGTTTGAAGTAGGTTTCAAGGAATATGAAGATGATGAAAGTGGATTTGTGGGACTGATTTCGGTGGTTGTGAAGAGTTTAATAGAATTCCGGGAACATTGAGCAGAAGATGGTTCGTGGGTGCGTTGGTTTGATGGGGTTGGTGTTCAAATTGAGACAATTTTGATGAGAATAGGGAAGATGGCTTTCTAGGCTAGAGATGAACTAATATTTTAACGATTTGATTTGATTTACGGGTTGAAGGGGTGGTGTGGGTGAAAACAAAAAATGTGATGGAGGTGATGAAGATGGAACATGTTGAGGTATTTAGTATAGAAATTGGAGCAACGGATAGTAAAAGGAAAGAAATGTTGACATTGAGGGAAGGAATTGAAGAAAGGAAATTGTAGAAGGAGAATTTAGGAGGAAAATTGGAGAAGATGATAAATTGGGAGAAATAATTTGATTAATATTCTGAATTGGTTGTTATAATGCTCAAGTTTTCTCTCCCTTAAATAAAAACAAAAATAAACCTACATGTTCTGTTGTGATTGAAATACCTAAGTAACTAGACTTGCTAATTAAAATCCTAATTAAACTAGAAAATCCTAAAAATAAGAAAACTCTAAAACCTACTATGCTCGTACATTAATAAGTATCCAAGCATTATAGGTGTTTACACATCAAATCAACCTCTGAAAATCTTAGGGGTGGGCATTTTTCTCGAAAAACTGAAGTTGTGCCAAACCGTCGCGATCCCAAATCGAACTGAATTTTTGATACTTCAGTGGAACCAAACATAAACATTATTATTCGATACCATTCCGATTCCAGGTTTTAAATTTATTACTAAACAACACTACCTAAGGGTTTTATTTTATACTTGTTTTCTAATTTTTAATTTCTAATTTTCTATTCTCTTGTGTTTCAGATAGGGCAAGGGGAGGGTGGTGGTGATTTTGACCTAATAGGGGCAAGGGCTAGCGGTGGTGATTTCGACTAGGTGGAGGCGAGGGGCGGCGGTGGTAAACTGGTGTTTTGGATTAGAGATGTGGGAGGTGGAGGAGAGGGGCGAGTGGTGGTGATAGTTGTTGATACGCCATGTACGACTGAGGAGGGAGTGTTGCGGTGATACCATCATCATGTTCGCTGCCAGGTGTTGCATCGCCATCCATTGTTGTTGCTGATGCATCTGATTAGTGGCACCATTTGATGGTTGCATTGTTGGGAGGTAGACAGAGATATGAAGTGAGGTCGCTGGTTTCTTGGATTTGGAGGAAGAAAGAAGAAACCGAGGCTTGAAAGAGGGGTTGTCAGTGGGTTGACTACCAATTACATCATCACATCATTTACAAAGTTTTTTTTTTTGAACCACTTGAGCCTTGAAAAAAGTAAAACAAGTTGTTTGCCACCATAAGTTAGGTCCAAGAGATTATTTTTTCCTTAGGTCTCTTTCATGTGCATGGCATTTTTCTAGGAACCCATATAACTTTATATTAAAATTTACAAAAATTGGTATGGGCCGAAATTTGGACCAAATAGGATGGTACCAATTTAAAAAATGTCGGAGAACTGAACCGAACTGTACCAAAATTATATTGTGGGAACGGTATTGATACGAGGGTGGTAGCGAACCGTGCCCACCCCTAGAAAATCTTGTCCAATCACTCGACTGGGTTCTAAGTCAAAGAAACCAAGATTGAATTCTTACTTACCCGTAACCTAGTGAATGCTTCCTTCCGCTTAAGATCATCCCCCGAAGACCATTGGTACTTCAAGTATGCAAATATCACTTGCGGAGGTCCATAGTATGGTATATTTCTGGGAGAAGATTCTGGATCATGCTGAAAGTTAAATAAATAAATAAAAAGAGAGTCAGTGCTTCACAAAAAGGTTAAGTAACATCAAATCATCAACATATTGGAAATTACTTGTGCCAGTAAGCATCCACCACTTACCTGTAAGAGCTTCAACAAGGTAGATCGAGCATGATTCATTCGACCATTTTTTCGGCAAAGAGAAGCAAACTTCAGCCAAGTATCAATGTCTTCTGTAGGAGGGAGCACTAGTGCTCGAACGGCCAGAAGTGCTTGCCAAACCTGAATATTCATGACAAAATTTGGGAGAGAGAGAGAGAGAGAGGGGGGGGGGGGGGGGGGGGGGAGAGAGAGGAAGGGGTGGTTGAGTACTTTGAAGAGCCAGTAGAGAAGAATAAATGAAAATTAAAATATTTTCTCAGTTTATGCTGTGTGTTTCAAAAGACCCCATGGTCCCTACATCAAATAGAAGTAACACATTCTCTGATATTCTAGCTTCTATCAATTGATTATGTCACATGGTAGTGAAGCAAAAGGTCCTGGTGATCTCTCGGACATTCTATAAAGAGGAAATGAGAAGACTTGTTACCGCTGTGTGTAGGGATGTGTGTGTCATATTGTGCACCACGTTGCCTATTCAAGATATCCCCGTGTCCCCTCCTTGGACATACATAAACGATACCTTCTCTAACAGTTTGAACTTTGGGAGAGGAAAAATACATAGTTACAGAAGTAGGTTGCCACAATGAACATATTAATATGTTACTCATTAGATATATGGTTTCTATGAATGCAGTCTCTCCAGTTAATGAATTATACAAATGTGCGTGTGCATTTATGATATCAATTGTCAGTAAAAGCAAATAACCAAAAAATAAATTATAAGTCTTTTCAAGACATAAATTCTCTTCAATGTTCATTGTTCGTTAATAATATAATAAAGACTGCTTATAATGATAGGCCTTTGGCCTTGTGTATAGTGGAAATACCCCTAACACTAACAACAATCGTAATAGTTTTCAAAAACAGGTCCTACGGAAATGTTTAAACCTAAAAACTAATCCCTAATTATACAAATCAAATAAATAAGCATAGCATCATTTAAATAACGTAGAAGTAACCCCAAATGTGCCGGCGCCAGTTACCAGTATGAGGTGTTGCATACATTAATTGAAAAGCTCACCAAAATGGGGATGAGTCTAAACATTTTGTTAGGCATGACCTTGACAATACTCAATTACTAACATCATGTTGTTAGTCATATATTTTACTTGTCTGTTAATTGCAATCAGTACAATACTAACTTGGCATACAATAATTGTAGCGTGGACAAGATAAATAAAACAGTTGATCCAAGCATAGTGTCCAAGCATCCACGAGTCCAGAACATGTCGAGATGATGTTAATTTATTTATTTTTTCAAAATAAGTGAATCCATAGAAGATGCATAGCATATTATGATATCTAGAAAGGACAAGTTGGAATATTATCAAGGTCATGCCAACTTTGTGACTTAGGTGATATTTACACCAAATAAATCATTGCCAGATATTATATAGGTTGCAATTGGTAAGTAAATATGGACCTCAACATTGCGTTTTGTTCCTTGTATGCGCTCAGTCCACATACTACGAATTAGGGCTCGTCGTCCCTCAGCAACAGGGTTCCCTAGTGGGAGAGTGCAATAATCAATGACCTGTACCATATTGAAACAAAACTCAGATTTAATAGTGTCCCCTCCCCCCGATAGTTATGCAGAAGAAACCTTGTTGAAAGCAGTATAACAAATCCAATAAGAGATGAATGAGTACCTCCTCAAGTTCAGATAGCTGTTGAACTCGAACCATATTGGTGTAAGCACGATCATAGCTCGCAAGAACCTATACCAAAACAAGTAACTCTTTCTCAGAAATCCCAAGAAACTGAAGTAATAGAGTACTTTCACAAAAGAATGTGTAAGGCCAACTTGAGATCGTGGAAATGATAAAGACAGTTTACATACAAGATTATTGCAACCACAGGAGAGTTGCACAGTTTACAAACTCATTGAGTGTACATGTGTCATCTACTATGAAATCCCAATGGCGAAATATTGACCAGGGAACATATTCCACGGAGAAATTCACACAAGGAATAGCAAGGAGTATGAATTGTGAAGAACGACGACTTCAACAAGGGAGGGTAAAAAAGCTTACCAGTGCAGCAAGCTCTGTTGCCAAACACTTTCTTGCTCTCTCCACATAATTACGAGCTTCATCATACTGGGGGAAAAGGTTAAGGAAATAATTAATTCTTTTACATATATGTATGTGGACATATGTACTATATACAAGAAAAAAGACTGCCCCAAAATACAAGAATTATGATGAAGCATAAAATACGGACTTAGGAAGGAAATCTAACCTTTCCACGTCGAACTAATAGAACTGCCCTAAAGAAAGCACCATTGCTACTTCCGTCACCAGTTGCAGCAGTGTTACCTATCACCCGCAGCTTAGTCTCATCCACATCATCTAGTCGAGAAACATATTCTGCCATCTGATCCCATTCTCCCATATTCCAAGCAGCATTAGCAGCCTGAAGCAAAAACACTATACAAGTTTAGGTACCATAAATGTAAAATAGCATAGCAGGCAAGCAAAATACAAACCATTGGAGCCATTTCCAATCGAGCTGTTGCTTCAGAAGGGCCCCAAAATTCCTTACAGAGATTGTTAATATCTTCCCAGCGAGCCAAAGCAGCAAGACATCGCATTTTTCCTGCAAAAGCACGGTATCTGGAAAAGTAAGCAGTGTATTATAACAAAACGTGCAATAAAGAGTAACTGAGGTAAGAATAAATTTAAATCAATCATGAGGTACAATACTTTCCAAATCACGATCACAAAATAAATGTGGATGGGATCATGTGCTATGCTCCACAGGTGCATGGTGGTGGGCAAGATGGAAACTCAATCTTATGCAGGCATGCTAAATAAGTTACACCCATTCCAAAGTCCAACCACCAGGGATTGGAAACTACCCCAAATTGTCCATGGATAGAATGGAAGGGCCAAGCAAGGAATGCCATCATGTGAATCTGAATTGCAACTATTCCATAATTTTTATATACGTGATAAGAGGATAAAAAAATTAAGAAGGCCCTCCCACAATTCACAGACCTAATGTAGCCTCCAACTTGAGATGTTGAGTCTGTGCTTGAGTTGCTTTGATAGTGTATGCCTTGAGAGCGTCATCCCATCTCTGCAGCTCTTCATACCTAAAGCAGATAAAATGGATAATGGATAAGTATGTCATTCTTCAACTTGCATTTCACTTCTTATAAATATGTCCTTTGTTGCAAGTCTGTTCCACATTATTTCCTACATCAAGAATAAAGATTTAGGGAAAATCACGCTCTTCCATACAAGTTAATAAAGGAAGTCAAAATGAATACTTCAAAGGACTGAGCACTCCACAATGTTCTCATAAAAAGGAGTCATTTAATTTACCACTTTCATCACCACTCATCATCTTCCTTTATCAAGGCTATTACTAGCGATGACATCTACTAAGTAGCCATTTCTACAGCTTATTGATTATCAAACTCTCTTCGGAGATGCAAACTCCAGGTTTTTTTTTCCAATAGAAATAGGGAAAATCACAAAAAACAAAAAAGCATCATCAATACATTTTGATAATTTCCATGAGTACTTCAAGTCATACTGAAATCCGCCATCACTCCTTCCAGAATTTGGCATAATCTAAAATCTAAATAATCAGGGAAACTATTCTTGAAAAATTCCTTCCAACTATAGTCTTGAGCCAAAATTTAGTTAATTACTTTATATAAATAACCAAGTGCGAAGAAATCTCCTTCCCCAACAGAAAACTCTATTGTTCTATTTCCAGTCAAGTTAGTTGACAAGAAGTAAGTTTTTTTTTATTAGTAAATGCCTTCGACATACCATGACTCCTTCAGTTGAACATCTAGATGTTGCTGAGCATAGGTCAGTATTCCAACAGCAGCCTGAGGAAACATACTTTTATTAGTAATTAACAGAACATCCTACAAATTTACAACAGCTTTGCTACTTCCAAACCAATAAATCCATACTTCTTTAGTTTAGGAGCTGACCTCATGTTGATGTAACTGATTATTTATACGAATCAGAGCTTCAACAACAGCAACTGCACCTGCATCCATCTTCTTGGGGCGTGCACCTTCAAACTCCATTTCCTTGTAATGAAGAGCTTTTGCAAATGCTCGACACTGACAGAAAGCAATGCTTTTATGATTTTGTATACAAAGATGATCTTTCGAGTAGGGGTCAAACAATGTAGCACAGCAAACTCAACAGTTCTTCACTATAAAAATTTACCTTCTCCGCGAGGGCACCAAGGACTCGGATATCTATTGGAAGAGGTTTCTCATCATGTTCCATAAATTCTGCCTGCAAATGTAGTGGGGCATATGTAAAACTCAGTTGCTCTGATATTCATACTAACAATGTATGCTGTCTACTTGCATACCAAATCCAAGACAGTATGAAAGCTGCACAGTTTTCTTATATACACAGAAGATCGTCAAAATAGGGAACTGTCACTTTTGAGTGCATGGCTATGTGTTAGCTTATGCTAGACAGGAAATAATTTGCTCCTTGGAAGTTTTGCTCTTTGCGTCATTGTCCAGTGAGATCATGAGATGTGGTATAACTACGAGGTGGTTATTGCACTTTTTGACGTAATTTACAATCAACGCCCCCAATGTAAGCATTCAAAGCCACGTGTCATTCTCCCATTGAACAATGACACAAGGATCTGCTAGACATGATAACATTCAAAGTTCTAAGTTCTATACTTCATCCACTAGTTTGCTTTCATGCATAACATTTTAACTCGGGAATGAAGGGCAGGGACAAATGCGTGACACAATAGGTTGCACTCAAATTTAGAAGTAAAATAACGAAGTATCATAAATACACATATAAAGACACTTGTTGTTCATTAATGTGTTCGGCTTCCCAAGGTTTTTGTCAACTCCTTGTTGATCCACGACCAAGAGATGAATGCTAACACAGCAGCCACCACCAATTGATGGTTTGGTGAACCGATGGTAGATATAAAACTACCAAAACAACCTAGGATAGAGTATCAACTTTATTCTTCTACATAACTGTAGAGATGTTTGAACAAACTCGGCTATCATGAAAAACAGCTTCTTTCTGAATGTTTCTATAGGTCCAAGTTTGCACTCACAAGATTGAACTTTTCCTGTTTCACACTAGATATTCTATCCAGACAGCATATTGATTAATACAAATCATACAGTGAAAGCAATGATGAATTTTTACCAAATTAAGGAGTGTTGCCAGAATTTCAGGAGGAATATTCGGAGAAGAAAATGCCATTTCCAGACTTTGAACTAATTGTTGCTGAGAAGTTTCATTCAGTTGTGACCAGCAACTCACAAAGCCGGCAGCAAATAACTCACGCCCAATGAAAGGCTGAAATTGCTGAAGTCAGAACCCTTCAACCAGATAAAATGTAAAACAAAAATGACAATATGTTACACCTGTAATTGTGCAAGCCTTGCACAGGTTCGTAAAGCTGGCGAAGGAGATTCCTTTAGAAGTTCAATGCTAAAATGCCTCATCCACTCTGCCCAATCCTCTTTAGTACTGCGTTGGGAAGCCTCACCAGCAGTCCTTAATCGACCATCATTTACCTGAAAAAACAAATGTTAATTATACACAACTTGATGTAGGACATCTTGGAGATATTTATTTGTCACTCTGACCAGGGTCAACCAATTTGATCAAGTCAGTCCTTTCAAGTCAATTGATCAATAGTGGTCTAAATTCAATTCCAAGAATTCCTTCATGGGCCTAAGTCAAATAGTATTAGGAAGTAATAGTTTTCAAGTTATTTTTTTTTTTTTTAGATTGATTTATGTTTTAGTATTTTATGACTTATTTAGAAGCCTTTAGAAGTGTCTAAATAAAGTCCAAACAGTCTTAGGAAGTCCCTATCAAATACTAGATGCCTTAGGAAAGTTATTTTTCATGTTTTAGTAAGTTTCTAGTTTGTTTCCATGGAGTTATCTATTTAAGGAGCTCCTAGTACGAATTGTAAATAACTCCATAAAGAAATTAATATTCAAATCAATCAATTTCAATTTATTTTCTGAGTTCCAGCAATTATCTAGCTCTCACATCACAGGTTTCTGAGTTTGTGATTTTAATTTAAGTTTCCGCTACATTAAGTGGTAATCATAGCCTCATTTGAGAGTCTTGTCACCAATATGGTTGAAGGATCCACCTTACGTATTGTGGATGTTGATGCTCGCATCAGTAAATTTGTGATCAAATAACAACTTGATCAAAGTTTGAAACAAATGAAAGATCGGTTTAAGGCGAGTTTGTAATTGCGATGGAATAAGGGCAAGGATGCATCAGTTCCTGAAAATTCAAAGGTATGTCCCCTCCTTTCCACTCCAACTTAAAACACCTAACCCCTGTACTTTTTCGTATGGTAGTACCTCCAATCAACATGCCATAATCACACCATCTGCGCCTATTTATACCGATCAATACGACACACCTCTTGCCTATCGCCCTATCCAATCCCACCCTAATTTGGGAAACTAAAGACCTCCATAACAACAGATTTGTTAGATACAAACATCCCTGAATTTTTCTCACCTAACCAAAATTTTGACCATCAAAACCCTATTTATGGAAATTGAAAAACACCTCCTAACTACCACCCTCACTATGGTTATGTTCACCTGTTCTACAATTATCCTTATGACCCATATGATGATTATGAAGATGTTGAAGGCGTTTTCCTTCCTCAACAACAAAATCAAGGTCACACTAACAATAATTCTGAGTATGGCCACAAATATAACTTCTTGACTTTCATGGTCCAGGGCACATTGAAGATATCTTAGATTGGTTTTCTACTATTAATCGTTTCTTTGACTATATGGAAATTCAAGAAGAAAGGAACGCAAGTTTTTTGCTTTCAAACTTAAGGGTTTTGCATCTGCATGGTGGGATAATCTTCAAAGAGACCGAACTCGTCAATACCTTCAACCCATCCGATCTTGACCCATATGAAACAACTCTTAAAGAAGAGGTTTCTTCCGCCTGACTACATTCAAACTATTTTCATCAATTTGTGCAATTGTCAGCAAGAAAATCACTCCACGCAAGACTTTGTGACCGAATTTACGCGTTAATTTCACCTAATGAGTTAATGGATTGTGAAGATCACACCATTTGAAAGCTTATTAATGGTCCCAACAAAAAAGTTCAGGAAATAATGACTATACATCCTTTCAACGCCATTAACACTGCTCTGAAAATTGAATCATTTATGTTGAATACCAAACTACTCCAAACCCTGATATTGACCCCCCACAAAAAAAGCCATTTTATTCCCGTCCAGCCACAACAGTTATCACTACTCCAATCAGTCCAATTATACCCCCTAACCCGTTATTGAAAACACTCAATATGATGCCCAAACTAAACCCCATACACCATATACCCAAAAAATTAGCAACTTTTCTACCAAAAACAACACTCATCCCTCCACTTCTCAGTCTCGAAAAACTCAAAACACTCACCCCAATGCCCCCAAACCCAAACCTCAAGATCTTTATCCCCGTCCTAAACAAGATACATGCCTCAAGTGTGGCAAATTGGACACTCTTCAGATGTGTGTCGCGGTAAAAAGGTTTTCAAGGCTGAAGTTGAACCTAATTCCAATGAATTTGATAATGTTTACCATGAAGAATATGATGCTTATGATGAAGATGGAGATGACTTTAACATGTCTCTTAATTGTGTTGTTCGAAACTTGTTTTTTGTGTAACACTTTGAGACACCCCAAAGGCACACCTTGTTTTGCTCTTCATGTTGGGTACAAGGGAAGCTTTGTAAGTTTATCATTGACAGTGGCAGTAGTGAGAACATCGTTTCATCACATATGGTTGATGATGAGTTCTAACTTCCTACTCAACCACATCCCAAGCCTCACTCCATTAGTTGGATTGATGAGGATAGCAAAAAGCCAATTCCTCTTCAATGTGTTGTTCCTCTCACCATTGGTCCTTACAAAGACTCCGTCAAATGTGATGTTGACATGCAAGCTTGCCACATGTTGCTTGGTCGCCCATGGCTTTATGATATGGATGTTACTTATCCTTTTTCGAAGAAGAAGATATTATTAAACTCATGTTAACCAAAATTCAAGGACGAGTTTGTTCAAAGAAGAGGAGAATATGAGATATAGCTTTTATGACCTTTATGCGATATATTATGAAAAATTTGTTGGTCAGAATGTGTTTATTAAATTATGGATTGAACATTTTAACATTCAATTTGCAAATTTTGAAGAAACACTCTCACAATTTCTTGATATTTTCAAAGGACATCGAAGAAGAAAAGAAGAAGAAGCTACAAACGTCGTTAGAAAGATTGAAGTGTTTTGGCTCTCACATCTAGGCACAATGAAGAGCTTGTTGTTCCAATGCATAACCCGAGAGTGAGTTATTGCAAAGAAGAGAAGACTAATGTAGGACATCTTGGAGAATATTTATTTGTGAGTCTGAACAGGTCAACCCAGTTTGACCACGACAATCATTTCAAGTCAATGGTTCAGTTGTGGTCTAAATTTAATTTCAAACACTTTTCTTTATTGAGCCTAAGTTAAATAATATTAGGAAGTATTAGTTTTCAAGTTATTTCTATTTTTAGATTGATTTCCATTTAGTATTTTATGACTTATTTAGAAGCCTTTAAAAGTATCTAAATAGAGTCTAAACAATTTTACGACGTCCCTATTATAGTCTAGATACCTTAGAAAAATTATTTTCATGTTTTAGTAGGTTTCTAGTTTTCATTGAGTTATCTATATACGGAGCTGCTAGTACGAATCTGAAATCAATCAATTAATATTCAAATCAATCCATTTCAATTTATTTTCCAAAGTCTAGCAATTATCTAGCTCTCACATTTCAAATTTTATGAGTTTATGATTTTAATTTATGCTTCCGTGTTAAGACCCAAGTGTTATGTGACTCAGGGAAAAAAGGTATCCAAGCACAGGGAAAAGAAAGCGGATTTACGTGGCAAGATTATTCATAGCAGCATCAATCAAAAAGCAATAAACAGTGAATACTTTACTGCAAGGAGATCATGATAGAATATCTTGAACTGTAAAGATCTAGAGAAGTGTAAACTTCAGATCGAGTTATTAGAGAACCTACATGGAGACCACGGGATAAAATATTTGTAGAAGTACTATTTTGCGCATTTAATTTAAAACATACACAAGTAAAAATTGTAATAAAAAAGGACACTATGGTAGAACCTAAGGTAATTACTCTATCCCTCTTGTCTTTATAGTATAGATAAAACAAAAGGTGGTCTCTGGGAAAGGGAACTGTCATGGGAATGCATATATAGTCCACGGTCTACCTACTATGCATGAAATACAAAACTTACTATGGACATCAAGGAAACTAACAGTGAAATTGTAGGAACTATTCAGAGGTCAATCTGTTAAAGTAGCTAAAATAGTCAAGATTCCGCCTCATGGAACCATATGAAGCATACCACATATAAATACAACAGGAAAATACTACATTGAATGAAAAATATTGATCTAAGGTTGACAGATAATCACTCTCATTACTAGGTTCGCATTTGAGTTCAGTTGCAAAGACCCTCATATATGTCTCCCCTTTCAACTCACAAGGACCCATTGCATTTTCGGTTGCAGAGTTTTGTAAGTTCAATGTGATGGAAACTCCGGCTAGCATGTTGCAATTTGAAATTGCATGAACATGTGGATAAGGTATTAAGGTGACACCCATGTACAACCATTTCAAGAAATTCTATTATTTTATTTTGGCACATAAGAAGCATATAGTCTGCAAATCTATGGAGATATACTTCTCATACAGGAATGTAAAACACATAAGGGTGGATACAACTATCCAGCACTTAATTAAGATATAAAATTACCTGATGGACCTTGAGTTGCTTATGCATCTCAGCTCCTTCATAAGGTCCCTTCTCCACATCATTTAAAGGGTCACTAACAACCTCAACAGGATGCCTTCCAGTTGTTTTTTTAGCAGAACTCCATAACATTAATGGCTCGCGTCTTTGTATGCGACCTTCAATTTCCTCAAATTCCTTGTGCTAGATAGTCAAACTTGTATTTAGATATCCACTAGGGTAAGAACCTTATAACAAAATCTAGACAAAATTATGGAAATAAATAAATAAACAAAGTCGTGAGAGAAGACCCTCAAATGGTGTTTCAACAGAAGTTTGTTGATAGATGGAATGAAAATGATGAAATCCTCCCCAAGAGCATGTGCCAAACAGCAAACGGCGTCAACGACATCCTTTCGAAGCTCGTCATTCTTTCTGCAAATTGAACAACATAAGGCTGTGCTTGTTGCAAAGGGAATTTTTTTTTAATAATAATAAATAAACGAAAGAGAGGAGAGCAGGGAGAATCACGTTTAATCTCAAAATTGCTGAAATTCTTTTTAGGAGCACAAAGCAATTTTCAGCGTGTAAAATCATAAAAACAAGTTCATCTTCCACATCAATTGCTTTATTCATTCTTCCAGTTCTCTCATTTTTTTCACTGTTATTTCATGGAGATTTTGTACAAGTCCTTGACATGTACGGCGGCTATTAAAAGCATTGGTACCAAGGGATCACATATGTACCACACAAAAATTATCAACATACTGCAAGTATTAAAATAAAAATTATTTAGACAATATGTTTTATAACAGAGAACAGTCTTAAACGTTCATAATTAACAGAATAAAACAGTGTTAAACATCCTGCTAGCCACTAATAGAATAGAACATTCTTTTGGCTTTCCTCAATCCTCATGAAATATGATCTTCACACTCATCCTATAAATCATAACCTTTGATGATCTAGTTTGGTGGTGATGTTGTTGGTGATACAGTAAGTATGATGGTGTAAGTGATTGAGATATAGAGCTAGGGGTAGAAACTTGAAATCGAAAAACAAAACCCACATCATCAATAGTTTTTCTTATTCTTAGCAATCTACTTCAAGCATCCGCAACAATGGTAATAGAAAATAAAGGACAGGATCACCTTGACAAATTCTCCGAGAGCTTTAGAAAAAAACAATCGACAACTCACCAACAAGAGTAGAGAAATGAATCACATGCATGCCATGTCTTAACAAACTCATTCATCTCTCGCCAAAGGCCATCTTGGACACACACCATCATCATCATCAAAGCCCATTCCCGATACTCTGGGGGTCGACTACATGTATTTTGGTTATCCAAGCAATGTGGTCTTCCCACATATCCTTGCCTAATCTAAGCTCAATGATGTATTCCTACATCGTCTTCATCCAAGTTTTCAATAGTCGTCCCCTCCGTTCACACTCTCCACTACTTTGTGCTTGATCTCCTCCGTACGTGACCAAACCATGTTAAACATTTTTCTCTAATTTTGTCCTCTATGGCGCTACACCTAAGTATCTCCTAGTTCTTTCATTCCTAATTTTATCATCACGGGTTTTACCACATATCCATCTTAACATACGCATTTTTGCTAACGCCATCCTATGTGTATGTTGTCCCGTAGTAGCCCAACATTCTGAACCAAATAGCACAGTTGGTCGAACAATTGTCTTATAGCATTTCACTTTTAACCTTGCAAGCATCCGTCTATCGCATAATATTGGAGACACACCAAAGAGCAAAAATTCAATTTAGGTCGTAGGCTTTCTTAAAGTCAGTTTTACATGAGAGCTGCGGGCATAGTTATCAAAATGTGTCCCGTACTATATATCGGTAACCTAAATTTAAGATACATTTATCGTAACGTATCATGTATCATAAGATTCAGTACAAAAATAAATATATAGAAATATATACCATGTATTTACACATGAAACATAAATAAGACTTACTAAAGTAAGGATGTTCAAAAAACACTTCAGGATATATGATTTGTGTAGATATATTAGCCAGCTAGTGCCAATCATCCCACCATTCATTTCATGTCACTTGTACAAGGAAGGTACATCCCTGCATCACCCCATATCGGTATATCGTAAGATATCTATATACGGTATCTTTGAGGCTTAGATACAATATGTATCGTGTTCGTGTATCATAACGTAATATCATAAGATATTGATAACTATGGCTATGAAGAGCCACAAGATTCGACTCCATTGCACAACTGATAGAGATACAATGAAAACTCGAATAAAATAAAAAATAACATAATATATGGTTCAATACAATTGAACACACCTCACCCTAAACATTACCTGAGACCCTTGACTGCTTGACTGCTGGCATCAACCAATTAGTTGGACAATCATAATTCATAACCTCATCCAAAATACGCTAGTCTTAACAAACACACATTGATTTAGACTACCATAGAAAAAGGATTCGAGTCTTTCTGCCATTGAATTGCTATGATTTAGAATAGACCTCCAATTAAAGTAATAGGCTAAAAGTCCTTAATCGCACTCGTTGCTTCCTTCTTTGGACCCAAAAATGAATGTTGCGTTGAGTCCTACTCGAGGAAAGCCGAAAATTTCTAGACTCATTTCCAATGAAATCCCAACCTTTCTACAGAACCATTGGCAAACTATCAAAAGTTGGAGCTTGATCATTCCGATGACTATGAAGAACTTAATATTTCAAACTTCCCCAAATCACTCACTATTGATCCTTTCCTTGTCTTCAAAAAGATGCAAATGTATAGATAAAGGGAGACCTCTGTAACATCTCACTAGTTGATTTGGAAACATCTCACTAGTTGAATTGGAAGAAGGTGAAACAACCCAAAAATAAGGGGGTTAGAAAAATCATATAACTTAGCAAAGCTTAATTGCTCAAGTGGATGTGGAGATTTGACATTGAAGTTGAAGCTCTTTGGAGACGGGTTGTGGCTGCTAAGTATGTTGTTGATTCTAATGATTGGTTCATTAATGAACCTAATTTTACCTATGGTCTCTACAGAAACGGATTATGAAGCACAGTGAACTCCTAACTGATGTTCCTTACTTTGAGCATTATGCACTTGGAAAGTAAGGAACAATGTTAGAAACGGATTATGTTCTAAGAGAAGATAAGGGTCTCAGGTAATGTAGTCTGGCACTTTACCTGCCTTGTTGTTAGAGGCATTGTAGTTGTTCTAAGAGAAGACTCCCTAATCCACTTGGAAAGTAAGGAACCAAAACTCAAAGTGCACTTGGAATGCTCAAAGTAAGGAACATTGAGTTAGAGGCATTGTAGTTGTTCTAAGAGAAGACTCCCTAATCCACTTGGAAAGACTCCCTAATTTTACCTACGGATTATCTAACAACAAGGCAGGTAAAGTGCCAGACTACTGGGATGCTATCAACCAAGGTTGGAATTTCCAGCTTAGGACAAACTTGAATGATTGGGAAATTCTTCAGATGACAAACCGGCTTGCCTTGACTAATGAAATTTTCCTTGAAGATGAGCAAGATAAATGGTACTGGAATGAAAAAAACTCGAAAATTTCAATCAAAGAATGTCACAAGGCATTGTCACCTGCATGTCCTCCTTCCTCTCTGAATCTACAGTTCATTCCTTTATTTGGTCGAAGGAAATTCCTCCCAGAGCTACTTTTCTCTTATGGACGGCCTTGCATGATAAAGTGCTCAATGTTGACAGCATTCTTAAGAGAGGTCTCGCATCCCAAACCATTGTGTTTTGTGTGGGCAGGCTGAAGAGACCATTGACCATCTGTTGCTTGGTTGCCCCTTTGTTGGTGCTTTATAGTCCAAAGCCCTAGCTGAATTTCACATGCAGGCTCCAAGTGCCCCCTCTTTAATCTCTTGGGTGGAGAGTTTGCTTTCTTCAAATAGATCTCTCTCTTGCTCAACAAGTTTTGGCAGATGGACCTCAGAGAATAGTTTGGAGAGAGAAACAACATGGTGTTCAGGAATGTACATTAGACAATTGACAATTTGTGGATAGAGATCAAACCTACTCTTCAGCTTGTGGTGAAAACCTCCTCTACCATCATTTTCATCACCACACAACATTTCTGTTTCGAACATCTCCATCATCACCCAACCTCCATGAGCTCAAGTTCTTCAAAGCTCTCCTAAGATGAAGGTTCCAATCCACTCCCGCTACAAAGTGTACCATGAATCTTAACGTCTTTAGCTATTTAATAAAATGGTCAATGGCGATTGAATATCCCATTCATCAGCAGAGTAGGTCAAAATAGTTGAACCAGAAAGATACATTAGCTTATGTTTTAGAAGCATATTAAGGGCTTATGTGGTTTTCTTGTGTGTCCATTCGTGTCTGAAATGAATACACCATTTACATCGGTGAGTCATTGTTACAATATTATTTTCACATTGTCAAAAATCTGCATTCTGTATGTCACTCTTCAATGAAAGGAGTGAGCCTTACACTCGTATAGTCTTTTAAATCAAGGACAAGAATGTATAATTACTAACCCATCCAAGACCAGCTTCAAATGATGCACTACAGCTGATATATGGCCAGTAACCTGGAAAAGGGACAAATTTGACATTGATAAAAACAAATTCTCATCAAATAACCGAGAGTGATTAATTAGGATAGTAACCTAGTAATATATAGTATCTACCTGCACACGAGGAATCAATCTTGTAAGGGTCTTAATAGCGGCACGTTTTACATCCACTGGTGCATCTACTTTGAACAAACGAATAAGAGCTGGAAGAAGTAGATGCATATGCTCATCCAAAGTCCCTATACAGTGGATGATTGTGAGAAAGTTCAGATTAGTTGGTGTACTTAGAAGTTTGGTGAATAGAAAAACAAAAGGAAACAGTATCAAAGAAGGGGACTACAAACCACCAAATACTTCAAGGGTATGCAAAATATCACACACATAAGTGTAGTCGTTACATCGTTCTGCATCACTTAATACTTGAATACAACATGGAAGAATGCTAGGAAGGTATGTTCTGAACTCATCATTAAGTGCTAGGCAAAGTTGTTCAACTAGATGTAGAATCTGCAGCAAACAATCATCTCAGAGACAACGAAAAATCATAACAGAACGGATAGGTCATGAAACTGACAATTAATCCTTACAGGTGATCCATGTATAGGACGATTACTTGCAGGCAAACTGAAGGAAGACCACAGCTCAGAAATAAGAGAAAGTAATTCTGGTAAATATTTACGTATATGCTGCACAGAATACCAAATTCTATTAATAGCCCTCCAAGAAATCCAAAATCAAAATTTGGGATCAGTCACTAGAAAACCACGACAGCATGACGCAGACCAATCCATACCTGGCGGACAATAGACACCAAGGTCCCAAGCTTCCAAGTTATATATTCCTTTAGTCCATCTTCACAGTTACGTACAATGTGTAACAGATCAGGCAAAACCTGCAAAGGAAAGAAAAGAAAATGTATAGTAACTGTACTCCAGTGAAAGAAAAGAAAAAAATCAATAGAAATATCACTACCAATGCCGCTCCACAAGGTAAGTATCATTATGAATTCAGCAAGCAAAAATGTTTTGCATTATGTTGAATTTCTCATAAAGGTAAAACGTAACAAAACTCACATTATTGTCTATATAAAAGGAAAGTTACACTTGACTCTGAATTAAAAGACCCACCTTGGGCAAATATGGAACACATCCGAGGCCCATTGACTAATCTCACACACACAAAACAAAAAAAAGGTCAATGACAGGAAGATGAAGAAGTGAATCGATATTGTAAACCATAATATAGGTCGAAATCATGTATAGTTGAGCTTTACCTCGAAGATGAACATGAGAGAGCCAACAACCTTTTGGTGATAGCTAAAAAGCAAGGGATCTCGAAGAATCCGCATGAGAGAATTGACGGCAACCTAGTAATCACTGATCGTTAAAACAAGCAATAGACACAGTTCAAGGTTTCTGGTGAAATACATACTGTGGAATAATAATCCTCTGAAGTAGCAAATGAAGGCCAAAGGTCCATAGGAAGCTCATCCATAGACTGTACATGTTGACCAGTATCACTTGCTGCACGGGCACCTTCACCATGTGAACCTGGCAAGCTGTGCTGAATGCGCTTCTGCACGTGGGGATCCAAAGCACCAACAATCCCTAACACCTGGAAGATAATTGGCTCATGTTCAACGTATACCGTTGAATAATGTAAAATTACAGAAAATGCAGACCATACAGTACCTTCAATACTTCTCGCCGGGTTGACCAGACCAGTTCACCATTTAATAATTTCAAGAGTAAGCCAAGCAACTGTGGATACTCATTATAGGGAGCAATCACATAACTGAAAATATTTAAAGCAACTGTTCAACTTCAGAATGCCAGAAACCACATATTCATAACAAGAAGAAAATTACTCAGAGAACTATTATGTTTGATATACTCAAAGATAATCTTTAGGCAGTGGAAAGAAAACAAAAGGAAGCTTCAAGAACAGCGAAGGTGAAATCGAGCTCAGGAAACAATGAAAGAGCACAAGATTGAGAACACACCCCCCCCCCCCCCCCCCCCCCCCCCCCCCCCCACACACAAACACACACACGGAATGCAATCTGAGCTTACCAAAGCTAATCCACATAATTTTTTTAAAGTACCACATAACTTTTCTAGAATCAACTATAATTGCAAATTCTTTTAAGGAAAACTTTTGTTGAATAATACTCATGGTATTAAAAAGATCAAATTCTGGAAGAAAATTCCTTTGAAAGACGAAAGATGAAACACTGATCCCCAAAAGAGTGATCAAAGCCTCCATATGATCGCCCTTCAAAAAAAATAAAAAACCCATGATCAATGAGTTAATATCTGACTTCTTATCACCAATTTTTTTTGCTATTCCGTTCCTTCCATACTTTTTGTAAAGGTAATATTCAACTTGTTTTTTATGGTAATATACGACTTTCATTTTGAAGGAAATATTCTATTCCTTCCATACTGTACAGTGTCCAAAAAGGATGTCACTTTTAAATCTCCTTCCTGAAAGATGGCTCTAAGTCCTCAGCAATGTCTCCATGGTAGCAGGCATTCCGACTAATGCAAACATCCCAAAGAAATGCATCCATAACCTATACAACCAACCACAATGCAGTAGAAGATGAAATGAACTCTCGGATCAAAATTGCAAAGGCTAAAGGGATCATATGTCTCCCTTCGTTTATGATTATGGTGGGGACTCTAATTTTTTGTTTCATTCAAGAAGGTTGCTGCTGCGATTGAGAATTCAGGTTGCTGCTGCGTTTATTCTCCGTTGGCAGCGTTTGAGGAGAGAGATCTCTTGTTGATGCTCTGCGTGACTATGACAAACAGAGCAGTAAACTCTTGCTGCTGCGTGACAGACGGGTGATTGAGCATTCTCGGTGGGCTGTGATTGAGCTCTGTTTGCTGCTGCAATTTTTCTCTTTGGTTGTGTTCGAAGAAAATGAGAGAAGATCTCTCTTGTTGATGCTGGGATCCAAAGACGCAGGCTGCTGTGTGAAAAAAAGAAATCTGAGAGTAGTAGGTTGGTTGCATTGTGAAGCAAAAGAGAAGCTGGGTGGGAGAAAACAAGGATGCTCCAAATTTGTTGTTGTTTGTCTCCCCGAATCTGAATTGTCACCAAGTTTGCTTATTTTCTCATCCCTCCAATGATTAATTTGAATAACTATTTTTATAGCATTATGTGTAACTAAATAATTTAGTTAAGGCAAGATTGAAGCACTAGTTATGAATCCTTAAGAATTTTGACATGCCTTGCTACATCATTTTTGTGATGCTTAATTGATTAATTTCTGATTTTATTTCACCATTCACAATGGATTATGTTTATGCTTGATCATCATATTCATGATTTGTACGGAGATTGTTACATGGGTAAATTTAGATGACCGAGTCTTGTGCCTATGCTAAGTGACAAAAAGAACTAAGTAAGATCGATTCTTGGAATTGATCGACATGAATGACCAAAATTGATACGATGTTTTGGGTTTTGGGTTTTTATCAATTTCTATTGATTTATGTGTTCTTGAGGTGCAACTTAGTAGATACCGTGCTAAATATCTTGAGAATGAAAAGAGTTAAAGTAGAAACTCATACCCAATTCATTATTTAGGAAATTAATTGCTTAAGGAGTAGACACCCATACCCTTAGGTTGGCAAAATTTGAGCATTGGAATTTAGTTTGTATCATTAAGCATGTCGTTGTTCAAAAGAAGATGACTAGTAGTGGATATCAAATCTCTAACATATTTTCTCATTATTCGAACTCTATTGTTACATTTATTTTTGTTTGAATATCATCTTTATACCTTGTTCTTGTTTTAGATTAACAATTATCTTTTTTATATTCAATTAGTTATTAGATTTCATTGAAGTAGAAGTGTTAGGAAAGATGTTTTAAACACAAGTAATCCAATCCTCATGGGAATGATCTCGTTCTTGCTATCTATACTATTTGCTTGATTTTATGTACTTGCGAATTAAAACATACATTTAAAAGCTTATTACTTCGGTTAATATTTGTACAAGTTTTTGGCGTCGTTGTCGAGGATTGTGCTAAATTGTTTTTTGTCTTTTTCCTTATTTTAGTTGTTTTTATCATAAATTTTTTTTAAATCTACTCAACAATTGTACTTTTGATTTCTTCACTATCTATTCTTCCCGAAACACTTACTTTGTACGTGTTATCATGCAGGATTGAATCTCATTTATGCATGGACGTTTGATCCTAGGCCGTAAACATTAGTGCATATGATCCAAAGATTGAATGAGCTCTAAACGACTTCAAAGGCAAACTGAGAAGGTAGAAGCTAAGGAAGAAATTGACCAACAACAACCAAAAATCCCACCGGTGCGGAAGCAAATGAAGAGCTCATTTATTCCACAAAATCTTAATCAACCATCATGCATTGCATTCCAACCAAAAATGCAACACAACTTCAAAGTATCTTCTCATTTGCTTAACATGGTGCCACATTACAGAGACACACCTTCTGTTGATCCATATTTACACATTAGAAATTTCTTTGATCTTTGCAAGACTCAGAATATTCAAGGCTTAACTCCAGAAGGAATCACGTTAATCTTTTTTCTTTTTTCTTTAAAAGATGATGCTAAGTTGTGGTTGAACTCTTTGGCTGTAGGTTCCATTAATATTTAGGAGTTGGCCGAAAATTTTAAAGAAGTTCTCTCCGGCCCAAAAGGCAAAGGCTACTCAGAAGGGAAATTCAAACTTTCCATTAGAAAAATGGGGATATTTTCTTTGTAGCATAGGAACATTTCAATAAGTTGCTTCTCAAATGCCCACACCACAATCTATCTCAAGGTGATTAGGTATAAGCTTTTTACGAAGGTTTAAATGATACTAATAAAAGTCTTGTTGATTCTGCTTGTGAAGGAAAAGACAGTGGCGAATCTATTGAGTTGCTTGAGACCCTAAGTGAGAATTCTCAACAATTCTCATGAAGAGGGAGGCAAGAAGTGAAAGGAAAGGATATTTATGAAGCAAGTACTAATGGTGGAGTCCAAGTTCAGACGACGGAACTGGAGAGGAAATTAGATATGCTTGTGCAAGTAATGTCAACCCAAAACATCTCACCCGACCAACAAGTTGCTCAAGTCAAGGTATGTGTTATATGTTCTCTAATCGAGGTATGTGTTATATGTTCTTTGTCTTACGTCTTCTTTTACAAAGTAGGAGCATGCAAACTATGTGAGACAAAACAACTATCCTCCCAAGAACAACCCATATTCAAATACTTACAATCCAGGGTTGAGAAATCATCCCAAATTTTTCACGAGGCAAAGAAATTTTCAGCAGGAAAATAATTTTCAACCTTCACCACAAGGGGTAATAGAAGAATGATGGTCTTGAAGGCACAAGTAGGGCAAATGGCCAAGGAGTTGAGTAAAAGAGAAGGGAAAACTTCCATCACAAACCATACCACACCTAAGAAGACACGAGCAGCTCAAGGCCATGACAGCCCTTATGAGTGGTAAAGTTATTGTCAAAGACAAAAAAAAAGAAAGTGGAAACACATCCAACAGGAACCATGAACTCCAACAAGGCAAATGAGATTGGTGATATTGTCACATTTCCGTCAAAGGTTAGTCAAGCAAAAGAAAGATAAACATTTTCTTGGTATTTTTGAAACCTTAAGTAAAAATTAATATTCCTTTATTTGATGCAATTCAAAAGATTTCATCTTATGCCAAGTTTTTAAAGGATCCTTGTACTCACACAAGAAAGTTTCGGGAATATGAGAAAGTTGCATTGACTGAAGATGTACGTTTGATTTTATTGAGAAAATTACTGCCCAAACTAAAAGATTCATGGTTTTACTATTCCTTGCAGAATTGATAATCAATTCTTCGAACGGGTTCTACTTGATTTAAGAGATAATATAAATTTGCTTCCCTATACGGTTTATGTGAAATTGAGTTTGGAGAAACTTAAAATTGCAATTTGCGATAGGAGAATCAAGAGACCTAAAAGAATTTTAGAGGGTGTGAATTTTAGATATGGAAAAATCTTATATGCTATCATTTTTTCCTATCATTTTAGGTAGAACCTCTATACATACTGCTGATACAAAAATTTGTGTTAAAAGGGGTATTATAAGAATGAAAGTAAATGGTGAAAAGATAGAATTAAAGGTATTTGATGCATTAAAATTACCACATGATGAAAATGATTGTTTCAATACTGATGTAATTCAAAGTGTTGTTGAGCAAGTTTTTCAGGTACACAACATTAAACCATTGGAGGCTATCATCACCCATAATTTCACAAGGTCGAATCCTGAGCATGAACAGTGTGATGATGGACATTATTGAGGTCGTACACTCTCTTGAGGCTCTTAACTCTCATTCAAGTATGTACATTCATTTGAAACTCTTGCCTACTAATACGACTCTTGTTCCTTCCATTGTCAGGGCATCGAATGTGAAATTGAAACAGCCGCCCGACCACTTGACATATGCGTACCTGGGAGAGGACCAGACACTACCAATGATAGTGGCATGCATATGATCCTTCTGGAAGACAATGCAAAGTGATACTGCCTTCTCCGATTTGATCAGATGGGTATTATTACAAGAATTTGATCTTGAGATTAAGGACAAGAAAGGCAGTGATAATGTGGTGGCAGATCATTTATCATGTTACTTCATGATAAAGAAGGAAATGAGTTTCCCTTGAGCGAAACATTTTTAGATGAGTTATTCATAGTAGATGTAACATTTTTTTGGTGTGCAAATATTGTTAATTATATAACTACTAAGGTTTTCCTCCAGGCATATCTAACCATGAAAGGAAGAGGATGATGTCAATGTCAAGGTACTACCACAGGGACGAGCCATACTTGTTCAGACTACTTTGTCCTGACCAAATCATTCGAAGGTGTGTTCCCGAGGAGCATATGAGTATCTTACACCATTGTCAGCAGTTTGCATGTGGAGGGCACTTTGAGGCCAAGAGAACAACACAGAAGGTATTCCAATCTGGTTTCTATTAGCCTAGTGAGTTTAAAGATGCTTTTTCGTTTTGCAGATCTTGCGATGTCGGCGAACAGGAAACATTTCCTCCAGGAATCAAAGGCCACTGCAAAACATTCTAGTGGTGAAGCTTTTTGATGTGTGAAGTATTGACTTCATGGTTCCATTTCCAAAATCATTTGGTTACTTATATATTCTTGTGGTGTGGATTATGTGTCTAAATGGGGCGAGGTTGTCCCCTCAAAGACTAATGATCACAAAGTTGTTGTGAAGTTTTTGCAGGATAACATCCTTACTCGTTTTGGGAACCAAGGGCAATAATAAGGGATGGAGGTAGCCACTTCAATAACCAGCCTTTTTCTTCCTTGATGAAATATGGGATCACATATAAGGTCGATACTTCATATCATCCTCAAACTAGTGGTCAGGTGGAGATAAGCAACAGAGATATCAAAAGCATCCTAGAGAAAACAGTGAATACTCAAAGAAAAGAAAGGTCACTACGCTTGAATGATGCATTGTGGGCTTATAGGACTGCTTACAAGACCCCTATTGGCATGTTTCCATATTGGGTGGTTTTTGGGAAGGCATGTCACCAGTATAGTAGAGTTGAAACATAGAGCCTATTGGGCCATCAATAAATTCAACTTTGATATGAAATAGGCGGGTGACAATAGGAAGCTGCAATTGAATGAGTTAAATTGAGACATGATACCTATGAGAATGCCAAGCTATATAAGGAAAGAACCAAGGCATATCATGTCAAAAACCTTATCCAGAAAGATTTTCAAGCGAGACAGAAGGTGTTGATCTACAATTCAAAATTGAAACATTTTCCTGAGAAGCTCAAGTCTAGGTGGTATGGTCTTTATGTTGTGACCAATGTTTTCCCTCATTGAGCTATGGAGGTTCATAGCAAAGAGAACAATCTAACATTCAAGGTAAATGGACATCGACTAAAGCCCTACATTGAGATGAGCTTTGAGCCAAGAGATGAGGACTTGACTTTCCACTCCGTTCAATACAGGACATGACCCAGTCTAGCTAAAGACTATAAACTTAACACAACTTGGGAGGTAACCCAATGAGCAGAAGATAACTTTATGCTAAGACGCTCGCGAGTTATAGACATCCAGCTAAGTCCCTCCCTTGCTTAGTTTTTATTATTTTCGTATTCTATTTTGCTAGGTTGGGGTGTGAAAATGACGTGTTTCTTTTGTTTATGTTGTGATTAGCTCTTGGTAGAACTGAATAAAAATAAAGAAATTTAAAATTTTTAAAAATTAAAAATTGCAATGATGTCTTGGCATGGTTATGTTGAACTCAATGAAGAATTAAGTTATTTTTTTAAGTTTTGTTAAACACTAGTTTTGATTCAAAATTCATTAGCGAGTTTAAAATAGTGAACACATGATCATATGTCCAGAAAATCTGAATTTGTAATACTTATTTTTGGTTAGTGAGTATTTCACTTGTTTTACTTTGAATTTAGCACAAGAACACTAGCACATAATGTGGGGTATGAAAATGTGAAACCAAATATGCATGCTTAAATCTTAGGAAAAATTTGTAGATTTGTTGGATGAGTAACCTTGGCATGATGTTAATGTATACATGGCTAGTTTAGCTTCGTAGTTTTTTTTACTCGAGTTGGTCAACCCGTAGGACTGTTCTACACCTAATGCCCTAAAGCCATCTTGTTTGAGAGTCATTAGTCTAAAGCTCGATAAATGGGTCAATTAGAAAACTTAAGGGAGCTAAACATTGCACATATTGAAGTCGAGTTGTGGCTAGTTTAGCTTCATAGTCTTTTTTACTCGAGTTAGTCAACCCGTAGGACTGTTTTACACCGAATGCCCTAAAGCCATCTAGTTTGGTTGTCATTAGTATAAAGCTTGATAAATGGGTCAGTTATAAAACTGAATGGAGTTAAACATTGCACAGTCCACACATACATCCTTGATAAAATAAAAAATGGTCATAATTTGTGTTAGTATCCATACTCAAGGCCTTTTTACAGAATTTCACCTCAAAGTGATGTAATGTGGTGCAGTGAAATGAGGCGTCCGCCTCGAACCACCTCACCGCCTTACCCTCCTCGAACAAAAAATGGTTGCAGCCATCCCATTTGCGCATTTTAAACCCATTTGCAGCCCAATTGTAGCAAAGAGGTTGCATCCATTTTTAGCCCATTTGAAGTCTATGCAGTTAAAACGGATAACGGACCCATAACGACCTAGGAGCGTTACAAGTTATAAAGGATTATATAGGAATATAACGGTATATAAAGGTCTATAATAAAATATATTTTTATACCCCCACTAAGTATTTATGATTTAATGTATTTATAAGGAAATCAAATGGAAACCGAGAGAATAAAATAAAAAGTTTTATCAAACTGATTTTTTGTGTATTAGTGAGATCTCTACAACCCCACAACAACTGATTTTATAAACCCATCTAATTGCCCATCAAACAGATAAGGTAGGTTTATAAACCCATCAAACAAATCTTTTGTGTATTTTATAGACCCAAATTCTTCAAAACAATCCAAAATTCCATCAAGGATTACCAGAAATGGGTGGGGAAGCAGAATATAGAAATGGAGGTTCAAGGGAGGTTCCCGCATGAAGACCGGAGGCACAGTCCGACGGTTCGATCGCACAGTCCGGAGGTTTGATCGCATGGTCTTCGTCTTCTTCAGTTTGATCGCACGGTCTTTGTCTTCTTCAGTTTATTTTTCTTCTTCCTTCGGTTTCTTCTTTGCTTAGATCTGAAAAATGAATCGTTTTTTTAATATATTTAACAAACTTTATAACGCCGTTACAAGTTATTACGTTTTATTCATAACGGCCGTTATATGAGCGATATATCGGTTGTCATTACCACCTACATTTATATCTAACCTTTATATTTTTTACATCTGTTACACATTATAACTCCTTTTTAACTGCACAGTTTGCAACTCATTTTTAGCCCAGTTGCAGCAAAAGAGGTTGCAGCCCACTCGATAATAAGGTTTTATGTTTCTTGGTGTAATACTTGTTGCCATCAGAGACTCAAGAGTCTTAATCTCCTTCGTGCCTTCAAATCAGGTATTCCCAAATAATAAACAAACAAGATAAAACGCTTTTAAGTTTTGATAAATATGTCACACTTTTTTAAAATATATTTTGGAGAAAATATATCAATGATTTCTATGCTTTTGGAATACCAATAGTGATCATACTTGTGATTTTTACCAACCATTCCAACAGTTTCTTCTAACAAATACTCAATATTCTCAAGTTTTTGTTCTTTCAAGATTATTGATTTTTAATGATTTAGTGGATCTTTGCAAGTTACTTGACACTTATGTAGTATATCTTTTCGCTATGCAATACAAATTTATTATATTTCCATTTCAATTTTCGATAGTTGTGTTACTTTTTGAACATATTTTCTTATGATACTTATCAAAATGATGTACATTACTATGATGATATGTTTCAATTTATTATAAAAATTAAAAAATGTTTAAACCGCCTCAATAAAAGTGAAGAGTCCGCCTCAATGTCTCAACTACAATGCTCCATGGTTATGTGTTGGTTCACTTTACACCAAAGGGGACTTGTAGCTTCTCACTAGTTATTTATAAGTGATGTACTCTATTTTGGAGTTCCTAAAACTTGTGAAGATGGAGTTCATTATTTTAAGCTTGCTAATGAATGAGAACCTTTTTTGTGATACTTTGCTCTCATTGACAATTTATGGTATTTGTTGAATCGAAAGTCAAGAATTAACAATTTGTTGAAAATAACAGAGTGTAATACCACTCTAGTAAACCTTCATTAGATTATAACTCGTCCATTAGAGACACCTAGGGATTAAAGGTTTGTTGCATTCGCTAAATGCAATTGTAAGTGCATGCGAAAGTGGTGTAGACAGGAATTTTATTTCAATTGTTTTCTTGTCCTGAGTTTTTTTATTTTTCTAGTTAAGTTTGAGTTGCTTGAATTGCTAGAGATAGGCAATAAGATGGTTAGGGGTGTGATGAGTGCATAAAAGGCACTCTTAACATTGGTTTTCCAAGTGTACTTGTTAGATTATGTGATTAATTCAATTATTTTTATAATAAATTTATGTGTAATTGTTAGATTAGGCGGTTAATTCCAATATTTTTATAATAATTTTCTACTTAGCTACATGATGTGTATTTTGATGTTTGGCAGGTATTTTAATGGTGTGCTAAGGAGAAAAGAATGAACTAATGTCACGTGCAAGGCTTAATCATTAAATATGGGAAACCCAGTTTAACAAGGATTTTTCGATTAAAGCCAATTAGGAAGAAAAGGGCATTAAAAAGATAAGTTGTTGGCTATTATAATTGGGGGTTTTGGCGTGAAGAAAACTATCTTTTTGGCTTTGCATTAAATAAGATCTTCTTGCTCTTGGCTGCGATTTTGAAAGATCTTCTTTTGTTCTTGTTGTTGCTGGTGAGGAGATAGAGAAAGACTCACTCTATCTTTTGCTGTGATTTCTCTCCTTGATGGCTGCATAAAGGAGAACAACAACAAGGTTGTGCATGGGCTGTGATCTCTCTCTGTTGCTGTTCCGCGTGAAGGAGGTTGCTACTGCGATTGAAGGTCAGGTTGTTCTTACGTTTATTCTCCGTTGGCAGCGTTTGAGGAGATAGATCTCTTGTTGTTGCTCTGCGTGAAGGTGACAAACAGGCTGCTGCGTGACAGACGGGCAATTGAGCATTCTTGGTGGGCTGCGATTGGGCTTTGTTTGCTGCTGTGATTTATCTCTTAGGCTGCGTTTGAAGAAAATGAGAGAAGATCTCTCTTGTTGTTGGTGGATTCCAAAGGTGCAGGCTGCTGTGTGAAGAAGAGATATTTGAGAGTTGCAGGCTGGCTGTATTGAAGCAGAAGAGAAGCTATGTGGGAAAAAACAGGGCTGCTCCGAATTTTTTGTTCATCTCCCCGAATCTGAATTGTCAACTAGTTTGCTTATTTTCTCATCCCTCCAATGATTAATTTGAATAACTATTTTTATTGCATTATGTGTAACTAAATAATTTAGTTAGGGATAGATTGAACCATTAGTTATGACTCCTTAAGAATTTTGACATGCCTTGCAACAACTATTTTTGTGACATTTAATTGATTAATTTCTGATTTATTTCACCATTCACATGGATTGTGTTTATGCTTTATCATCATATACATTATTTGTATGGAGATTGTTACATGGGTAAATTTAGATGACCGAGTCTTATGCCTATGCTAAGTGACAAAAAAACCAAGTAAGATCAGTTAGATACCATGTTTTTGGTTTTGTGTTTTTGTCAATTTCCATTGATTTATGCATTCTTGAGGTGCAACTTAGTAGATATCATGCTAAATACCTTGAGAATGAAAAGAGTTAAGAGTAGACACCCATACCTAATTCGTAGTTTAGGGAAATTAATAGTTTAAGTAGTAGACACTCGTACCCTTAAGTTGGCCAAATTTGAGCATTGAAATTTAGTTTGTATCACTGTGGATGTTGTTGTTCAAATGAAGATGACTAGTAGTGGTAGTGGATATCGAATCTCTAACTTATTTTATCATTATTTGAACTCTAGTGTTACATTTATTTTCTTTTGAATATCTTTACACCTTGTCCTTATTTTCAGTTTAACAATTATCCTTTTCATATTCAATTGTTCATTAGATTTTACTGTAATAGAAGATTTAGGAAATGTTTTAAACACAATTAATCCAATCCTCGTAGGAATAATCTCGTTCTTGCTATCTATACTATTTGTTTGATCTTGTGCACTTGTGAGTTACAACATATATTTCGAAGCTTATTAATTAGGTTAATATTTGTACAACAGTAAGTAAACCTCAATGCCCAGATAATACTTTTGCATAATACCCAAACTTGACAGTCACACATTATGTGTGACTAAGGAAACTTTTGATACTCGTGTATTATTTGAAAGACTCTTCAATAATACATCTCAAACATATAAACACATTAACATTTAACACAAATACTTTTCATGGATGCACATTAGCTTAACGGTTTACAAGATCCTTTACCGTCTGCGGGAGCTTGCATATATTAACTTTTTTAAGATCATTTTTTTTTCTTTTGAAATACGTCTTTAAATTGGATGGATTGTGAAACGTCTAGCATAAAACTTTAAATGGTCAACCGACAATAGCAATTAAACGTCATCAGGCAAGTGAGAAAAACTGGATGTAGCAGCTAAATCAAGAAAGAGTTGTGAATTCATGTTGTAACAATCATATCGAATTTCAAATGCAATTAGATTTAGGTCACTTAAGGTCAATGGATAATTCAAATGTATCTATTGAGAGCAAAATCATGAGTCTTCATAAGACATAACAAATGATGCAAGTATTACAATCAATCTCATGAGCATGAAACAACTTCAAGGAAATCAATAAATAAACATGAAACAAATGAATACAGCTAGAGGTGCCATACCCGGTGCTCTGCACGACTTGCCCAAGAGTTGCTAAAGCGATCTCGCGTTTAGTAACAGAAGCTCCATCCAATAGTGCTTCAACAATAATTGGCATTAATTCAGGAAGATATTGTCTCATTGCAAAACCACCCTACAAAATAATTCACAATAAAAATAAATATTTGACCAAAAAACAGCAACCAAGTATTTGCAGATGTAAACATAAATAAAACTGGTTAAATATTTGAAATAAAATGGTCTTCATCAACCACAATGTGCAAAAAATAGACAACCAACTAATTACTAGTAGAAGTTTGGTGATTAGAAAAAGTCACATATTTTTAAAATTAATAGCTTAAGTGCTTCACTGTTAAAATTAGTATATGTTAATAATCTACAACATAAATGGTGGTGTTTTAACCATATATATTTGAAAGTTGCGCTTTACAGAAAGTACTGATGTTGCCTAATTAGATGTATCCAATTCAATGCCAGTTCAGTTGTATTGAATGAAATCAGAAGTGTACACATTAACAGAGGTTGAGAGAGCACCAAACACAAGAAACCAATGAAGCATAGTGTGACGCCCCGAATCCGAAATCCATAGAATTCGAGGTATCATCCAGAAAAACATAATGTACCAAGACGAAGAATTATTAAAACAACCACTCGTGAGAAACTATCCAATACAAGGAATGTATTATTGTACATTTCCTAGAGTCATAGATGGTAAAGTAATCCAAAAAGACACAAACAAATGTACATACTTCATCAAAGACTATCCTCCATTTTTGATTTGGCTTTTCTCTTTCTCCATACTTGTCTAATGTCTCGTTCTCCATAGATCTTCTATATTTTTCGCTCGGCTCGGTTAGGAAAGTTGTTGAATCGGTTTCAGTTCTAGAGAGTTGTAAACCGATGGAGTCTGTTCAGCCGGCGGTTTTCGTACAAACCGATCTAAACCGTTTTCAGCACTAGTCTATCATACATGCTTAGTATACATACTCTATCAAAGACTATCATGCGTGCTCATATTAACGTCATTTCCAAAAAGACTTGTATATCACACTAGGAAAGGAAGGATTTCTATGTATCACTAGGGATTGGATAGTCATCTTCGTAGGTTCCTAGTATTTGGAATCTCCTAACATATCCTTAGTTTCAAGGGAAGTGTCAACTGAAAATAATACAGGTATTGGGGTGGGTTTTGGAAAAACCTAATAAGTAGCCAAACCATCCATACCTTGTGAAAGTACCATATAACTAAGATTTTAAGACATATGAAAGGAAATCAAGTATAAAAATGTTTGTTTTTAAAAACACAATAAAGCGACTGAGATAACAAAATGATGCAATAATATTGATGGAGATAAGTCGGAACATCTACGCTCATACAGAGCGTTAATGTTTCCACCTACTATCAAGCACACAATATAGAACCATTTATTTGTCACTTTAATAATACGGGTAACTAGTACCCAAACATTCACTTTTGACCACTAGTCATACGAACGATTTTCCAAGACTTTGGTTAGGGTATCTTTATCAAAAATTAACACAACGGACACCCATTATTGCCTCAAGTTGACGATATCCGGATGACGTTTATTGTCATGCTCCAATGTCCCGGGTGGAGTCACAAGTTGTCTATTTAGTATTGGCCAAACACATCTTCACTACCATAATATACTTGTTAGTCAGACGGGGAACACGACATACTGGTCAAACATAAACCACTAGTGCACAGGTCAAACGTTGACCCTTAAACACTGGTCAGACGTATATCACATCCGCATCCGCAGATACTCTAGAGATCCTGGGATATATCAAGCCCCATATCAAAGCCAATTTGGCATTCAATGTATACTAGGTTCTCCAATCGCAAGTCAAACATGTTACATTTTCGACAAGTTTATGCGATAAAACTACTTTTGAAATTATGTTATGCAATAATACACATATTTATACCATCAAACTTATTTATTTTCATAAAATGTATACATATGACGCAAAACCTTTTAAAAATGTATCCCTAGCATGTAAAAGAATTGTAAACATTTTCCATATTGTTTTAGAATCCAAATTCTAATACCTACAAATTGGGTCTTTTATTTCAATGAAAATATTACATGAAATCTCAATTTAGAGAGTTTGGACGCACTAACATGTAAACCCCAAGTTGAAAAATACCTAAAATAATACAAGGTCTAGGAGAGGAAGAGTACTTCAATCGATATTCCTCGTTTCCCTCATTTTTCTCTACAAACTCACCTTGATAGATGTTAATTTCCTCTACTACAATTACATAAACTTGTTATATGTTCATTGAAAAGTTTAATAACATAGGGGGTACATACACGGGAGGGTTTATCAATAAATTGTTATTTTACTATGGATGCCTAGTTAAACTAAATTTTAAAGGACTAGTGATTAGAATGGTAACACATGGCATCAAAGTGTCCCATGCCACAACCTCATTGGTTGGAAATTTTGAGGGGTGCATGGTTGTTTGATTACAAATGGCCTCACATGCAACCAGCCATATGTATACTCATCCAAACTTGGATTTGATATGTCTTGGGAGTGACACCTCACGGGACATGTGTCAAGCAATGAAAATGACTTTCATGCGAGCATAATTCATCTTAAGATATAACTACCGCTTAGGCTAGGCTCCTAGAAATCTTCGTTTGGAGTCGGCCTAGTCAAGTTTCCATCCAATGGTTCAAAATTTTTATTGCCTGATCTATATCAAATGTCTATATAATCATGCAACTTCCACAAGATACAATATGAACGGTTAAGAATGTCAAAGAAACCAAGTACGAATCCTGAGGATTTTATTTATCTCAATAAAACAAAATTGTGTCTAGTTATCTAATGTTACTCATAAATAATAAAATAAAAAATTGTAGGGCATCACAAAGGAATGTGACTTCGCCAAATCATGCGAAATTTCGGCAATAATTTTGTTTTTTTGAAATTACGAAAAGAAAAAAGTAGAAAAATAATTACATTTTTTCAAGGGTTTTTTTGTAAATTTTGAAATTTATTGAAATAATTTCAAACTTTTTTCGTAAATTTCATTTTTTGTGAAAAATACAAAAACAACTACCAAAAATTATGTTATTTTAAGGGTTTTTTAGAAAAATTTTGGGTTTTTTTTGTAAATTTCAAGTTTTTTTTCTAACTAATTCATTTCTTCTAATTATTTATTGATTTTTGAAACCACCCCCTAAGTTACTAATTATCATTTCTTCTAATAATATATTGATTATTTTTAAAACCACTCCATTAATTTTTAATTATATATTGATTTCATGTTTGTTTCTTGGTATTTAGACTTCATTTAATGTGTTTATATTTAATTGCATCTTATTTTTCTCACATATTTCATATGCCCTTGAAATTTATTATATATTTCATGTATTCTCGAAAATTTTACGTTATTTCTTTACACATCAAAATATTTCTTAAAATCAGAAGATCGAAATTAACACGAAAAACGAAATCACAATCCTTGGGCATCGCAAACAAATTCTTTAGATAACTTGCCGCACCCATGTCTAATACCAACACTCAACTGACACGCCTCTGACAAATGTCGGGCACGTGATCAACATGTCAGCAAGTGTTAGACGCATTGTCAATGTAGTCAACGTGTCGAACACGCCTCCAACACACCCAGAACTCGGTGATCGGGACACAATCAAGACTCGACAACCAGCGTTATTCTATTTTTTACTTTTAAGTGGAAGCAAATAACTATCTAATTTGAAGGTTGTTAATCCATCTAAAGTGAGACTTTCAATTGCGATTCAAGATAAAGAGGGTGATAAAAAGCCATTGAACATAGAGCTAAGTTATGTTTCTTAGTCATAATCTTTGCTTTTTTCTCATTTATTTCTTTTCTCCTCTACTTCTTCTCTACTTTGTTTCTTTCTTGCGCATCCTCTTCTTCTCCACTTTTGTACCTCTTTTTCTTTACTTTTATACTTCTTCGTGATCTTTCCTAATTTATTTTTTCTACTTGCAACCGAGATGAAGACATTGTTTGTGCTTCATTTTCATCTAATGCTTCTTTCTCTTCTTTTTAAATTATAGGACTTGACAAAAAAATTAAAATAAAAAATAACAAAAAGTATGATGTGTCGACGAGTCCGAGTTTTTGCAAAATTGTTAAGTCCGTATCTGACACGATGCACGTATCCGTGTCCCTGCATCCATGCAAGAAACCAAAACAACCAAAACCTAATTTAAGAGAGATTGTCAACAGGAACAACTAGCTAGCCTCTCTCCTCTTAATAGGTAAACGTCAAAGCTCAGAACACATCAAAATGAAATCCTGTCAATCCTTTAAACACCCTTGTCAATCCTTTAAACACCCTCGACAAATTAACAAGCGGCCTTTCATCATTCACAACATAGGATGTCACAAAATCCAAGTGTAGAAACAGGAAAAGTCCCTAAATTTTGTGTTGCATACTTCTTACCATATTTCAATATAGTATTTATTAAATAAATGTGCAAGGACATCTAAGGGAATTGGGTTTCTCACAAGGTACAATTTCAGATCTGTTCCAAACACCAACCCTTTTTCATGTTATCCTTTATATAACGGGAAACACCAATTAGATTGAACAACAAATTAACATGAAACCACTATCATCTCAAAAGCACACAAATAATCAAACAAAAAAAAGAGCAATGATTGTAGTACCAATAAAAAACAACATAAATGGCTTTTGTGTTACATGTATGACGCCCTGAGATGCATGTTGCGTTAATGTCCAACTTGGAAGCAAGTAAAAACAATAAATACAGGACACCCCTGTACATTACAAAATTACTTATTTTTTATGTTCCTAAACACAAAATTTATTGTTTTATGTGCATTTTTAATGTGTATATCAATATTATATACTACTGAATTGGCATACTAAACATTTATAAAGAATTGAAAACTTCAAAAAAAAAAGTGAAGAAGCCAATGATTTGAGCATGGAGTGTTAGTTAGAGTGACTAAAGAGTGTCCGACATGGGATTGTTTTAATTTATTTTTAAATGTACTGGTACATAGGATGCATGGATCTGTAAGATTCAGAAAGCAGCTTAATTGCGAAAATGACAAGGGTTCGCCCAAACAGGGTTGGGGGCAACTGAGAGTCCACTACCGAACTATTTAGCAAGAAAAATTATGGCCATAACACTAGGAAAATGCTACAGGCAAGCAAGCTAAAATGCGGGGAACAAAGATCTACCCACCACTCTGGAAAGCTCTCCAACAGTAACAAGAACACCATTGACAACACCACTATTAGCATTCCCGCCAGTGGTTTCATGTAGCTTTGCAACAAGTGCCTGAAAAGTAATGAGAATACAATTAGACCAAATTTATTATTTGGATTTGTAGAACTGCATGCATTAATTTACCTTGTGTATTGGAGCAATATAGGGAAGTATTAATCGCTCGCAGTTGCGAATTAGGCAACCAAGTAGTTTGGCACTCTCTTCTCTACATTTGCTATCTGCACTGCTGACATATGAAGCAAGTTAATATCTGAAAGACTGGAAAAGTAGGATTAAACTAATGATTTTGTAAGGGTATAGCATCATATAGCTTAGATATAGAAATACGTCATATTGCCTTTTCTGTATATATGTTAACAATTGTATCAGATGGCGGCGAAGTGCAGGAAGAACATATGCCGGGTTCCTTTCAGATAACCGCCCAGCCACTGAGATTGCATATTCTCGAACAACAAAATCCTACAACACCAAGAAGACAATAGATATGATGATTAAAGAAATCAGCAAACGAACCTATATCAACTTTGACATTATAATCATCCTTTGAATTAAAGGCTACAGAGAAATTAAATGAGATTCAGTGCAATCGCTATAACTATTAGGCCTACACAAATCTTTTGCCGTCCAATATTTTGTAAAAAATAGCTGTCCCTTGATCCTGGCCCATACATACATTTCAGTTTATTTAACCCAAAAAAGTCAACAAAAACAACTTTACATTATCCATCTGGAGGAACAAATTACGTATTAGTATACTACTGAAAAAGTAAACTACTAAATACTATAAGGGCACTAAGAAACATATCTTTGTTATTATTATTTTCATAAATGTATTAAATGTAGGTATGATTTCAGTATAACCAACTACACTTTAAATGTATTAAATGTAGGTATGATTTCAGTATAACCAGCTAGACTTCTATGACGACCCTAATGCAATCAACATAGTATGTGTAGATTCATGGAAGAAAATTTAGACATTAAAGCCAAAAGGCAAAGTGCATTTTTATTTTATTCTATTAAAAAAAAAGTTCTCAAAGAGAGGAGGCTCGATATTTTTAGAATAGAGGAAGAATACATAAGCACACAGAAAAAATGAATAACAAGGAGTTATTACTCAGTTGCATAAACATCAAGGATTAACTTGCTGAAGCTACCTCCAATACAACAACATAACAATGATTTCCCTGAGCTACCTCTCTCTCCCTGTGTCAACCCCTCAAAGACATTTCCCTCTTTCTTTCCTATCCCTTTATCGTCTTTTTTATAGTTTTTCCCTCGACTTTCTTTTTACTTTAAAACCTGACACAGCTGTTGAGACAGCCTTTTTTTTTTCATTTTGTGTGTGAGGATGTTCTCTATTTCTTCATTGATAAACCAGTACAATTTTAGTTTCTTACACTTATTAGTATATGTCCTCAACTGAGTTATTTATGCAACGATTAATTGCCGATTAATCGGCTGCGATTTAGTGAAAATCGGGTGTAGACCGATCCGAACTAGATATTTAGCAGTCACCGATTAGTCGGTCAGTCACCAAAAAATCGTCCTGGTAGGTGGCGATGGTTGTTGCTCTATAACGTGTGATGTTTTGGACATTATTACATAATTTGCTCTATAATATGACTTTTGTTTATAACACTTGTCTTATTAATCTTTATTGTCAAGATATTATTTATTATAATTTACATTAGTGAGGGTATAAAAATGTATACTTTGAAAAAGTAGACCGATTATATCCGATTAATCTTAAATCGGTCTTGGGCCGCGAAGGGTCCGTTATCCGCATTTACTACATAGATCCTCAAACACTCTGCTCCAATCATCTGAATTTGGGGGAAAAAGATGGATATTTGTCATATTTATGGGTGCTTTGAGTAAAATAACACAAACCATCAAATATAAAAGGTCCACTAACAAGCACATCCAATGGCGTGCTCTAGTGATTTATCACATATAAGGAAAAAGAGCTAACTTAAAGTCTATCATTCTAAATGTAACGTTATAAACAATGCGAGCATACCATACATGGGGTATTCTGAAAAAAAAAATTGGCCAAGTTCTTGACCATAAATATTGACCTTATTGTTAGTTGAATTGTGATTAATTGGCGATTAACCTCGTTAATCGCTATAGCTTCTCACTAGTAGAGCGTTACAGTTTTTTAATTAAATCTTTGACAAATAAATCAGTGAGACATGGCGATTTCTTGCCGAGTTATCAATTTATCGCTTTCGAAATTCACTGATTGATCGGTCCATGACAATATGTTACAAATAGACTTGGGATCATGTACAGTTTGTATCGTGTCACTCAGGTTGGTGGATCATATTTATATGACACGAACACAACCTGTTTTAACTCAAAAACTGGCTTTGACTCGACCTAGTGTTAACTCGAAACCAAATGCTAACATGGCACAAACCGATACGAAACAACCTGTTTGACATAAACCTGTTTAAATGAGTTGACACGGGTCAAGGTGCTACATCTGAACACAACCCGACCCATGTAACAGTTTAGACATATCAACCCGAAATGACACAAAAATAAAAACTATATTTATATATATGTGACTCGAACCCCTTTAAATCGGGTTGATTTCGAGTTGTTTATCGTGTTCAGGCCAAATTCCAAGTCTAATTATAAATAAATGAGAAAAAAAATAATGCTTCCTTTTAACTTTACCCTAATCTCATGAATATTCTACTCATAGGGCAATACCTAGAGTGTGAAGAGGCTAGAAAGTGAGAAAGATTATATATATAATCTAAGATAAAACAGAAAAAATGACCAAAGAAAATAAGCAAAACTTTAAAATATGGAAAATTGCACCTTTATTTGACATTGAATATTTATTTTCTTATAATTTGTTTTAGATTGTGGCAAAGACGTTTACCACTTCAATATTCATTAATTTTCAATTTTTCTTCTTATATTATAAACATATTGCTTAGAAGGATATAGAAAATATGTTTATAATTTACACGCCCATTAGTTCTAATTAAGTAGGGCCATCAACGAGTTAACTACAAAAATTAACACATCAAATAAATAATATGTTAAGCTGGCATCTTTTTCAGGGACTTGCTAAAGCAAGATATGCTTCGAGCCAAACGTTGAATATAAGTGCATCATTTCATCATTCAAATATATATGAGCTTAGAATCAGATGACTTGCACGTAGAAAATCGAAGGGCTAATCTGAAGTTAAATTTGTAAGTTCTCTTGTTGAAGGCAAAATAACATTGACATACAACCCAAAAAGGTGACTTTTTCTGGTTGTGTCTTGTAGATGTCAATGCGTAATGAAGATGTATTTCGAGGATTGAAGTGCCTAAATGAATGTCTAGATGATCTGTACTTTGAAATATCAAGTTGGAGTATATTTTATCACGATGTAATGTCTGTAACTTTGTATTTATTATATTTAGATCATATTATTAGTATACTTTAGTGATGTAGTCGATTTCTGCTCTCATTTCTTGCTGCTTACCTAGACCTGCACAAGCAACACACATGAGCCAAGGACCACCGTGTGGCGGCCGATGATACTCTGATGTTTAAGTTAGATAAGGCTTAGAAGAGGCTTAAAGCTGCAAATTGGATTTTTATAGCATACCTTAAGTTCATCAAGCTTATATCCCTTTTATAGTGTGCGAGTCCTTATTCGGCTTGGCTTTTGGTGGCGTAGTTTAGGGAAAGAGATCTTGCTGGAGATCCTTTCCTAGTTGGGAGCTGTCCATGTGGGATAATTTTCCTACACAACTTGTGCTCTAAATCTGCGGGAGAAGTTTCCCTTTCTGAGTGTTGTGGGCAAGGAAGCTTCCTTGTCCGACTTATACTCTAGTATTTGTTTCCTAGTCGTAATCGATGTATTGCTGGCATGTCTGTCTTGGGTCGATCCCATATATACTTGCCTTATCAGAGCTTACGAGTATTGGGCTTGACTACGTAACATATGGGCTTAATGGCACATTACAATTCGAGTCCAACATTCTGGAATCTGCCAATAGTGGGTTTAATGTTGTCTGGGCCTTGCTGAATTGAGTATGCAATCGGGTCTGCTTTGTTTTATTGACGAGATTGTCACGACACGTGTACGATGCTGCTTTGTTTTATTGACGAGATTGTCACGACACGTGTATGGTGCTGATCAGATAACGGTTTGATGTATCATTAGTATATTTTTAGTCTACTTTAGTGATGTGTCCTCACAGTACACATTCTCTAGTTTTTGAGATTTTGAGATATCCCCGTATCTGTATCGTACTTGACATGATACTCGAAACCCATATTGTGTTCATGCAACCAAAACTTTTACCTTAACCTAGAATTTTACCTCATTACAAACCAAGTTTCACATGGAAGATTAAGAACGAAAGCTACAACAAAATACTGAGGCAAACACCTATAAATGCCTCATCACCATAGAGATACACTAGGGAATAACCTTATTTATCATAGCATAGCTCAAGGAATGAGTATGGTTTAAAACAAGTGCATAATGCAAGGATAATTCCAAATGATGGAAATAAATGATGTTCCATCTTTTCGAGGCTTACTATCATGACTTAAATAACTATTCATGAACAAATAATTCAGTAAGAGAAAAATGCATACAAATCATCATTAGATCTTATAGCACATACTCAATACCTTAACATTGATTAAGCAAATATGGTGTCGTTATTTTAGACTAGCTATTGCAATAAACAAAACAGAAGCTTGGTATTCAGATCCCCAAGAAATCAAACCACAAAAACAAAACTAAATCTTAAAAAATATATATATAGAATCATTCAATAAATACCTCATCATTGAGAGCAACAAAGACAGCACTCAAACTGTCAGCTTGTGCCAAAAATTCATCAAAACCCCCATTTCCATGCAAACATGAAAAGACCGACAAACGAACATTAACATCAATATCAGCAACGGCTGCTATAAGAAGCTTTTCCACAATCTGCTGAAAGAATTTGTATATAATCAGCATACATGCAAACTGAATATAAATCATTTCATCATATTGAAATAAGAACAAATTCGCCAAAAACCCTATACAAACAAAATTAAGGATCTTTAAACAAAACAACATTTCTAGAAAGCTTTGTTGAACTTTTGAAACAAATTTATAAATTTTCCATTAACAACCACACCGACATGGATACAAGGTGTCAAAAAGTTGGATGAAAAAACACAATGCACAGACACAAGTGGGCATTATTACAATATTTACCTTTTTGGCAATAAGTTTTATATTCTTAGTCATATTCTTTCACTCATCACAAAATGAAAGAATAAATTGATTACAGCATTTGTAAAGAATTTAAACTTTGAAAGAATTTAAAAAGATTGATAATGCCCAATGAAGTGTTCAACGAGTGTTAGTGTAGGAGTGTCCAATACATGTCTGACACGGGGATTTTTTTGAAAATGAACTGTCGCGTTTGCATTGCAATTTTTTATCAAATATATTTCCTTCTGATAAAAAAGATTCCGTCAACTATCAAAGAGTAGGAAAATTAGTATGTAATATGAACAGAAAACAGTAAAGCCACCTGCATCTCTTGCAGAACCAAAACAACAAAGCCTAAAAATATTCTCCTCAAGATTTAAAACCTTCTTTATGTTTCATCCAAATTGCACCTCGATGTATAGGGCTAGGCTATCATTGTTTGTGACACTATATCTTCACCTTTGTTGTATTTTGCTTTGCCCGATCAAAATGTAAGGGCAATTTGGTTGTTAAGAGGAACCAACAAGTTTCTACCCTCTATATTGTCACTTTCTTCTTGAAGTACATATAAAATAAACTACTTGGATCCAAGCTTGGAGGCACGATAATAGGCAAGGTTGCATCCACATTGTATGTAGGTGGGCCAACATCGTAAATGGTCTCGAGATAATTATCTATGCATGCACTGCTCGAAAAAATTCAACAAAAGACATAAAGCAAGCGTCAAGCGATGCTGCATATTGAAAGTTAACCTCCTCAACAAGACGTCGGCGCCTTCCTCCAGCTCGGTTGGGTCTACTCAAACTAAATTGTGTGGATTCTACTCCAGAAAAAGAGTGTGTAACCAATTTGCAACAGCATAAGGCAGCATCTCTTCGAGTAGCACCATCCTCGTCTTCTAGATGTACAACCACAGATTCTCTTGCAAACTCAAGAAGTTCACGTTCCTGAACCAGAAAAAACTGTTTCTCAGTGAAATGAAAGACAATAATAACGCGGCATTAACAAACCAATAGTATAAAACAACCTTGAAATTGAAACAAGCAAGAGTTTGCAAAGCAAGTTGCACAAGGGATGAACCACTAAGCTCGGACACTTGCTGAGGGTTGTTTATCATATTTCCACGGATAACTGGGACACCTGGCCTTGACTGAAGACCCTTTGAAAGAACTTCCGAAATGCAGTCAAGCAAACGATCTTGAACAGTAGGCAACAAAGAAGGGATACTGACACGGTCAAAGAAAAACAGAAAATGTTAAATTCTCCATGATAACTAGAATAAACAGAAACAGAACTTGACAGTGGAATTTGTGATATGGCAAGATACTTGTCTGTTATATTTCTCAGTGTTTCCACAAAGGTAGGAGAAAGACCAGCAGAGAACATGGCATCTAAAAGACTGCGAATATGAGGTTCCATAATCTGCCCCATCGCCTTTGCAAAGCTTCCAACACACGCCAAAGCCTCGAGTGAAGGTCTACCTCTACGTGGCGCAATCTATAAATAGAGAGTATGCTATGAGTCAGATATCTTCTTTATTTTTATCATATAGACTAAAATATACATGAAAGTAGGAAACAAATGAAATGTCAATTATACGGAAATCTCTCCCTAGAAAACCATAATTATTCAATAATTCAAAGGCACCAGTAGAATGGATAACATACAGCATCACGCAAGTGTGCTGTTATTGTCGGCAAATAGTCGAGAAGTTCCCCATCAAGAGCACCAGCCATCTCACCAAGGGCCACAAATCCAGTGGCTTGTTCGGCAGGTATTCGCAAAACTCCAAGAATATGTTCCATGCAAATCTGTGGGAGATAATTGCATTCACTATTAGCACAACAATTTAACCAACTAAAACACATCATCGTCTTCAATATATCAGTTGCAACTTATCACTATATTTCTGGGAGGGAGGGTTACAAACCGTCAAGTAGTTCGTCACAAAACGGTCCCGTAGAAACTGAGCGATTCGAGGAAGCAAAGACGTTATGCTGAGACGAACAAGCCGATCTCGGTGATCCAGGTATCTTAGGACTATCTCTGCAACTTCTCTGTATCTCGACATCATAAACTCACCGGTATTTCTGGCAAAGAATGACTATAGTTAATATTTTCTTTAAAATCAATTCAGCTAATAGAAAATAATGCAGTGCAGCAATAGAAAATTGCAAGGGATTGCTGGCTAGTCAACCAAAGAGACTCAAATGCTCAAAAACATCTAATCCCTGTCCCGGTTCCCAGGTACTATCACATATCAACCATCACATATTTGCATTTATGTTGAAGATTTTAGCAAAATTTCATTCAAATCAAGTATAGAGGTTACAGAAAGCAAATATTTTTTCCTGATCTCGGATTTCCAGATTCGATAACCTCAACCATGGAATATTAATGGAAAAAATATTGTTGATCATTCTGCGACTTTTAAATAGACTAGGGGGTTAGAAAATTATCAGCATCTTAATTTTCAAATTGAATAATACGTCAAGGGGCAAGTCTGTGTCCTGGAAGGAGTTAAGTGTCCTGCACGGTATGTTGAGGGCTTAGCAACAACGGTCCCTACACATTTCTTAATATTCAAATCATTCTCACGGGATATATTATCCAATATTTCATTAAACAATACTAAATATGCAGAAAAGACGAGCACAAAAAATATACCAATAACCAGAAATGGTCACCAATCTCACCAACCTTAATAGCTCGCCAACGGCAAGCAGAGAACCATGTATGCTATGCACAGGAGCATTTTTTCCCAATCCTTCTTGCGTAGCCTCAAACATACGATAATACCTATGAGAAAAAAAAAAGTTAGATGCTTAGGGAGTTAAATAAACAAAATTTTTGTTCAGCGTGTTTTTAATTGTTACTTTGAGTAACTACAAACAAGTAACCCAGTACAACTCGCAGCAATTTCCACCTTCAGTCAATAATGGATCAAATATACCAGACAAGGGCGGAGCCATAGTGGGCTCACCTGAGCTACAGCCCGGGTGAGAATTTTTTTTAAATAAAAAAATTCATTAAATATTTAAAACAAATGATATTATGATAAATTATATTAAATTTATAACTGAAAAAATGCATATAGTAAGTAGTGGCCCAGTGGTAACCAGGGTTCGATCCCATAGTCCTCGTTATTTTCTGGTCATCTTATTATTTTATCCATGACCTATGGGAATGGTTTTCCAGACTTTATTAAACCATTCAACTTCTTATGCAATATATAACAATCGTATGGGTCATATAAAATTCCTGGCTACCACCCTGATACCAGATGACCATTTATGGAAATCCAATTGTCACCTTTTTTATAGTAAGGATCTTGATGCAAAATTGTCGTAAATACAAGAATATTGCGTAAACAAAAAGATTAACTCAAGAAATCAAAGGATCCAAACACACAAATAGTCAAAGAACAATCTCCACTACTATCAAAGTGTTTATATATATACAACATGGAAAAAAAACTCAATGATAAAACTCTATATGAGCTCTCAATCTCAAAAAAATAAAAATTAATAATAATAATAAATAAACTCAAAAAAAACCTTGGAGCTCTTATTTTATAAAGAAAATTGATGCTAAAGTCATGTGAATTGCAGACAGAATAGGATTATTTAAAACTTTGAACCCACCATTGTACACGCCAACGTGTCTCCCGCTTTTCAATAACATGAAGGCAAGCACGCAACGCTTCTACAGCTCGCTCCCGAACAGCTAGAGTTGGGTCTCTAAGGGCAACCCAAATGGCATCCACGAATTCAGATACATGTACATTGAAAAGTGATGATGCATTTTCCGCCATTTCCTATGAAGGCAGAAGGTTTAACTCATCGTTCATGTAGAAATCATTGAATTTGAACAACTGGAAAACGTTGAAAATTGGTATACAAAATAAAGAATAGAATTTCAAATTTTCATTTCTTTTTAAAGGCCATGATATAGGAACTGAGCACTGATTATTTGTAGTTTTGTTTTCCAGCTGATAATAGAGCATGAAAATTAATAGAGATGTTGTTTTCCAATAGACACTAGGACATGAAACAATATCTCCTGCAAAACACTACAATGTCAAAATATTCAGAGTCATATAGTTTATGGAGAATAAAATCATAAGAGCATGAAGACTTTAAAGGGATGAGATTTTTATTTGTTAATTGACTTTTTCAGATGCCCTTGGAAGTGAAATTATTACGCCACCTTTCAGCAAAAAAAGGCATCCACTCTGATCCTAATACTATTCGAACAACATTATAGATATGAGAATTGTACAAGGAAGAGTTCCCACCATAGACAACTCCAAAGAACAGGTAATACAATTCCTAACCCTCCTGTGCTTTGTAACAACCAAGACGAGATCACTGATCACATTCTTCTTAACTGCCCTTATGACAGCATGTGCGAAAGGCTTTTATCTGTGAATTCAGTGATGCTAGAACTGCGCAGGGTCCTTTCCATGAGTGGATAAATGCCTGCAAGCTCAGTAATCTCTCTGCTATGGGCAAGTGCGTTTGGAACAGAGGTATTCATTTTGTCTCTTGAGGTCTTTGGGTCTTTGGAAAGAAAGGAACATAAGAATCTTTGAAGATCTTGCTTTGTCCGTCCTCGGATGAATGATTTTTTACCATCAAGCACATTTGGCAATGGGGTCAGCAAATAAGACCATCAATAATGCTCCTATGGAAACCTTCAAGTTCAGTTGGAAAAGATTTGTAGCTTCCCTTTGTTCTAGTTTTGTTCTAGCTCTGGTATTTATTTTTGTTTGCTCTTATTGTGAGCCTCTCACTCATCTTTGTACCTATTTTCTTTATTCCATGAAATCTAGGTGTGTTTGATCTTAAAAAGAAAAGAGTTGTACTTAAGTTATTTAATATATTAAAGACAAAAGCACTACACAGACTGATTAAGTGGCACAATTAGCTAGTTTCACACGTTACACAACCAAAAAAAAGAAATGTTGAAAGAATAGGATGTAGGAAATATTTGAACTTCAATATACAGTTTCGAAAAAGAGGGCAGGTACTTACTTTTAAAATCAGGACAGCTGCAAATCGGCGATACTCCACCCTATCCCCATGAAGCCACTCCAATGCGTTTTTTATCTGAAGAACTGCAAAGTCAAGAGGCTTGACATTCACAAACCACAATTGCATGCTATAAGAAAATAAGTAACACACCTGGCACTCCACCTCACATGCAGTCATTGCCCCACCAGCTCTAGCTAAATGGCCAAGCACCTTACTTGCAACGATAAGGACCTCAGGATCACGTTTCACCTCAAATACACTATGTATATAGTTTGCAAACTTTGAAACCTTAGAGGCACTCTCACCAGCTGTCACATCTATCAATTCATCAATAGCACTCAATCCCCCCAAATTTTCAGTAACATCATTGCTTTCCAGAAGGCCCGAAATACGATCATACAACTGTTCCATGTAACGGGAAAAGGCTTCACCACTAAGATCCCGAGCTTCTTCTTCAACATGTCTTCGTAGAGCTAATACATCCTGTGTTGAGAAAATTGATAAAACACCATATGTTTTTGTAAGTGTTGTCAATAAGAAAGTATATCAAGAAGTTGAAAACCTAATTTAAAAGAATAACATAAAAAACGTCAATACAAAATACCAACTCAAAGGAGACTTCAGGGTGCTTCAGGATTCTTGGTTGGCTCTTGGAAACCTAACAACTGTTTTTATATGTTAGCCACTACATAATTCTTGTGGAACCTAGAGTCTCAGTTCCAGGGTAAAGTGAGCCAAGGTACACATCTTTGTAGTACTAGATAAGCAATGTTTGGCTTGACATACAAGTGGATTATTTTTCTCAATCCACAATACCCAGCAGAGCCTACTCAGCTTGACCTCCTTTCTTAGTTCTTAATCATATACATTGGCAAGGATGGGGACCTTGACATATCAATCATTATCAGGACATCATCGAGTTCATCAGGAATAATTTTGTGGTTACTTGTAAAGACCGTTGAGGACTACAAAGTTTTTTTTGTCTTCTTTAAATGTGCAGTTTATTTGGAGGAAGCCAAGTTGACAACTAATTTTAATACTCACACAGATTCTATTAAAAATCGAAGGAAAAAAAGACTGAGAAGGTCAGCTAGCAACAGAATCACCACCAAAACAACAAAAGCCCAACATAACCATTACAAGAAAAACAAGCTAGCCCAATTAAAAATATAGATCTGCAATGCCCCTGAAGTGATTCCCACCGCCATTAGCCATACCAAGGCTTTGACAGAGTTTGTGAGATAGGGACTGTCACTCAATTCTCCCTTGAAGATCTTGTGGTCTCTTTCTTTCTAACCCTATGGTAGCTTTAAAAAAATTTATGTATCCCATAACCAAGCACCTTTGAGTGAGATGAGACCCATTAAAAGAGGTCGGAAACTTTTGGATGAGTGTTGGAGGATGTGTTGGCTTCATGGCCATAATTGTTAATATCGGGTGTACCAATCAGTATACCGGCCAATATATACCATACCAATTGGCAACCGATTCAATTTATCGCTTTTACAATTTCTCGAGAGTATTGGCCAATATATACTAGCGACAATTTTTAAAAATTTTGAAAACAAATTCCCAATTTTGACCCTTGACTTATCCTTTATGTATACATTTAGTTCAATATCCAATCAATTAATATTCTTTAAGAGGTAAAAAAAAAAAAAAAAAAAAAACTCAACTGCCCCAAACCCCACAAGCTGACCGTGCAGCTCAACCCCCGTGACTAGTATCTATCCAGAACCCCAAGTTCCTAAAGGAAAATATCACGTATCAAATCTAATGAATTTACCAAAATCTTCATATCACTCTTCACACAAGATGAGGATACAAAGTGATGGGTTTTCTCTTGGGAATAAACATGAATGATTGATGATATTTAATGATTGATAGTTATGTTACACAAGTACTACATGAATGAAAGTATTTTTTTACCTATTTTCTTAAATATGTCATATTTGTGTCTATTATATGATTAAATATATGCATATAGACATGGTATATTTTCATAATATTTTTTTTTCATAAATCTTACGATATACGTTACGATATGATACATCATCATCATCATCAAAGCTCATTCCCGATATTTTCGGGATCGGCTACATGGATTTTGGTTCTCCAAGCAATGTGGCTTCCCACATATCCTCGCCTAATCCAAGCTCAATGATATCTTCATTCACCGCCTTCATCCAAGTTTTCAACGGTCGTCCCCTCCGTCTACACCCTTCATTAACTTGTCAATCTAGACATTTTCTAATTGGCGTCGTGCTTGGTCTCCTTCGCACATGACCAAACCAAGTTAAACGTCTTTCTCTAATTTTGTTATCTATGGGCGCTACACCTAAGTACCTCTTAATTCTTTCATTTCTAATTTTATCCTTACGAGTTTTACCACACATCCACCTTAACATACGCATTTCTGCTACTGTCATCCTATGTGTATGTTGTCCCGTAGTAGCCCAACATTCTGAACCGTATAGCATGGCTGGTCGAACAATTGTCTTATAGCATTTCCCTTTTAGCCTTGCAGACATCATTCTATCGCATAATACTCCAGACGTCATTCTCCATTTCAACCAACCAACTTTAATCCTATGGTCTACATCTTCTCCAATAGCCCCATTCTTTTGAATTATAGATCCTAGATATCGAAAAGCCTCACACTCTGGGACCTCTACACCTTCGATCTCAATTGCATTACTTCTCCGTCGTGGTTTACAACCAAAGTTGCACACTAGATACTCCGTCTTCGAACGGCTAATTCTAAAACCTTTACTCTCTAAAGCCGCCTGCCACCTATCTAATTTCTGACCTAAACCTGCACTAGTCTCATCAATTAAGACAATATCATCTGCAAATAACATGCACCAAGGTACATCTTCTTGCAGATGTCTCGTCAACTCATCCATGACCAAAGCAAAGAGATATGGACTTAATGCCGACCCTTGATGTAGTCCTACTGACACTGGAAATTCATTGGACATCCCACCTACTGTGCGAACACTTGTTATAGCCTCTTCATACATATCATTAATGGTATCGACATAACATTGAGACACTTTCTTCCTTTCAAGCACCCACCAAATTAACTCCCTGGGGACCCTATCATATGTTTTCTCCAGATCAATAAAAACCATATGCAAACTCTTGCGTGCCTCTCGATATTTTTCTATAGTTTGCCTAAGCAGGAAGATGGCCTCCGTAGTAGACCTACCCGGCATAAATGCAAATTGATTCTCCAAAACCGTGGTTAAACTCCCAAGTCTTCGTTCTATAACCCTCTCCCAAAGTTTCATCGTATGACTCATAAGCTTTATCCCTCTATAGTTCGAGCAATTCTGGATATCCCCTTTGTTCTTATAAATTGGTACCACAATGCTATGCCTCCATGAATCTGGCATTTTTCTAGTTTCCAAAATCCTATTAAAGAGCTTAGTTAGCCATTGAATCCCAACTTATCCAGACATTTCCATGCTTCAATTGGTATATCATCCGGTCCAACGGCCTTCCCTGTCTTCATTCTTTTTAAAACTTCGCTCACATCTGTGGCACTAACTCTGCGATGGAACACGCGATCTCTCCCTTCCTGTGAAGCATACCCCTCCAAGTTTAACTCCCCTCCATGTGTTCCATTGAGTAGGTTCCAAAAGTAATCATTCCATCTACCTAAAATAGCTTAATCCTGCATTAACACTCTTCCATCCTCATGCTTAACACACTTAACATGACTCAAGTCCTTAGTTTTTTGTTCTCTAGCTTTAGCTATCTTGAAAATATCATTCTCCCCTTCCTTTATACCTAGCCTATTATAAAGATCTTCATATGCTCTCTTCTTAGCTTCCCCTTCTGTTTTACTACTCAACTTCTTAGCTTATTTATAAAGCTCATAAAACTCTAGGCACCTATCTTTTTTCCACTCCTTAAAGCATATTTTCTTTTCCGCAATGGTTTGTTGCACATCAGCGTTCCACCACCATGTCTCCTTACCATATAAACATCCTCTTTTGGCCTCTCCTAACTCTTCCTTCGCACATCTTCTTATTCGGTTTGCCAAATGTTCAAAAAGATCCACGCTACTAGTCTTATCCTTTGGTTCGAGATTCTCCCAACCCTCTGAAACTGACTGGCCACCCAAAATCTTTTTTCTAAATTTTTGGCACACATCTCCCTGTAAGGTCCACCACTTAGTTCTCGGTCTAACCTGTTCTATAGCAATACGACCCCTACTCTTAAGACAAAAATTGAGAACTAACAGCCTATGTTGGTTTGTCAGACACTCCTCTGGTATAACCTTACAATTTTTACACCTACCTAAATCGTGTCTCCTAACAAGATAATAAGCAATTTGACTTCTATTGCGCCCACTCGCAAAGGTCACCAAGTGATCTTCCCTCTTCTTATAAAAAGTATTTATGATCCCAAAATCCTGAGCTAAAGCAAAATCTATAATAGAAATCCCCGTAGTGTTTCGATCCCCAAATCCTTGACCTCCAAGTACCCTCTCATACCCAACTCTATCCTTACCAACATGGCCATTCAAATCCCCGACTAGGAAAACCCTATCGGAAGAGGGAATTCCAAGAACTAACTCCTTTAAAGAGTCCCAAAAATCCTTCTTAGTCTCCTCGTCCAAACCCACTTGGGGTGCATACGCACTAATAACATGCATTATCTCTAGTTCTAAAGCTAATTTAGTACTTATGATTCTATCCCCAAACCTCCTAATGTCGACTACTGCATCCTTAAAAACTTTATCTACCACTATTCCCACCCCGTTCCTAGTTCCATCTTTACCAGAATAGAAGAGTTTGAACCATCCTCCTAAATCTTTAGCCTTGTTCCCCTTCCATTTTGTCTCTTGAAGGCAAACTATGTTTACTTTTCTCCTACGCAGGGCATACACTAATTTTATTGTCTTACCCGTCAAGGTTCCTATGTTCCAAGAGGCTAATCTAATCATTCTAACTCAAATTTGAATTTTCGATATATGATACATTAAACTTCCTGACCAGTGTAGTCAAGGCGACCGCCTAGGCGCGCCTCAAGGCTTTTTTATAAAACTCTGCCTCAAAGTGAGACAATGTCGTGCGATGAAACGAGGTGTCCGCCTCAGCCAAAAATTGTTGCGGCCAGCCCAATTGCAGTCCATTTGCAGCTTAATTGCAGCAAAAAGATGTTGCAACCCACTCTATAATAAGGTGTTATGTTTCTTGGTGTAATATTTGATAATTTGATAAAAATAAGATAAAAACGTTTTAAATTTTTGATAAATTTATCACTTTTTTATTTGAAAGAAAACATATCATGTTTTTATCAGTCTGTGATCAACATCAATCTTGACTTTTAAGCATAGTTCAATGATTTTATGCTTTAGGAATACCAATAATGATCATACTTCAGATTTTTACCAACCATTCCAACAATTTCTTCTAACAAATGCTCAATATTCTCAAGTTTATATTCTTTCAAGATTTGATTTTTAATAATTTAGTGGATATTTGCAAGTTACTTGATACTTATGTAGTGCATCTTTTCGCTATGTTATACAACTTTATTATATTTCTATTTCGATTTTAGGAAGTTGTGTAACTTTTTGTACATATTTGCTTATGATACTTATCAAAATGATAATGTATACTACTACGTTGATATGTTTCAATTTATTATTACAAAAAAATTTTAATGTTAAGACCGCCTCACTTCACTGAGGCATTCGCCTCGCTCACACATCAAGCGTTTTCAGGTCCATCCGCCTCGCCTCCGCCTTAACTACAATGGTTCTGACAAATATGTTCATGGCATATAGAAGTCCACGGCCTGATAGCAAAGGCCAAGAGAAAAAACAAAATTTGCTCCATTGATTCCTGGCTTTCACAGAAAGTACATCTATCAATGATGATGAAACCCTTCTACCAAGATTGTCCACATTGGGCACCTTACCATGCCTTATAGCCATTAAAAAAAAAAAAAAAAAACCCACCTCTAGAAGAGACTTCTTTCTCAAAAAATGTTGTGATCAAAAGGATAAAGTAGAACAGTAGATAAAGCTAGACCCTAAGCTTCAAGTGGAAATCCAAAACTAAATTTACCAGATTTATTATTCCAAACCACAGATCTTCATCATCTACGATAACGTTTTGATTGAGTAAATCAAGCAGCAGGAGAGTACGCAGTTCTACATCTTTGACAACTCTACTAAGCTTAAGATCCCAACTAGGAGAGTTATAATCATTTCCCTAGTACAATTGTGAGACTACTATTGCTTGGCAAAAAGTCTTAAATGAAATGAGATAGAAAAATTCTGTGAAGGATTTAGCAGTGCACCAAGCATCCTCCCAAAACAAATATTTGTTTCCATTACCTAGCTTATAGGAAATATGATTCTAAAAATGCTTCTTCGAATTCATTACCCCTTTCCATCAAGAACAACCATAAGGTGATGAGATCTGACTAGTGAACCAGCCACCCTCCTCAGGCCCATATTTTCTTAAATAATGATTCTCCATAAAGCATTATGCTCAACACCAAACCTCCAAAGCAACATAGAAAGCAATGCTTGATTGTGATTCCCAAACCACTTTGTTCTTTTGGCTTGCAAGCATTTTTCCACTTGAATCCCCAAAGAAATCTCAACAAATCTTTTTATTGTCTTGTTAAATAGAGATAGGCATGACAATACGACACGAGGATGACAAGGATGCTAGCTAAAGTACTTTTAACCAAAGTTACTCTTCCAGCCTTAGAGATGTATCCAGATTTTCACACTGCCAATCTGCATTTGATTCTATCAATGGTAGGCTCCCACACTTGTCTGCTCTTGTATTTTGCACCTAGAGGCAAGCCAGGGTAAGTGGTAGGGAGAGAACCCTGCTGGCATCCACCATTTCTCCTATCTAATGCACTCCCCCCACTAGATAAAGAATGGTTTTGTGAAAGTTGATGCTAAGATTGAAAACCACCTCAAACCAAAGCAACATTGATTGAACATTATTGATGTGATCAATGGAGATTTCCCCTTCTAAAGTATTAGAAACCTCGATGAGGCCATAGAATTCAGCTTTCCGAAGATCATTTGAGTCACAACCCCTCAGCTACCAATGAGGGGTTAGAGAGGATCACTTTGCCTGATACCCCTAGAAGTTTAAAGAAACCTTCGAAAGAGCCATTGTTCTTGATTGAAAAATGAGTTGTCATAAGAATAGTTCTGATCTAACCTCTCCATCTCTCTCCAAAACCCATTCTAAGCAAAATAAACTCAAGGAAAGACCAGCTAATGGTGTCAAAAGCTTTAAAGAAATCAAGCTGCATACCAGCCCAAGCTACTTAGCTTTTAATCTAGAGTTTATAAGCTCATTTGCAATCAGATGTCCATCAATGAGTGGTCTGATCTCCCTTCCACAACTGGTGATTGACATGGACACAGTAGAGAATGCATTTGGGATTTCAATCTCATAGCCTTGCAAAATTGAAGAAACGAGGCTTATGTGTTTGAAGTGAGAAATGTTCATAGCTCCTTTAGTTTTAGGTTGGAGAGAAATGTACAAAATTCAGTCTCCAATCTAAGAAGCAATTGTTGTTAAGTTGAAAAACTACAACAATGAAGTCCCTGCAACCACTTTTTCTTCCAAAGCTTTGAGAGCAAGGACTTCCTACTCTATGATTTCTATATCAAGCCTGTCTGCATTCTCCAAATCTAAGTAAGGTGTGAAAAGCAATCCCTTGCAGTTTAGGCCTCCATTGCCCTTACTTTTTAAACATCGAGTTAAAATATGGCACAATATGAACAGCAATAACTGTATCGTGTGTTTCAATCTGATTGTTGATGGTTAAAGCACTAATGGAGTTCACAAATCTCCAGTGATTAGCCATGACAGTAGTCCCAATGCTTTCTCCATTAAATACCAGCCTTCTCTTCCAATAGATGAAATCTCTTTTAAGTAACTTACCCAGCTCCACCTTAGCTTCCATTCTGCTGCTCCATTCACTCTCAGTTAGGTCTCTATTCTCTTCAACTTGATCAAAATCAGTCAGCTTTGCTTGCTGCCTATCATTCAAAATGATTGGTGTTCCATTCTTTGAGGAAGCTTCTGAGGCTTTTCAATTTGCTCCAAAAAACATAGCCAGGGAAGTCCCTGAGCTTGAATGAGGTTCCAACAATCTTCCACAACCTTGCAAAAAGTTTTATCTTCAAACTACATGAGTTCCATTCTGAAAGGTAGGGATGGCAGTGGGGCGGATTTTCACGGATATCCGCCTCACCCAATCCGTTTGGGGCGGTTTTGGATATGCCTAAAAGGATTTTGGGGCGGATACGGATATCCAAACAACATCCATTAAATTTTCGGGGCGGATACGGATTTGGCCATATCCGCCCCACGAATATCCATTTAAGGGTTGATATTACAAAAATACCCTCAACCCTTTATACGCTGGAAAAAAAAAAAAAAACCTCAACCCTTCATATCCCACCTCTCTCTCTCTCAATCACTTTCACTTCTTTTATCTTTTTTCAGCTCTCACAGACCTGAGGAGGTGGGTTTTCATCATTCTTCGTCCCTTCTCCCTCAAAACAGCTAGCGACTTCGACACTTCGTCCCTTCTTCTCCCTCAAAACAGCGAGCGACTTCGAGCAACCTCCCTTCTTCTCTCTCACAGCGAAGGCCGCGAGCGACCTACCTTCGAGCGACCTCCCTTCGAGCAACCTCCCTTCTTCTCTCTCACAGCGAAGGCTGCGAGCGACCTCCCTTCTTCTCTCTAAAAGCGAAGGCCGTGAAGGGTGGCGGAGGCCAACCCTCCCTGATCAGCAAGTCTAAATCGAAGGTCCCACCTCATCCGCCTTCCTCTCCCCATCAGAGATCTGATCTGATCTCTGATTCTGTAGATCGATTTTATTTATTTTTTTGCAATTTATTGTATGCTTTTTTGTAATTTTTTGTATGTATTTTTCGATTGTATTTTTTGTATGAATTTATTGTATGCTTAAGAAGAAATTTTTTTAACGGGTATGTGGGCGGGGCAGATATCCGCTAATCCGTGCGGGGCGGAAGTGGGTTTTAAATAAATTTATAAACGGATTGGCGGGGCGGATTTGGGAATCCGTTCTTCCTGACGGCGCGGGGATGGATTTGCTCAAATACGCCCCAATCCGCCCCGTTGCCATCCCTACTGAAAGGTGCATGCTTACTACTGAGTCTAGGAAATTCTAGTAACACTCCATGCGAGGTCAGACAAAGATTCTTGAAAGTGTCCAAGTGTTCAACCCAATCAATGGTAGCAAAGAATCTATCTAATCTGCACAAAATAAGGGAATTCCTATTGTTGGACCAGGTATATTTCCCTCCTTTTACCTCAAAATCCACTAAAGCAAAGCTACTAATCACCGAATTAAAATTCCTAATGTGAGCAGTCTACATTAAAATCATCACCCAAACACCATGACTCAAAAACCTTGAATATTTTGAATTTCCCACCAAAACTGGTTCCTTTCACTGGTTGTGGCAGGCCCATATACATTGGTAAGCACCGAATTGAAATCCTAAATTAAGCTATGAAAGAGAGTGTCAACACGCTCAAATTGATCCTTCTTCCAAATAGTGAGACTGCCAACAGTACCTCAAGAAAGTCCTAATTGAACAGATATCCACCCCAAACTCTTTTAATTAGATCATAGTCAATAACCTCCAGCTTAGTTTCTTGAATCATAGCAATGTCGGGATCCACTGGCAGAGCAGCTTACTCAAGCTAATCAACATATCCTCTGAACCAAGACCCCTAGCATTCCAGGTGAGACTTCTAACTGACATCATGAATCTCAATAGGCCCCTTCTCTGAACAATCTGCCTTTTCTTTACCTCTGTTTCTGCTTTCAATCCTCCTAATTCTTTACCTTCTCAATGTCCACTCCCACCAGAGCCTCCACCACTTGTAGCTGAATCTCCAAAGTACTTTTGTCAGCCTCTTCCTCCAAATTTTCTTTTGATCCCCCATTTAGAGTACCCGAAATGTGAGAAACAGCTTTTGACCAAAGCTCTCTCAGAAGAAGTCAATTGGTCATTTTGAGAAGGAGAGATGAAACTCTCTGAGCACTGAAAATCAGTAGATGACGAAGAAGTAGATGTAAGCGCTAACGAGATAACCTGTTGCTTTGGGGGGCTCTCCTTCTTGCACACCTCAACATATTTGTGTCCCTTGGATCTCTTTTTCAAACTGACTTTAGTTGGGTCTCTCACTCGGGCTAAGATTTGTATCCACGTGAGCTTGCTACAAATCTTTCTTCTGTGAAGATCACAGTTGGAACATCCAACAAAACTTTCAAGGTAGCATGGTACAAGGACATTTTCTATAACCTACATCGATTCATTACTGAAACACATCACATTCAAAAGGTAATTTGAGCCATGTAATACTGTTTACTTTTTAACTTATCATTTCAACTAGATGGTGTGAATGTGTGTTAGTGAAACATTTTTCAACTTTCCAGATGCTTAAAAGAAACACTGGTCGAGAGCCAACATACTTGAGGGTAGCCAAAGACAAGAATGGAAATTTTCATAGATAATTAAACTCATTAGCACTAACCTATGTAACGACACAGATATATGTATTTGTATCCAACACGGATACGAGGTGTCGGACACGTCAGCCAAAAAATAATACAGGATACGTCAGGGGGCACACTTGTTCATTTTTAGTATTTTTTTTAGCAATACGTCATGAATTATAGTCATATTCATTCACTTGTAGGTCAATATTGCTACTCATGTATTACTTAATTGCCAAAATATGTATGTAACATTATAAAGAATTGAAAATTTTCAAAGATATGAGAAAAATCAGATTATCTAAGCTTGGAGTGTCCGATGTGAGTATCCGTGAGTTTTAACATGAGTATCCGACACGATACGTGTTGACACGCATTTTTTTTGTAGATACTTAGTGTAGTTGTTACATACGTGATAACAATCTTAAGTGTTAATATGCTTCTAACATAAATTGAACCTATAGAAGAACTATGAGAACTGCACCTTGTTACCTTATTTGCTTCGGGTTTTTCAATTTTTCCTTTCTTATTAACATGTTAAGGTGGGCTTACAGTCATAGATTTATGCATTACAACACAAGCTTCACCAAGAACTTTGACAGGGATTAGGGACCAGCCTGTTCATACGACAATATTACAAAATAAGAGACAGGCATGATCAAAGTGCACAAGTTTCCAAGGCTTCTTTTTATAATATACAGTTCCAATACCCCATAATTCTGTGTTCATTTACTCTTCAGGTATAAATGAAAGCATGTGGACTGTGCCCACTAAATGGATTAGGATGAGCTGCAATGATTTGTGGTTGGTCCATTGATAACTTAAGAGTAAATGAACATAGTCTACATGCTTCCATTTATAACCATACAAGATATCATTGTGATTATAGGTTAACTAATAAAGAAAAGACGACAACGGAAATACAAAAGTGAAACGAACTAAGCCCGATTCAACGTAGCCTGACTCAATTTCACCCAATTCGTATTCCTAGCCAATAGTTTGACCCAAATCCTGAAACTGTAAAGTTTGTTTACCAGGTGTGGGTTTGGATTTGGGTGGGGAACCCTGTCCTATCGGTTCCTCGAGTTCCAACCCAGCCGGCACAATCAACAGCCCAAATGGAATAGCTCAACTTACATCAATACTGTAGGTCCATAGCATAGAACTCTAGAAACTTTTCAACCCTAACAGCATACAGAAGTTCCAGATGATGAATGTCTTAAAATGCATATTACAATCCAAAACAATAACATCCATACCTCATTAAGGCGAGAAGCTTTTTCTATCACATTTCCTTTTGCTTTTGCTTTTTCCATGCTTCTCGTTTTGGTATGCAAATGTCAAACCTTCCAAATAAAAAGTAAAAAAACTAAACAACCTCCATTAGAAAAAGTTAAAGATCATGTAACAGCAAACATTGATTGTGAACAGACAATATAATAAGGTAAATGGAAGCAACTGTATATTTTCTGGCACAACCTTGAGTCAATCCTAAATATCAGCAAATGGCCATTCATGCAAAAGTATATGCATTCAGAACTTCAAGAAAGCCAATACAAAACATATCATCCATTCAGACAATGAAGAAGACACCTGAAGGAACCCACTTTGTGAAGACAGTGAAGGTACCATTTGACACATACTGAATTAGATGGATGTGTGAAACAGGGAAAAACTATTCAGATCCTTACACATTCTAGAAATAACTTGAACTGAATTTGATGGATTTATAGGACAGAAATTCAGTCAACTCGTAATACCTTTTATTACGAAGTCCTTGAACATTCTATAAAACACACAAATTCACGTATACACGTACTTGTATGCCTAGGCGGCATGAGGCATAAATATGGACCTAAAATAGAGTACCGCCTAGCTTCGGATGCTGGTTCAGATCTTTTTATAGTGGCCTCAGATGTTCAGGTGCACCTATGCACTCCTAGGGATGTTCAACTGCATCTATGCACTCCAAGTGCGTCTCTAAATGCATATGTGAATCACGCTTCCATTTACATTTCAACTTGAAATAAATCAGCTTTTTATGCTTGTGTTCCTCTTGTTTTTTAAAACTTCTATGGTTCTAACCCCTAAAACCTCCTACAATTACATTAAGGTCCAACAATCTACGAGTACCAATTAGCATAGGATGACTCAAAAAATAAACTTTTAAAAGAAGGATGATGAGACACCTAACTCCACAGCAAAATCAATATTTCCATGACCACTTCCTGTTTGAAGCGTTATTCAAGAAGCTTCTGCTATTACGTTCCAGACAAACTGCCATACTGCAAAGCAAACAATTTCTAAAAATTTTACTTTAGAGGTAAGATGATTAGAAGTGTTCCGAGACTTCAGCACATTCTCCATGGATCCTGGCATGATCCAACACATACCAAATAAACTCACAATATGCCTCCAGACCACACTCGAAGTGAACAAGAATATGTGTTCTTGTTTCAGGAAGCAAATCACATAAGAAACAACTTACATCCATGTCCATACCTCTGTTCACAAGCTCAACCTTGGATGGGATATTATTCAATATTCCATACTACTACACATAAAGAGAGACACTCTACGTGCAACCCTTTATTCAAAGACAACTTCGAAGGAAAATCCAACAACTTTAATAGGTAACTGATCCATGACCAATTTGGAAATGAGCAAGCATACTGAAAAGCCTTTGTCCCTATCTTCCTTCCAAGCCCAGTTGTTCTCTTGATTATTCAAAATTACTCTTTTAACAATCTGGACAGTTCAACAAACTCATCAGTTCTCCCAAAGAAAAAGCACCACTGCGAAGGTGAAAAGTCCAACAAATGACTGATAGACACCTAAATTTGCAAACAATCAAACATTGCATGAATCGACCTCCCAGGCCCATTTTAAGGAAGTCGTGCAAGTGATTACATTGTTGGAAGCTTTGATACTTTCAACCCAAACCAAGAAAGAAGGGGCCTGGAAGTGGAATTTTGGGAGAGCTCTGGACTGCAGGTTACCCTAAGGAGAATTTTCCTTACCCCAATGAAGGGGTGCAGTTTGCTAATTCTTAGACCAAGGAAAGTAGGTGTTGCTCTAGGAGCCAGAGTTAAATACCAATCTTTTATAGAGAACAGAGTCCAAGTCATTCTACAACCACTTATCTTGTAGATCATCAAGATATATATTTCAGTGGTCATAGGAGATTAGTCATATGCAGCAGGATTACTAGAGGCACTGAAAATGGTAGGAAAAGAAAACCTCAGAGAGGAGTCCAAATCCATTTATGATCCCAGATTTAATTCTTTCAACATTGTGAACTTCAAAAGAAATTGTATCTTCCATGCAGACTTTATGTTTCACAATGCCTTGTGATCAACCATAAGTTGATTTTGGCTATGAAGTGAACCAGTCAAGGGCAGTTGGTTAGGCGCGCTCCAGGCACGCCTCGAGGCATTTTTACAAAAATCTGCCTCAAGATGAGGCAATGTGGTGCAATAAAATGAGGCATTCACCTCGGTGCGCCTAGCGCCTAAGCGTGAGGTAACACCTCACTATTTATACATGGTTATTTATCATCTCTATTTTTACGTGTATAAGTTAGTTTATTTAGCTTCACTGTAAAGCCCAAAATCCAGACTTTCCCGTTAGATTTATGGTTTGAGTCGCTTGACAAATAAAACTTTATCGGCTTCAACGGTTGAAAGAGATAACTCGAAATCTTCCTTCCCTCCATCAAATCCTCAAACCTAGTTACTAACAATGGTTAAAAAAAGGTTTTCCTTGTTTTCTTCTTCTTTTTTATGCTCCTCTTCTTCCCCTCTCATTTCTCAATTAGAAATGAGAAGTTTGAGAACTAGGTTCCTTATGTTTTGATGTTTTTGTTACCGATTTTTTTTATTTTTTTTTTGGTATGATTTAGTGGATTCTATGTAATTGTGCAACTTTGTTTTACTTGTTTGTTTTTATTATGACATATGCATGCTACTATGCTACAATGCTACTATTTATTAAGAAAAAAATCTAAAACATATTGGTTATGGATTATGTATGCTAGAATGCCACTATGATTTATTAAGAAAATAAATCCAAAAATAAACTAAGTGTCGCTCATGTCACTGATGCACATGCTTCGTCTTGCGCACCGCGCCTCACTCATTTTCAACCATGTGTGCCTCGCATCCGCCTCAACGCCTTAACTACACCGGTCAAGGGGCTCAACCCCATAATTACCAACTATCACTTGTTTCCATAAAGCATCAATTTCAATCTCACACCTCCAGATCCATTTAATGAGCAAATCTTTGTTGAATTCTCTAATGTTCAAATTCTCGGGTCCCCCGTTACTTTTTCGTTGACACGCCTTCACCAATTGAGAAGATAGTATTAACTATAGGTTGGAGAAGAACTTCTATGCTTCTGACATCCACAAAAGAAGGGATCACGTATTGAGACATCACATGCACTGGAATGGAAACATGGCATAGAAAACATAAAAAATTGTACCAAAGCATTCATTAGATTCTATGGGCATGCAACAAAGATACTTGGAACACATTAAAATATAAACATACTTCAATAGCTAGAGAAGCTTATTCCAACACCCTTCCTTCTGCCATTTACTTTCTTCATGTTTCTTGTCCGGATAACCTTCAGAAGAAAACAATCCAAGCACCATAATTACATCAAAAGCAACAACAATAAACAAATAGTTGTAGAAGGAGATTAAAGAAATTATATAGAATCGAAAGCATGTATTTAACATGCATTTACATGTCTCAAACTTTCAATCTATAGTGCTTTTCAAACTCGATCAACTTTCTTTCAAGGCCCAAATCCACTAAGACTTTGTTTGTGTAGGGGAAATTAGAAATCTGAAATTGTTTGGCACTCTAGATCAAGAAGGAAAACAAATAAATAAAGTAACTATTTGAAAATCCTAAAGGATAACTCTCATTATGTTTATCTATCTACCAATGTACTTGCCCAAAAGAGAATAATTTATAACTCTAAATAAATAAAAACTATAGGTGTGTCCCCATGCCTTGGACCATGTGCAACAATCGAACCTTGCCAAAATGATATGGTCACCAACGGTTTACTCGGTTAGTCCTTATAAAAGGACCTAAAGCGAGTCAAGTACTAATTACTGGTTGAGCATTTTACCCAACAAGCTTCCACTCAACGAGTAATCGTTAAGAACTTTACTTTGCTCTTTATTTTTAAAAACTTACTTAATCTACTACTATAACGAAAACATTGCGTGCATGGGCAAGGTTTAAAAAATTATAATTGGGAACTGGGGTGTGGCCCTTTCATGAGGCAGGCATGAGCCTCGCTCAATCAATGTATGATTTGATAACAATTATTTGGATAAATTGACACCGATTTAATCAATTATTGAAACACCTATGAGGCATAAGCCTCAACTCGTTAACCATAAGCCTCGTACTAAGGTGAGCCTAACAACGTTTTTTAAAACATACCCACTGTGTCCATCATTGCACTATAAAGACAAATTTTCCCAATCAAATTTCTAAATTCCAATTACATCCATGTTATGCATATGCAAAACTAGAAAATTTTGGAGTAGCGTTTATGTCAAGTTATATTAAACTCTTATTTTACCTTTTATCTAACACTTGTACTCTCTGTTTTTTGTCTCATACAATATTGCCCCCATCCACAGTTTAATGTTTTGATTTTTGTCCTGGCTAGACTAACCCCTAAGATGAATGAAAAAAAATCAGACCTGGGTTTTTTTTGTCAAGTAAACCCCTTCTTTTTTTTCTCTCATCTCGTGGGACCCACACACTTTTTTTCTAACCCATCTGGCCCCTGGTCACATAGAAATCAAACACAAGAGACTTCCTTTGGTCTACAAATTAATTATCTCATTTCTTTCTTTCATCAATTAATTTTCAATAAAATTCAAAAGTCATCAATAAGAATAAAAACATTGAGTGAGCTTACCATACCATTTTTTTCCTTGACAAATTTGTAAACATTACATAAGGCCTCATCAAAAAAAATAAGTCCTACCCTTTCACATTAAACTGTAATTACACTTTCTTTCTCTTTGTACATGGAGGTGCAAAATCATCCAAATTAACCAAACCTTTTTGAACATTGAAGCTTATAAAATTGTGATTGTATGTGAAAGGTAGTGTACTAAGGTCTAAGAACTTTAACTCCTAGATACCTCAATCTCAACTCAAACTATGATATCCAAACTAAACTCAAATGCACATTTTACATTAACGAAACTTATCAACATAAACAAAAATGACAGCAACTGCACAACCCTTGAAACCACATCTTATCAAAGCATAATCCCAAAACCACAAAATAAATCTTAGACCTTGTGTAAATCTCTACCTTGCATGTTTTGCAACCTTAAAGAACACAATCTTTCATGTACAATCATGACATTAAACCATGAAACATATGGGATTATGCCCTTCAAACATCACCATACAACCCCCACATTGATATCAAATCTCTACAAATGGGATTAAACCATGAAACTATCTCATGTGGATTCCAACAGTATAGTGATTCAACCTCAAGCAATGCTTTGGTATATCGTATCTCTACAAAAGGGATTCAACCATGAACCTATCTCACCTGGATTCCAACAGATTTGAATTTGTTGTTGATTCAACCCCAAGCAACTTTAATTATAGTTGGATTAATTTCATCGTGCAAGTAACATATCCTAATCCACAATCCCAACTTACGCACAATGTCATGAATCTTAAAAATTTCTAATATCAACTTATGATTTAGGATATGAATTTCATTGCTAAAAAGTAACACATACTGAAGAAAGTTTTACATGTCCAACACACCAAATTCCATTGATAGAAGAAAAGAGGTATAAAGGTGTGTGAAGGACTCACATAAAGAGCAAACAAAACAAAAAAACAGCGAGGACAAAGTATGATCAATGTTCTCCTCCTGGTTGACAAAACACACATTGGAATTCTCATACCCCTTCGGAGATTGTCTACTGCGGGGCCTCTCCCTTGTAAGTCCTTCCAAATGAAGAAAGATCCATATTATAAGACCAGAGATGAAAGAGTTTCAATGAAAGTTGGCAGCATCCTCACTCAGTATTTCAAACATTCTCCTCACTGAGAATCCCTCTTTCTTCCCTTCCGAAATAAATGTATCGTCTTCCTCAAAAGGTAATCAAGGAGTTTGCTCATCTCTTCAATCCTCCTTCATTGAAGTGCCTTCTGAGGTTAAACACCCATCCACCTGGGGTATTTGAGTTGCCCCAGAATCAGCCACCTTCCCACTCTTGTTGTCGCATATCTGGAAAATGGATGGGAAAGCCTCTTTTAATCTGCCAAATCACACCAGATATCATTCCTAAAACTGATGGAGTTGCCTCTACCAAGAGTTGGGGAGGTGAGAGGGTAGAATCTATCAGCCAAGGGTTAGGATTATTTCCGAACACCACACCCATATGAGTATACTTGGAAGCTCGCTTCCAGCTCTGCAACCCAGTACCATATTTACTAGCAATAAGATGTAGGGTTCAGTGCAATCTACCAATTCATCGAAACTTTAAAACATTTATTAATTTCACAGAACTCAACAAAACTGATTACAAACTTTTCATCGCGCATATTTAAACAAAAAAAACCCAGCTCTAATTCCTAATCAGACTTCTAAGTTCTAAACCTAGTTAGGCTTAACATTGGACTGGCCCAATTATGTAAACAATAACATAACCCATATTACATCTGACCTCCACAAAGCTTTTTTTTCCGTCTCAAATCTCTACAACCATTTGCTCAAAATAGCTGCATTGAAGTGCAAACAGACCTGAACCTCCTCTATCTTTAAGGATGCAAACTTTCTTCCACAAGATAAGATGAGGAGCCTATTATAAAGATCCCCCATAAAAAGTCCCTCATAATTTTCTCCATATTGTTAACAGCATATGGGGAATGGTGCACACGGAAAGTAGATAAATTGGTGTGTTAGATAGGGCGGATTTGATAAGGACAACTCTCCCAACCTTAAAAAGAGGAAAACAAAGAAAATAGAGTTCTTGGTAGGAAAGAATATTAGAAGGGATGCATAAACATTTAACTGCTAATCCCCATACATTCAAAAGGAGAATGTGAGAAATTGAACCACGCACAAAACCGCAAGGGATGGGTTTACCCCCAACAATAAAGTACCCAAAAACCTAAACCTCAAGAGAGGAGACAGGCAAAGGCCAAAAAGAAGTTAAAGAGAAGAAATCTATGGTTTTCTTGGAACAAGAAGAACCACCAGGAAGTTTGAAAAATAACTGGAATGGAGTTTCTACGATAGAGAGGACTCGAGACGGCAGTTGAGTTGAGTTAACAATTCCCGTTGAAAGAGAGTCGAGAAGGAGAAAAGGGATTCAGTTTAGGTTGCTTGTGTTTTGTTAGATAGATAATAACTATGTAATAGCTCTAATGTGCTTGTTATTTTTTACCAATTCAATGGTACTTACAGGGTAGCACTAACCTTAGTTGGTGGATCAGCCATGTAATTCCCAATTAATCCTCGAGTATCTCGATGACTAGCTAATTGTTACTTGCTCCTGGAACGAGTATCGAGTAATGTCTATGTAAAGTTGTAAACTGCATAATAGATAAGGAAGGTGGCACTGGTAGTAGATGTTGACGGAAGTGAAGGCAACAGTACTAGTGGTGGTAGTTTGTGGTGATTCTCTTCATACTTGTGAAGGTTATCATGGTTGTGTTTGTTATAGTTTACAAAATACACACACAATACACGGGGCCTCGAAGGGAAAGGGTGAGGCTCATGTCATGTCAAAGCCACAAAATTTTATGGATGAGACGGTAGATATGCAATTGAGATGTTAGATGGTGATTAAGAGGTGTTAAGGCATGTGAAAAGGGAAGAGAATTGTACCAAATCAGGTAAGGATGAATACAACACTGTACTAATTCGAGTAGGCTTTCTGGACAAGTGTGTTTCTATCCTAATAATGCACGAAATAAATGAAAAATATGAAAAATTTCAAGGTGAAAAAGGAAATAGCTTCAAATAAATCGCAAATATTTGGGATACATATCAAGATTGGCACCAAAATGTGGAAGCAACGCATATCAAGTAATTCAGGACTGTGTTTTTTTTTTTAAGGTAACAATTTTATTACAGTAATTCAGGCTTGTCAAATGTGACAAGAAGGACTAAGAGTTTTACTCCTGGATGAAACCGTATTAATTTTTTTTAACTTCGAATTTTGTTGAGAATGTAATGAAACTACGCAATAACCAAGATTACAATTGTGAAGCACTCCCAGCCCCATAACTCCTTGGAGTTGCACTTAGCCCCAAAGGTAGTAGTTAGAGATACCAACAAAGTAAAGCTGGAAGTGCACATCCCATAATAGAAGCATCTTGTGTCACAAAAGGTTCGTCCCACTCCAATCATAGCACTTTTGGATAAGTTAATTTGTTGGTGACGAATCCTATCACTACGCCTTTACCAGAAAAACGATCGCGAGTGAATGCATGCATCAACAAATACCATACCTTGAGGAAGGACTTTTAACAAGCACAATTAGAAGCAAACAAAACAAAGAAACCAAGATCTCGCTTTTAAAAAAAAAATTATAAATAAATAAAAAAAGGTGCATCATTTCTCCACAAATATTGGTATCACTTTTGAATGTGGTGAAAGTAAAGCAATCATGGACCTATTTGTGTACTGTAAACGACTATGGTGAAGTTGAGTTTGAAAATATATAAGTGGAGTATTAAAGGCATAAAAAGTATAATGCGAAAGGAACCAAAAGTAGATTAGAGTATGAAAACCTCATGAAGTGGTCACCCAATTATGATAGAGGGTGAAACACATGTTCACGAGAATGATATTATCTTAAGCGAGAACATGAAAATGATGTAGCCAACAAGCGGAGTGAGTATTTTTACATTCACTCGGGCTTGCAAAATGAACTTGACTCCGTAGCATCGGTTTATTTTGCCTTCCTCCATTCACACCCAAACCAATGACTCTCATCATCCTCTTCCTCCTTTCTTGTCCTCCTTTTCCTCAATCCTCTCGCAAGTTGATCGCTTCTTTTAATAATCTTCCTCCAACCTTTTCCCTTCTCTCTCAGTCTAACTTTGTTGGTTGTTGAGATTGCATCCTACAAAGAAGTGCAATCTCATCTCTTTTAGTCAAGTTTTGTGGTGGTGGGATTGGATCACAGCACGAACAAGCGAACAATAACCATGGCTGACTCATTCGTCATTCACCATGTCCGTGCAGTATACTAGTTGTTTTGGCTAATCAACTATAAATGAGTTCATTTTTGTTGGGAGTCTTGCATCCCACCAAAGAAAAAAACATCTTTGTTGCTTCTCCTCTCCACCTTCTACAAACTGTTTCATCGTCTCCTCATTTCCTCTTCCGCCACTATCTCTCATCCAATCCAATACAGTGCATTATAATATATGCTAATCTTTACTTGAAATAGAGAAGATATCCCTACTAGCATAATATTGCTAAATAATAGTAATGCAGCATTTAGTTCAAGGGCACACAAGCTAAGTTGGGAATTCGAGTAACCGAACACTGAAAAAACACTAAACCTCACAAGCAAAATAGTCTCTAACGAACTGAAATTTCAGGAAAACAATCTACTTAGACGAAAACACAAATGTAATGACATTCTCGATAACAGAGTTTGATTAATCGAACACTGAAACTGCACTAAACCTCACAAGCAATTGAACTTTCAAGAACAATCGAACTTACAAACAAAGCAATCGACCTAGATTACAAAACACGGATGCAGTGAGATTCTTGATAAACAAAGCTCGATTAACGAGCTAAACCAACCCTAATTGATTGAAGTAACAGCAAATATTACACAAACAGAAACACGAGCAGATATCAGAACAAATTACAGCGAATAATCGATTAAATCAAATAACGGCAACAAGTTAATTGGTCTTTCAACAGAGATCGATCGATAAAAGAACCCTAGTGAACGAGCAAGAAAGAATGAAAGATAGATAGACTGTTTGTTGAATTACCTGAGAGAGAAATTTAGGTCTCGAACTACAAAATCGCGGAGCGAAGACTTTGTTGTGAAGAGTGAATAGATGCTGAGGCCAGCAGACAGAGTAAAAGCCAAGTAGAGTGGCCTGAGGGCTGTTAGAAAGTGAGTTTGGCGTGTGGAAATGTTTTAGGGAGAAGGGGTTTATCTCTTTAAGTATTCATTTGGTTCGAGGGACTACCAACGCTACAATGCCGGGTCGGGTTTAATGATTTGTTTGAGGTGAAATTTTAGAAGAATGGATTCACACTGGAAAGAGTGGAAACGACATGATGATAAAGTTTGAGCTCGTTTTGAGTTTTAACATGTCAAGGTCGGTTGGCACGGACCTAAATTTATAAAGCGAAGAGTGTTTGTTAAAGTGCATTAAGACTTTATAATACAAGCGAAGGAAAATAAACATGGGAATCAAAATCATTTCGTAAAATCAATTTTTGAGGGGAGACCAAATATTTTGATTCCCATGCGAGCAGGGGCGGATCTACTAAGGGGTGAGAACTTTTAAAATAATTTTATTATATACTTAACCATTAAAAAAAATATTATAATGTATAATACAATATGTAAATTGTTCATTCACTTATATTTACATCTTTCTATTGGTGTAGTGGTTAGAAGTTTGTAATTGTTTGTAAACAACCCGAGTTCGATACTCATCGAGCGCATATTTTTTTTATGGTTATTCACTATACATTTTGATGGTTATTGATAATTACTATTTTTATCATTGTTACTCGCCTAATTTTTTTTATTTTCAATACAATTTTATAGTAATTGCAAACATTAAAAATTTTATTTAGTTTAATAAAAATTTATTTTTGGTCATCTCGGAGCATATGATTTCTTTATGTCTATACAATTTTGTCATTGTGACATTCTCCTACTTTTTTTGTTTTCAACTCAATTTTATATGTAATTGCAAACATTAAAGCAATGAATTGTTTGTTCACAAGTGGCGTAAAACCTTCAGCCAAAAAAATATTTGAAATTAATATCTAAAATAATAACTAAATAATTCAGTGAAAATATATGCCACTAGCCAACTCGTACAAAATTTGAGCCTCATATAAACATTTTTCAATGAAATGTATCAAGATCTTATTATGTTCGTAAATTTTGTGATTTTTTTTTAGCTTCAATTAGATATTTATCCTAATTATTTTGTGATTTTAGTTATATATTCTAGTTATTACGCTCGTTTGCCCCTTGCTAAGGTTATTGATATTGTAACTTTATTTTGCTTGAAATTGGATTACACTTAATTCAATTTGGTATATACAATTTTTCTTATTTTACTAACTCGGATAGAAATTTTTTTTTTTTTTTTTGCTTACCATTTCGCCCCCCCCCCCCCCCTCCCCCTTGACTAAAATTTTGGGTCCGCCACTGCATGCGAGATGGAAAAACTAGTCACATGCAAAATTCTTTTTCCTGTCATTAAATACACAATCAAACAAGGGGAAACCACTTGACATGGGAGCTGAATTCCATTTCCCACGAAAAATGGATAAAGAAAAACTAACCAGGCCTTAAATTGGCTGTCAAAATATAAATTGGGCCTGAGCCCAAATACCATTCTAAAATTTTACCCCAATTTAACATTTTCTCCATCTGGTAGATGATTTTTTTGGTTACCCCATGGATCATGCGAGAGATTTTACGTATGCATAATTTGCAGCTTAGCACGATAATGATATTATGTATAGTCATGGACAAAAGAGTCGCATGAAAAAAAAAGCACATTTATGACACGTGTTTTTATTTGGTTTAATTACACGACACAAAACATTGTCAAATAGTGAAAGTGTATTGTAAATCTTGGAGGGGATAACCATCTCTCCCTCCAAATATCAAAAGATATGTCTATTCTATAGTCCAAACCATGCCCCATGCTTGAAAACATCTAAGGCTTTGCCTAAATTTTCCATAAAAAAGATAGGTGTTTTTTGAACTTTGATGTTAAAGTTTGCATCTTATAATTATTTTTGTGCTCAGATGGTTGAATATTGATATCACCCCCGCCCTCTGTTCATGATACCACCCCCGCCCTCTGTTCATGGTGTGATAATGGAGGTCCATTGGTTAGATAGACCAAAACTTTTTGATCGTGGAGTCAATTTGTTCCAAAATGGAGGATAGACTTAGGAGGGATTGCAGAACAGTTCTTAAGAGCCAGGCCCCTAGCGCCAAGGGAGGCTCAATACCTTCCAATCCTCATTTATTCATCTTCATCTATTTTTTTTTCTTCTTTTGTTCTTCATCTATTCTTCTGTTCTCTATCTGTTATTCATTTGTTCTTCTTCTTCTTCAACACATTTTTTAGCCTCCCCTGACGCCGATCTGGCGCCAGAGGCCTGTCTCTTAAAATTTGTTCAGGATTGCATGAGTATACGGAAAGATAAGTGACAATAGAATTTAATTAAGTAGCTTTGTCAGCTTGTGATAAACATCAGTCTTTCTAGCCATGAAGGTGTTATTTAATTCTATCAATAGTGTATTGGAAATATATGATTTTACTTCTTGATTGAAGTGTTAAAAAAATAAACACAGTGAAGATGAAGTGAAGAAACTAGAAGAAATACAACATTTGTGATAAGGGCGAACTAGAAGAAATAAATCAATTGGAGCGTGATTAATTAAGGAATAATTGTTGGCATGTGCAACTATTCATTTCGAAACCATATTTAGTGGTAGACGGAGTATCAATGTTGCAACATGACTTCAAACAATTTTAGCTTTAACCAGGTTGAGGGTTCCACATTATTGGTAATCAAAGAACCAAAGTTTATTTCCCATTGAGCAATGGTCCATACGTATAATTTAAAATTTGATTTAGTAGTAATTCGCGAGATACTACACCTTTATTTCGTACTTAGGAATAAAAAATAAATAAATGTGCAGCTGGTTGGTAAGCTTATTGAAATAAACAACTCACATACGCTCCCTTTCCAAAAAAAACAATACACTGAGAACTCTTTCTTTCTTTTTTTTAACCTTCAGAGGGAGGGGCAGCTATGGGATGTCAGACCTTTATAACTTGATCAAAAAGATTTTACACCAATCGGGGGTTACAAGATACTGAGAATTTGAAAGATACATTGAGCACTCTACTTAGATGTTAAAAGATACAGAGAATTTGAAAAATCTGGGTAGAAGTAGGAAAAATTTTAAAGGAGTTTTTGGATCTACCCTAATAAATACTTTGTTTACCAATTTTTTTTTAAAAGGTAATTTTTAAAAACGAACTTACTCGACATCATTACTATACCAATTGTCACATGTCTTAACCATGTCAAGCTTGATAGCACACCACCCGAACTTATGGAGAGGCTTAAGCCAATTAGCAAAGATTTTGGAGAAAATCTTATAGTTGAGGTAGCATAAGCTAATTTGTATGAAGTGAGACACAACAGTTAGCTCGGGAGTCTTTGTTACGAGTGAAATATATTGATGAAGTTGTTGGGTTATTAATAATAAAAATGAAACACTATTAATTACATTCCGTTTGATGATATCCGGATATTTTTTGTAAAAATAACCTAATCAACATTAGCACAATTTTTAATAGCTGATGTGGTGTGGCTTCAGTGTAAGGAGCATGTGAATTGGTCCCTGCTCCATGGAACAAGTGATCCGGACACATTAGGTTGTTTTTCTTAATCTAGTTTTGAAGTATTAATTTGAAGAAAAGATGTGTTAATTTAGAAAGAAAAAAAAAGGACTATTGATTAAACGATAAGGAATAAATATAGCTTATTCATACTATATATTGTGGTATCATTCTTACTTTTTTTCTTTCAAATGAGTCATTACTTCCGCGTATCGACCAATTAAAAACACTTTGACCCTAAAAAGGTTTAGCATAGATTGACTCACTTGACTCTAAAAATAAAACAAACCATGAATAATCCACATGAACTAGTTATAGTTGTACTTCAGCTACATACACCACTTATTTTAGTGAATGGACAAAAGCATAGATTTTCACTAATTTGCACGAAAAAAATTGGCAAGCAAAGTATACGTGATGCAGGAACTCCGCCCAAGCGCCGCCCTGATGCAGGAACTCCGCCCACGCGCAGCTCACAGCGTGTCAAAAGTCAACGACCCGCGTGTGTTATTTTGTATTATTTCTGCTACAATTCATGTATAAATACCAGCTCAGTATAATCTGTAGGCATCAAGTTTCAAATCAAAAACTCAAAGTTTCTATTTCTCTGTGTGAGAATTTTACCTTCCTTCTCTTTGTGAGATCGCAAGTTAGGGCACACCTAGCAACCCGCTGCGTCAATTGGTATCAGAGCTTTCATCTGATCCAGGCGAAGCTTTTCCGACCACTTCCAACACAACCACCGACGATCCAAAAATTCGCCACCACCGCCAATCAGTAACCATGTAACAGAGCCTCTTCATCGTCACCACCAACCATCGTCGTCATACCCAAATACCGCCATACCCAAATACCCCAATACCCAAAAAAAAAAATACAGAGCCTCTTCGTCATCACCACCAACCAACCATCATCGTCATACCCAAATACCGCCATACCAAAAACCCATCATCGTCACCACCAACCAGTAAAATCGAAATTCCAGTAAAAAAAATAAAAAAATCAGAGATCTCTTCGATGTCTTCTTTGTTTCGAATCAGAGATCTCTTATTTGCTTCGAATCAGCCACTCCCAGCACCACCAAAGGCCACTCAGATTAAAAAAAAAAAAAAAAAGGTTTCTGGAAGAAGGAGGAGAGGAGTGAGTTTGTAGAGGTGAGGAAAGAACCCGGAAGGAGAAGGGAGAGTTTGTAGAGGTGAAGAGAGAATTTGGAAGAAGAAGAAGAAGATAGAGTTTGTAGAAGGAAGGAAGAACCTGGAAGGAGAAGAAAGAGAGGGGAGAAAAAGCGAAGGGAAAGGCATTTGTGTGTGAGTTGTGCGTGAGGTGTAAGGAGAAAAAAAATTGTTGAAAGGGTTTTGTCGATTCTTGGTATGAAAACAGTCAAAAGAAGAGGGAAGGGAAAAAAAAGGTCAGAGAAAGAGAAAGAGAAAAGGAAAGAAAGTAGATGGGGACAAGGTCAAAGAAAAAAAAACAAAAAAAATAGGAAGTGGGTGAGAAAAGGAAAGAGAAAAGAAAAGAGGATGTGAAAAAAATAACAAAAAGGGGAGACAAAGTTTTTTGCGTTTTTTTTAGAGAGTAAATTTTTAGTGCGTGGGTACAGCGTGTAAAAAAAAATATATATTGTACTTTGTATTTTGTGTTTGTATATAAAAAAAATGTCTAACATGGAGTCTAGCCAGCAAAATCAGTAAGTTGAGAGATTTGCAACAAAGGAGTCTATGGAAGCAGTTGAAAGAAGGTTACAAAATCTAGAGGCAATGATCGAGAATTTGACTCAACTCACTGGCGGATGAAACAACAATCTTCGACAGCAGAGGCGAGACGAAACCAATCGATGAAGAGAACCCAATAATCACCGTGACAATTTCAGGCTCAAAAATGAGTTTGATCCAGAACAGGATACAAGTAGTGATGATGAAGTACCAACTACTCATGGGCCCGACCAAGGAAGACGACAGGACAACTATCGTATGAAGATTGAAATTCCATATTTCGATGGCCTGTTCGTGATTGAAGAATTTCTTGATTGGATAGCTGAAGTGGAGAAATTCTTTGACTATTGGGAGACTGAAGAATACATGAAGGTCAAGTTGGTAGCCAATCGACTTAAAGGAGGCGCGTTAGCTTGGTGGGACCAACTACAAACCACACGCATCCAACAAGGGAAGAACAAAGTCCGAACTTGGAGGCGTATGAAGCAGTTGATGAAAGAGCACTTTCTACCTCAAGATTACGAGCAAACACTCTTTAGTCGCTATCAGCATTGTCGGCAAGCATAGCGGACTGTGTCGGAGTATATTACCGAATTTCACAAGCTTGCTGCTCGCGTGTACATTCGAGAATCTGAAAGTCAAACAATTTCCAGATTTGTCGATGGACTTCGTGCCAACATACAAGACGAAGTCTTCAAACAGTCACACAACACACTTTCCAGTGCCATTCAACTTGCCTTGAAGATTGAAACACAGCTTGGTAAAAGGGGATTACGCAATCCAGTGTCGTCCCAATCTTCTGCACCTCAAAGACCTGACCTAAGCAAAGGGAAGGCAATGGTGAGACCACAAGTTGAGGCGCCTAAGCCAAACCAGCCTAAAAAATAACCTGTAGCACTACCGCAAACGGAGGCAGCAAACAAGCGCAATTCCAACAACCCTTATGCTATTCCAAGAGGCCACAAATGTTACCGTTGCGAGCAAACAGGGCATTATTCTAATCAATGTCGTCAGAACAAATCAGTCAATTTAGCCACACATGATGATGACGTTGAAGAAAGCGAAGATTATCCAGAAGACGAGTACGAGGAGGAAGCGAAACCAGAAGAACTCACTTATGAAGATGAGGGTGTATCCTTAGTAATAAGGCAACTAATGTATACCCCAAAGAAAGATGAGGACATCCAGCGGCACAACATCTTCAAAACCCGGTGCACTGTTAATCAACGTGTATGTGATCTTATCATTGACAGTGGCAGTAGCGAAAACATTGTTTCCAAAACTATAGTGGGCAAACTGCAGCTGCCAACTCAGCCTCATCCATCTCCGTACCGTATTGGGTGGATCAAAGATGTTAATGAAACAAGAGTAACAGAGCAATGTCGCATACCTTTCTCTATCGGGAAGTACCAAGATGAGGTATTGTGCGATGTTGTCGATATGGATGCATGTCATATGCTACTTGGTTGACCGTGGCAGTTCGACTTGAAGACGATGCATGATGGTAGGAGCAATACCTACACATTCTACAAGGACCGTGTGAAGATTATTCTCGTCCCAATGAGGCAGCCAGACAATCCGACATGTTCAAAGGCCAAGACCAATCTCCTTTTAGTACCGAAAGAGACAACTACCTCACAAAGCGTGCCAGAACCAGTTCAACCTCTACTAGCAGAGTTCAGCGATATCGTTCCCGACGAACTACCTGTTGGACTTCCACCATTGAGAGACATTCAGCACCATATATATTGATCTTGTCCCAGGAGCAAGCTTGCCTAACTTGCCACACTACCGCATGAGTCCCAAAGAATATGAGATTCTGCAAGGACAAGTAGAAGATCTTCTTAAGAAGGGATTGGTTCGTGAAAGCATGAGTCACGTAGCCGTACCTGCACTCCTAACACCGGAGAAAGATGGAAGCTGGAGGATGTGCGTTGATAGCCGAGCTATTAACAAAATCACGGTACGATATCGGTTTCCTATTCCTCGACTGGATGACATGCTGGATAGATTGGGAGGGTCAAAAATATTTTCTAAGATTGATCTACGAAGTGGGTATCATCAGATTCGTGTTCGTCCTGGAGATGAATGGAAGACGACGTTCAAAACACACGAAGGACTATACGAGTGGCTAGTTATGCCCTTTGGTTTATCCAATGCCCCGAGTACCTTCATGAGGCTAATGAATCAGGCACTTCAGCCTTTCATTAGAAAGTTCGTTGTCGTCTATTTTGATGATATTCTTATCTATAGCCGTAGTGAGGAAGAACATTTGCAGCATTTGAAGGAGGTTTTTGAAGCATTGCGGGCCAACATGTTGTTTGCTAATCTGAAAAGGTGTAGCTTTATGACAGATAGCTTAATATTCTTGGGCTTTGTCGTAAGCTCTGATGGAATCAAGGTTGATCAGGAAAAGGTGAAAGCTATCCGAGAGTGGCCAACACCAAGAACAATTACAGAAGTTCGAAGTTTCCATGGATTAGCGACATTTTACCGGAGGTTCGTGAAGAATTTCAGTACTATCGCCGCACCTCTCACGGATTGTTTAAAGCAGAAACAATTCGCTTGGATAGATCAAACAGAACAAAGCTTTGCAGTTTTAAAGGAAAAATTGACAAATGCACCAGTTCTTGCACTTCCCGACTTTGAGAAGATGTTCGAAGTCGATTGTGATGCTTCAGGGGTAGGCATTGGAGTTGTCCTATCCCAGGAGATGAAACCAATAACTTTTTTTAGTGAGAAACTTAGCGAATCAAGAAATAAATGGTCGACATATGAACAAGAGTTGTATGCGGTCGTTCGCACATTGCAGCAGTGGGAGTCATACCTAGTGCAGAAGGAATTCATCCTCAACACAGACCATCAGACTCTTAAGTATCTCAACAATTCTTCCAAAGCAAATCGGATGCATGCACGATGGATTGGCTACATCCAGAAGTTCACTTTTTTCACTCAGGCACAAGTCAGGACAGTTGAACAAAGTTGTTGATGCATTGAGTAGCCGAGTCATGTTGCTGACATCCGTTCGAGGTGAAATCATCGGATTTGATTATTTGAAGGATTTGTACGCGGAGGATGAAGACTTCAATAACGAATGACAAAAGTGCACTAATGGAACCACTGAAAAACATCAAATACATGATGGTTTTCTATTATTTGAAAAACGTCTATGTATTCCCCGAGGGTCCCTTAGGGAGCACATCATTCAAGAACTACACAGTGGAGGACTAAGTGGACACATGGGACGAGATAAGACCATTTCACTGGTGGAAGCTCGATACTACTGGCCGCATTTCAGGTGTGACGTGGAAAAGTTTGTCAAACGATGCTATACATGCCAGACTACCAAAGGACAAGCTCAAAATACTGGACTCTATACGCCACTTCCAATTCCTAATGTCCCTTGGGAAGATTTATCAATAGATTTTATCTTGGGATTGCCGCGTACACAAAGAGGTTCAGATTCTATCTTTGTTGTGATTGATCGTTTTTCTAAAATGGCCCATTTTATTCCATGCAAGAAGACTTCGGATGCTACCCATATTGCTCAATTGTTCTTTCGAGAGGTCGTTCGTCTACATGGGTTACCAAATACCATAGTTTCTGATCGAGATAGCAAATTTCTCAGCCATTTTTGGCGTACCTTGTGGAGAAGGCTAGACACATCATTACAGTATAGCAGCACGTGTCATCCACAAACCGATGGGCAGACGGAAGTTACAAATCGTACCTTGGGAAATATGTTGCGATGCTTGATTAAGGAAAATTCAAGGCAATGGGAAAATGTTTTACCACAAGCTGAATTCGCCTACAACAACGTGCCAAATCGTTCAAGTGGTAAATCTCCTTTTGAAGTTGTCTACATTAGGCCCCCGTTACATATTCTAGACTTGGTTCCTTTACCAAAGCTTCCATGAATGAGCATCATTGCTGACCATATGATTGAAAGGGTAACCAACATTCATGGAGAAGTAAAAAAGAAGTTGGAAGAATCTGCCGCGAAATACAAAGCTGTCGCTGACAAACGCAGGAGACACAAATCATTTCATGAAGGGGATCTTGTGATGGTCCATTTGCGCAAAGAACGGTTTCCAGCTGGAGAATACAACAAGCTTAAACAAAAGAAGATAGGTCCATTTCAAATCCTTCACAAGATTAATGATAATGCATATATCATTGATCTTCCGGACGCATATACGATCTCGAAGACCTTCAATGTTCAAGATCTATACGAGTACCATGGACCAACTCTGTTGTTTTATTCCAACTCGAGGACGAGTTGTGTTCTAGAGGGGGAGAACTAATGTAGGAACTGCACCAAGCCTCCAAGCGCCGCTCACAGCGTGTCAAAAGTCAACGACCCGCGTGTATTTTTTGTATTGTTTCTGCTACAATTCATGTATAAATATCATCTCAGTATAATCTGTAGGCATCAAGTTTCAAATAAAAAACTCTTTTCTATTTTTCTGTGTGAGAATTTTACCTTTCTTCTCTTTGTGAGATCGCAAGTTAGGGCGTACCTAGCAACCCGCTGCGTCAATACGTGAATTGCCAACATTATTAATACCTTTCTAATGATAACAAATTTGAAAAATAAGGCACCCCATCGAAAATGTCAATGGGGTGAGTACATGTTTAGAATTGTGCAAAGTTTAGAATACACGCGACACAATCATCAAACTCACTAAGGTATAATATGTTGAAGTTAAATGTTTACATAATAACTAGTGGGTTCGATTGTGGAAGCATTGTAGGTTAGCATACACTCACAGTCTGGTTCCTCTACTTGGAATCTCCTTTAACCAGAGCCTCGAATTCCCCAAATAAATAGATCCTCATACATCTTGCTACACGTGGTATATAAACTCTAAGCAAACCCTTATTTTATCGCCCCTTGAATTGGCGGGAATTGACAACTAGTTTTCTGGCCTTCCCGTCTCAGAAATGAAATGCATGTGGAGTCCTCTACCGTTATCTTTGAATCGGTCTACAGAGCCAAAACATCGCTAGAGAGCCTCAATACACTCCATCATCCTAAAGATATTCTAAATTCACCGATTGAACACAAACACACAACTAGACTTAGGACACCTCGCCTGGAGTGACTCTCTACAATTTTCGATTATCCTTGCATGCAGCCGCACATTTGTCCTTCATTCTTTACAAGCAAAAACACAACCTGCCAATAAATATCTAGGACCAATTCGTCATTATGAAAAAAATACATGTGCATTTACGATTTTTACATTTTGACAAATACTAGACACGTCTGCAAATTTTCCCACTATATATATAAAGGCCCAACTCATAAAATCAGATCTCACTCACACAACTAGACTTAGGACACTTCTGCTTTAATATCGGAATCTTGTCTTACTATTTCAGGTTTCTCTTTATTTTCTTTGCTTCTGATTTCTGCTTCAAAATGCAGTCATCGCTTACACCCTCTAGTCATGCTTAAACATTAGAGGAGGTTTGTTTTGAAAGAAATTGTCTACTTTCATTTAGTTTGGTGTTTTTTTATCAACAAATTTTTTTTTTTTTCAGGTTTTGTTTCATGATTACAGATCTAATGTGGTTTGATTTCTTCAAATGATGAATTGATCTGACCATTGAATCAAGCCATTTTTGGGAATTTAGGTAATGTTTACAACGAAAATCACTTCAACTTTTTTTTTTTTTTCCATATCATTCCGATTGAACTTTGTGACATGAATTTCTTACTTTATTTGTATAAAAACGTTTTGAAGATTTTTATTGCAAACTAGTTAGAATTGTATGTGATTTATAGTTTGTCATTTGCAAGTTTGGCCCCATTTAGATTTTTTTTTTTTTTTTTTTTTCCTTTTTCAAATGTTCAATTTCTCTTATTTTCTTGTTCTCGTTTGTTTATCATCAAGACGAGTTAACGCAATGAATGAATCATTTTTGCCATCTTCCCCTACTCGTTCAAACAGTAATGTTTGTCTCGCATGCGCGTAAGTTTCACAAAAACCAAGTTCATCATCTTCCATGAATTCAAATAAAAAGTTTATTTATTTATCAACATTGAAGAGATACGAGATCTCAAATAAAATGTTCATCATTTCTAAGGTTCAGAGATCCTAAATAACCCCGCTCGCTTTCCTAAAAAAAAAAAAAAAAAAAACATTGAAGAGATACGAGATCTCAAAACAAGCCATTTTTTCAAATCCAGTAATATTTATAAGCAAAACCATTTCTTTTTCATAGTAAAAAAAGTATTAGTTTACTAAGATTTAGTAAAAATAAACACTAGCTTTCCATTATAAAAGCTTAATTTCACAAAATTGGTATTACAATATAGATGTCAATGAGGTTTTAACATCTCCATCGGGTAAATCTTGAAAACTTCAAGGGCATTTTAATCCAAATAACTTATAAAGAAGGTTTTGAAATTAAGAGCAAAACTATTTTTTCGTGGCATCCTCAAAAAATATGTGTGAGCTTTTGTGGCATTAGGTATCTGTGTGAGGTTGTGTGCTCTAATGCCACGTAGCTAACATGCAACTAATAGTACCAAACAAAACATAAAAGACAAGTTCAGATGTTTGACACAACAGTAGCATAAACGTGTACGTTGCATCAAAACAAATTCCAAAACTTGCAACCGTCAAACATGCGGTAGGTCGTTGACTTATTTATTTATTTATTAATTCTTGCCGTTTTCATTTCGCATGGTGACTTGTCGCTTCGTTCCGGTCTAGTCCAACTAAGCAGTTATACTCGGAGGCTTATTAACGACGGAGCACATGACAAAAACTCGCCAAAACTAAGCAACTGCATTCAATACTCGAAAGCTTATTAACAACGGAGCACATGACAAAAACTCGCCAAAACTAAGCAATTGCATTCAATACTCGAAAGCTTATTAACGACGGAGTACATGGCAAAAACTCACCAAAATTCTAACTGATAAGTCTCCAACTCGAGACCTCTCTCAAAGAGAGTGAATGTTCGATCAACTGAGCTACACTTAGTGAACTATTTTTAATTAATTATATGTAATGAAATACATAAAAATATTAGTCAATTGATAGGGTTTGAATGTGAACCCTTACCACCCAAGTACTAGTTGCGCACTTTGGTTTTAGCCACGCAATACGATATGGTATGCTAGTGTGAGTAACCAATTATTTCAACCCAAAATTTATTTTCTTATATATCAATGGTTTACGATTGGTGTGGGCTTAAGGATCAGGTGATTCATCTTATATTACTTATTTGTGTGTATAAAAGATGATTAGAAGAATATTCTGATAAACCCCATTAGAGAACTCCAACTTGATAAGGTTAAAGAGTTCAAGTAATAGGTTAATACCAATTAACTACAGAGATTGGTTTCTCCAAAGAAGTTGGGAAATCCTAAGTCAAGGGGGGACATCAACGAGATTTTCTTTTAAAAAACCCTGATTTATAAAAAAAAAAATGAGTAGATTCTTTTCCAACAACAAAAAGAATTATTAATCTATTCTCTAATTAGTTTGTTAATACAATTTAATAATCTTAAAATATAATAAGTTTTGTTTGGTTTTTAAGTGTTTGGAAGGTTTTCGTGTTGGTAGTAAGGGCGGAGATTCATAGTGTAAAAATTACTTGTTTTGATTGGAAGTTACATCGATACAAACAGCCTTTGTGTTGGTTTCAAGGTAGACAATGACATAAATTTCACTACCTTGTCCGAATTACTTACCATCCTTAGCTCAAATAGCGGTCCTTTCGAATAAGAAGTCCTTTGCTTCTAACTACCTTTGTTGTTGTTTTGATTGATAGTATTTGATCTTGCTCTTTGAGCGAAGAAAAAAACACATGCAAGCGAAGAAAACAAAAATTTTCTTTGGTTTTATGGATAAATTGAAAGGATACTCAAAATAAAATGTACCTATTTTTAGCCTATACATCAGATAAAAATAAATAAATAAAACTAATTATTTCCTTACATTTTCAAGGTAAAAACAAAAGGAAGTATAATACATGCATTTGTTTGGCAGTGTATTTTCTTAATTACCCTTTCACTACCTTTGTTATTAGGGATCCATTTGAATGCATGTAACTATCACCTATTGTGTACTCCCGAAGTGATAATCGTTAAGAAATTTGCAATCTTTGCGATGGCAATGTTGAGTTTCAAATGGCCGGGCCACAGTCATCTATATGCATTTTCGATCCATTTAGTTAAACTCTTCATGAAATGCATGGTTTGTATGTAGAGGACATAATTGAGGTAGGCACACAAGGTACATTACAATTTCAACTACTCTGCGCATGTTCTTACATTGGTTTTAACATTGCAAATGTCATTTATTGGTTTAAAAAAATATAGAAAAAGAAAATGAACGGACACTAATATTGCTTTTCTTATTGAAAACCACTCTAAACTTAATTGATTTCATCATGCAGTACTATTAGATGATCGAACACTTAACACTGACCTCAATTGATTTTGTCAAATTTCATTCACCATCTAATTCTATAATTCCCTTAATTCACTTAAGCAATATTTAATCTTCAATTATTCTCTCATAATCATTCTATTTTATGATTAAAGGAGATCCAATGAGAAATATAAAAATGAGACAACAAGTGCAAAAACTTATGACAAAAATTGTTGAAAACCATGCATTGGCACATATGATGAATTCTAAAATATGCCATCATAATCCTTGGCCTCTTGCATGAATCAATATTCAAATCAAATATACAAAGGGAAAGAAAAGAAAATTTTGTAGAAATGTTGTCTTGTTAAACTTGTACTTTGCCCATTTCATCATACAAGGTGTGTTTGATTGCATGAAATCTTATGTTATGAGAATTTATGAGGGGACCTCTACATTTTAGGTTAAATTAATGTATCACTTTACTCCACCATTTAATTTTGTGATCAGTTGTGGAAATGAAAGTCCCATGAATATGGGAATCACACTCTTTGGTCCCTCAAGGCATGTGATTCTCATGTTCATGTGACTTTCATTCCCACTATTAATCACAAAATCAAATGGTGAATGTGGAGTGATACCTCAAATTAACTTAAAATATAAGAGTTTTCTCGTAAATTCTCATGACAGAGCATTCCATACAACCAAACACCCCAAGTGTTCTCTTTAAAGCAGCAAAAAATGAGATTTCAAAAACTCCACTTGACATTGGAAACAGGGGAGAAATAGAGGAAAACAGAGTCTTTCATAACTAATGCCAATTCGATTCTTTCTCCTTACCTCGCGAAATCCCACAAATTTTCTTACCAAAATTTAGAGGAATACAATACAAGAAAGACTTTTTCTTGCTATTTTGTTCTTCATTTCACGAAACCGGTTAGTTTTTCAGGTGCAAGAAATGGAAATAGAGTGAGTGAGGGAGAAAACAGAGGAGCAGAGAACAGAGGAAACAAGGAGAAGCATTTGGGAAGCAAAAACAGTAGCCATGGCTTGCACAACAGTGGGCATTTCGACATCTCCAATGATGAGAGAAAACAAATCCCTTCTTCGATCTAAATCAAGCAAGGAACTTAGTAATCGATCCATGATTATTAAGCGATCGAAATCTGATTCACAAATTCGATGTTTGGTTAATCCTACAGAACACAAGCTGAAAACCAGCCATTCAACCAAAATCTCCCCGTTTGGCTCAATTCTTTCCAACCCCATTCGGTCCCTCCATTCGGAGCCTGATATTCATGAAGAAATGAACTTGATGGAGAATTTGGAAGAAAGGGATGAGGAAGAGGAGGAGGAGATGCAGAAGGAGGAGAGGGTGCATTGGGTTGATAGGATATTGGAGATTAGAACCAGTTGGAGGAATAGGCAACAAAGAGAGCAACAAGAAGGCGAAGGTGATGAAGAACAAGAAGATGATGGAGATGAAGTTGGATGCGAAGTTGAATATCTTGATGATGAAGTGATCTTTGATCAAAAATCGTTTTCGAAGTTGCTGACTAAAGTTCCTTGGTCTGACACTAAGCTGTTCTCCCAGCTGGCTTTCCTCTGCAACATGGCCTATGTGATCTCAGAAATTAAGGTATGTGACATGAATGCCCATGTTATTTCGATGTTATTTTTAGTACGAAAGGGTATTATAGGAACTTGAATTTTTGTTTCGGAACATGAAATGACTTTAAAAATTCAATTGTTTGTACTGAATTCTATTGAATTTGCACCTTGTTACATTTGCTTAGTCCTTATGCCGGTATTGGTACTGTGATCTCAGTCTGATGATTTACGGAAACATTACAACCTACGGTTTGTAACATCTTCACTGGAGAAGAAGGCTCAGGCTTCAATCAAATTGAAATTGGAAGAAGACTCAATTCGTATGCCAATATCCTCTACTTCCGGTGAGCCAAGTTCAGTCAAAGTTATGGTTTTGGAACAGAAGAAGCCAACCCGAACAGTAGCTCATGACATAGCTGCATCCGCTGCTACGTACGTTCAATCTCGCGCAAAGGGTATACTCTCTTTAGCCCAGAAGTCTAAGGCAGGAAATGTGAATTCTGAGGAATCAGATGAGAGCGGAGGCAACAAGGCTGGAGTAGGTGGGCAATCTCCGTCTAGAGTGTACAATTCTGAAGTGGCAGCTTACGTTACAGCTTCGACCATGACTGCTGTTGTGGCTGCCAAGGAAGCTGAAAAACAAGAGACAGCAAGGGCACTGCAGTCCCTTCATTCATCTCCATGTGAATGGTTCATTTGCGATGATCCAAACACGTATACTCGTTGCTTTGTGATTCAGGTAATACATTGATTCAGCTTTCTTTCTTGCATCTTGATTTTATTAATCAAGTTATGAGCATGTTTTTATCGTACCATTATCTTGCAGAAGTTTTAATACAACTCAACATAAATTAAGGAAAAAAGTGAATGAACAGTCAGTAATAGTTAAATGTTTGCTCAATCCAACTGAAGTTACAAATAGCATAAAACCTGTTAGATCCAATCAGAGGTATGCATTAACCTGATTTAATTTTCAAAAATATGCAAATCCAGAAATTAGTAGTTTTTCAAAATAAATTGAAGTGTTTTTTCAATCTACCAAATGATTTACATTGGATTCATCGGAGCTTATTCTGATTCTGTCCTTAGCTTATCATAATTTATATTTTCCACCAATAACTAGACCTAATATGGACAAAGCTTCATGCAACAAGTTTACAAGTTTCATCAGCCTAAATCATGTTTTGAGTGAAGACCATCAACTACAATCCTAGTTATTATCGATGATGTTCAACCTTGGCCAAATCAATTGGATGTGACAGGCTTGTTTAGCAATATGAAGATAATGTTGTTTTGCATGTAGAGAAATGACATGGCAATTCATGTACTTCTACAACGGTCAACGATCCTCCTTTGTATAAAATACCACGTCTTATACCACTAATTTAACTTCATTCACCTCTGATCCTTGGGGTTGTCAGCCATTTATTAACCAAGACAACCTTCTTGATGGCAGGGATCAGATTCATTGGCATCTTGGCAGGCGAATCTCTTCTTCGAACCTTGTGAGTTTGAGGTGAGCCTGATTCTATTTTGTAGATAGCAGTATGGAAAATGTTTTTTCTTTCTTTGGAAACTTCCTAATAGCTAGGAGCTTATACTGGCTATGAAGTTCGTCTAGTGATTGATGAAATTGTTGTATTCTACAGGATATGGATGTCTTAGTTCATAGAGGTATCTATGAAGCTGCCAAGGGAATATATGAGCAATTCATGCCACAAATATTAGAGCATCTTGAAAAACATGGCGAAAGAGCAAAGCTTAGGTTCACTGGACATTCTCTAGGAGGAAGCCTTTCCCTTCTAGTCCACCTGATGCTCTTGACTAGGCAGGTTGTGAAGTCATCTAGTCTACTACCAGTTGTCACCTTTGGATCACCATTTGTGTTTTGTGGGGGGCGACGGATCCTTGAGAAATTGGGACTGAATGAAAGCCATATCCATTCAGTGATGATGCACAGGGATATTGTCCCAAGAGCGTTCTCCTGCAATTATCCTAACCATGTGGCGCAGATACTCAAACGGCTTAGTGGTACCTTTCGGTCTCATCCTTGCCTAAACAAAAATGTAAGTCTTTTCTTCTGTGACTTCTGTCGGACTTAATTAGCCTAGCATAAATGTTGTGATTGGTTGATAACTCGTAAAATTGTAGATTAAACCTAGATATCTAATTGTGTTCATTAGGTCAACTAGCTAATCAACATAACATCAGTAATTGCTATTGCAAAGGACTAGTTAACGCCCACAAACACATGCACTAACATTTTACAAAGACATGGGCTTAACAAAATACATTTGGTTACTTTTCTAAATCTACCCATATGCATTTTGTGCAGAAAATGCTGTACACTCCACTGGGGCAGTTGTTCATTTTACAACCAGATGACAAGTCATCGCCTCCTCACCCTTTACTTCCTGCTGGAAGTGCCCTCTATGCCTTGGACAAGTCCCAGTCAGGTTGTTACGCAGGGTTATCAAGTGCTCTTCAAGCCTTTCTGAATGCGCCTCATCCATTGGAGACTCTCAGTGATCCCACAGCCTATGGATCAGATGGAACAATACTTAGAGACCACGATTCTAGCAATTACCTAAAGGCTGTGAATGGCATTTTACGACACCACACGAAGTCAGTGTTTCAAAGGTCGAGGAGGGAGAAAATGCACCGCCTGTTGCCACTTCTGACAGCTCAATCACCGCACCCTTGGAGCTGCGAACAGAGCCTGGAAAGCCTTGGATTGGTAAAGAATAAGGTAGTAACTGGTGTTTAATACTCTTCTGTAAATAAATTCGGTATAAGACATGCAAGTGGGCTAGTGTTGGGGAGTACATATGGGGTCTGGTTGTTTTTTCTGTCAGTGTAAATGTGCATAAACTTCTGTTACCATCTGTACCCGTGTGTCGTTTACATCCGTGGTGCATGTGTGCTCTGCCTATGTGAATAAATGTGAATGTTCCTACTTAGAAATGATAGTTTACTGAAGCAAAACAAAAGAAACATTGACGATGCAAAATTTGTGTGAACTTAGTATTTATATACTAAGGGGGAGAATGTTCACGTAAACCATTGAAGGTGGGAACTGTTGAGTTACTTAACCAAAACTTAAAATTCATAGAAGAGATAGAAATCCAAAACTAACCCAAAATTCGCAGCGCTTTGGCTGATGAGTCACAAACAAGTTAAAAGGAGGGTGAGGAAAAGAGCCGCGAGTAAGACCACTTCAAAGTGGTGGCTCTAGTGTAGTGGGGAATGAGAAAGAGGGTGTTTGTTTTTGCTTCTGAATGGAGTCAGAAGTCTTAATAAGAAGTGGACCACCTTATTTAGAGTGTTTGTTTTTAGTTCTGATTAGAAATGGAGTAAGCAACAGGGAGGTGTTGATCACATAGCACTTAGTGCTGAGTAAAAAATTATCCCGACAATAACCTTAAAATAATTTTGTAATGACAATTGTCGCCTTTATCTTCTTAAAAATAAGTAGGGCAAAATTTTGACGGCACACCTTCATTTTCGTCGCCCAGCATTGTGGTAAAATTCTTTAGGATTTGAATAATTATTGGGTACGATTTTAAGCACAATATTTATGTCATAAATTTTTTCAGCTCAATGAGACAAAATTGTCAAACAGTTTCCATTTTCAGCACCTAAAAACAAACACATTTTAATTTTACATCTTCTAATTAATAGCTCATTCAAAAGCAAAACAAACAGTTCAGAACTTCTAACTCCAATTAGAAGTTAGCTTCTAAGCACTTAAAAAAACAAACGCTCTCAAAATATAACATAGTGAAGAGCTCAGAGTAATAGAAGCTTTATGGGTGCACATGAATCATTTTCATTGTCTTTTAAGGATTGGAATCATCTGCACCCAAGAGTAGTTTATATACTCCTAGTCCTACTCTTAAGTTTTAAGCATTCAAAATTTTAGAAAACTCTTGCGCACTGAAAATAGCACTTCTCCCAGAAGATATTTTGACGCAAATCAACATATTTACTCTATCATAACAACTTGTCTATAAAATCTTTTTGGATTCATTATGTTAGCACAACGTAATAATCTAGAGGGCAATGGTGAAGATACAAGTTCCTGTCGGATGGTCATCTTCATAGACCTTAACGAGTCTAATTTTGTTAACCTAGGTTTATAGCATATGGCGTCTTGCCTTATCCACCTTATCAAGTAACTTAAACAGGAAGAAGAAATGGAAGGAAATCAACTGGATATTTCTAAAATCCCGTGCTCATCTTCTTTTCCGCTACAACATGAAACTAGATAAACATATTTCCATTTCGACTTCAACACTAGCACTTGGACCTCAAAACCCTTATTTAGAGCTTTGTCAATCTAATTTATCACCCACTTTAATCCGCCCCCAAAGCCAAACCCTAATTTCTTCAAGAGTCCATTCCCACCCCAAATGAAGGCATTAAAAAAACACACACACTAGTCAGGAACCTCCTTCATAAAAACAAGGTGCTTTGAACAATTTCACTTATTTGAATAGATTGGTTGTGGTTAAAATGTTAAGAGATTTATGTACTCGTCGTAGACAGTGTGTGCTTACACTAAAATGTGATCAGAGTCATCAAAGTTCCTTTCAAACCAGTAATATAGCTCATAAACATCTTCAGTTTGTCTTTTTGATTTATTTTAGCAATAAGTGAAAAAACTTCATGGTTTAGCACTAGCAATGGAGGAGAAGCTTCATGTAGAATTTTGAAAGTATGGCAAAGGTGGAAATCAAGGTATGGCTCAATGATATTTGGTGATGAAATGGTTTAGAATAGTTGTAAGCAAGGATTTTGGAGGTCCATTAAAATGAAATCGGAAAAGGAAGGTGATATAAAAATAGGATTAGGGTAATTAGAGAACTATTAATTAAAAAACAAAAGATCATATGGTAACTTCCTAAAATCACAATTTGTATGTCAATTTTTATCAGCAACCAACCCCATAATCTCCCATCTTATATATATATATAGGATGCAGAGATTAACAAAATGTGTTATAGTAAAATTCTGAAATAGAAAGTATAAACAAGATGGAAAATCACAGATCAAAAGAAATAAAACAAATAATTTTATTTAAGTTGTACTGAGGACCGATGTTGCATCTAAGGACTCTACCAGAATTGTTATACAGGTGGGTACACATTCAGTTAACTTAAACAAATTTATTTGAAAAAGTAAGAAATAAGATATATAATAAACTTTTATTCATAGGAAAGATTACAAAGAAATCAAAGAAAACTTACAGAGAAAATTCCTGCAAAAAATACAATTCATACAAAGACCTGATAAAGTCCTTATTCAATTAACATGTTTAAGGAATAAACTGTATCGTAACATCTTTAAGGAACAAACTCCAACCAATTTAGACTTTGAGTCATGTATATGACTATTTATGTTGAAACATGAACACCAACTTTGAAGTTTTCTAGAGATGATAAGATAATATCAGACTATTTTCCAACCTCTTATTTTCCAACTAAATGAAGTCTTATCTCTTTCTCTAGACTATTCTACCACCTCCTTACACATTTATCATATCTCACTAATCTGGAAATTGTCTCCTTACACATTAGATAAGATATCTCTAGAACTATCCTTTCTATTGAGTTTTCCTAGCTCGATCTATAAATAGGCATTGGCTCATTGTGTATGAGGCATCCAAGTGACTGGAGTCTAAGTGAGGCTTGGATCTTATGTGTATAAAGTGATAACACTTGTGTGTGTGAACAAGTGTTGTGAAGTAAGAAGTGAGTTGTATGTGGTGTACACAAAATTAGGTATACACGAGTGTATTGTATGTAATAAGTTGTAATTGTTGTTTTTTTTTTAATATAAGTTAAGTGTGTCTGTAATTGATCTAACGCGTCGGAATTTTCAACAATTTGTTGTTAGAGCCAGGTTAGCGATTGAAGGCAACTTAGGCAACGACAAGTGATCGTGCAGTCACGAGGTGACAGGAGAGCACGTGAGTTTGATTTTTTATTATTGTGATAGTGATCAAGGGTCTGGTAGAGCGCATAGTTCTTATTGAAAATTTGTGGTGCTTCTGAAATTATGGCATGCATACCGAATGAGATTGAGAAACTGAACAACAATAATTACACTTATTAGAAGTCGTGTTTGGGGTCGTATCCCCAAACACAAGACTTGTGGGAAATTGTTGGTGGCAATGATGTTATTCTACCATAAAATACTTCGGCATATGCGGAGAAGTTGCATAAGTGGAAGGTACAGGCTGGAAAGGCTACATTCGCAATCAAGGCTTCAATGCAGAAAAATTTGATTGAACATACTCGTGATGTGGAGACTCCAAAGGAAATATGAGACATGTTTGCTGCACTATTCTCAAGAGCTAATGATGCTCGACTACAGTTACTGGAAAACAAGATTGGCACTAAGGTAACATGCCTATCTCTGACTACTTTATGAAAGTTAAAAATATGTACCATGAAATTTCGCAATTAGATGTTGAGCCCATGATTAATGAAACTTGTATGAGGAGAATTGTTATTCAAAGGCTACGACAAGAATAAAATGAGTTTATTGCAGTAGTTCGAGGGTGGCCCACACAACTCTTACTGTTGGAGTTGGAAAATCTCTTGATAAATCAAGAGACATTGGCAAAGCAAATTGCCAAAGTTACAGTCAAGGATGATAATGAGGAATCCCTCTACTATCGTAAAATGAAGGGTGGAAGGCCAATAGACTTCTGAAAAGATAAATTTAAGTGAGGACACTCAAACAATAATGGTGACGTCAAACAAGAAAATAGAGAAATAGGGACATGTTACATATATGGAAAATAAGGTCATATAGCATGTTATTGCAAAACAATATCATAGAAGAAGATGATGATAAAGGCACCAACTGTGGCAAGAGATATCATTATATAAAAGACTATTGGTCGAGGAAGAAGACTATTGAAGGTAACTTGGTGACATTTAGCAATCACCAAGATAGTGAAGAGGAATGAGATTGACTTCACGAGATATTAAGACGGTGACGAAGAATGGGAGGAACTAAAAGACGACATAGCTCTACCATTGAATGAGGAAGAAATCAACTATGAAATTGATTGGGAAGTCGATTCCAAATATGTGGAGGATGATAAGGAATGTCGGGATCAGGCAATGGAAATACCAATTGATGCGGAGCCACTCCCGACACATATGGACTTTGTTGATGTTGAGGAAAAGGAAAATTGAAGTCATGCAACAAGAGACTGTTGACTCTACCATGGGTGTAGGGGATGGAGAAAATGAGTACAAGTTTAAGTAAAAAACAAGTGTTGGAGATAAATACTGCACCAAGGAGTTGAATGTCATTGGTGATGATAAGAAATAATTTGAGGATGTCCAAGGAAGACATGCAGAAGAAAAATCACGAAGTTATAAAATGAAAGAGAAAAATGCAATGAAAAAGGAAGATGTTAGATCAAAGCTCAAATCGCTGAGGAAAAGTACAAACACTTAACTGCAAATGGAAGCAAAATAGCAATAAGAGCAAGGCATACTACTACAATAACGTGCAATTCTTTCGAATGATATATGACACTAAAGGCATACTCCTGGCGGATTAAGGGTATCCGCAAAAAAAAAAGAGGAATATCGACTTGAATGAAACTTATTTTCCTTTCCTTTCCTTTCCATACGAGTGGTATTTATTAACTTATAGAAGGCATATGACATAGTTTTAGGTTCTTGGTTCTGTTGGATGTTTCTGTGGACCAGCTTACCCATTTGAAGTACATTCTAAGATGCTTTGAAGTTGTCTCGGTGCTGAAAATCAACCTTATATAGAGTCTCTTATTTGGCATTGGGGAGGTGGCTCATTTTTAGTTGTTTTGTTTGGGGTGCAATATTGGTAGGCTTCATTCTTCCTACCCAGTCCTGCCCTTGGCCATACAGGTTTAAAGCCATTTGGGATCCTTTGATTGAAAGAATGGAAAAGGGACTTGCAGCTTGGAAAAGATCGTACCTCTCTAAAGGTGGGAAAACCACTCTGATTAAGAGTACCCTCTTAAGCCTTCCCATCTACTTTTTTTTAAAATAAGTATAAGACCGAATACAAAATACAAAAAATGAGGTCAACCCGACCCCCATCACTCAGTCAGAGAACAACTCTCTCCCATCTAAAGACCATATCCTGGAAAAATAGACTTTCCCCCTCCTTGTGGGCCTTCGCCCAATATTGCATCAAACCTTTAATGTTCACAATAATGGACTGCAAAGCATTCTCCTTCCCTTCAAAAACTCTCCTATTCCTCGGCCCACAAGCAAAAGGGAGAAGTCTCCTGAAAATGCGCCATCGGATCTGGAGAGCATTGATATGCCAACCCTTAAAGAGATCCACCACCTAACAGAACAAAATGAAACCTAAAGGTACCCAATCCATCCCAAACAAGGAAGCAACTCCACACCTCAAAGGCTAGGGGGCAATGGATGAGGAGCTGATTAACAGATTCACCATCCGACTTACACATTGAGCAATTTTTTTTAGAAGGTTGGTCAATGGTCAAAAATTTATCCAAGGCGAGCCAAATAACGCCATCTTTGAGGGCACTTTAGAGGCCTAGATGGTACTAGCTGAAAAACAATATGGAATACAGACTACGAGAGAGATGCACAAATGACTGAATATGAATAGCGAACTGAAAAGGATCCATCCCGGGTGATTGACCAAAAGCGTTTATCTTCATCTGAGAGGGAGATATTACTTTAACACCTAATAAAGTTGGCCAAGCGATCTATGTCTCCATCTAAATGATTGCCTCCTGAACCCCAAGTCCCAGGCAACATCATTTCCATTATGCAACATTAAATCTTTTACAGGTCTCCCTTTCTCAGAATAAATGGAGAATAACACAGGGAACCTATCCATGAGAGGGGAGCCCTCACACCACACATCTTCCTAGAAACGCACCCTATCCCCTTTCGCCACTCTTAATTTCACATTCTCCACATAGACGTCGGCTCCTCTCCAAACCGCCACAACCATTTTCCCAATAAAGCTTGATTCATTTGCTTTAGCCTTCTAATCCCCATGTCGCCTTTGGATTTAGGCCTACACACTTACTCCCAATTCAAAATATGTTTGCTTATCTTTCGAGTCATCCCAAAAAAGAATATCTCATAATCTTATCGAGCACATTCACCACACTCATAGGGAAAGATAACAAAGACATGAGGTAGATAGGAATACTTGATAGCGTACTTTTCACCCAAGACTCTCTCTCACCTTTTAAAAGATATCTCGCCTTCCAACCAGCCAACCTTTTCCTAAACTGCTCAATCACAGGCTCCCAATTCGCTTGGGACCTGGAACTCGCACCTAATGGGAGACCAAGGTAGAACGACGGGAGTGACCCAATGGAACACCCTAGGCGACTCGCCACAGAAACCCAAAACTCATCCCACTCATCCCTTACCTTCAGTTGAAGCTCTTTGACAAGTTGATCCTCCTGAGGCTGAGATCCCTTCAAAGCAACCCAACAAGCCTCTAAAGAACCTAAGCTCCTTGCCAGACTCTCCTATCAACACTAATGTACCATCCGCATACTGAAGGTGAGAGATCCCAAGACCACTCGAGCTAGAAAAACCATGGATGATTTCACTCTCCCTGGCTCTAGATATCCTCCTCCTAATGCTTTTTATTCCCGTATGCTTTCTATAAGTTAATAAAGTACAATATTGACTTGGATGAAACTATAGCACAGAGGAATGCTAGCAATTGCTCATATGCAAGAATAGAAGCTCAGACTCTTGTTGTAGTTCGAACCTTAGAAGAAAGCAAGTGAAGGGATAGGAAAGCAGCTAGAAAGGCTAACAACTAACAACACATGACACTATTGTCGTTCCACTCGTGCTTCCCCTCATCTGTAAATGAGAATCGCTTCCTACAGTCGGGCATGTATTCTTTCTTTTGATAAGGAAGAAATCCATTTATAAATCCACACTGTCACTGGTCTTGTCATTACTGATTTCCATTTCTGCTGATTTTCTTCCTTCGTATTGAATGGGAGGGTTCATCTGCAGTGTACACCCTACCCTCTCAGTTACATGCTGAGTGAGATTGATTAATGGTTGCCTTAGGATCAAACTTTTGGCGCCTCGCCTCAATCTGGAAGTCTGTGACATTTTTCCTAAGTCCTTCCTAAAAAATAGAAGGCAATGGAGTCCATGGTTAGCTGTAAAAGCATCAAAAGATTGTAACGCCTAAACACTACTCCATTTTTAAGAGGGGTAATGAAGATAATCTATCAAATCCTTATTTCACATAAAAATCATTCCATCTGTTAAAGTAACATCTTGATTGCTTGCATCATCCGTGGATAAAGAAAGGTTAGATTCCATACTTCTTGCTTGAAGTTACTAAGTTCAGAGTACTGGCGAATGGTGTTATGGTCGAGTGGTTAGGGCTGTGTGGGTTTATCCCCCACGTCCTAGGTTCGAGACCCGCTGGCGGCATGGTTACTTTCTTATGGTGTTGACCTGTAGGTCGCACATTGTTGATAGGTTATGGGATCTTATAAAAACCCAGCTCGCTTTCCAAAAAAAATAATTCAAAGTACCGTTTTCCGCTATAGGAGTAGGAAAATGACAGTCCTTTACCAGTTTCATCTCCAGGGTCTCATGGGGTGGGGAAGACCTCTTGATATTGAAGCATTAGAAGCATGAAGCAGTTCCAACGATCCAGTTTCTTACTCCTAAGACTTGGTTTCACTATTTTCATTCACATGCGAATTCTGATTCAGCATCAGTCAAGACTCTTATAACTGACAGGGCTAAAAATATCGCATCTGGCTACATACCAGTGAGAAAACTCCCCAGGTTCCTCTTGACTAAAAAGCTTTCCCGTGACTACACTCCACTAAAAATCTAATTGGTCTTTGACCGTTACTAAAAAATACGAGGTTTATTGAACTTATGAAGTTTGCCACCAACTCTATCAAAAGGAATTTAGGTTTTAGCCGAAAATACAATATGGGGTTTCATCAATTGTTTCAATTTCTAGAGAGGTCTATTAAGGGAAATCAAGTTGAGGCCAAACGAGGTTTCATGAATTATTGCAACTCCACTTCCCTTTCACTGCTTTCAGCTTTCTATCAAATATAGCTAAAAATGCATAAACATGATTTATGTCTGCCTTGCTACTTTTCATGCTCCTATAGTATTCAAAAGCTACACAGTTCTTACTAGTGGTACTCTATTTGCTTTGTTCATTGACTCGGCCTGAGCATAATAGGTTGTTGAGTTGATGATCTTTCATTTTTATTCATCGGCAAACCCCTTAACCAAATCACTGTTAAACATAGTACCTAGATCAACAGTGATTGTCTTGGGTATACCAAATCTATGTAGGATGTGCTTCAACATGAAATCGATAACCCTCAACTAACTGATCAACTGAGTCTATCACACATCCTCCACCCATTTGGTGAAGTAATCTGTGGCTATGATGACAAAAACATGTCTCTGGGAGGGGGGGGGGGGTATATCCTTCTGATCAGATCCATGGCCTACCCTTTATTCGAACCTTGTCAATGATCGAACTTAAAGATATGAACTGAGTGCCATTTGATGAGTCACTGAGAACAGGGGAGAGGGATATGGAAAGGATGAAGTAATGAAAGAGGAAGTAATTGCTAGTAGTAATGACTTGTCACGATCCATTGGTTCATATAGAATCCATGTCCTAGGTGTATAAAAAAAACATTCTTTTCGCTAAGCGTGTATAATAAAATAGAGTGAAAGGGTCCACCCCGAAACCAAGGGGGTACTAACTAACAGCTGAGTCCTCTCCGAACCGCAGGAGATAGTTGCCCATCATACGTCTCACCAACTTCACTTGCCTCTATGGGAGGCTCGCTCCGGGCTGGTTCAGATCACTTACAATACACGACTCTATGAAGGGTTTAGGAGCGGTTTCAATAAGATTTTTCCCTCTTTGTCGAGACGAACAAGCAACGGATGAGTGTACTATCGCGAAAGCCCTTGCACTAACGCGCATACATTTTCGCGGTGACTACACATAATGAGACTCAAGTACGTTGCTAACGCAACGTAAAGGTTGTTCTATCTGGCCGAAGTGGCAGGAGCGCACTAGAGTTTTCCACGCGTGGAAATGCGAGTCCGTTTTGTCCACTTTATACACCCCCTTCTAAAAAATTGGTCAATAAAAAAGGAAGGCGAGCTTGGCTTGCTTTTTATTCCGTGATCGATCTCTTCCATCTCTGCCCCACTTCCATGTGGGCAGAGACCTTTGTAGAGCCAGGGAGTATGCCTTTAGTGTCATATGAGTGGTCCACTAGCCAGCGCATGGTCCTTTCCTTTCCTTTCCCTGACACTAAAGGAATATGAGACTAAAGGCGTACTTTTTTCTTCCTTGCCTTGTTTTCCTTTTCTGATTGAAAGTAAAGTCCACTACTGGTACAAAGGCCAGATAAAAGGTTGCTTCTTCTATATGTATGTTATTCAGGCGCAGAACAAATAGAAGCTAGCTCTTGTCTTGGTTGCAACCATGCCCTGATTTTTTTATCAAATGGAATTTAGCTTACTAAAGTGGTATTATTAAAAGTAAGTAGTAAGTAAGCTTACAGTTCTGTTCCAAGTGACATGGATTTTCACTACCCCTTTTCCAGAGAAGATTGCTCATCCAGTCCAGCGGATCCATTGTTTATGCGGCAGTGCGATGCAGCTGAAAAACATAAGCGCCAGCGGCTAGCGCGCAACGACTGAAAAGTCGTTGTTGCTTGCTGCTTGCAGGCTCGAAAAAAGATTTTTCTCCTCTCCTCCCCGTCTCCATTTTGATTGATTCACTTCTTCCTTCGCGCAAACGCTTAGTTCGCTCCTTGTTGCATTTCGCGATCCTCCGCTTCAGTTTACGTTTTTCGGATAGCTGATATCCGACGTTGATTTCAGATTTCAATGTCAGCTCTAGGTTTTGAGCGGCCCATATGGTTAGTTTAGTTACCACTGCTGGAAGTCTCTGCGGTTGTTTGGCTGCATACTATCCGTCCGCGTATCTCACACCTATTTCATATTTAATTTCTTGCATTTTTCTATCCATATGTCGGTTTCGTGCAGATAGATGTTCGCCGGGGCAGAATGGTGCTCCTTGAGGTATCCCTTTCCCAGTGGGTTGTTCCCTTCTATGTTTTTACCATCCAGTGCCTGCACTGCATCATAAAATCTTCGTCTTCGAGCGCTCTTCGCAAGGCAATAAAGAAGTTTCACAGTTTATCTTGGCTCATGCGGTCATTGATTATGTCAGGGGGTCTGCATTCACTATTAAGCCTACGCTCGTCCATTCCTTTCAAGCTTGATCCCGCCCTTTGACTTGTTACGCTGTTCGACTGAACTCGTGGGCTCTGCGCTCTATTCGGTCGGAACCCGGTTCGAGAACTTTCTATCATAGATTCCCTTCACCAAGTCATCGCCAACAATCTTTGCTCTTATCCCTTGGTGTCAAAAGGCGAGTTCCTCTCTTGTCTTGCCCAAAAAAAATCTTGATTCTCATTGGAGAAAGACTCTACCGTGCCGCGGCAAGGCAGTTTCTCTGTTATCTTTATCTCACTTGCCGTTAGTTCGTCTAGCGCCTTTCGGTTGTTGTCGTCCGCTTGGGTTATATTTGAGAGTATCGAAAGCAGTCAACGTGCCAGCAATTATTTTCCCATTAGATTTGTCAATCTAAATCCTTTGTTATCTTTTTCCTTCTCTATTCCAGTGAAAAAATGGAAGCGCGCGCTAACGCGCTCCAACTTTCGAGCCGAGCTGGAGTTCTTTCGAACTTCCTTTACTTTTATTTGATTTGACAGGGGCGGAGAATACCATTCTAAAAATAACAAAAAAAAGTAGCAATTCAGTTTGCTATGGTTTGAGCTTAGAAGCAACCTGCTATCTCGATAGGCGATAAGAGGATGCTATTGGTTGCTTCGCCTATCTAATCTTTGTATGTTCGGCTTGGAGACATCAGAGAAAGACCATCATACCTATCCGGGCATTATCAAGCTTCATGCGTTCGTTGAACCTTTTGGATAACCATTACCATTGAGATCAATCACCACACCACCTCTATCATACATACGACATTACACGACGCGAGAATGCATGATCAACACACCTAAAGCGCTTGCGTTCCGCTTGTAGCCAATACAACCACAACCTAACTTGCACGAGATTCAACAACCGAAGCTACTGGTAGTCCCGAGGGGACGACATCCTCCTAACATAGTTAGCAGTACTGAACAACCGAGTCATCGGTCCGGGGAAAGAAAAGGAAGGACAACCTTTGAAAAATAAAAAAAAACTCTTACGCTCAACTCGCTAAGCCTTCGGAACAAAGGTGATTATGTTCATGCTTAAGACGATCTGACTAATTCTATATGCTTTTATTTAATTATAATTTGACACACTTCTATTACAAAGGCAAACCCATAGGCCTATTTTAGCGCGTTTCCAAAATAAACCTAACCGGTTACCTTTGGAAACGCTACTTACTAAGGACCGGATGAAGAATGAAAAACGTCCGCTAACGCCCACGAGATAAGATCTTTTTTAGATTAGCAACGAATTATTGTATCTGTGAAGAAGGATTTCTCCCTGGGTTCAGTTAAGACCCTGAATGCCATACCTTGCTGAAGGAGATTCACAAGAGAATCGCACATAGTTCCGTTTGACCGAGATGTGAATGCCTGTGATCTGCTCGGTATAGTGATGGATTTCATGGCTGACGTCTAACCGGCACGAATATGCCAACATGAAACGAGTTCCCCGCCGAGCATTTTTGCTTTCGTCCTCGGACGTTTTGTTCGATTCCGACACTTGCGTTCTTGTGCCCGGAACCTTCACGATTGATTGGGAGAAAATGGATTGTTATCCATAAAAAATCTATAGGAATTCCACAAAGATTGATCCACCGGGATAATGTTTTTGGCGTTTATCTTCACCACGACAATATAAAGAGGGAAATTCCCCCCCCCCCCCCCCCCCCCCCCCCCACACACACACACACACACACACACACACACACCATCTTGGAAGACAAAAGATGAAGTACAAGTTGGTATTGGGGGGATATTGAAACATCGACTTGGAGTTTTCTAGAAAAGACAAGAGAATACGAGACTACTATCCAACCTCTAGACTATTCTCCAACTAAGTGAAGTATTTTATCTTGCTCTAGACTATTCCACCGCCTCCTTACACATTTATCATATCTCACTATCTAGAATTCTTCTCCTTAGACATTAGATAAAATATATATAGAATTATTTTTTCTCTCTAGAGTTTTCATAGCTCAATCTAGATAGGTATTGGCTCATTGTGTATGAGTCGTCCAAGTGAGTGGAATCTAAGTGAGGCTTGAGTTTTTGTGTGTAAAGTGAATTACACTTATATGTGAGAATAAGTGTTGTGAAGTAAGAAATGAGTTGTACGTTGGGTACACAAAATTAGGTCTGCACAAGTGTGTTGTATGTAATAAATTGTAAATGTTGTTGTTAGTAATATAAGTTAAGTGTGTTTGTAACTGATCAAACGGGCCGAAATTTTCAAGAATTTTATCCCTAACTGTGGTGGGCGCCCTAACTATAATATAGAGTGCAAATATACGAACCAATGTCATGTGCCATTGGGATGCTCTGAGTGAATACAAACAATTACACTACATGCGGTAAGTAAAAAACTTATTAAGACATCAATAGTAACATTTTATCGTAATGGTGTGTATCATGAGGCAAAAACCTTTATACAATTCTCAATGTATTTAAGTGGTCATGCATGGTAGCACATGAAGAATATTCTTATGGTATATGTAACAATAATATTCCAAGTTGGCACAAATTTTAATTTAGATATCCTAACCATATCTCGAGTCAATATTTGTTATAAGCGTGTTGAAGAGATTACGATGGCTAATATACTACGTATCATGAAAATATTCTTTACTTACAAAATACTCAAAAGCTGTTACAAAAAGAAGTTTGCTTTTGCATGAGGACAATCAACCTTAGGGCTGACAATGGTACCATATTGGGTCGAATACATATAGATCCAGAATCAAATTGTTAACTATCAAATTCAAATTTAACGAACCGGATCCGGGTGTAATCAGTTCTATTAGCAACTTACTAGAAATTGTAAAATATTGATAATTATAATGTTTTGTTAATGATAAAGATATAACATGTTGATACCTTGGGATATAAAATATAAATGTACACAAGAAATTTTGCAATTGGATATAAAATGATTTTTTATGCATAATCTCTTAATCTTACTAATTTAAGACTCAGATAATAAAATATTATTCACATAGTAGGTTGGAAATCTTACACATCGTTGAACTTTAAATATTTTTTTTTTAGAATTTGAATCAAATATTTTCACATATTATTAATTAGAAAAACGAGGATATAAAACACTACTAATTTAACATATATGTACCATTTATTTCGAGTCTAAATTATCAGGTCCATATCGATTTAGATCTTACTAGATCCAAAACCGTACCAATAACTATCAGATCCAAACTTAATGGACCGGTTTCAGATTTGGGGATTCAAAATCTAATTTTGGAACCGCCTTCATTGGTTTGGGTAGCGGGTCTAATTGGATCTATATATTGCCAGCCCTAATACCATTTGACTTGGAAGGATTTTCAAAATTTCCAATTTTATTCTTACGCATAAAAGGACAATTCTCTTTCATTTTCTATTCTCAAAAGCCATGTGAAGAGTGTGAATTCTTGTGATGCTAACGTCTTTGTATTTTTACATTCTTGCAAAACTTACAATACTTTATACTAAAAATTGTATAGTGATGAGTAGGGAAATCGAACCAATCTCAAACATTAAGAAACCATGTGTGGAGACTTTCAAACATTAACTTAAGGAAAATAGCTTAAAACAATAATTAAACAATATAGCAACGAACTGTAGGATTATCAAATATAGTGGACTCTCAAGGAAAGAGAATTAACTACAATGGATCCATGTAACTAATTATATTCTTTAGTTTTTATCTTTTATACAATTTATAGACGATCTACCGACAACAAATTAATATAAAAAAAACTTACAACTAACATTTGTTTTCACACAATAGACAAAGTTTTCCATTAGGGTATAGGAAAAAAAAAACATAATAAAATTGTTTATATATATTGGTTATAATTTTCATAAACTGTTAATTAAAAATAATCATATGAAATTACTATTTCTAGGTTTTTCCATGTAGGCATAAGCAACTTACCCCCAAAATTTTAATAGCCCCAAATTACAATAATTTTAAAGTACCCAAAAAAAACATACGTTTGTTACTTTTTTGTTTTACAGAAACATAACACATAAAACATAAAACTTTACCCGACCAAGTGTAACTTAACCCTTCGCGTGACATTGTCTCTTTTAAACTTTATTTTCTCTCTCAAGGAGGTTACAAAAGATGACACCAACAAACATAATTTAATCTCTACATGACAAAGTTTTTATTTAAACTTTATTTTTTTCTCTCTAGAAAGTTAGAAAAGCTAACTCCAAAAGACCAAAACATAATAAACCTCCAAGTGACACTATCTTCCTTTTGAACTTTGATTTACTTCTCTAGGAAGTTAGAAAATTTGGCCCCATCAAACATAATTTAACTTCCACGTGGTGTTGCTTACCTTTTGAACTATGTTTTTCCTCTTTGGAACTTGTAATTTTATTTAGTGACATATTGGTATTTGATTTCACCCTATTTTAGAATCCAACAATTTATAATATGTAACACATCCTTACCGTGCAAAAATTATATTCTCTCTAATTTTATTTTAGTTTACTTTCGTTTTGCACTTTTAACGCTATAGGACATGTCTTCAAGCAAATTCAATGTGTGACGGTCATTGGCTATGCTTTTTTTATTAACATAAAATAAATTAAAAATACGTCAAAGTCTCGTATACATTATTTTTCTAAACCGTCCCTTTCTCGATTCTCAAGCCTCAACGATATTATGTTGAGTTGTTAGTGTATAACATTTACTTATACAAAACCTACATCATATAATCTAACTAGAGATGAATTACCTTTTTATTCTCGTATAGGTGCACCCTTAACTCTCAGGGATCCATCTAAGTTGAAGATAACATTCAGACACATGTTTATCTCAATATTATATTGAAGGGATTATAATAAATATTTCACTATAGAATACGAAACAAGTGAAACATCTTCAACATCACATCCTAATATTCTCTTTTATTATAGTCTTCTCCCTCGACTATATATTTTGATGCTTGTCAACCAAATTTTAATACATGGTTATTACCTAATGAAGATATACACTTTTAGCAAATAGATACTTGGTCAAACCATATATGAAATCTTGCAAGATTGTTGTATTGACAAAAAATTAACACGACAACACAATTTTTGCATTGCCACCTTATCTTTATAAACCTACATAAAAAGCAACTTATGTTAAGTGGGAAATTTATTTCCTTAATTTACGTGATTTATGATATTTTTCTTTTTAAATACATTGCCTAGATATTAAATATAATGCAAATGGTTGAAACTGAGACCAACCAAAGTATCGGTTTCATCTAACAAAATACACAAAAAATATATGTTACGATTATAAATAATAAAAAATTAAATATCTATTATTGCAACACCTATGCCGAGACATATTATCATTCTCATTGTAAAATTTATCACCAAAGTCACCTTCATTGCAACTCGATGTCTATTCTCGACAAGCCATGACCAGGCTACAAGTATGAGAGTTAGAGATGAAAACACAAAACATAAGGTCATAAAATTTTATGCATCATAGAAGTGACTTAGGAATGAGTTTGAAATCACTTCTAGTTAATAAACGAATGTTTCAGTAACCAACCATAATAACCTTTAAAGCGCAGTGTAATATATTATACACTTGGAATTTTTTAAAATATTTTTCTTCATTAGAAGTGGGCGCAACTCAAGAGTACTCATGCTTACACAACAAATGCAAAAAGATGCAAGAAATTTGCAAAACACGAGATCTTAAAATCTTAAATCAACTCAAGAGAATTGTGTTTTTCAAATGTTGTCTGACCATGGTCTCATAACTTTTTTTTTTCCTCTAACCTAAACTAACCATGTCGCCTACTTAGAAGGAAACTTAGAAACTTAAAATCTAGAGACAAGTTCTCATCCACCCTAAACACCTGTCATAATTAGTGAAATGCCAGTCAATACCGAGCTAGAGTTAAAAACGGTTTTTAAGCTACCTCAAGGACACCTGTAAAATACACGACAGGTCGAACTAACTCCTTTCCAGTACAAAGTCATTCCCTTTCGTTAGACAACAAAATATTTTGTTATCTCTGTCGCCAAAGTACTTAATCTAATGTCACCCACAACTTTTACTTTTCACAGTTTATACACTAGTACATCGCTCAATCATTAGAATAATAATGAAAATAATCTCAACGACCTAAGTACCTAGACACTGACATAATGATCGAGACGTTATTATTATCCGATAAACACGACTCGACAAACCCTAAATATGTCACATAGAATCTATACCCCTATCATTAAATTCCATATCATTTACATTTATACATACATCTTTCCAATTATTCCAACACTAATTTAATTTTATGAAAACATTAATGGAAACATAATTGAATCAGGTGCCATTTAATTTGGGTAAAAACCAGGAAGGCAATCTATTGTCACAATGCTCTCTCTGTCTCTCTACCAACTTCCTTCCATTAAACAGTAAATACTTGCAAATACTTGCAATTTCTTGCCCTAATTTCCTATATCTCCCATTCTCTCTTCACCTCTCTTTCTCTCTCATTTCTTTTTTAAAAACCCATTTTTAATTTTTTTTCCCATCCCATTTTCTCTCTTCATTCGTTCAGATTCTCTTACCTCCACACATCCTTTTTAAAAACCCCTAAATCGAAACCCTAATCTCAAGCGATCTGTCGCGCGAAATCCGATTTCAGAGAACATCCAAACCCAAATCGAGCGTTTTCTTCTCTAGGTTCCTCTTTGTCTCGATTTCCTTCTTTCGAACTGTTTGTTGTTGTTGTTTGCCCGATCGAATCCCCCCTTTTCATCTCGCATTGAAAAAGTACTTGGAAGGGATTGAAAGGCCTTTTAATTGGGTTTCTTTGTTGGAAAATTTCGATTTTAAGGCAGGGTTCGATCATCCCCAATCGAGATTGAAGAGGATTTGGCCTTGTTTGTGGGTAGTTTGTGGTTGATTTGAGGGATTTTGTTTCGTTTTTTGTGTCTAATGGTTGATGGGTTTGTTTAGGGTTAATTTGACAAGGTTAGGGTTCAGACGGGACCTTCTTGAAAAAGCCTCATTTTTATTTTATCCTAACAAATTTTTTTTTTTTGCGACGCAAATTTGTGTTTGGGTAAGAAATTTGTAGTTTTTGAGTGTCTGTAAGTTGGTTTTGGGATCGAAAAGGAGACATTGGATTGTGTGTTGTTAGAGTTGAGGAGGAAGTGTTAAGATTGGATTTTTGGTGGAAAGTTGGGGTTGAGTTTGTTTGCTGGGAGAAGACGGGTATTTTTTAAAGTTGTTTTGACATCTCTCTCTCAGAAGAGGGAGGTGTTTGTAAGAAAGTACGGATTAGCTACAAAGTGGGTATTGCATGGGCGATCATGAGGGTTGGGCACAGCCCACTGACCTTGTTCCCAATGGTCTTTTGTCGAGCGAAGCCACTTCGATGACTAGCATTCTTGATCAAGAGAGATGGTCCATAGCCGAGGAGCGAATCACAGAGCTAATTGCGTGCATACAGCCTAACCAGCCCTCTGAAGAGCTTAGGAATGCTGTGGCCGATTATGTGCAACGGTTGATTATGAAGTGCTTCTCCTGTCAGGTATTTCTTCGTTACATTGTGTGCTTTTTCCAGTCGAGAAGCTATTTTAGTTACTAGAAGTGTTAAAAGTTTCTTTGCTTTATATTTGCTGCGTTGTGGAATATTAGCAACTTATTGTTTGTGTGATCATGTAATAATATTTCTATGCAATGGCTGGTTATGAAGTTCGTTTACTTCCAGTTTAGCATTGTCTCCTGTTATACTTCCTTCTGAATTATGTTATGGACAGTTTTTATTGATTTTCATAGTAAATACAACTTGAAATATTCAGCTAGTTATAGCTATTTGATACACGTGTTAGGGCATTCCTACACATAGGCCACCTTATAATTTAAGACGATGGTTTTGATCTAAATCACATGAGATACATTGGGTAGTTATTGAATCCTATTTTTTATTTTTTTCCCTAATTGTTGAAGCTTAAGTTGGACGTCAACACGTGTACCAGTATTGACATTACATAAATAATCAGGTTCTTATTTGGAATGGCTACTTGAAATAACAGCATAATGGTAACATGTCTGATGTTTCAGCAGTACTGTCTGATATTTGCAGCAGGCTTCATTTGGCTAGTCGCCAAGTGAAATTTGATATTTTCATATGTTTAGCATATACCATATGATAAAAACTTCACAACTGCGTTTGGACACAAGAAAACATAAGTTCTGAAGCATGATTAGAGATGTAAATAGAATATGAATTCTTATACTAATTAGTTATGAATGTACATTATTCACTTTTGAGAGTATACTTGTATTTGTACAAGTTATGTCTCTTATGAACTTAAAACGAGCAAGTCAAATTTGGCCATAATTCATCAGTTCCATGTGAATGTTTATGGTTTTCCAAAAGTAATATGATTTGGATCAATCAAACAAGCAGAATAAGATTTCATTATGATTAAGAGAATCACAAGACAAATAAAGGAAAATTGGTTAGAGCTTAAGAGACTCCAATCGGAAAAACACACATTGAATTCAATGCTTGAAATGATTCTATTACATTTCCCCAATGCCATACCACTGCCTTAATTTTTTTGCGAAAAGAATGAGCTCGAAGAGTTAATCTCGGTTAGGGTGTACCTATCCTTCATTAGCAAGAGATAGTTAGCAATTCCCATGTCATTTTTTTCTTTCAAACTTTGATTCCATTGATTGAACAAATAAATTTTCAATCTATGAATCAATAGTCATACACATAAAGCGCTGGTGTGGCGGCTCTTTGCCTTGCTAAGGATTTTGTATAAAAACATTTCTCCTCAGCTTTAAAGTGCCTCAAAATAGCTTGGGTTGTCTTGGAGAGCTGCAATGCCTCGTTGCATAAACTGAGCCATGACCGCCACGACTTTTGGGTTCTCAGGGTGACTGTCGGTGCCTCGTTCCCCCGCTCCCCAAACAACCCACCTTACGAGGAAAAGTCTTGTTCTCTTAAAACATCAATTGGAGTTTTAGTATCTAAAAGGTTAAAAAATGGAAATAAACTTTGATAGGCACAAAACCTTTGTAGTTAAGCATAAACACTTTAAAACATTAATTGGAGTTTTAGTAGTTAAAGTTTTTGACTCTTTGAAGAATCGTGATTCAATAAGTTTTTTTCTTTTCACGTTTCATTATGACCGCGTGCAACTGCACACCGTTGAGTAGAAACTACATTATGTTTCCTTGATTATTCTACGTCAATTTCCGTTTTTTAAATGATTGCGCACGTTTCATCATGACCATGTGCAGTTGCACACCATCGAATAGAGCTTATAAAGTGTACCCTTGATAATTCTACGGTGGTTTCCGTTCTTTTACGATTTGCTTGATGCAATCAAAAGAGGAAATTGGAGATATCATTAAGAGAAGATCACATCAATGGTGGCTTTTTGGCCACCGGCAAATTCCAAAAAGCTTCAAAACTTCTGTTGGCATAGTCTATGCATCTTCTTGATAATTGATGCTTACCTCATTAGTCTGCTTGATTTAGGATTTAACATATGTTTCGGCCTAACATATGAAGATTGCACTGAAAAGATCAATATATTCAATAAGCTTTTGCCTCATAAACACATTTTATATTTCAAGATTGATTTTCAACTTGATGACATTTTGAACAGTTCAACTAATAATACGTTCTTTTGGCAGTCTTCTCATCTTCTTATTAAAGTATGCTATGTCAATATCTGATTTAGGATTTAGCTGTTTATGATGAACACTAGAATATTTCACTTCAAAAATCAAGTTATTCAACAAACTTTTGCCTTGTACAAACACATCTTTGATATTTTAAATCAAACTTCATCTTGATGATAATTCCAACTAATAAAAACACATATCAAATCCATAGTAATTGTGGGAGAGCACCACTCAACTTTCCACAAGGAAGTTAGACACTCGAAAAAGGGCTTTGCTAGCCAAACAAAGTGAACTTGTAAGAATGGAAACTACCGTAAAGGAATGGGATTGAAGGCTCATCTGCACCCACAACGAACTCATTGAGTCGTGATTCAACTTTAAAATAAATCTTAATGGAATATTTGGAGGCCGGAAAATCACTCCTTAAAGGGAATTCGGTATCAATACAACTGTATGTGTAATACATGTAGGATAAAAAAAAATCAAAATTAATGAGATAATGATAGGCAACAATTTATAGGCCCAGTAGGTTGTTGCTCCGGCCCCCAAATTTTAGTCCATTTTTGGGGCCTCAAGTTTCTAAGTTAATTGTATATATAGAATACAATATATATTGAGTCATAAGTCATAACTGTTTGGATTGGCATAATTGGCGCAGTGGTCTACTTTGCAAAATTTTGGAAAACTACCAAGGGATCAAATTCAAGCACAACAAATTTTTTTTTTTGGAGGGGGGTGTTATAAATTTGCCTAGGGCCCCACAAATCTTAGGGCCGGCCTTGCATATACTATTAAGTAAAAAAGAAGAAGATAATCAAAGCTTTATACTACAACCTAAATGTTATATTTATGTCGTGGACCTTGCTAGTGTGTTTCTTGGCCTGTCCACCACCTCACCAACATCAAATAGATTCTACATAGATTTTTTTGTGGGCGCTTACAGTTTTATCCTAAAGATGTTCCAACCATTTATTTGTTTGCTTTTATGGATTTTTAAATTTAGGAGTTGGAGAGATTTTTTTGGGTTTATTTATTTATTTATTATCTTTATTGGGATGATATTACGCAGGTAGCTTAAAAGAAGTATTCCCACTAGCATAGAATATTGTCCCATTTCACAAAAGTTTTAAATCTGACTCAAGAAAAGGTGGAAAAGCCATAAAGACTCAAAGCAATGTTGCATGGCCCTTCGAGATTTCTCTTGAAACCCTTTTTGTTTCATTCAGGCCAAAAAGTCGACCAAAATGCATTTGGAGCAAGGGACAGGTAGCAATTTTTTAATTCCCCTATTCAAACTTTTCATTCCTAAAGTGCCTGTGGAATCAATTTTGGAACGCCCAGGCAAGTCCAGAGGTGGAATGAAAACAACTACATACCTCTTGAGCAAGGCTCCAAAGGGTAATTAACTAATAAGTGATCTCTAGACTCGTCCTCGATGCCACAACGTACACAAATGTCCATCCACATTATTCCTCTTTTTGCAAGAACCTCTCTTGGCAAGCCCGTCTGAAAACACTTCTCACATAAGGAACTGGATTTCATGTTGAGTATATCTCTGTACTAGGCGAAGCGAAATATGCCCAATAGGAGGGAATTCCTAAAAAATATGGGATTATGGGAGTACAGAGATGAAACCGAAATTGACCATCCTTAATCCACAGTCTGCTTCCATTTGTCTCGTTATTGTTTAGGCTGAAAGTGGTTAGGGAATCCAAGAGGAGACCCACTTTTCAATTCTCATCTCTAAGGGCCTCCAAAGTTTAAGATTCTACTCAAAATACCATCAACAAACATCCCAAAATTTTGAACCAAATCAAACTTTCTGTGCGTACATTCCAAGTAAAATAGATTTCGTGTTCATCCTCTTCCATTTGCTTTGAATGAAGGAGAGTTCAAATCACTTTCTACTCCCTCCTCAACCGTGGCCATGGCTGGAATACCCCCTTTACACGCATCCATTTCTATGTCCCTTGAACTAAAACTAAATCTTTGTATGGTTGGAACCCTGATGGCAATCAGTCCTCTTCTTTGTCAAATAGTCCTCAGTTCTCTTCCCTTGCATCTCCATGTTTAGCTCCTTTGGAATGCTTTGTTTGGACACAAGCAAAGCCCTTATGGAGTACATTGGGAAGCCCTGTTAAAAGATGAGGTCTCCCCCTTCCCCAATGTTGTGTCGGCAATTTCCTTGTAACTTTGTTAGTTAGGCTTTGCCTTGGGAGCTTCTCGGCCCATGTGTATTTTGCTTCATTTACCTCATATCTAGCTTTGGGTATTTGCTAGATATACTTTATTTCTAACTATGTTTTTCATTCATTCTTTAGATAATCAGGGTGGATTGTATAAACACCTACTTGGCCAATGCAAAAGGAAAACGAAAAGCTTTGCTTCTCATCTAGCTCATTTATGAAGTTGAAAGTTGATCCTTTCAAATACTATGGACATTGGTCTTCCTTTCACTCTTACTATAATTATGCTGTAATTTATTTATTATTATTGTTATTTTATTTTTGTATAGAAAAGTTTTTATTATTGCCTTGGTTTTTATTTGCGGATCAACATTTTCTCCTTTTCTTTTGCAAATTGTTGCTCATGCATGCACAGTTTATGCAATGAGAACATCTCTTTGCTTCTGTGTAAGCACGTTCATTGTTTTTCCCACTATAACATTTTGGATGATATTATATTTTAATCTGTGTGTTTTCTGCTCCCCTTCAGTTGACTGATTTTGGATGAGAAATCAGTAGTTTCACTATGTTCCATTTTCTCTTGCTCTAGATATTGTTTTCTAATAGTCATGATTGATTGCAGGTTTTCACCTTTGGATCTGTACCATTGAAAACATACTTACCTGATGGAGACATTGACCTGACAGCTTTCAGCAAGAATCAAAATGTGAAGGATTCATGGGCCAATGAGGTTCGCAATATGCTTGAGAATGAGGAGAAGAGTGAAACTGCCGAATTTCGTGTGAAAGAGGTTCAGTACATTCAGGCTGAAGTACGTTCGTTTAATACCCTTGATTTCTTTTTCTTCAACAACATAACTGGATTCTTCCTTTTCAATATCAGTTGCTAAAGTATGCTGTATTCTCCTGCTCGAAAAAATTCTACATGCAGTAACGATGTCAAACCTACTTAGGGAACATGGTTATTTCCGCCTTCCACTATTTTGCTGTAGTTATTTCCACCCTCCACAAACAAAATAAACTGTTATTTGGTGTACGTTAGAAATGGAAACTTATATGGTTCCCCCTGTCAGTATTCAAAGTTTACTAATGAAAAATTCTACATGCATGGGATCTTACAGCTATACATGACCTTGTTGGACTTGGAAAACTATCCAGCAGGTCATGGGTTTTCTTGTTTTCGAAGGGCTCGACTTTGCCTTGTGTATTGTATAGTTATTAGTTATATACACATATTATTGAAGAGTATTCTTCTGCATATGAATCTCCCTCCAAGGTATTATGGTGACATTTAAACTCCATTTCTTGTATAACAGGTGAAAATAATAAAATGTCTTGTAGAGAACATTGTGGTCGACATTTCTTTCAACCAGCTAGGTGGGTTATGCACCCTTTGCTTCCTTGAGGAGGTGAGCAGCTGATTTTCTGAGTTTATTTTGTCGGTTACATCTTTTTCTATCGGAGCTGAAGGCTTTAGTATCCTGGTTTCTGAATGTGTTTGCTAACAGAAAATCCTCATTTCTATAGGTGGATCACTTGATTAACCAAAATCATCTGTTTAAACGAAGTATTATTTTAATTAAGGCATGGTGTTACTATGAAAGTCGTATATTGGGTGCTCATCACGGGCTTATTTCGACTTATGCTTTGGAGACGCTGGTTCTGTACATTTTTCATGTCTTCAATAATACCTTTGCGGGACCACTCGAGGTAAACAGAGTGTCAACTTATGTCTATTCTTCATCGGGCATTAGTTGTCGGTTTTACCGTTAAAAGTGTTTTTTTGTGCTTGTGCAGGTTCTTTACCGTTTTCTTGAGTTTTTCAGTAACTTTGACTGGGAGAACTTTTGTGTTAGTCTCTGGGGTCCAGTTCCCATTAATTCACTTCCCGATATGACGGGTATGTATAGAACTGATATATTTTTATTATGTCATAATTAATACCTTAGTTGAGGATTTTGAGCACTACAATTTTATTTGGTGTTCTACAGCGGTATCACCTCGAAAGGATAGTGGAAAGTTATTACTCAACAAAAACTTTCTGGATACCTGCAGCTCAGTTTATGCTGTTTTTCCTGGTGGCCAAGAAAACCAAGGCCAACCCTTTGTTTCTAAGCATTTCAATGTCATTGATCCATTGAGGACAAACAACAACCTTGGGAGAAGTGTTAGCAAAGGTTATTCCTATTATAAGCTTGATCAGGAATTCTCTTGCATGTGTGATAATATGAAATTTTTTTTTTGTTTAATAAGATTGTCTATTTTAAAATTTATTTTGTATGTTAATGTTTAATCTCATATTATTACTTGCATAGATTGTAGTATGACATGGACATCACATTTTGCGGATCATAAGTTGTAATGGGATTCCGCTGTTTCTTAAATTGTATATATCCTTTTATTTATTTACTTTTCTATGTTGATGTTTTTGTTCATGACTATTGAATATTGATTATTATTACTTTCATAGATTGTAGTATGATATGGACATCATATTTTGATGGATCATTAGTTGTAATGGGTTTCCTCTGTTTCTTAAATTTTATATCCTTTTATTTATTTAGTTTTCTATGTTGATGTTTTTGTTCATAACTATTGAATATTGATTATGTTTCAGAATCCTATTACTAATTCTTGAACACAGTTCAAATCCTGATACCGCTAAAACAAATTATCACCCCCCTAATGTTGTGACTTACAAATGTCAGATATGGCACTTTCAGTTACTGTAGTTTGTGCTGATAAGTAGAGAATGATGGATGATATTGATACATTCTAGTGATATGGTGTGATGTAACTGAAGATGATGGTAATAGAGTATGGAAGCTTCCAAGATTTAGAATTTTGGGTCATTTTTGGGAAGGTGATGGTCAATTGGATGGCCAGGTGAAAGCTGGCAGTAACAGTCATAGATGCATTTAGGTGGCAGTGGAGGCTGACCTGAAAGAAAGTTGAGCACAGCATTATCTAAAATCAGATTTGGCTAGAATAGACTTAAAGTTTGTGTGATTTTGTTGAAGACCTAAAATATGCCTTCTGGCACTGGGTTATTGAACCCAAACTTGAGAAAAGAAACCTATATCAGATGCTGAACCATGCAATTGAGATTCTGATCTTATCTGATTTGCAGAACATTGCTGTGATATGTTGTCCTCCACTATTGGATTATTCAGTTGGGTTCCCGCTCCCGGCATCTCTGTATTGTCTGACCATGGATCTCGGCAGTACAGAAGGAAGTATTTGCGGGCTTTAGTAGCATTGATTCATCGATCATCCTGAATAGTGCTCTCTTTATCCAAAAATCTCCTTCAAATGAAACTCTCCTATCCTTAAAGTTCTTTTGAGTTCCGTTTTGCCTCTATTGGAGGTTCCATGGAAAGAGCAGAATACTACCTATCTTGGTTTAGGCTAAGCCGCAACTAAATAAAAAAATTGTGGACTTCTAAGTCTTTCTCAGTTCGAAACTAACTTTATCCATTAGGATTGCATCTGGAGTTCTACTGGAACTAGATTATAGCTAGGTGTTTCTCCTGGAGCTTCATTTGTCCATAAAGACACAAGTTGGATTCAGCAACATTAGGGTTTCAAGCTTAATTACTTGTTAGATTGGAGTGAAGAATCATTTTGATGTTAGAGATTTATTGCTTGGTCTCAGGTTTTGGCAGGATGAAAGTAAATTAGAGATTGGGACTATTGTAAGTGATACTCCATGTGCAAGAGTACAATGATAAAAACTCATTTTACCTCCATCTCTCCCTCTGATTCCTATCTCCCACTTCATCTAAAACTGTGTATGCAACAAGTTACAAGGCATATACTTAATCTTTGTACAAGACACATGAAGCGTAGCCTCTCTAATGCCGCAAACACCAAGACATGATTTTTGGATATATTGACACTTATAGTTCTATGTATGTTTATCAGGCATTTCAAGTAAGACTGGACTTGATGTATGAACCTCCCAGACCTTTACAAATATTGTTTAGAGAGGGAGATGCATAATTCTTTATTCTCTCTAACTACTACTACTACAACTACTTTTTTTTTTTTTTTTTTTGAATTATAAAATTTGGGGTAGCCCTTTTTTAAGGAGAGCGGCAACTGTTTTTAATGAGACCAATAACATGTTGCAAATAGGGTTTGAACTGAGCTTGTGTTACCATTCACCACAAAAATTTGATACTATTATAATCTTTTTATCGTAGTCATAGCACCACTTTAGTCTTTTCTCTCAGGTTATGTTTGGTAATGTCACCCCATTATGCTGTAGCTTCTTAATGCCAGTCAGAGAAAATTTGAAGTGTCACAAGATTTTCTATGTTGGAGCATACAGTATGGTCTCAATTTCTATTTAGCTGGTTGAAAGTCGAAAGTGCAAGATAAGGTTTTTCTTCACCATTAGCCAACCAAGACAATCAGATCTGTTTGGTTAAGGATTATGGAAGTACCTGGTTAGCTAAATTCCTGAAAGAGAACTATTATAATTTATAAGATGCAAAGGAGTCAGGATCAGTATGGATTAGGTGTTTGGAGTGGGATCTATTTATATATATATATGCAGCGATTCCTTTAGTAGCTAGCTGAAAAGTAAGTAGCTAGTTAATACCTCATAGGTATAGGTCAGCAAAGATTTGGTAATGTCCTATCCTTTGTCAGCAACCTAAAAGATACTTAGTTCAGAGAGAGAATGCACAGTGTCATTCTTGCTTGCCAGAATATTGCTTAGAGAAACTACATTGAAGGATATTACCAAAGCTAATTTTATCTTGAATCCTTGATAACTCGATTCTATCATTATCTGAATGATTGATGACATGCTACTATGGATGTGGTCTTCTTAGTGATGATTCTTGGTTATATCAGTCTAACTCCATCATGCTTCGATATGTATTGTTTATGCATATAAGCTTTTATATCCCGTCTAATGTATATTGAATTTTTTATCAATTAACTTTGTCTACTTTCTTGCACGACTGTTGTACATTTCACTATCTATTTTCTTCAGGTAATTTCTTTAGGATACGGAGTGCTTTTGCATTTGGAGCTAAAACACTAGCCAGGCTACTTGATTGCCCAAAAGAGGACATAATTTCTGAAGTCAACCAGTTTTTCATGAATACATGGGAAAGACATGGTAATGGCCATCGACCTGATGCTCCCAGAATTGACTTGTATCACTTAGGTCGGTTGAATTCAAATAGCCTCGCTGGGTCTCAGAATGTCAACAACTTCTCAAGCAATAAGAAGAACGGGAGCTCTTCCAGTCACGAGTCTGAGGTTGAAGGAAATCACGTCTTTCGTGATTCCTCACATGGTAACCATCCCTTGGAAAGCATGTCTAAGACCAGTTCTACAGTATCTCGTACTCAAAGCCAGAAAGGTAATGGAAATCTAATCAACACAAGGGTCTCTGATCAGGCTGCACAGAATATTGGCCCTAGTGGAAATATTACTGAGAAGGCTCAAAGAAGTTCTAGACCAGATGACTTTGCAACCGAATTGCAAGGAAGGTTTCAGTTTGCCAGAACGCGTTCTAGTCCAGAGCTTATGGATACTTCCAGTGAGATTTCTTCTCGAGGAAGGCGTAACAGGGCTCCAGAAACCGTAAAGGGTCATATTGCTGCTGCAAAGCCAGATTATGGTAGTAGAAAGAAGAATTCGGGTGCTGAAGTTTCAGGCAGTCATAGTGCAAGATCTTCAACTGAGGGTCCGTCATCATTGAGACATAGCTCATCTCATCAAAGTCTTGATGCCGCTGCTGATTCTAATAGCACTTCCAACAATTATCATGATGAAGCTGGCTTTAGTGCACATGGAGAAGAGCTTGCTTCTGTTTCTGAGACAATGGAGATGCATCAGGAAGAGCAAGATCTAGTGAACATGTTGGCATCTTCTGGTTTGCATGGTTTCAATGGACAGGTTCAGATGCCAATGAATTTGGCTTCCGCTCGCCTACCTCTTCCATTATCACCATCCATTCTAGCTTCCATGGGTTATTCTCATAGAAACTTACCTGGAATGATCCCCACAAATATTCCTTTGATGGAGCCTCCTTGGAGCCCAAATATGCAGTTTCCTCAGAGCCTAGGTTCATCTCCGCTATCAAATTATTTTCCCAGCGTTGAGTTGGCATCAAATCCTGAAGAAACTATTGAATCAGGTAACGAGAGAGCTGGTCTAGTAGAAATTAACCAAGACGAAGGTGAAAACATTTTCTGGCACGAACAGGATGCAGTTTCCGCCAGGGGCTTTGAAGATGATAATGGAAATGATCAATCAGTTTTTGATGACAGGCAACAGCGAACATTTATTGGTTATAACTTGGGTTCTTCTTCAAGAGTGAGCAGCTCTGCTGGCTCTTTTATGAGAGATCATAAAATTTCCAAAGAAAGCGGGGGATTGGTAAGAGAAGACCTAGACGACAGCTTCCGGCATCAAAACAATAGAAGAAATGACATCAACCATTCTGAAAAGAATGCAGATTCAAAATTCTTACCTAATTCACACACCAGTTCTTCAAGAAGTAGAGCTTCTTCAGAAAGTTCATGGGATGGATCATCAACGAAAGCTTCCAAGTCAGCAAGAGATAAGCGTGGAAGGAAGACAGGTTCTCAAGTTCCAACTGTTGTGTATGGGAAAGGTAAAAGTGGGTGGCAGTTTGAGGGAGCACTTGATCATGGTTCTTCACAGACAGATGATAGCATCAGGGACTGGATTCCTCTTTCAACTGTGGGTACTGTCATGGCAGAAAGAAGTGCAGGTCCCACATCTGTATCTTCCTCACATCTTCAGAACCATCAATTACCTGGCTATGAATCAGCACAGGTTAGTGGGTCGGATTCAGTGATACCCATTGCTCCTATGCTATTAGGTTCTGGCTCTCGGCAGAGCCATCAAGTACCCATTGCATTTTATCCCACTGGGCCACCAGTGCCATTCCTAACAATGCTTCCAGTATACAACTTTCCATCTGACGGTGGAAACTCTGAAGGATCCACAGGCCATTTTGATAGGGAGGAGGGGCTGAACAGTGCACGTGCAAATCAGAATGATCAGAACTTTAATACATTAGAGAGCCTTGATCAGTCAGAGATTTTCAGTTCTAATTCTATGAAGACTGCTGTATCCCTGGAGCTTTCTGAGGAGCGCAAATCTGACATACTACATAGTGACTTTGCCAGCCATTGGCAAAATCTTCAATATGGTCGATTCTGTCAAAACCCGCGGTATCATGGGCCCATGATTTACCCTTCGCCTGTTATGGTACCGCCAATGTATTTACAGGGCCATTTCCCATGGGATGGTCCAGGAAGACCTCTTTCGGCCAATGTTAATGTTTTCAATCAGTTCCTAGGTTACGGACCTCGTCTTATTCCCGTTGCACCACTCCAGCCTGGTTCTAGTAGACCCGCTGGTGCTTATCAGCGTTATGGTGATGAAGTACCCAGATATCGTGGCGGGACCGGGACCTACCTTCCAAACCCTGTAAGATCACAAGAACATTGTTATTATGTATTCCCTTCTAAGTTACTTTCTCCCTGAAGTAGCTTGTTACTCTTTTTTTTTAAAAGTCATGGAGGGACCTTTTATCCTTCTTTCTAAGCATCCCAATAGTGGTAGTTAGTGATCAACATATCTGGTGATCCACACATTTGTGCTTTTATTAGAGATGGTATGTAATGGGTGACCAGCTGTCTTGTTAGGCAATTGTGTACTTTAGGGAAGATAGGTTTCTCTTCGTGTCGTATTTTGAATTGTGCTGGAATGTTAGCTTAATTTTATTGAGATACTGGTTACTTGTCAATAATCAGAGAGAGAGCAGCGCCCTAAAAATATGATTACCATTTGCACGTTTTCCTTTCGCATTTTCTTTGAAGTTGTTATAGTTTGTATGTTGATGTAGTGTTAGGCTTGAAATTAGGCTTTGGCTTGTGGTCTTTTAAATCTTTGTGGCGTTTTTAAATCTTTTGACATTAACACTGTGTGGGATGTTTGTGCATGTTTTGAACTTTGACGGCCCAACACAGTTCTATGTGGTAGTTTTGTGGCTCAGATAGTACAACAATCATTCTTTACTTGGTGAAGAATGACTTGCCTCAAGTTTTAGTTTATTGTTTTTGGGAGTGAATGTCTAGCTTAATGATTTAATTATTCCTTGACGCTGGCCTTTGGTTATTCTGATGGCTGCTTTACGTTTGTCTCTTCGCTTATTTCATGGTTGAAGTATATTTGGGAGTTGTTAGGTATTGAGAGTTTCCTTGGCATCAGACAGCCCAAATGTATTTCTTTGGGTTTTTTTTTGGACTCTGTATTATTTGTAAATTAGTTACTAACAGGATTAAGATGTTTCAGTTAGGCCTAGCCTAGAGATTTTGAGTTCTGTTAGGTATTCCAAAGCTCAATTTGTGAATATAAAAGCTCGAGTGGTGGTTAACTTCTACTGCTTTTTCTATGCACTGTGTATATCGGTCGATCTTGGTTGCAGCTGACTGTTAAGCGTCATTGTTAGTTTCACATGGATAGTCATCTGTCAATTTTGGCCATTTCTCGGTATCAATTCGGCTCTTTCTCTGCTAAGGGGCTAACTGTTGTTTTCAATTTTCAGAAGGTAGCATTCAGGGACCGACAATCGTCTGGTACTAAAAATCACAGAGGTAATTACAACTATGACCGCAGTGATCATCATGGTGATAGAGAAGGAAACTGGAATACTTCGAAATCACGAGCTGCTGGGCGCAACCACAGTCGCAGCCAAGTGGACAAAACTAGCTCAAGAATGGATGGTCTGGCGGGAAATGACAACCGAGCCAATATGGCATGGGATTCATATAGGCATGAGTCCTTCCCTTCGTACCATTCTCAAAATGGTCCGTTTAGCTCTTCAAATTCCATACACAGTGGCTCTATCAATAGTGCATATGGCATGTATCAACTTCCGGTGGGAAACTCTAATGGCGTAGCATCAACCGGACCTGCTGTCCCGTCTGTCGTAATGCTGTACTCCTATGATCATAATGTCGGTTATAGTTCTCGCTCTGAGCAGGTAGAATTCGGCACTCTTGGTCCAGTCCATATCTCAAATATGAATGAAGTTCCATTGCATGGTGAGGGAGAGCAAACAAGGGGTGTCTATGAAAGACAGAGATTTCAAGGAGGTTCTGCACTCTCTTCACCAGATCAGCCCTCTTCACCTCAGTTTCAAAGGTAATTATTTTCTACTTGTTTAAAATGAAGTCCAGATAATGGCAGTGCATTAATAATAAAAAGGAGAAAGTTGATGGGTTAGTATTTAGCAACTACGAAATATCCCTGGGACTACCTTCCCTGGTATCCCCAGTTCCTGTTCATATGTTTGGTGGACGTGCCAGTGTTATCCAACCTTCAGCTGCTGGTGACCCTTTTTACCCATTCTTACTTTCTTAGACCACACGTAGAATCGTAATTAGTGTTAAATGAACTAAAGTTGGCCTTATAGTGGGTTTGCTAGATGCATTTAGCACCATATACCTGTAGGCTGTAGCAACCCAGCTGTTTCATGGTTTCTTGTAGATATTTTTGCTTATAATTTCTGTTTTATTTTATTTGATGAGCTTTTGTTTATTGTTAATTTTCCTTCACCCTGGCTTCGTATGTGATGTGTCAATGTATTATCTTAACAGGGGGATTTGATTATTTTAACAGATTGGTGGGCCCGAGAAATTATCAGTTGAAAGATGAAGATTTCCCACCTCTGTCATTCCCAACCCAAGGAGGAAATGGTGGTGGGAACAATTATAATGAAAAAGTGCCTCATTACCCAACTTTTGTATTCACATCTAACGCATAAAAGGGAATTTGATCTGATGCTCGGGTTTTGTATACTTCACTCATGTAAGTGGATACCTTTTCATGCTAGTGTAGTGCTTGTATGTACACTACTAAGTCAATGTTAGACAAAACTCAGTTTACAGTGGTACAAGAGGGATAGTGCAGGGGGAAGGGTAGTTCTCATTGTGTAGTTTATTTAGGGTTCTATAGTTAGTAACTTCATGGAAGGACTCAAGATCTCTTAGGCTTGGAAACAAGGTTTTTCCCCTTTGTAGCACATTTGTTTTTCTTGCAGTTTCAGGTACATCGTTAGTAGGATTTCTGTATTCTGACTTACCAGCTTTTTGTCTTTCGGGGTTGCTTTTCCCCTTCTTTGATATGCTGCTTTTTTTGATGTAGCATTTAATTGTTGAATATGAGTTAAGATAACTGCTGATAATTTCCAGTTTTATGGTAAATCTTAGAATTTAGATTTCTCGTGTTTTTGTATTGCTGTCACTCCAATGCAAGTACCAGTTTTTCAAACTATTGTGATGTCCTCTTTGTTTTATCTTGTTTGCTTAGAACTGCATTTTATACGAGGATAGGCATATAAGGTTATATGATGCGACTCGTTTGAAGTTATATTTCCTGTCAGATAAAATTGCAATTTAGTATTGCATGCATCTTTTTTCAATACCCTCCTGAGAAGGTAGCTGTGAAAGGCAGATTGAGTTTCTGAGAGTTTTACCGAGATAAAGATCATTCTTTCACCATCACCGGCTATTCAGCTTGATCATAAAGGCCAGCCATCAGGAACTCACCTTTCTGTTAACCCATCATGAGCTTGAAATGAGTTTAGCTTTCTGTTAGCGATGCTGGGGAAGAAAGAGAAGTTTTCGTTTTTTTTTTTTTTTTTTTATAATTCAGTGGGCTGCGTATTGGGAATGGGCGTTGGTGATGATGATGATAATTCAGTGGGCTAGTTGATTTTTGCATTGATTTTTTACAGGGTGTTGACCAGGTTCTGTATTCTCTCTGGCGAAGTAACTATCTTATGTACTTGCTTGCTACTTCGCCATGGATCAGAAACTTTTGATTTGGTCATCATCAGATCCGGAACTTCAGTAAACTTCCCAAAGCTTACCCGCAAATGTTATTGTAGTTGGACAGGGTATTTACTAGCTCTTCAGATAATTAGTATAGTTGGTTTTCTTTATTGGAAGGTTTTTACACCCTTGCTGTGGTCAATATGTGATCACATTTTCTCCTTCCATTTATACTCAAGATCATGTCATGCTTTTGTCCTTGTCAAAACTTTTGGTTTCACTTTGTGGAGCTTAATAGTTTCAAAATTGGGTGATTATGCCTGGTCTGGGGTTTCTAAGCTCTGCGGGGTTCAGTGTCAACCTCTCATACAGCCTATCATCAATTCAACTTTGCCTTCTGTCTTCTTCCTTGCACTGGGTCTCCTTCAACAAGTTTTAGTTCATAGTGAACCAGTTTTGAAGAGAGTAATCTTGAAAATAGGTAGGTAGGAACACAGTGAAAAAGGATTTAACTGTAGGTTTGAACCGAGTGAGACCCCATTGTAGCATAGCTTATTAAATGCCTGAAGTAGCATTCCTAATCTGTTTCCTCGACGAGTTCAAATTATTTTGAGATAATTGCATTAGTGATAGGACATTCACAGGATTTAGTAGTGGCCAGATATAGGTAGAGATATACTGCCATGAACAACTGTTTAGTTCCTCCCAGTGGTAGTATAATCAGTTTAGAAATATCCTTGATGTAATATTAGCTTTCATGCATACTTTGTTATTTGATTCATTCTTTTACAAAAATGCTAGGAAATCAGGTTTTTGCAATCATGTTTTACAATCAGGGTGATGTGGCGTAATCTTGAAAGAATGATGAAACCTCAAAAGAGTTTATGAGTATCTCGAGGTTGTAAAAAACCTTCTCTCATGATGCCACATCATTGTGGTTGTAAAACATGATTGCAAAATCTGATTCCCTAGCCTTGCTCTTCTTTGAATTGTTTTTCAAAGGTGCAAATCTTCCTGATGTCAAAAGCGTTTTGTGTTGGAAAATCTCAGCCTTGTCTGAAATCTTCACAATGTCAAAACACCTTTTGTGTTGGAAATCTCATTTTAGATGTCGGTGAATGGCAACATATGCGAAACCAGTCAACAGTTTCCAGACACCCCGTAAAAGGGTTCTCAAGAAGAACTATTGTGAACACATCCTCTAGATTCCTTGAAATATTTTCCTGGATTATATAAGGTTTGTTGATGTAGAGTCGACATCATGTGACAAGTGATAAGCTCAACCCCACATATTTGGTTGTGTGAATTGAATTCCAAAAGGTAACACAGAAAGTGCTAGAAAAAGCTGTCAAAATCATATAGGGTTGGACGAAAAGTTGCGGTTTATACCCTGCTTGCATGTGAAGGAAACCTACCTCTCTTCAATCAATCTGATTGTTGTGTAGGTGTTTGACCCATCGCGTTCCCCGTCCAGAGCACTCTAGACTTCAGCGGCAGATTCTTGGGCAGATGTCAGATGGTGAGCAACCTCCGTCTGCTCAACTACCAGTTTATCTCGATCCCCCCAAACTCCCCTGAACTCTGTCATCAAATCAGTAGGGGCAGCCAGACCTCCATGAACCCTAAAATGATGGTTTCCTTTCATGTTTTCTTTCCTATGGGTGCTACTAGAATCAAATGGGTTGGGGTTGTCAATCTTAGTATTGATGAGCATAATTCAACTAAGAGCACATGATTAGAAAGCATCATAGAGCATGTTAAAATAAGTTTTATTGTTGTTTCACAACTTATTCATTTTTGCATATTTATTTGTGCCAGTACCATCGAAATATTGAAAGATATTAAAACTGAAACATAAAAATCAGTTTGCGCAACAATTATTGTTCAGACTTTATACATCCTTCTAACAAAAATCTTGGATCCTGTACATAAAATTCTACCAAAATTTCCACAAAGAAACATACATAATTCCTCCTGAATTCCTAAGCATCGACAACAATTGAATCTAGCATTTCTTAAAGCCTAAGCTGTGCGTGTTTTCGACTAAATTTCCTGAAACAAATTCAGGGGTCTTCTTATGCTGCAAGAACTTCCCAAATCAGTTCTGGGTCATAGGATGGTATCCTATCCAGTGAACAACCTCCCATTTCTTCCATGGCTAAAATCGAACCATTCATCCAGCCTAAACCATCACCCTTTGCAATTTCTCCTTCCGAAACACTTGGTGATGGAGTGTCGTTGCCCCAGGTATCACTAAGAATGTCTATTGAAGACATTGATGATGATGATGATAACGATGAAGAAAAATTAACCAAGTTTACATTCTTGTTCTCACTAAATGAACCACCACTAACATTACTTTCATTATCACCACCACCATTAGTAGTGTTGACACTAATGCTGCGCTTCTTATTTTCCTTTTTCCTTCTCAACTTCTGGCAAGTCGCCTGAATCTTTGCGTCCACTGCAGATTTAAGTGCACCCAATGTAGTACTATTCCCAAACTTGAACGTATTTTCTTCTTTCAAATTTGGAAAATTCAAGCGCGCATATTCCCCTCGTAGTTTATACGCTGCACAATCATATGCGTACGCCGCTGCCTCGGCCGAATCATAAGTGCCTAGCCACACCCTGGACCTGTTTTGTGGTAGCCTAATCTCAGCAACCCATTTACCCCAATGCCTTTGCCTCACTCCCCTATACAGCTTCTTTTTCCGAGTGTTCATATATGAGTTAGTTTCTTGTATTCTACTACTGACTGTGTTCGTAATGCCGTTCTCCAAGCTGAACCTCTGTAGGAGCTCCGTCTGCCCAAGGTAGACCGAAGAACCTAATGGTTGGGACGTTTCTTTATACACTGAAGTAGAAAGATCTTCTAAATGGGTGAAGATTGCATCCAATGGATTCTTTCCGCCTCTTATTAGAAGTTCTGATAAAGAGTTACGGATGTCGATGTTGTTGCTGCTTGAGAAGGCGAATGGTAAGTTTGTTGCTTGAGTTCCAGCCATATTTTCAAAGGGTTGTCGCAGGAGAATCCAGGGATTTGATTGTGGTCACTGAAATGTAACTTTGATGAGAAAAGTCGATAAAAAGAGCTTTGTAAGAAAAAAACAGAGCAGAAACAGAGAGTTCTCAAGGAGAAAAACAGGGGAGAAACAGAGCTTGTGTGAAGTGAGAATGAGAGACAGGAAATTGAATAGATTTGTGAGTACCTTTGCTTCTGCTCCCTTGCACTTATAAAGTCTTAGTGAATTTTTAATGACAAAAATACCCTTTTCAATTTTATTCTTAAAAGAGTTAAAGGTAAGGAAAACGAAGTTTGGAAGTAATACAATAATGTAATGGTAATGGATCACAACCAGTATGAACACAATGTAAAAAGTCTAATATTTTCAAGGTGAGAAGTCTAAGAAGGTAAAATTCAATTATCAAACATGTGAGAGTAACCGACATCTTAGAAAAGCTTGTACCAAGTCCACGGGCGGATCCACTCCTTGGATAAGGGGGTCCCTTAGGTTTTGTAAAAAAATTATTAAAGTAGTTAAAATTTCACTATCGCCCCTCTTTGAAAATTTATATTGCCCTTCTTGAAATTTCATATTGCTCCCTCTTATAAAAAAAACATCATAGATCCCAAATCACAAGAGAAATTGAGCCTTTTGTGTCTGCGTCTGCGCTTGTGTCTTGCGATATTTTCTTCATCTCCGTCTGAAACAGGTGAGTTTGTTTGATGTTTTTATTTCTCCATCTCCGACTTGTTGATTTTATGCCCTGGTCTTGCAATAAAAATTTCGATGAATTTCTGAAACCTAAATTCCTGAATTTAATATAGTTTTTCATGTCAACCGATTCAGAGATTCTCCATCTAATATTACAACTAACATGAAAAGAAGAAACAATGACAAACCTACATGTCCGATGAATGTTGTGTCAATTAAAAAAGCAATTGGATCAGCTGCTAAAGCCATTGTAGTAGGCAATACAATATGAAATATCTCCAAGCCAATCTCATCATTCTTGAAAACAATCTCACAATAAGCCTTAATGATCTTTATATAAAAGCAAAAAAAATGTTCTACATATAATGTCACTAAGCAATCAATCTAACACTCAAAGACAAACACACCCCATACACACAACATGTATACATTCCACACTACATACATAACCTGTTTGCAATGTACAGAAAAATTGAAATTTTTATGTTGTATATCTTCATCAGTTAAACAAAACTCAGAAAAGAAGACAAACTTTGATGCCTTTACTAATTTCTTGGAAACTTCTTATATAAAGGACATCTTTTATGTTGTATATCGAGGAAATTTCTTGAAAATGTTACATATTTTTTTGCCCCCCTTTGTCTGCAATCCTGGTCCAAGTCAAAGCTCAATTTTCACAAAACTACATATCGCTCGACGAATTCAATACTTGACCATGTTACTCAAGTTTGGACACCTACGAGTGCTTTGATAACACAAAGACCTGATCTTTTGAAAGCGAAAAAAAAGTTTTTGTTGCACACTGATGTTTCAAAGCTTAGGATTACACTAATAATGTTGCTTCAAAATATTAAAACTTTCTTCATTGGCTTTATATTTCTAGCCTAGAAAGAAAAAGTAAATTATAAATAAATAAAAAATAAAATAACATAACAGGGGCAATTTTGTCAATACACCATTATAAAATCTCTGTTCCTCTTGGAGCAATTGATAAGGTCCTACGTGTGAGGACCGTAGTAGTTGACTGGTTCTAAAAGCCTAAAAAATACCTTTTTGAATTAAATGCTGCCACCAGCTACTATCTAAGCATGTTGATATTGAAATACATGGATTGGTGGTTTTGTTGAAAAATTTGGCTTAACTTTATACTCAAAATCTTCCAATTTTGGTCCTACATGTTCCATCAATCCATGTTTAATATCTGAGAAAACATGTGCTAATTGAGGGTTAGTGAGAGGTAATAGTCCCTGTGATTTTCATGTTAATTATCAGTTGATGGTTTAGAGATGCAATAGATCTTGTGATTTTTACGTCACCGATTGATGGTTTATATAGTATATTTTTAATGAGACTGGTAAAACGTGGAGTTGAATTTAGAACCTTAGACTTGTGATATCATTAGTCACTGTCTGGCTTATCGCTCAGATGTATATGTTTTTTTTTATTTGAAGGTCTAAGGGATGACAATCAATAATATATGCATCATAAACTATGATGAGTAACCAGTAAGAACATGAGAATCACATACTTCATTGACACTTGATTGTTCTTACTATGGATAATATGTTTCTTCTTCTCTCTTCTTTTTGTTTATTTAATATTTTGTATATCAGAGACTCCGTATAAATTGATCCCTCTTTTCTTTAGTGAATTTGTACGTGTTGGATTGATTGAAGCACAAAGAAACTCAAAGGATAATAGGTCGAAAGGAGATTAGTAAAAATTGTAAAGCGGAAATGATTAGTTTCACTTAGGTCTCCATAACAAGAAACAATTTCTTATTCTAGGGTTTAAAGGTAGCTTATGAAATCTTAATCCATCATTATGACTTGTTATGCAGATAAACACTAGGGTTTGATTGATTCAATGAAGGCATCAATTGGATCATTGAGATTGACCAAAAATATTTTCTCAACCCAAAACTTTATAAGATAATTAGGTGGTCATGAATGAAACGAAACTCTTCATCACATCAAAGTGGGCTCCTCTTACTTAATTTCCAAAAGGTTAAACCGAAAGGCTTATGAAAGCTGTCAGGGTCATCTATTATTGGATAAAGATTTGCTCCCTCCATGTTTTGATTTTTAGTTGAAATTATCTACTTTTCTTGCAATTTCACTAATTAGTTTCAATGGTTAATCTTTAGTGATTTTGCTAGTGTTTAGTTAGCTAAAAGGACATTAGAATGATATCCTGAAATACTCACTTGGTATGTGATTTTGAAAATTTACTTATAAGTGGGCTCTGATTGAGAACTTAAAAGAATTGGCGGGTTCCAACTTGCTTCTAAATGTAGGTGTTGTACTCAATTTGGGGAGAAAACTATCAAGCATCTTTTCTTGGAGGGTGAATTAGCAATAAGAGTGTTGAGACATTTTGAATTAGTGTTTGATATACACGTACATACACCGGTTGAAGTTTATACCATGTTAAAGGCGTGGTTTAGGAAGGCGACTAAATTATCCTTATCTGGTACTCTCATTCATCTCACCCCTCTATTTATCATATGAGAAATTTGGATCCAGAGAAACAAAAAGCTTTATGAAGGAAATGAATAGTCGTCATGCTATGTGATTATAAAAGTTTATTACCGGATAAAATGTGTGTCAAAAATTTTCGTTCTGAAAGCAAGGGAAGCCAATGGTGATTTGCTGCGTAGATTGGGTATTCAGCAAAAAATGGTAGAAGTGCTTCCTCCCTGGGTGATTTACTGAGTTTTCCCTCCTACAAGATGGTATGCGCTAAACGTAGATGGTTCTTGCATGACAAATAATACTTCTGGAGGTTTTGTGATAAAAAATGAAGATGACAGTTTTGTGGCAGCCTGACAATGTTATTTTGGTGAAGGATCAAATAATTCAGCAGAAACCAGGGCCTTGCTTGAAGGCTTGAGATTTTGTAAAGATGAGGGAGTCCGAAAATGCATGATTCAAACGGATTCTATGTTTGTTAAACAATGGATTCTTCAAGAAGCGAGTTATACCTTGGTTTCTTGATAACTGGTGGAAGGAGATTAGAGAGATGTGCAATGCTTTGGTGTGGCACTGTATCCATGTTTTCAAGGAGACTAATTCTGTGGCGGATGTGTTGGCTAGATTGGCGCAAGTAGAGCATATGCCAACTTTGTTTTTTGCTCACTTCTTAGTATGCCAATTGGCTACTTTGGTTTTTCTAAGTGATTGCTAGTGGGTCTTTTGGTTTCAAGTTTTGATAGCTAGCTTTTAGTTGTTGTTTGAAGCAATTTTGATAGGGTTGCTTGGACTCTGGAGCCTGTCCTTTGGATAGGTAATTTGTCTAGCTTGTTGCTTAGTTTTTAATACGGGTAAAGTTGTAATGTACCCTCGATTAGTTTGTAAATCAATTTTTTTTGATAAGTAATAAAGGTCTGGCATAAAAAAATAGGAATAAAGGTTGTAAAGTTGTAATGTACCCTCGGGAATGGGCTTTGATGATGATGATGAATAAAGGTCTGGCATAAAAAAAATAAAATTGGGAAAATGTTTCTTAAAAAAAAAAAAAAACTTATAACTCCCATTCAAATGATTTACATTCTACACTGCTAAGATCCAAGTTATAAAATTACTAGTCTACTCTTAGTGAATTTTTTAATGACAAAAATACCCTTTTCAATTTTATTCTTAAAGAGTGAAAGGTTACAATGTCAAAACTCAAATGAAAGGAAGTTTGGAAGTAATACAATGATGTAACGGTGATGGATCACAACCAGAATGAAATATGAACACAATGTAAAAAGTCCAATATTTTCAAGGTGAGAAGTCTAAGAAGGTCAAATTCAATTATCAAACATGTGAGAGTACCCGACATCTTTGAAAAGCTTGTATCAAGTCAAGGCTCAACTTTTTACAAAACTACATGTCGCTCGATGAATTTAGTACCTGACCATGTTACTCATGTTTGGACGCCGATGAGTGCTTTGATAACACAAAGACCTGATCATTTGGAAGCCAAAAAAAAGGTTTTTGTTGCACACTGATGTTTCAAAGCTTAGGTTTACACTAATAATGTTGCTTCAAAATATTAAAACTTTCTTTATTGGCTTTATATTTCTAGCTTAGAAAGAAAAAGTAAATTATAAATAAATAAAAAAATAACATAACAGGGGCAATTTTGTCAATACACCATTATCAAATCTCAGTGTCCTCTTGGAGCAATTGATAAGGTCCTACGCGTAGAAGTTGACTGGTTCTCAAAGCTAAGAAAACACCTTTTTGAATTAAATGCTTCCACCAATGCTATCTAAGCATGCTGATATTGAAATCTGGACAGGTGGTTTTGTTGAAAATTTTGGCTTAACTTTATACTCAAAATCTTCCAATTTTGGGCCTACATGTTCCATCAATCCATGTTGTTTAATATCTGATAAAACATGTACTAATTGAGGGTTAGTGGGAGGTAAAAGTCCCTGTGATTTTCATGTCAATTATCAGTTGATGGTTTAGAGAGGTAATAGATCTTGTGATTTTTACCTCACCCATTGATGGTTTATACTACTTAGTATATTTTTAATGAGACTGGTAAAACGTGGAGTTGAATTTTGAACCTTAAATTTGTGATATCATTAGTCACTGTCTGGCTTATCGCTCAAATGTATATGTTTTGTTTTTTTTTGAAGATGTAAGGCATGACAATCAATAATATATGCATCACAAACTACGATAAGTAACCAGCAAGAACATGAGAATCACATACTTCATTGATACTTAATTGTTCTTAATATGGATAATATGTTTCTTCTTGTCTCATCTTTTTGTTTATTTAATATTTTGTATATAAGAGACTCTCCCTCACTCTTTCCCTCGCTACCTAGAAGGGCTCCTCTTTTCTTTAGTGAAGTTGTACATGTCGGATTGATTGAAGCACAAAGAAACTCAAAGGATAATAGGTCGTTGAAAGGAGGATTAGCAAAAAATTGTAAAGTGGAAATGATTAGTTTCACTTAGGTCTCCATAACAAGACACAATTTCTTATTCTAGGGTTTAAAGGTAGCTTATGAAATCTTAATCCATCATTATGACTTGTTATGCAGATAAACACTAGGGTTTGATTGATTCAACGAAGGCATCAATTGGATCATTGAGATTGACCAAAATATTTTCTCAACCCAAAACTTTATAAGATACTTAGGTGGTCATGAATGAAACGAAACTCTTCATCACATCAAAGTGGGCTCCTCTTGCTTAATTTCCAAAAGGTGAAACCGAAAGGCTTATGAAAGCTGTCAGGGTCATCTATTATTGTATAAAGATTTGCCTTCACATTTGCATGTGAAACCACCCTCCAAGTTTTGATTTTTAGTTGAAATTATCTACTTTTCTTGCAATTTCACTAATTAGTTTCAATGGTTAATCTTTAGTGATTGTTTAGTTAGCTGAAAGGACATTAGAATGGTAACCCTGAAATAGTCACTTGGTATGTGATTTTGAAATTTTACTTATAAGTCGACTCTGATTTGACTTATCACTCCCATTAAAATGATTTACATTCTACACTGCTAAGATCCAAGTTAAAAAATTACTAGTCTACTCTTGCAACAGTTTGAATACTGAAGAGTTTTGGTTAGTTCTTAACAAGTAGAATAAAGCCTTAAGAGCCTCAAAGTGTATTTAACTTCGATTGGATTCACATCACCATTTTCACCAAGGTTGGAAATTTCACAGCTGAAGATATAGTTTCTCGTAATCTAGGATGTATTGTCTATGATTTAAGGTCAAACACTTCGAATAATGTTCTAGCAATTAAGTTCTTAACACTGGAACCTAGACAATTTGGACTTGGCTTTGTCATGGGACATCAAAGCAACTAAGCTAGAGTTGGTTGACTATTTTCCGACCAAGGCTTAAGAGTAAGATATTATTAGCTAGGCTAATTCTAAGGGGCGAGGAAACGCGACTCCCTCCCCTCGCGCGTTTCCTCGCCGCCTAGAAGGTCTATATTAGCTATGGTTCTAGATAAAAGGTTATGATCAAGCCTGGCTCTGACCAGGTGCGAGCAGTGCAATCGCACATGGCCCCGAGATTTGAGTAGTGCAATCGCACACCATCCAAGCACCAAACTGGCATCAAGGATTAGGCACTGTAGATTAGACTTGTTTTTTTTTTTTTTTTCCCAATCTCATAGAAAGTCTAGTTCAAGTCTTACCCCATTTTCTAATTGTTGTTGATTTTTTTTTAAAAGTATATTAAAGAGACGTGTATTCAATTTTCATAGTCTTCACATAAGACCCCTAAAATCTCAAACACGACATTGGTTATAATGTGATATTTTTGCACCTTCAGGGAGGGTAGTTTCGTTGACACTTGATAAAAATGAAAATTTTGGTTTTATATGAAGAAGTCTTAACCAACGTTTGTAGATGAAAAGGAAAGAGAGAGAAAAGACTTGGTCTCTGCAGCAACACAACAAGAGCTTTACTTATCAGGGTGGTGGGTAGTGGTCCAAGCTGCTTTGCTGCTTCTCTTCCATTGTGCACTCTGTCGTGTCTATGAAGAACATGGGCTGCCTGCCTCCACAAGCCTCACAACCACACATACACCTTCATCCATCATTTGCAAAATTTGCATCAGTTTTCACGTATAGCTTACATCTAACATCGCCATATCCTTTTGGATAAGGTCGACAACCATTCTGGACTATTTAGTAAGACGGGTTCAATTTTAATGGCAATCAATTTGAAGGTCCAAGCACAATAAACAGAACGGCGCAACTACCATCAAATCTCCATTCACCTTATTTTTGGTTTGGAGATTGGTTAATTATTTTGCATGACACTTGAGGTAAAATATATGGTGATATAAATCAAAGGTGAAAACTCTGAAACAAAAGTTTTAGAACTTTTTTTAAAATTTTTTTTTTTTAATTGTAACCTCCAGTGGGGAGGGACAACTATGGGATGTCAGACCTTTATTACTTATCAAAAAATTGAATTACAAACTAAACGGAGAACATTACGACTTTACCCGTATTCAAAACCACATCAAAATAGACTTAGACAAATACTGTACTCTGTTTTATACTTGTCAAAACAGAGCAAACAAAACATAAAGTACTCTATCAAGATTAAAAACTGCTCCAAGTCATGCCAACACTTCAAGCTTTCCAACCATGCTATTTGCAAATTACCGCATGCAACTTGCAAGAAAGCCCCTTGCAAGCCCCATTTGCAATTTGCAATTAAAACTACCCAAGCCATTATGCCCAAAACATTTGTTCAACTTGAAACCAACCTGCAAAAACATGACCCAAACCATGCCAAACATATTCTAGACAACACCAGCATCATCTACTGAGTCCCATCGAATTAGCGCAAACAAATCTCTACCCAAGCAGCTGCAATTCCGCAAAATAAATCGCTCTGTCCAGCAGGAATAACCCTGTCCAGCAGGACAGAGAACACTGTCCAGACTAGAGTATCACACTCTGTCCAGCGATACAGTCCACGCTGTCCATAGAATTCAACTGTCTTGAGACCGCACCATACCTATTCAACGAACACAGGCATTGCTGCTCCTGATCATATCACATCTTTGAAATAAAACCCGCAGTTTGTCCAGTCTGTCTCCCTTTCAAAACAGGGTATCTCCCCTGTTTTTCCAGATACATTCTGCTCCAATTCCTCCCCGCAGTTCCAACATACTCGCCGAAATGATTCCTGCGATCCTCAGACTGCCATAACCAAATTGTATCAACGATAACCATGCTCATTTAACAGTCAGAAGTCTAAGGTATGCCGTCTTATTCTTGTCAAGAATAATTAGCGACTTTATTCGTTTAGGAAGCGATCCCCACGAATAAGTATGAGACATTTGCTCCCTTTGTGCCAAACTAGCCAAGGCGTCCGCCACTGAGTTCGTCTCTCTGAACACATGAATGCAATACCATCCAGTATCCTTAATCATCTCCCGTATTTCCCTCCACCAATTGCTAAGGAACCAAGGTATCTTTGTTTTTTGGGAAAACCATTGTTTAACCACCATGGAATCCGTTTGAATGACGCATGGTCGGACACCCTGGTCAACACAAAATCTCAAGCCTTCAAGCAAAGCCCTCGTTTCTGCTGAATTATTTGTTCCTTCTCCGAAAAAACATTGTCTAGCCACCACAAAATTACCCTCTTCATTTCTAATAACGAAACCTCCAGAAGTAGTCGTCTCCTTGCAAGATCCATCTACATTGAGCACATACCATCCCATAGGAGGAAAATTCCAATACACCGCCCGGGGAGGAATCATGGTTACTTTTGGTTCCTGGATACCCAATCTATTGAGCAAAGCCCCATTAGTGTCCTTTGATTTAGGAGTAAAAAATTTTGCAACACATTTAATCCAGTGATACACTTTAATGATCACATAGCTTGACGAGCACTCCTTTCCGTCATAAAGTTTTCTGTTTCGCTGAATCCAAAGCTCCCATAAAATAAAAAGAGGAGTGAGATGAATGAGGGTAACTGATAATGTAGATTTCCTCGCCTTCCTAAACCACGCCTTTAACATGGTAAATACTTCAACCGGTCTATGTACGTGAATGTCAAAAATCAAGTCAAAATGTCTCCACACTCTGCTTGCTAATTCACCCTCCAAGAAAAGATGTTTTATTGTTTCCTCCTTAGATTGAACACAACAACCACATTTAGAAGCCAGCTGGAGCCCAATTCTTCTAATTTCACCATCTAAGGGAATAGCCCTTTTAATAATTTTCCATGTGAAAACAGAAATTTTCGAAGGCAATAGAGGATGCCAGATCGAATTCCAGAAATCATCAGGTGTCTCTCTGCCACCTAGAATTTTACAAACCGAGCTGATAGAGAATATACCATCATTATTGGGTATCCAAATTCTAGTGTCTCGATCGCCATCATTGCCTTTCACTATCGTCTTGTAAGTCTCTTGAGCTTGTCTTTGCATTCCCGGGGTTAACCTTATGAAATTATCCCTGCCCATTTGCCTTAAGGAAGGCCAAATATCATTAGTCTCCGCTTCCTCATTTCTTGTAAATATTGCATCCTTAGCCCAATGTTCTTCAAAGAAATTGACTCTACCTCTAGTAATCCTCCAAGTGGAATTTTTCACGATAAAATTTTTATGCACCAACAACTCTTTCATAAACGGTGAGGCCCCAGCTTTAAGCTCCTGTTTTCGGATTGGTACCCCTGCCTAAAAATATTTATTTCGTAAGAATTTTGCCCATAAAGAGTTGGTGTTTATCAGATTCCAAATGGATTTAACTCGAAAAGCTTTTATAGTATCGTCCAGACTTCTAACATTTAATCCACCTTCTTCCTTAGTAACATTGATTTTATGCCATGCAATCCATTTCCGCTTATGTCTCCCTTCATGATCTCCCCAAAAGAAATCTGCAATCATTTTCTGAATAGAATGCAAGACCTTCATAGGGACCACTGTAGCTGCTATAGTGTAAATCGGCATAGACAAAAGAACATGTCGGATCAATGTCAATCTTCCCCCAGGCGACAATAGTCGGGATTTCCAGCCTTGAATTCTATTGTGGATCTTATTTACCAAATCATCATAGTAAGAAATTTTGCATCTGCCTTGATAAATGGGAACTCCAAGGTATGTAAACGGGGACTGTTTGTAAGAGAAGCCTGTCCATAATTTGATCATAATTAGTTTTTCGGCACTAACTTTCTCATCAATCATGAACGAACTTTTCCCAGTATTAATTTTCTCGCCTGAAGCCCGACAGTATCTATCAATAAACTTCATACATCCTGCAATGGATTTTTTCCTACTATTCAAGAAAACTAGTGAATCATCAGCATATAAGAGATGAGTAATCGGGGAGGCCGTCATGGGCGCGTGATAAAATCCAATTTCCCCTCTACGAAAAGCTCTAGTGAGTCCTCTACTTAGAACTTCAGCAGCAATAACAAAGAGTAAGGGGGAGAGAGGGTCACCTTGTCTAAGACCCCTAGAAGATCTGAAATATCCGTCATACTTGCCTTGCATCAACACCGAGAATCCACATTGAGTTACGCAATTTGAGATCAAATGACATATTCTGTTATTAAAACCAAATTTATGAACAACCGCCAAGAGAAATCCCCATTCAATTCTGTCATACGCCTTTTCCATGTCCAGCTTGAAAATTACGTTGTTCCCCATCACTTTTTTGCCAATCTCCCTCATTAATTCTTGTGCCAAGCCAATGTTTTCCGAGATAAGTCTCCCTTGGACGAAAGCCCCCTGCTCTAAAGATATAATATTTGGGAGTATCTTACCCAACCTCAAACATAGGATTTTACTAAAAATTTTATAAACCACGTTGCACAAGCTGATAGGTCTAAAATCAGAATAATATACAGGCTCTTCAATTTTAGGAATAAGAGCTAAGAAATTGGAGGAGAAGCTACCTGGCATCGCTTGGCAATCAAAAAATTCCTTCGCGGCTTTCCAAATATCCAGACCAATAATGTCCCAACATCTGTGAAAGAAACCGACTGTAAAGCCATCTGGGCCCGGTGCACTATCATGTGGAATGCTAAAAGCTGCTTGTCGGACTTCCTCTAAATTCGGAGACTTCATGATCGAATCACAGTCCTCCTCCCTTATCAAGCTCGGAATGCACTCCATGAGTTCTAGATCCTCTTGATATCCTCCTGCTGAAAGCAAAGCTTCAAAAAAATTATTCGCTTCCAACATAATAACTCTCGGATCCGTGATTAACGTCCCTGCCCTGTCATAGATTTTTGTGATCGCTCTTCTTTTTTGTTTGGTTTTGACGGAAACAAAGAAAAATTTTGTGCATGCATCTCCTTCTTTGAATTCCTTTTCTCCTGATTTTTGTTGCCAGTAAATTTCTTCTCTTATCAGCGCCATTTTGAGTTCAGCCTGACATCTATTTAGATTAACCATATCATTTGTATCCCAACCTTGCATTAAACTGAATTCCAATTGTGCAATATCATCCTCCAATCCTCTAATGGTATTGAATAAGTTGCCGAAAGTTTCTCTATTCCATATTTTCAGAGCTCCTCTAAGGCGCTTAAGTTTAGTAGCCACAATATACATGTCCCCAAAACCACCTACCGGAGAGTTCCAATTGCTGTCCACAAATCCCAAAAAATCATCATGAGTTAACCACATATTTTGCAATCTGAATGGGGACATACCCGCCCTCTGTGTCAAAGGCAAAGAAAGAAGCAATGGTGCGTGATCAGAGCATGCTCTAAGGAGATGATCGACCCGAGAATGCTGCATAAGAGTAATCCAGTCTGCATTACCCAAAAAACGATCCAATCGAGCCCAGGTTCTGTCGTCCCCTCTTTGGTTGTTACACCAAGTATATTTTGGTCCTTCAAACCCACAATCTGTAAGTCCACAGCTCGATATACATCTAGAAAAGTCTGATATTGCCATTTGATTAGGAGGACGTCCGCCTAATTTTTCTCGCTTTCTACAATGACATTAAAGTAGCCGCCAATGGTCCAAGCTTCATTCATACCCATTGCAATGTGCTCCATGTCCTCCCATAAGTTTCGTCTCTCCTGTACTGAACATTTTGCATATACAAAGGAAGTATAGAAAACAATATTGGAAAAAAGAATAGTAACCTTACAATGGATCAGTTGATCGGTGCGAATTAGTATGTCCACTTGTAGGTTATTATCCCAGAAGAGCCATATTTTTCCTCCTACTTCCTCATTCGTTGCAAAGCAAGGCAGACTCACTTTGCCTGCAATCTCCATGTGCCTTGAAGCTTGGATCATCGGTTCCGCAATGGCAAGCATCTTAACATTGTTATCTTTAACCAGCTTTTTTAATCTGCAACGGGTCGCCCGGTTACCAACTCCTCGTGCATTCCAGAACATTATGTTATCTATCATTAGGAACACCTGGGGTAGTCATGTTTCGTGTCACTCTCTGGCTCCCCCCCGCGGGTCCATTCTTTGAACTCTTCTTTTTACCTTTCGTCTTCGCTTCGTCAGAATGATGACCTGTCTCAACCATGTTATTAGAAGACGTATTTGCATACGACTCCTCATCCGACAAAGCATGATTTCCTGAATTGATGCATCCTGCCTGCCTCGTCAAGTTCTGAGCATTAAACGTTGCTACCTGTGCTTGAATGTTGTCGGCATGCAATCTCAATGGAAAGTAGGTTCCAGCTCCCTGCGGCTGTTGCAGAAATTGAGCACCCTGTTTCATTGTTAAGCTAGTACCCTGCTGTCCAAAATTATCCAGTGCATTGGCCCCTGAATCTAGCGAAACAATTTTGTGTATCCCTGAGGCAGGATGCGCCAAGCTGTCCCCTGTTTGTTGCGTCACATCTACCCTGTTTGGATCCCCTGTTTCTTGTCTCTCTTCGATCAATCTGTCCTCTGTTTCATGCTGCGCAGCAGCTCTGTTTGTGCCCCCTGGATTCGTAAAAAATGTTGCCTGTAAGGACAGCTGGTCCTCTGTTTAAGCAAGCTTAGACTGACCTTGTTCATTCTCTGAACTACTGTCTGCCACAAAAGGGACCATCCACAACGGTGCCGCTTTAGTATTTCCGTCTTCAGATTTTGCTTCATAACATTTTTCTCTCGACCTTGCCAATCGTATTTCATTGGGTGTGTAGCCAGCCCCCTTTGAAATATCTTGTGTATTTTCAACGTCATCCTTTGTCACCCTTGTGTGTTGTTCCACCGGCTGGTTAGCTTCTTGTGTTTGTATTTTTTCTTCATTACCTTCTCCAACTCCTTCCGAATGTTCTTCCGCAAGAACCCTGTATTTGTTAGAAGATATCACATTGTCGGATTCCTCTCCCCTTGTTTTCTCCTTGGTTTCTTTTTCACGTTCACTGCTGATCTCAACTCCTTGCGAATTTTTGGCTCCGCTAATCCCTATAGTTCCATTAGCTGTCGTCACTTTTTTAACCACCGGGACATACATTTGCTTCGGCTCTTGGGTATCTTGCATCCCTTCAACCATATTTTGTTTTTGCTTGGACTTATCTAGAGATTTAAATTCTTTATAGGGATCTCCCACAGATTTTGGTTTTTCGCTCTTCCTTCCAACCAATTTTCTACAGTAATCCTTCTCATGGCCAATTAAGGAGCAATGGTCACAGTAGTTGAATCCAGGGTACTCAATTTTTTGCCAATATCCTCCATATTTTGGGCTCTCAAGCCATATCTTATGTGGGAGAGGTTTAGATACTTCCATCTCAACACACATACGAGCGACCTTTGGGCGAGCAAAGTATCTTGTACCATCATCAATCCGAAGAAAATTACCAAAGGAATCTCCAATCGCCTTCATGATTGCCGGGAGAAAAAAGGCGATTGGAAGATTAGGGAGTTCAATCCATAATGGAGCCAATTCTGGGTCCGCCCGTAGACTAAAACCTGGATGCCAACGAAACATTTTATATCGAACTCCACGAATAGTAAAGGATTCCTTGGATAACACTTTCTTGACTTCTTCTTCAGATTGTAAGTAAACCATCACATGCCTAGGATCAATAAGACCCATTACGAACTCTCCGGATATCCCCCAAGATCTATGAATGGAGTCTCTTATCGAATCTAACGACGGCCTGAAACTTGAGAACTTCATAACAACAATATGATTAGAAACATGAGACTCACCTCTTGCAACATCCGAATCAGATAGCCTCAGAGCCGGATTTCCGTCTTTCCTAAAGGTGGTGGAATCTGTCTGTTTATCGTCAAGGTCATCTTTTATCGCCTTCCCAAGAACATGTGCAAAGGAACGCCTAGAAGGTCCATTCTCCTCCTTGCCAGCCGCAGGGGCAGCCCCCTTGGCTGGCTGTGTCGCCGCCATGAAGAAACCTAGTCACCTCCACAATGGGACTAGATCTACTCCCTGGATATTGACAGCAAAGATTGAAAGAGACCAACCCGACAAAACCCAGCCAGCCCTTGAAGAATCAACTTTCAGGAACGATCAAGAAGCAAATCGATTTAGTAATCGACGTCCAGGAACTGATACGTCCAGAAGCGAACCAGATCGATTGACCAACTCACCGTCCAGGGAATCAACAAACCTTCCAGGAAACAGCAACTCGTCCAGGGAACAAATCCAGGATCGAAAAAGAAGTCGCCGTCCAGGAGCAGCAACTCGTCCTGGACACAAAAATCGTTCTGGAGATAAACAATCCAGGGAATCAAACACTCGTCCAGGAAGCAAACAGTCCAGGAATCAAACCGACCATGCAACAGCCGTCCTGCAACTCGTCGGCCAGAGGGTGGCGGCAGCTGTAGGGTTTGTGCTGTTCAATGGTGGAGATGTACTCCCAAGATCTTGGAACGGTTAAGATTGAAGGAGAAAAAACTGAAATTTTTTCCAGTTTTGCCCCTGAATTCGCCTCAGAGCAGCAAAAAAGTTTTAGAACTAGCTAGGCGCCTATGACCATAGTTGTAAAGAGGTCTACCTAGGTGATCGTCATGAGCTATATCCTATACTAAAACCGGCTTTTGTTGCTACCATCCTTCTGTATATAACTTGAGCTCACCAGCCAAACCCTATAATTTGCAAAATTGACCTGTTATCGAATGAGGATTTGGTTATAGCCGACTAAAAATAACCTTAGCAAATAGTAGTTTGAGACCGAGTCCATTGATATCCAAAGTCTTCTAGTAGCTCATCAAGCATAATAGGGTATCCTTTCGTTTCAAGATTTGTTTGGCAACGGAAGGTTGTGGTTTTGGCATGACTAATGAAGCTGCAGGGATTGTTCTTTATATTTGGCTGTCTTAAGTTAGGTCTCTCTTGTCTTGACTTTAAGTCGGGTAAAGTTGTAACGTACCCCGATTCAGTTGTAAATCAATTTTTTTGACTAGTAATAAATGTCTAACATCCCATAGCTGTCGCTCCCTTTCGAAGGTTTAATTAAAAAAAGAAGAAAAGAAAGCATGATGGGGTTGGATCATACCTTTCATCCATACATTCAAGCCTCTTTGGTTGATTGTGTGACCCACATTGCCTTTTGGTTTTAAGGAGTGTGTCTAATAAATTAATAGTTAGACGCTTTAACACTCAATTATCAAGTTCTAAGCAAATCTATCACAGAAACCGGATTTTTCAGTCATTTTCTATACATGTAGAAGCAAACGGAAACATGGTATTCAGTTTTACATATGTAATATCATGAGTCCTTTGAAACGAAACACAAACGCGAAAAACATAGACTCCCAAACTTGGGATTTCAGATGACGTACACGAATGAGGTAGTGAATATGAATTTTTTTATTATTATTATATATTTTTTTAAGTTAACCTCTGAGAGGGAGGGGTAACTATGGAATGCCGGATCTTTATTACTTAATAAAAAAGATTTGTACATTGGTCGACGAGGATACATGACAACTTTACCCAAAACGTACGAAATAAAGTTAAAACAATACCTTGAAAACCAAATCTACCCAGGCTAACCCAAAAAACCCAAAATAAAAACCAGCTTGCATTAAAACTATTACCTCCAGCTCCAAAATCATGCCACCAAAATCTATGCACGCCTATATCAAACCTCACACTCATCCTCAAAACTGCAGCTGCCAAACAGTTCCCGGCATGATCCGAAAAGGCGATTGAAATTAGTGCCTAAAAGATCTGCTGTCGTCCTCGGTTGCTGCAGGGTCTGAGAGCAAAACCAATTACAAACATAACTGTTGAGATCAATTATTGTTGCCAGGAGCGGAACTAATACTGCAAGAACATTTGCACACCTATTAAAACTGCTGAAAACAGAAATCTTTACATATTTCAACTCATATCACGAGTCTGAACTCTGAATATAACTTGCGGAATAATGAAAATTGATAGATAATGCTGGAAATCAAATAAATTGAACGATAAAGTAAATTAATGATAAATAAATAAAAGATAAATGAATGAAATAAACTTGTTTTTATCAATCAAATTATTACAATGAACTACCTACTCTTCTATTAAAAAAAAAATCCTAAACCTAATAGGAAACATCTTAATAATAATAGAATTCTTAATACGCTTAAAATACTATTATTGCTAATATTAATAAATAATATTTAAAAAAAATTGAATCTCCAGGAGAGAGGGGCAGCTATGAGATGTCATACCTTTATTACTCATCAAAAATGATTTACAAGCTAATCGAGAGTACGTTACGACTTTGCCCGAATAAAGTTCATCAAAAAACAAAACAACCAAACTCAAGTTAATATTGAAGACCACACCCAATTTTGATCATACCATTCAATGCCGCACCACCACAAAGATTCAAAGACCAAACCATAGCCAAACAAACTTCCATCATAAAAAAAATCCTTGTATTGCAAGATTTTCACATGTAGCAGCAAAACCAAACAGTGATTTCCAATCCAAAACATCTCTAAAGCTCCATAAAAAATCCCCTTAAAAACTGTTAGCCTCCACTCGATCCTACACCAACCTGGCCGCCGAGACTTTGCTTCCCCAGGCCAGTTAAACAGAGCAAGGAGAGCCCAACGAAACAGAACAGGGGATCCTCTGTTTTGACAGAACCAAAACCAGCGCCCCGCTTCAAAAGCTACAGGGGCTCCTCTGTATTGCTTCCAGTGATCCCTTACCTGCCTACCATGTATCACAGGACTACTTCTAAACAAAAACACCTCATTTAAAAAAAAAAAAAAAATTAATTTATTAAATATTTTTAATAAAATTAGGTCGTCGACCATTTTTATTTATTTATAAATTCATGCTCGAAGGCTACATAGTTGACTTATGAGGGTGGTGGGTAGTGGTCCAAGCTGCTTCTCTTCCATGGTTAAATTAATTTATTAACCAACTTTTGTAGATGAAAAGGAAAGAGAGAGAAAAGACTTGGTCTCTGCAGCAACACAACAAGAGCTTTACTTATCAGGGTGGTGGGTAGTGGTCCAAGCTGCTTCTCTTCCATTGTGCACTCTGTCGTGTCTATGAAGAACATGGGCTGCCTGCCTCCACAAGCCTCACAACCACACATACACCTTCATCCATCATTTGCAAAATTTGCATCAGTTTTCACGTATAGCTTACATCTAACATCGCCATATCCTTTTGGATAAGGTCGACAACCATTCTGGACTATTTAGTAAGACGGGTTCAATTTTAATGGCAATCAATTTGAAGGTCCAAGCACAATAAACAGAACGGCGCAACTACCATCAAATCTCCATTCACCTTCTTTTTGGTTTGGAGATTGGTTAATTATTTTGCATGACACTTGAGGTAAAATATATGGTGATATAAATCAAAGGTGAAAACTCGAAACAAAAGTTTTAGAACTAGCTAGGCGCCTATGAACATAGTTGTAAATAGGTCTACCTAGGTGATCGTCATGAGCTATCCTATACTAAAACCGGCTTTTGTTGCTACCATCCCTCTGTATATAACTTGAGCTCACCAGCCAAACCCTATCATTTGCAAAATTGACCTGTTATTGAATGAGGATTTGGTTATAGCCGACTAAAAATAACCTTAGCAAATAGTAGTTTGAGACCGAGTCCAGTGATATCCAAAGTCTTCTAGTAGCTCATCAAGCATGATAGGGTTGGATCATAACTTTCATCCATATATTCAAGCTTCTTTGGTTGTGATGACTTGTGTGACCCACATTGCCTTCTGGTTTTAATGAGCGTGTCTAAGAAATTAATAATTAGACACTTTAACACTTAATTATCAAGGTCTAAGCAAATCCATCACACAATCCTGGATTTTCATTTGTAGAAGCAAACAGAAACAAGCATGGTATTCAGTTTTACACATGTCATATCATGAGTCTGAACGTTGAAGCATGTACACACATTTATTCACAACGTACACATTGAATGTAAAACTTGAAAATTTTGTACAACTAGCAAACTAAGTTATCTACTGTGTACTTTCCTTAATAAGAAAAATATATATCTATATAGGTGACGTACATGGATAATATATGATTGAATATGTAGACGAAGTTCTAGAAAACGTCTGAAATGAGGAGAAAACATGACTTTGATAGTCATCTTCAACCTCAAACTAGTTTTTCTGAGCTCACTCTTTTATTTTAGTTACTTTCTTCAATCTCAAACTAGTTTTTCTCCATTCTCTTATTTTAGTTACTTTGTTTCGAATTTTCTTCTTTGAAACGAAACACAAACACGACAAAACATAGACTCTCAAACTTAGGTTTCAGATGATGTACATGACTGAGGTAGTAGTGAATGTGCATTTGATGTCTCTCTATAAAGAGCTTCAGAGTAAACTATCTAACTCTAATCAATCAATTTAGAGTCTTAATATCCATGAAAGGTTCATTAGGTTATGGATCAGGCCTGCAGTTGTAGCTCATCCACTTGTTGGATCTTTGGCTTCAGTTAAGATGGCCTGTTTGATGCCCATATTGAACACTACCCAGTCTATGGGCCGGAGGGCTTTACAGGGGATCAAATAGTACCTGTAGAACTCCAAACTTGGATTGCCTGATTTGTGTTTGATCCCACATTATATAACTTGTAGTCTAGTGAAAACATAATCTCAGTATAAGTTGTGGCATATCTTAGTAACCCAAAACTGTTATTTCAAGTACTTCAAGCCATAACTCATCGGTTCATCGATTTATCGATCAGCTTGAGTATTACCCAGCTGGATATTGTTTTCTGTGGCAATGGGCTCAACTTTGACTAATTTGAAGTTTGGATATCAACTTACATGTGAACAAACCATTTATCAGTAATGTGATAGAATCCGTCTGGATTTTGGTTTTGCTAAATTTTGAATAGACTGCCTTTCTAAAAACACATTAGCATTATCGTTACATTTCCGTTGTGCTAAACTAAGAATAATTTGTTATCACCCATCGAAAAGCAAATTTGTTGAGGCATGAAAAGTATCGAATTCTTTGTTGTGATTGGATGGCCAATTGATTTGAATTAGGGTTTATGTGCACTAAGCAAGAGATCAAATGTTCTCTACAAAGTCTTTGTTGTTATTTGCACTTTAGCCCCCATTAGTTTATAGATATATTATTTTGACCTCTAGTTGTGGATGTTGAATGATATATTAGCTTAACACCAGTTGTGGATGTTGAATGATCAAGACCGATTTAAAGTTTCACTAATTGTAGCTCAATTGGTCGGACATCTATTCTCCTTGCGAGAGAGGTCACAGGTTTAAGACTCACTCTGACAAAAATAGACCAATTTAAAGAAAAAAATACTTTATGTCCTCTCAATTTTCTCTCTTTAAAAGAAACTGCACAACGACCCAAATCCATTTATGGAACCATATTTATAATATGGTGGTTTCTACATCAAGATCTATATACTTTATATTTATATTTCCTTGAAAATCAATGTCATCATCTTCTTCCAAAGACTGGTTGTGTGACGTTGAATCCTTTGGTCCAACCTCTTTGGTAGTCGAATGTGTGTCATCAAACAACCTCCATAAAAAAGGAGTTTGTGTAATCCCTTTTCTAACTTTCTTCCACAATGCAACATATATATCACCATCATAAAAATAGGTAAAGTTTTTTCAGACCACCATCCTGATTATAATCGGTAAAGAAAACTAAGTACACTTCCTACGAATGCTCTTTGTGGAAGTCCATCTCCCGGTGTGCAAGTGGCTTCTACCCTCACACATCTCTCCAATGTGGAAATGGTGATCTCATCTCTTTCTGGCATGATGTTTGGCGTAGTAACCAATCTTTGAAGGATCTGTTCCCAATGTTGTTTATCATTAACAACAATCAATATGGGAGTGTGAGCAATTTTTGGTCTAACGACAATTCTTGGGATCTTTCCTTTCGAAGACCCCTAAACAGTGGGGAGCTAGAAGAGTTCGCTAATCTAATGCTTATGTTGGATAGACAAATGCTCTCAGAGGGATCTGATAGTTTGGTGTGGAAGGGTAAATGTGTGGGCTTCTCGGTGAAAGAATTTTCGGACATGATGGCTGCATCTCACTATGAGACCCACTCTAACCCCTTCATCTCCTCTCACAAAAATCTGGTATGGGTGAAAAACCTTTTTCCTCAGATTAATTTCTTTAGTTAGTCAGTATTGCATGAGAAGATCTTGACTAAAGATAGGTTAAGGAAAAGAGGAATCCACACATGGAGTCTTTGTGTGCTTTGCAATGAAATTGACGAGACGCTGGACCATTTGATGCTTCATTGCTGTTTCTCCAAATCCATTTGGAGCAGTTTCTTGGCAGAATTTGGTTTGAGTTTGATGTTTCAAGGCTCCATTTTAGATTGGCTAAGTTGGTGGTCTCAAGCTAATCCTTCCCGTCGGGGGGAGTGGTTATGGTGTAGGGTCCCTCATGTTCTCATGTGGTGTGTGTGGAAAGAAAGAAATAAAATGGTATTTGATGGACTCAACAGATCAGAGCACTCTATCTTTATCGAGATTAGAGAATTGCTGTGGAGGATGGGTTCGGCTTGTAATTTGTTTAGGGATTTGGGTTTTGACACTTTCTTGGTGTCTTGGCATTCCTTGATATAGGAATGTTTCTCTTTGTTTTTTGTTTTTTGTTTTTTGTTTTCTGTGCTTTCATTAATAAACATCTTCGTGTTTGACCAAAAATAAAAAAATAAAAAAAATTGGAGGTTTGGCAAGTATTCAACATTCCAAGTACTAGGACAAAAAGGCCACTGATATGGTGATGATCAAACCTTGAACAAGCGTCCATCATTGATTATATTTCTGCAATGAACACATTCTCCCAATCATGCTGGCTCACATTATAAATATTCTCTAACATGCACCATCCAGCCACAACTCACCTACGATCTTCCATTGCCAAGAAGTTCCCAAAATAATTGGTACAATAAGCATCTAATGATCCCATCTTTCAATTTTGCATCATCGTTCACATTTTAATCATGTATACCAAAATGTGTGACAAACCATTTATGTTTCATACCAGACGTTTGATGCTTCAGATCATGATAAGAATGAAACAACTTTCAAAATTTATGGGGTCTTCGTAATTTTCCTTATCAAATATAAGGGTTGGACCCTTTTATGGTAAATGTTAGGTTCGAACCCGTTATATGTGGTTACAACTCCCACACCCCTACTACTGAGCAGGTAGACAATTGGCACCCTTTTTATCTCACTACACCAAATTGACATATTTGTAACAATTTAAAATACAGTAACACTTTTGAGCTATTACAATCCACTAAACAATTTCAAGTCAAAACTAAATTTAGTCAACAAAATGAAAAATAGCTACACAAAAAAAGTGATACAATAAATTAGATCGCCATGAATAGCATCACTTGTAAGCCCATACTATTTGTGGTGATACAATTATTGAATCACTTTGTTTGTGAAAATGTGTAAAATTGCTTTGTAGATTGTTATAGCTCAAAAGTGTTACTATGTTTTTGATTGTTACAAAAATGCCAATTTGATGTAGTGTCTCAATACTAGGCAAACAACAAAAGTCGAAAGGGGTAAACCCTAACTCAAAATCTGAATAAATGTCATGAATAAATGAATAGATTTGGTTCCACCATATCTCAATCAATGTCATGAATAAATTTCTACCTGAATTTGAACCTTTCATTTAAAAAAAATGATGCAAAACTAGTATTATGATTAATGGTATTGATATGAGTATTGCGTACCCAATTTTCATCGAATACTACATTTCTTCTTATTATAAGCTTGATAGTAAGAGGGTTATATAATCTAGCTATATGCTTTGGATTATGTACAATAACTGACAAAAATGCATTTTTCAGATTTTTCATCAAGTTTCTGACGAAAATGAGAGTCTACCAAAGCATAAGCAATACACCCAAAGACTCTTAAGTGACTTACATGTGGTTTTGTGCCACGCCAAGCTTCAACTGGAGTTTGATTCATGACAGCCCTTGTAGGAGAGAGGTTCAATAGATAGACCGATGTTGCCATAGCTTCAGCCCAAAATTGGTTTGATAGCCCCTTTGCTTGTAACATGCTTCTTGCCATTTCCACAACAGTCTGATTCTTCCGCTCAACAACTCCATTTTGCTTCGGAGTGTAAGGAGTCGTCAACTCCCTACGAATGCCATTTCTTTTGCAAAAAAGATCAAATTATTTGGATAAGAACTCTCCACCTCTATCAGTGTGAAGAACTTTGATGTATGATCCACATTGTTTCTCAACCATAGCTTTGAAGTGCCTGAATTTCTCAAATGTTTCTGACTTAGTTTCCAAAAAATAAACCCAACTCATACGGCTACAATCATCAGTAAAGAGCAAGAAATAACTGCTTCCAGCAAAAGACTTAGTTTGCATATATAGGCCCACATAAATCAACATGTATTAATTCAAGACATTTGGAAGCTCTCCAGGCCTTTCCAACTGGAAATGCCTTTTTAGTTTGTTTTCCATATATGCACCCTTCACATAATTCAAGAGAGCTAATTTTCGGTAGTCCAAGAACCATACCTTTTTCAACTAGCAATTTCAGTCCCTTGATGTTTAGATGTCCGTACCTTAAATGCCATAACTTTGACTCATCTTTGCCACTAAAAGCAAGAACAAAATTCCCCATGTTTGAGATGTTGGGATGAAGTTGGCTTGAATAGTCCCACATCAAGTAAGGTGGAGTTGTCACTGAGGTTTATAAGGAGATGGTCCACTCCCTAATAGTAACTAGGCATTTTAAGATAAATCCCCCACACCCGTGGTCCGGATGGTAGGCCCAAGTTGCGGTGTTTAAGTTGGGGACAATATCGTTGCTACATATAGTGGACCTATGTGTGCGCACGTGCTCAGCGCACGCCAACAAGTGGTATCAGAGCCGATGGTTCGGCGGGGACTTGGCAAGTGGTGCAAGGCAGCACCTTGTTTAGGGGATCCGGTGCGAGATAGCGAGCTAGGTAGAGCGTCGCATGTGCGCGGTTCGCCAGATGAATGGATCCAGATTAGGTTCCAGATCCTTGCCAAGAGAAAGTATCATACAAGTTCGGTCGAGGTGGAGTTAGTGTAGTGGTTACGACTAAGGTGGAGCCAACAATGCCAGGATAGCAAACCCGTACACCGAGTGCTACCCACAGGATCATGGTCGCACATGAGACTCGAGGAGGAGGCGTACTTCGAGATGTTGCAGAACAATGGATGGATTGTAGAATGTGTAACGATTCGCGCTAAAGTGGAGATTGTTGGGATGAAGTTGGCTTGAATAGTCCCACATCAAGTAAGGTGGAGTTGTCACTGAGGTTTATAAGGAGATGGTCCACTCCCTAATAGTAACAAGGCCTTTTAAGATAAAAACCCCACACCCGTGGCCCGGATGGTAGGCCCAAGTTGTGGTGTTTAAGTTGGGGACAATATCATTTCTACCTATAGTGGACCTAGGTGCGCGTACGCGCTCAGCGCGCGCCAACAAGAGACTTCTAGTGGGAACATGTTGTTTTGATTCATGTTGATATTGATAATCGTTTGACCTGATTGTTTGTCTTTGATTACACATGCACCATTATCAAATGAGATTGAATACCCACTAGCCATTAGTTTCCCAACACTCAACAAATTATATCCCAAATCAGGTACAAATTGAACATTATGCAAGAGTTTTACTTTACCATGGGTAGTTTCAATGCCCACTGTACCTTTCAAACTTGCATTTCCTTGCCATTTCCAAGTTGCACCTTCAGCTTCTGTGTTTCATCAAGCTCCTTGAACATGGATTTTGTGTCTGTCATATGATTCGAACAACCGCTGTCCACGAACCACACACCGCTTGATGTCTTTTTAATATCGAAATGAGCCATAAAAAGCTTGCCTTCTCCATGCTCTGCTGCATAATTCACTTGCTGATCATTGTACCAACAATCAGCTTTTACAAGCCCATATCTCTTGCATTGATAACAATGAATTCCATTCTTGGTATTTCTCTGCCCATCAGAATGCCATTGTTGCCCGTCAAATCGACCTCTACCTCGTCCTCTTCCGCGTCCACGACCACGGAATCCTCCTCTTCCACGACCTCCACTTGATGAACTTTCATTTTCTCCGGCTTTGGTGGCTGTCTCCTTCACTTGAAATGCCTTTTCTTCATTCTTTTCAAGTGATCTATTAATTCTTGACTCATGAGCTTGCAAAGACCCCATTAGTCCATCAAAGGAATAAACAAACAAATCTTTAGATTCTTCTATTGTAGCAACTACATGATCAAATTTTGGAGTTAAACTTCTTAATACCTTTGCAACAATTGTTGGATCAGATATCTTCTCTCCATAGGACCGCATTTGACTGACTATTGTCATTGCTCTTGACAAATAATCTTGAACTGATTCTCCACTATTCATGTTCAAGGTTTCACCACCTCGAATGAGGTGAATATGGTTTTAGATTAACGGATTTCAGGATGGATTCAGAGGAGAAAACTAAATTCGTCACAGATTCGGGGTGGATACGAATTTTTCCATCGAGTCATGTGTCTCTAACATATTCATACATGATGTTTTCCAATTTTATTTGTTCGATTCATCGTATAGCTCTTTACGCAATTGCATACATTTTCGGAACACCTCTAACAGAGAGGTGGTTAATCTTTACCATGTTCTTATTGATCAGGTTAAACCAGGTCAGAGCAAGGTGACGTAAGGTGTTAGAAGCTCAGTAACTATTTTTTTTAAAACCCTTATTTATTATTACTAAACCAACTCTTTTATTTACTATTACTAAATAACCTTATAATTCAATGCCAAAAAACCCCGGGGAGGGGATCTGTGACATGTCAGAAGCTTGAGGGGGATAAACAGTTAAACTGGGTGTGGATCTGTGATCCGTTAGAAGCCCGCATGGGATAAACGGAGAGGGGCATGGATCCACCATCTCTGGTGGGGGTGGATATTATTAAAAAAGGTTAAATGGGGTGGATATTATTAAAAAAAGTTAAACGGGGTGGATGTGGGGATCACTATCCCTGGCAAGACGGGATGAACTTGGCAAAATTCGCTATATGCTGCCAACCCTATTCTCAAAGGGGCCCAACTCCCTCGATATTGAATAAACTCATGTAGAATTAATAGGATTTGCTATCGATAGGTGTTTCAACTTAGTATTAGGTGGGTCACTAACAAAATTGAAATAAGCATATTCACATCGATATGATCATTAACAAAAAATAAGAGGATCGCCCATTACCTCATCATACTATATTGACCTGAACTAGAACCTTCGTCACATGAGCGAAGTACTTGGCAAGTACTTTGTCACATGATCTTGTCCATCAAGCATATGGGTATGTCTCATAAGAAAATATTTCATTCTTATGAGGGAATGTCTTCAAATTGAATTTCAAGTCTTAAGTCATTCGTAGAGATTTCATCTTTGAAATGATTGACTTGACTTGTTTTATCTTTTTCTTGTTGGTTTGTCTTGGTCTTCATAGCTTTGACTTGTCATCATGAGTTAACTTCAATATTCTTGTCCATTAACAATGGTCCTCATGAGTTAGATAATCTTAAATGATCTTTACAACATAGGCCTAATCGCAACACTAGATATACGGTTTATAATTCCACCATATGTTTTTTTACATTGTTTTGCCATAATTCGCCATTACATTTTCACTGGCTTCGTCCCTGGCTAAAGGGAGGTTATCCCTATACAAAGTATCATTATAGAAAGGTTTTATTGTATTAAGAGTTTTCAAAAAATGTAATTTTTCATATGAGTTCTAACTTGAAACAACACCACGCAGGATTGCAAAAGGACCCCAATATGCATGAAAAAGTTATACAAAATGACACCAAACAACACAAATTTACCATGCACACATCCACATAAACATATATAGTACTACAATATACCTAAACTGTTGATGCCCCTAAAAAAATCAACCTCGCCTCTTAGGACATAACTCTCCCACAACTTACAAAATTAAAATTAATGAAATTAAATAAGCTACATTTTCGAGGACTTTGGAGGTGTGGTTAGTTTGAAATAGGCACTCAAATTTAAAGTCAATATAAAACTTCTCATAACTTCGTAACAATGGAATTATGAAGAGTAGCGATTCAATGAGGTTAACATCACGCACACTCGGTGGGGGCGCACCTCTCAACCATTAGATTAAATAAATATAGCTGAAGTTATTAAACAGAAAAATGGAAAGATCTTTTAGTTTCCTAAACCAACACAACTCCACAGTGTTAGAAACTTCATTATCCCTCTTCTTTTCCTCTTTTGATCACACAAATTCTTCTATAGAATTAAAAAAGAAAAAAAAATGGTAGTTTATTGTTCATAAGCAATGACATCTATTCTCTTATCTTTGAACAAGGGTGCAACAGTGTGAACAAACTCTAAAATATAATTCATGCTCATGCTTTTGGACCTCCTCAATCACTTTAAATAAAAAAAGGGTATTAAATTCTCTTCAATCATATCCAAAACTGACATATCTTCATTAACGTAAAATTCAATGATCAGAGATTTTTCTCTAGTTCATTAAAATCTTGTGATCATAAACAAAGTCACTTATGGAGAAGTCTAGAAAAGTTTTCATCCTAAAGATAAATCCAATTGGGTTTAGTAATTTGATTTATTTCTAATAGCTCAAAAAGAAAAAAATAAACCATAGAGAGGATGAGAAAAAGAAAAGGGGAATGGAATTGCTAAAGACTAAATCTAAAGAATGTGTAAATGTAGGAAACTAATAAAACTTTCATATTTTTGGTTTAACAACTTCATCTAATGTATTCGATCTAATGGTTGAGAAGTGTGCCCTCACGTCGACATGAGGTTAACTTCATCATTTAAGCACCAATCAATTTTGAATTCAATTTTGAAAAATTCTTTTTTTCTTCTGCCATTATATTCTTTTCACCAATTAAGTTTTCATTATTTCATATACTTAACCCTCCATAAAAGATCAAATGAAAAAAAAAAACCTATAAATGTTGGCAATGCACTTGTATGTATGAGCTCTTAATTATTGTTTTCAATTTGGAAATGTATCTGCCTCGGGATATAGATTCAAACATTTGTACTTATGCTTAAGAAAAAAATAAATTGATCGTTAATTTATATCTCGATATGTGTTTAAGATCTCGAGATAGATAAGGCGTTTGTCTAATTTGTATAAATTGGATGGGGCAACGTAAAATATTGCATTAGAGCTAGGAGATGAAATGGTGGTATTTTCACATAGTTTTTCACAATACATCTCATTAGATATAAACTCATATAAACTTATTGGAAGAAAAAGAAAAGAGCTCTGCTCTGAGGCGATTTCAGGGGTAAACTTGGCATTCCTTTCCAATCTTTTCTCCTTGCAATCTTAACCGTCCCAAGATCCTGGGAATACATCTCAATCGTCGATTTGCATAAACCCTACAGCCGCCGTCTCTCTTTTAGGCCGACGAGTTTCTGGGTGGATGCTTTCCTTGCCGATTTGCTTTCTTGGATGTTTGGTTTCATGGTCGGGTTGCTGCCTGGTCTGCTTGCTTACGGGACGCTCTGTTTGATTTCCTGGACAGAGTGTTGATCGATTCTGGATTCTGGACAGAGTTTGATCGATCCTGGACAGAGTTTGATTTCCTGGACAGAGTGTTGATCGATCCTGGACAGAGTTTTGATCGATCCTGGACAGAGTTTGATTTCCTAGTCTTTCCTGGACAGAGTGTTGATTTCCTGGACAGAGTGTTGATCGAGTTTTGACCGATTCTGGACAGCGTGTTGATTTCCTAGTCGTTCCTGGATTTTCACCATCCAGGGAGTGGCTATAGTCTGATAGTGGAGACGGATTGTCCTCATGGCGGTGTCTCAGCCAGCCACGGGGGCTGTCCCTGCGGCTGGCAAGGAGGAGGAGGAATATTCTAGGCCTTCCTTTGCGCAGGTGCTTGGGAAGGCGATGACAGATACCCTGGACGATAAGCCGACGGATTCCACGACATTTCGAAAAGATGGCAGTCCGGCTTTGCGGCTATCTGATTCGGATGTTGCAAGAGGTGAGTCTCATGTTTCTAATCATATTGTAGTTATGAAGTTCTCCAGTTTCAGGGCGTCTTTGGATTCGATACGAGACTCCATTCATCGATTTTGGGGGATATCCGAAGATTTCATAATGGGGCTTATCGATCCTAGGCATGTGATGGTTTATTTACAATCAGAAGATGAGGTCAAGAAAGTGCTATCCAAAGAATCTTTTACGATTAGAGGAGTTCGATATAAAATGTTTCGTTGGCATCCAGGTTTTAGTTTACGGGCGGACCCGGAATTGGCTCCTTTATGGGTTGAACTTCCAAATCTTCCTTTCGCTTTTTTTCTCCCGGCAATCATGAAGGCGATTGGAAACTCCTTCGGCACCTTTCTTCGGATTGATGATGGAACGAGATACTTTGCACGTCCAACGGTCGCTCGCATGTGTGTAGAGATGGAAGTATCTAAACCTCTCCCACATAAGATATGGCTTGAGAGCCCAAAATATGGAGGATATTGGCAAAAAATTGAGTATCCTGGTTTCAAATACTGTGACCATTGCTCTTTAATTGGCCATGAGAAAGATTATTGTCGAAAATTGATTGGAAGGAAGAATGCAAAACCAACTCCTATGGGAGCTCCCGATAAAGAGTTGCCACTTCGTGATAAGTCCAAGCAAAAACAAACTATGGTTGAAGGGCTGCAAGAGTCTCAAGAGCCGAAACAAATGTATGTCCCGGTGGTCAAAAAAGTGATGAAAGATAATGGACTCATAGCACTAGTGGAGCCAAAAATTCGCAAGGAGTTGAGATAAGTAGTGCACCTGATAAAGACACAAAGGTGAAGATAAGGGGAGAGGCCTCTGACAATGTGATATCCATTAACAAATTCGGAGCCCTTGCGGAAGAACACTCAGAAGGAGTTGAAGAGGGTAATGAAGCAGAAACGAAGCCACAAGCAGCAAATAAGATGGCAGATCAACACACAAGGGGGACTAAAGCCGAAACTGAAAATACACAAGACCTTTTAAAGGGCGCTGGTTACACATCCTCGGAAATCAAAATGGCAAGGCCGATAGAGCAATGCGATGAAGCAAAGTCTGAAGACGGATTTTCTAAAGCGGCACCGCTATGGATGGTCCCTTTTGTGGCCGATAGTAGTTCCGAGAATGACCAAGGTCAGTCCAAACTTGCTGAAACAGAGGATCAGCTGAACTCACAGGCAGCTGTCCTCACAGGTACGTTCACAGATCGCCTGTCCTCGCAGGCAGTTTTTTCGCCAAATACAGGGGGTTCAAATAGAGCTGTTGTGCTGCCCAGAACAGCGGACAGATTGCTTGCAGCGAGTCATGCAACAGGGGATACAACTATGGCGAATGTGACGCAACGAACCGGGGATAGATTGGCGCATTCTGCTTCATTGACACACAACTTTGTTTTGCTGGATTCGGGGACCAATGCAATGGATGATTTAGGAAAGCAGGGGCAGGGCTCAACACTGAAACAGAGCACACAATCTATGCAAAAGCTGCAAGGAGATGGAACCTTCCCTCCACTGAAAATGCATGCCGACAACGTTCAAGATCCGGAAGAAACAATTAATGCACAACAATTGCAGCTGCAGGTAGGATGCACCGAGTTCGGGAATAATGCTTTGTCGGATGATGAATCATATGCAAATACGTCTTCTAATAACAGGGTTGAGGCCGGTCATCAATCTGATGAAGCGAGGACGAAAGGTAAAAAGAAGAGTTCAAAGAATGGACCCGCCGGGGGGAGCCGGCGAGTGACACGCAATATGACTAATCCAGGTGTCCCTAATGATAGATAATATAATGTTCTGGAATGCACGGGGAGTTGGCAACCGGGCGACCCGTAGCAGATTAAAAAAGCTGGTTACAGATAATAATGTTAAGATGCTTGCCATTGCGGAGCCGATGATCCAAGCGTCAAGGCACATGGAGATTGCAGGCAAAGTGAGTCTGCCTTGCTTTGCAACGAATGAGGATGTTGGAGGCAAAATATGGCTTTTCTGGGATAATCACTTACAAGTGGACATATTACTCCGCACCGATCAATTGATTCATTGTAAGATTACTATCCTTTTTTCCAATATTGCTTTCTTCACTTCCTTTGTATATGCAAAATGTTCAGTTCAGGAGAGACGAACATTATGGGAGGCCATGGAGCACATTGCAATGGGTATGGATGAAGCATGGATCATTGGCGGCGACTTTAATGTCATTGTTGACGGTGGTGAAAAATTAGGCGGTCGTCCTTATTATCATCTAGCTACATCAGACTTTTCTAGATGTATCTCGAGCTGCGGACTTACAGATTGTGGGTTTGAAGGACCAAAATTTACTTGGTGTAACAACCAAAGAGGAGATGACAGAACCTGGGCTCGACTGGATCGTTTTTTGGGTAATGCAGAATGGTCTATTCTTATGCAGCATTCTCGAGTTGATCATCTCCTTCGGGTGTGCTCGGATCACGCTCCACTGCTTCTTTCTTTGCCTCTGACACAGAGGGCAGGTATGTCCCCTTTCAGATTCCAAAATATGTGGTTAACTCATGATGATTTTTTGGGATTTGTGGACAGAAACTGGAACTCTCCGGTAGGTGGTTCTGGGAATATGTTTATCGTGGCCATGAAACTTAAGCGCCTTAGAGGAGCTTTGAAAATATGGAATAAAGAAACTTTTGGCAACATTTTCAACACTATTCGAGGTTTGGAGGATGAGATTGCCAGATTAGAATTCAGTCTTATGCAGGGTTGGGATACAAATGATATGGTTAATCTGAATAGATGTCAGGCTGAACTCAAACTGGCTCTGGTTAGAGAAGAAATTTATTGGCAACAAAAATCAGGAGAAAAGGAGTTCAAAGAAGGAGATGCATGCACTAAATTTTTCTTTGCTTCCGTCAAAGCCAAGCAAAAAAGGAGAATGATATCAAAAATCCATAACAGGGCAGGGAATTTAATCACGGATCCGAGAGATATTATTTTAGAAGCGAATAATTTTTTTGAAGCTTTGCTATCAGCAGGAGGATATCAAGAGGATCCAGAACTCATGGAGTGCATTCCGCTTTTGATAAGGGAGGCAGACTGTGAATCAATCATGAATTCTCCGACTTTAGAGGAAGTCCGACAAGCAGCTTTTAGCATTCCTCATGATAGTGCACCGGGCCCGGACGGCTTTACAGCTGGTTTCTTTCACAAATGCTGGGACATTATTGGTCTGGATATTTGGAAAGCCGCGACGGAATTTTTTGATTGCCAAGCGATGCCAGGTAGCTTCTCTTCTAATTTTTTAGCTCTTATTCCTAAAATTGAAGAGCCCGTATCTTATTCTGATTTTAGACCTATCAGTCTGTGCAACGTGGTTTATAAAATTTTTAGTAAGATCCTTTGTTTGAGGTTGGGGAAGATACTCCCAAATATTATTTCTTTAGAGTAGGGGGCTTTTGTACAAGGGAGACTTATCTCAGAGAACATTGGCTTGGCACAAGAATTAATGAGGGAGATTGGCAAAAAAGTGATTGGCAACAATGTAATTTTCAAGCTGGATATGGAAAAGGCGTATGACAGAATTGAATGGGGATATCTATTGGCGGTCCTTCGTAAATTTGGTTTTAACAATAGAATATGTCATCTGATTTCAAATTGTGTAACTCAATGTGGATTTTCTGTGTTGATGCAAGGCAAGTATGACGGGTATTTCAGATCTTCCAGGGGTCTTAGACAAGGCGATCCTCTCTCCCCCTTGCTCTTTGTCATTGCTGCGGAAGTACTAAGTAGAGGACTCTCTCGCGCTTTTCGTAGAGGGGAAATTGGTTTTTATCATGCTCCAAGGACGGCCTCCCCGATTACTCACCTCTTATATGCTGATGACTCACTGGTTTTCTTGAATGGTAGGAAAAAATCCATTGCGGGATGTATGAAGTTTATTGATAGATACTGTCGGGCATCAGGAGAGAAAATTAATACGGCAAAAAGTTCGTTCATGATGGATGAGAAAGTGAGTGCCGAAAAACTTATCATGATCAGATTATGGACAGGCTTTTCTTACAAACAGTCCCCGTTCACGTACCTTGGAGTTCCCATTTATCAAGGTAGATGCATAATTTATTATTATGATGATTTGGTTAATAAGATCCACAATAGAATTCAAGGCTGGAAATCACGATTGCTGTCGCCTGGGGGAAGATTGACTTTGATCCGACATGTCCTTTTGTCTATGCCGATTTACACTATAGCAGCTACAGTGGTTCCTATGAGGGTTTTGCATTCTATTCAGAAATTGATTGCTGATTTCTTTTGGGGAGATCATGAAGGGAGACATAAACGGAAATGGACTGCGTGGCAAAAAATCAGTGTTACTAAGGAAGACGGTGGCTTAAATGTTCGAAGTCTGGACGACACTATTACCGCTTTTCGAGTTAAATCCCTTTGGAACCTGATGCATTCTAACTCTTTATGGGCAAATTTCTTAAAGAAAAAATATTTTAAGCCAGGGGTACCAATCCGAAAGCAGGAGCTTAAAGCTGGGGCCTCACCTTTCATGAAAGAATTGTTGATGCATAAAAATTTCATAGTGAAAAATTCCACCTGGATGATTACTAGAGGTAGCGTCAGTTTCTTTGAAGAACAATGGGCTAAGGATGAACTATTTATAAGGAATGGGGACGCGGAGACTAATGATATTTGGCCTTCCTTACGGCTAATGAGCAGGGATAACTTCAGAATGCTAACCCCGGGAATGAAAAGACGCGCTCAAGAGGCTTATAAGACAATAGTGAAAGGTGATGATGGCGATCGAGACACCAGAATTTGGATGCCCACTAATGATGGTATATTCTCTATCAGCTCTGTTTGTAAAATCCTAGGTGGTAGAGGGACACCTGATGATTTCTGGAATTGGATATGGCACCCTCTTTTGCCTTCTAAAATTTCCGTATTCACATGGAAAGTTATTAAAAGGGCTATTCCCATAGATGGTGAAATTAGAAGAATTGGATTTCAGTTGGCTTCTAAATGCGGCTGTTGTGTTCATTCTGAGGAGGAAACCATAAAACATCTTTTCTTGGAGGGTGAATTAGCATGTAGAGTGTGGAGACATTTCGATCTGATTTTTGACATTCACGTTCATAAGCCGGTTGAAGTCTATACCATGTTAAAGGTGTGGTTCAGGAAGGCGAACAAATCTACCTTATCAGGTACCCTCATTCATCTCACTCCTCTTTTTGTTTTATGGGAGCTTTGGATTCAGCGAAACAGAAAACTTTATGATGGGAAGGAGTGCTCGTTCAGCTATGTAATCATTAAAGTGTATCATTGGATCAAATGTGTTGCAAAATTTTTTAACACTAAATCAAAGGACAATAATGGGGCTTTGCTCAATAGATTGGGTATCCAGGAAACCAAAGTAACACTGACTCCGCCCCGGGTGGTGTATTGGACTTTTCCTCCTATGGGATGGTATGTGCTCAATGTGGATGGATCTTGCAGGGAGAAGACTATTGCTAGAGGTTTTGTTATTAGAAATGAAGAGGGTAACTTTGTGGCGGCTAGACAATGTTTTTTCGGAGAAGGAACAAATAATTCAGCGGAAACGAGGGCCTTGCTTGAAGGCTTAAGATTTTGTGTTGCCCAGGGTGTCCGACCATGTGTCATTCAAACGGATTCCATGGTGGTTAAACAATGGCTTTTCCAACAAACAAAAATACCTTGGTTCCTAAGTAATTGGTGGAGGGAGATACGGGCGATGATAAAGGATACGGGGTGGCATTGCATCCATGTGTTCAGAGAGACAAACTCAGTGGCTGACGCCTTGGCTACTTTAGCTCAAAAGGAGCATAGTTCTCGTACTTATTCGTGGGGATCGCTTCCTAAAAGAATAAAGTCCCTAATTATTCTTGACAAGAATAAGACGGCATATCTTAGACTTCCGGCTTTTAAATGAGCGTGAATTTCTTTGATACTATTTGGGTATGGAAGTATGAGGGTATTAGGAATCAATTCAGCGCATGTGCTGGATTAGTGGGGCTAAATAGGAGCAGCATATATCTGCAAAAACAGGGGATATACTCTGTTTTGACAGGGCGATTGTCTGGAAATTTCGCGAGTTTTAACCACCAATATAGCGCTGCCTGCCTGCGGACAGCGTGGCCTGCATTGCTGGACGTTTTCTGGTACCCTGTTTCGGGACAGTTATGTCTTGCTGGACAACTTTATTTCTGGTTGGACGGAGTGATTTCAGTAGATCATGATGGTGCTATCTTGTATTTCTGGCGAGGGCAAGACAATGGGGCTTTGCAAGATTATGTTTTAGCTCTGTGGACAGATTGTTCTGCGTGTTGGACAGAGTACTCTGTCTCGTTTGGACAGAGTGATCACTGCTTTGGTTTTGGTTGCCGAATTTGCATTTACAATTTACAAACTTTTGCAGTCTGCGTGTGGAAGTGCTTTGAGGACAGCATATGTGGTTCGACTCTTGTAATCTGCGTTTTGGACAGACTCTGTGCTCTTTGGACAGACTCTGCGGTTTGGTTAGGTGTGGTAATGGCTCTTGCGATCTGCGGTTTTTTGGATGGCTGGATATGTATGGTTATTAAGTATGGAGAATAGTGTGTGCTATTCTATAGGTAGTGTGTGTTTTGTGCTATCTTTGGATGCCATCATTTGGTTTAGTATGGGTATGGTTTTGTCGCATCTTGTTAGAAATATTTTTTGTTTCTCTCTTTTTGCTTGGTTTTTAATACGGGTAAAGTCGTAATGCACCCCCGTATAGAATGTAAGTCAATTTTTTGATAATTAATAAAGGTCTGGCATCCCATAGCTGCCCTTCCCCTCTGGAGGTTTAATTTGAAAAAAAAAAAAAAAATACTTTTCATCCACAATATAAATTAGGGTCTAAAAATAAGGTTGGAGTTTGAACACAAAACTTATTGTAATACTCGGGGGAAAATGTTAAATAGCTCAAAAAATTCTCTTGAAAAAAGTATATTAATTCGTAAAGAGTTTCGGTACTACATAGATGAGCGAACAAAAATAAGCAAATAAACATAACGTGTGTTGCAATACAAACCAACATCTACGCATTGCTTGCTCCAAGCGTAGCCCCATTTCTTTGTTTTATTTAGATCAATTACTCAACATTCAATGTTCATCCAGATTTGAATGATAATCTCAATCTAAGACCATTATCGCATTCTAGAAGAATGTTGCTGCATAACCAATATTGGAAAAGTACCCTTGAAATCTGATGAAGCAAAAAAATCTCCAAAGAATCCAATTTCTGGATATGTGTTCCATTCTGTGAGCCCGTCAAAGAGCGATGAGTAATTTTCTTGGTGTACCCCCACAAGCATAAGGTCATAGTGATCCATTACTCGGATGATTTTTACTATCTCAAAGCCATCTTTCACTACTTCTTCTGCATACATATTTTTGTGCTCATTGCTTGCATTTTCTAGCCTATATTGATTGATAAAATTATCATCCAATATCTTCTCATTGATATCATCTATCACATGATTAACAGGAACAAGTCGATGCACTGTTAAATGAATGTTTGGGTGTTCACCCATTCGCATTGCATAACATAATGCCTCACGGTCGTCACCACCGCCTAAGAAGATCACACCAATATTGTAAGCTGACCAACAAGAACGAACAACTTTAGCCTTGTTTGACATCCCACGATCAATAAGAATACCTACTGAGCATGGTGCCTTATTAATGACCTTTTGGTTAACATTCCTGTGCTTGGAAGATTCCTTTGTCCCATCAATTCTCCATTGTTTGTGAAAAGGGATGATTATCAACGATGTTTTGTTATCAAGCGCCAGTGTGCATATATCATCGTGGGCTGACACAAAATGAGTGATGGTTGTGAAAGGTTGTACAGAGATAATGCCGCGATTTTGTTTCTCGTAGATTCTGAAGCAATTAATTATATGGTCTGATGGAGTGGACTTATCAGATTGTATGTCTTGTGGTTGATGAACAATTAAAAGTGGGGATGAACGACCTTGGAGTTCAATGATATGGAGAAGATAAATAGAAATGGGACTGATCCTAGTTGGGTTTGATGCCTCGAAGAGGTTCATGACTGTGGGTACATTGTCTTCATTGTAAATGTAAACTAGTATGCGAAATTCGGAATTGTGTGCGAGATTCTGGATGGTACGGTTGTTGTGGACATTGTATTTCTGAGAGGGTTTGTAAAGAAGGCGAACTAAAGGCGAGGTAATCATTGCTATAATTAGGACAAAAACATACATCCATGTATAAGCCGGACCGCTCACGTACTGCAAAGTCATCAATAATAAAAAATTTCAAATTAGAGTATAATTGATACATAATTTGAAACATGAACCAATATTCTCATTATATTGAACAAAAATAAAAACAATTTGAAATTTATATGGTTTGGCCAAAGAAAATTTTGGTTAAGTAACTATTAGTTCATAATTTAAAAAGAAAATGTTTATAAATGGTCCAAATCTTTCACTTGCAAAAATTGTTCTTAGATTTCTCTCATGTCTTTGTCTCCTATCTGCACCCATACATAAATTGTAAACTTGCAGAAGAACCATTTTCCTTTTCAAAGTTAAGGTCATTTTATGGTTCCTAGACACGGGACTCTATATAATTGAGCCATAAATCCTTTTTGTTTAAAAGAATGGATGATGCAAAACGAGGGAAAAAAAAACTTCGAAACAATTTGATAACCATGTTTGTAATTAGGGTGATGTGATATGATATGCAAAAACGATGTATTCTTGTAAATATTTCAAGATCAAGACACATCACCCATGTTGCAAATCCCAATTCCCTTGCAAAGTTCAAAGGAAGTGGACGAAGACGGAAAGAAACACAACCCAACGGGTTAGAAGAGGATCTTGGTTCATTAATTTGATTCACCCAAGCCATGGGATTCTAAACATCTGCACCTGAATGGTGACAGAAACAATCTCTGGCACTAGATCAAAGACAAAATATGAAGACCGCAACCCGCCCGCCCCCCCCCCCCCCAAACATTACCCAATTTTTTAATTGTCCTAAGAAATATTGCGGTCCTATTGGTCCTACTATATGGTGGAGAGATAAAATTTGTGTGTTTTTTTAAAAATGCAAATCGTCGTAACTATCTATTTAGTTTTCGGATTTTAGTAAACTTGGTATGGTTGAAATACATTCTTAAAGATTTTTCCAATGAAACCAATAATTAATACTAACGCTTAAAGTTTTAAATATGTATCTCATGTCGTATGCATTTAAAAAAAATAGTAATCTAATACACTTAATGTCATATCAAGCAAAGACCATAAACTCCATATTTTGAAAAATCAAAGTTTTGGAAGGATCAATTGTGGCGGTTTTAAAATGTATTTTTTCCTAATTGTTTAAAAATTTAACCTAGTTTGACCTATTGCCACGACCCACATTCTATCATGCCAACGATACGGGCAATACGTTAGTCTATATAACAAATCAAAATGGTACTGGGGTTAGAGATACAAGACGGTCAGGAATGAATGTTGGACAAAATGTTGATGATGAAGATTCATTATCAACAAGAAATTTTTTATAAATAAGTTGCAAATAAAAGGGCAAAGAAAATGAACAAAAAACTGAAAAAATTGGTGAAATGCATATGTAGCGGAGACATATAATTTTTTTAAAATACAAATTATCATAACTATTTACTTAGTTGTCGAATTTAAGTAAACTTGGTATGGTTGAAATGCATTTTCGAACATCATTCCAATGAAACCAATCATTAATATAAATGCTTAAAATTTTAAATATGCATTTTACGCCGTATGCATTTTTTCAAAAAATAGTTGTAATCTAATACACTCACGTCGTAAGTATTTTTAATATTAAAACACATTCAAGCAAAGACCATGAACTCCATATTTTGGAAAATCAAAGTTCTGGAAGATTAATTGTGGGGGTTTTAAAATGTGTTGTTTTCCTAATTATTTAAAATTTAACCGAGTTTTACCTATTGCCACGACCTATCTTCTATTGTACCAACGACATGGGCAACACACAAGTATTTCTATATAGGAAATAGAAAAATTTCATGTGGTAGCTATAATTTAACGAAAAGCTAGGAAATCATGTTTTTGTAATCAGGTTTTGTAACCATGGTGATGTGGCGTGATTTTGAAAGAATGATGAAATCCCCAAAGTGTTTATGTGTATCACGAGATTGTAAAAAACTTCCTCTAACAATGCCACATCATCCTGATTATAAAACATAATTGCAAAACTTAATTTCCAAGCCTCACTCATAATTTAAAAGTGATGGGGTTGAAAGTAAATGATTCATACCTTTCTATCTTCCTTTAGCATTAATATACATCCACAAAGACATTTTTTTATATTCTTATTGGGTTATTAAAATGAAAACTAAGGGGTCTATTGGGATAGTAAAAATTATTTTTTATTCATAAACTGCCATTCTCCAAGGGCCCTTCTTAAAATTCCAAAGAAAGTAAGGAAAAAGGTGAGATAAAGGAGAGAAGCGATGATGACCTTCAACGCCATATATATATTTTTTTTCTCAAAATCTTGTAAGATAATTTTTATCATAGAAATATAAAAGGAGAGATACTTAATATGATCAAGTATATCTTGATCCATTGTCTCATTAAAATGTATTACTATATCTAAATTATTTTTTTAAAACCAAACATAATCTCAAAATGGAATTTATTTCACCAAATCATCGCGTTGATTAAAGTTTGAGAAACATACCGTTTCAGTACTTCCTTCATAGTAAATTGTTGCATCAAATATGCCAACAGAGCACAATATTAGGCCAAGTGTGATAGAATCTTTGAAGGGCATTCGGTAGAAGAAGCAAGGGATGATCGTGCCGCTAAACTTTCCAATGAAAGCAAGCATTCCATACGATAGTATCCTATAATGGGCAGTCGGTTCAACATTCCAAAAGAAAATGAATATCGAGTTACTCGCAGTTAAAAAGTAAGCTGGCAAGAATACTCCATAAACTAAACTTTCTAGCTTTTCAGTCATGGCTGATCCAATAGGTTCTCCATTTGGTATTGCCAGACCCAATACCATAGGCCCAACCCATGCTTGTAGTCCAATATATTGCCCAATAAATCCAGTTCCGAAAATCATTAGAAATATGGAAAACAAATGAATTGCCTTTATGGTTTCACCTCGGGGAGTTTGTTTGATAATCCAAAGTACATACTTCCTTAGAAAAACTGTTATGAATATGATCATGGATATAACTGAAAGCAAGAAGTACTTTAAGTTGTCTATGGTCCCTTGATGAAATTGTTTCATGGCGAAGGAGATTGTTAATACGATCCAACTCAAGATGCCACTAATTGTAGATATAGAAATTGCTAGGCGACCCAACTCTGTATTAAGGATCCTGAGGTCGGCTAGAAAGCAACTTACAACATGAAAAGAGGTTGTGGACATCATTGTCGCCACCAATGGGAGACTTGGTCCTATGTCCTTATCAGACAACTCGTCGTCACTTTCCATCTTAATTTTGGAAAAGGATTTGCTTTGGAAAATAGCCAATGGAAGTGTTAGAATGAATGGAATGATGAATGTTGCAATGCCCATAACCTTTTCCTTACTCGATGACCTCTTAACAATATCTACATCTACTTTTACTCCTTGAAGAAATAGGTACATCATGATCCCAATCTGTCCAAATATCACAAGTTGCATACCACCATCTGTTGGTATAAAATCAGCAAATTGACCAAATCCAGACGGTCCAATTATCAAACCAGCCTGTGAGTTGTAACATTAGTATTATGAAGAATTAAGTAAAACTATAAGTGTTTCTCTAGTTTTAATATGACAAAAAAAATTATTAGCATAATTTAAAGAAATTATATATAAACATATAATATTGATATTGTCAACCTATATAGGGTTTGTTTCTTAAATTATGAACATAGTTTTGATTTTTTTATTAATCTTGTGTTAGGCGTTGCGCTGAGAAAGTTGGCAAAAAGTACATTATCAAAGAATTCCTTGGTGCAAATTTTGACATACGCTCATAAATATAACCTTTTACTTTTGTGTATGCTGAATAGTAGATTAATGATAAGGGAGAAGGGTTCTCTTAAATCAAATATTATCACTCAACTGATAGAGTAATGATCCCGTTCTTTATGTCACCAAAAAATGAGCCCTTCTAGGGAGCGAGGGAAGAAGCGAGGGATGGGTGTAACCATCCATTTCTTTCGAGATAAGCGATGGCACGTATTTTGAGGGAGATGGGTGGTTCCCTCGCTCCCTTTTCCTCTCTCCTTCCCTCGCTCCCTAGAATTTCTGTCAAAAAACAATTTTTCTAAACGTTGAGGGAATGGGCGAAGGAAAGATAGTGAGGGATGGGCGTATCCCATCCCCCTCGATATGCATGCCATTGCTAATCTCGAGGGGAATGGATCACTGTCTTTCCTCGACGTTTAGAAGGGTTGGCCAAAAAATAGTTGGTGAGAAGATGAAGTAGGACAAGCTCAATCCTCACTCGATCTGTACGAGGACTCACTCGATCTGTATGAGGACTGACAACTAGATCAAGTCAAACACAAAAATCTCTTCTTTCTTTGCGTCTTTTTTCGATAGAAGGGGAATTGTGTCTTTTTTTTTTTTTTTAACCCTTAACTTAACCCTCGCCACCCCATGCTGTCGGCCGAGTTTGAATTCATGATGTATGATACCATCCGCCACACGTGAGTTGGTATGGTTTTGTAGTTCAACTTAACCCTCCGAAAAGTGAGGATTATGGAGGTCAAAGTCAAATCAATTTATTTTAAAAAGATGTAGAACAAAGTTTAAAACAAGTACATACTACATTAGGTTAAAAGATCAATTTTAATTAGGTCTAGGTATTATCGATGTTAATTTATATTAATACAATATAAAAAATTAGTTAAGTTGCCTATTAAAAACTTGCGTATACCGGCGGACAATGGGAGGGTTCCTACGTTTTATGCCTGAGTGACTCGTCCCATCATCTAAGTCATACTCCTTTTGTAGCAAATCAAATTTAGGAATGCAATTATAAATGTGATTTGCTTGGTGAGTAACAAAAGAGTTTTGCAAATATTGTCTTCTATCTTGATTCACTGAGAGTAAACCCCAACAATCAAATATCATTCACACTTGCTTATCTGAATCTTAGGATCTTGAAGAATCCTAACAAAAGATATTGTCTACACATTTTAAATAAAATAAAAAATATATAGTTAAAATAATTAAAATAACAACTTATAGAACATCAGGGCTAGGGCTGTTAATGGATCAGATTTGAGTTTTAAAAAATGCTTAAATTAGGCTTGATCAAATCGAATTTCGGATTAAATCCAACTTTTTTCAAGTAGTTTTTGCAACTCCAGGATCCAGATCAAATCTATTAACAACCTTAATCAGGGCTTTGCGGGAGAAATATGAACTCTGATCTTTACTTGTAAAATTCAAAGGGATAATGAATGGTTGTTTTTATTTGGTTCAACAGTCATTTGAGATTTCCGAAGATACCTTTATATATCTATCCTAATCACAAGTATGTCTTAATGAATTTAATAAGTTAAATCATCTAATATTGTTATCCTCATATAGTATTTCAACATATTTTTTAGGGTTTTTAACTTTTGCCTAAAATATGACAATCAGTTTAGGTTTTAGATTTCAAATGTGTTCAAGTTTTACTTTAGATTCCAATTTTCATAATTTTTTAAAATGACCACTCTACCCTTTTTATACTATTATGTGAAATTTGATGTCCCTCCTTAAATATATGCAAATTAGATCATATACACAGTCATGATGACATCTAATTTGTATAAATTTGAGGAGGGAATTCAAATCTTGCATTAATAAGATGAAGTGCAGAGTGTGCATTCAAAAAATAGTTATGAAATCGGGATCTAAAGTAAAGCTTTAAAAAGTTTGGAGTTTAAAAGCTAAATTAGTCGTAATATTATGAACAAATAATTAAATAACCTTAATATAGGTTCGACGTATGTGTGCATGTGATAAATAAAAAATTTCCCTTTTATAATGCAGGTGGCATTTTTGGCGCACCAAATCAAATGAAATTATATAATTGCCTTTAACCTAGAGAAAAAAAATGATACTTAATTTCTTATTTCCATATTGATTTTTGAGAAATTTGTATCGAAATAAGAATGATTTCTTCATGTGCAAAGAAAAATTTGTGGTGAATTTCTTCATAATTAATTTTTTAATACTGTAAGATACAAAATTTATTTCATAAACACTAGTATAGTTAATGCTCAAAAGCAATAAAAACTTTAAACAAGTTTTGAATTGAAATATTGGATGAGCTTACCAACAAGTACGAAACTGTGGGAGTCTGACCGAGAGGTGTGAGAAGTAATTCAAGTATTCCACGAAGTAAACAAACCACGGCAATTTGACACAAGACAGCCTGTTGGATATATTTGTATGTATTTGATGAGTAAGGGAAGGGTCTTTGAATGGTTTCAGTCTTATTAATGCATTCTGGTACATTTTGATCACCCATCTCTAATAATTTGGAGAAGAAAAGCCGAAGACAAGGATAATGGTAAGGAAACACAATGGGGAAGAGACCTTATAGCTTATAGTGATCAATATATATATATATATATATAGTACTTGGCAAGAGGAATTAATGGTTGATTCAAAATATGGGGCGATTTTTATGTTTGACCATCTAACCCAATGGGATGCAAATAAATTCGCCCCGCCAGAACATCTCAACCTCTTTTGATGCTGACACCACTATCATCAAACAGAAATTCTAAATGTCGAGGAAGTGGGCGAGGAAACGAGCGAGGGGAGGGAGGTGGCGGGGTGGGAACCGTTCACCTCCCTCGGAATGTGTGCCGTCGATTTTTGCGCGCACATTTCGAGGGAGGGGAACGGTTCTCACCCCGCCACCTCCCTCCCCTCGGTCGTTTCCTCGCCATGTAGAACTGCTCTGAAAATGTCTTTTCTTAGTACTGATCTGATTGATTATTAAACTTGACCAGTGTTTGCGTGAATGCCTCGTGTGCTATATTCAATTACGATTAGTTGTAGTTTAGATTGCGTTTACAATGTAAAAAGGTCTATAAAATGAACCCTTCTAGCCGGCCTGGTTTTGGCACCTGGGTTGGCTTTTTAACATTTTTTGCCCCCCTTTTTACATCTTTGTGGTTGTGTTTAAAGAGAGAGGGGCAAAAAATATAAAAAGGCTCCTCCCAAGTGGCAAACCCAGGCCGACTAGAATTTCTGCTATAAAATTATGAATTTTTTTACAAAGATATGGGACTCACACACATTCACAGACATGCGTATGCTAAATTTCTAAAAACATAAATTTCATTTTCAGCACTTAGGGAAGGTGCCAACACTTAATTGCTAAGACAAACCCACGGTTATCAATTCGGCATACAGATAAAAGTTCCATTCAACAATATCCAGAAAGAATATGATTTTGCAATAATGTGATTCGATCATATATTCAGTCAAATATACTTCGAAAATCGAATATTTGATGCGGCATATATTCGAGTATAATATGGTATCAGGTAAAAAGTTTAAACCTAATTTTTTTAATACATGATAAACAAATGATAATTTTTTTTCTCAAATATCATAAAAAATAATATAGTTACATTAAAAATTTTAATTTGAAATTAAAAAATACGGTTATTGAACTCCCCCCTCTGATCTGGTGAGAAGCGGCACCTAGTCTCTTCATGAGATCGGCGTGAGGAGACATACCCACTCCTCCACCTATGGCTGGTGCAGGAGAAGGTATGTGCTCACCTTCTACAACCCCAACAACCTTGCAAAAAAGGAAGGAAAACGAGTTTCCTCAGATAGGGTCTCTCAACAATGGCATTGAGGAAGAACGGAGCAACAATGATGGCCACAATAACGATAGTGGTAAATCTAAAGTCCGAATACCATGGGATGCACTTTTTTCGCAGTCCATTAGCTCTGCAAGCAATGCAAGAATGAAGTTTATTCCTCCAAATTTCAATACAGGAATCAGAGTTCTGCCTGAGGACGCTGCTAAAGAAGGTATGAACATCTGGAGCACCTGTTTAGTTGATTTTTTCATTGATAAAAAAATGTATTTCTCTATTCACTACTACAAATATAGGCTTGGATAGCGCTTAAAAATAGGCTTGGATAGCGCTTTTTAGCGCTATCTAAGCGACCGCTATGGTAGCTTAGATAGCGCTCAAAAAAGCGCTATGCAAGGCGCGTACTTGAATAGCGCTTCGTTAGATAGCGCTTTAAAAAGCGCTATGTAAGCGTTGATTTTTTTTTTGATTAACTTCAATAGCGCTTTAAAAAGCGCTATGTAAGCGCTAATTTTTTTTTTAAATTAGCTTGATAAAAGCGCTATTTAATTTTGTTGATTTTTTTTTAATTTTTTTTTTGATTTTTTTTTTAATTAGCTTCTAAAGCGCTATTTAATTTCGGTGAATTTTTTTTATTAACTACTATATAATATTTTTTTATATAATATTTAATATAATAATGACAACGTTCAATCAATCAATAAAGACACAACATGATAACTAACTGTTTCTCATTCATTCAAAATATAATTTAAGCATTCATACAAAATTGTTAATATGCTATCATATATATACACCAGCTTTTTTGGCCACGAAATGAAATGGCCAACAGCTTCTCCTACAGTCCTAACTTCGTCTGTACATTGCGGCACCGCTGAATGTTTCTCAGATTCTACCGCCACTTCAAATTGTATCCTCGCATAACCTGAAATTGCATCATGGCATTGTATAAGTATAACAACACACACACACACTAAGTCGGTATATAAATCTTAACCTGAAATACAAGAACACACCTAAAAAAAACAGTGGTTGTTAGAACTTACATATTTTTTACAAAATATCTTTATGAGCATCATAAATAAGGATTTAACTTTAACCACAGTGATGTAGAGGGAAGGAAATGCAGACACGAAAAAATGAATAGCATACGTACAATAGAAGAAGTCAAACCTGACATCTGCATCATTTTCTGCCTCCCCAATTTCCAGTGGCAAGAGCATACTTAAGGCCACTTGTAATTGTTTTGGCATTGATTGCCATTCGCAGGTCAACATCTTTTCCCTTGTCAAGACACTATTTATTCACATAAATAAATTAGCTACAAGAAAACCTATATTACAATTAGGAACATCTTCGTTCATGCATTCATGTAGTGGTAGAGGGTAGAAAGGGAGGGAGAGAGTCAGCACCTTCTGAATGGATGATTTAACATCCCTTGTCAACTTTCTGAACAGCTGCATTCATAGACAACGAAGTCACACATGTAGTTAAACATCATAAAAGTCTGAATATCTCCAAAGACTTCACGATAAACAAACCATTCGGAATAGGCCTCCATTTAGAGTTAAACTGATCAGTCCATTCAGTGGAAAATCTTTCAATGAGTGGAAAATCTAAAAACTTCAAAATCGAAATCAAACCATAAAAATACAAAAAACTGATTTGCTCTTCCTTACTTGAATTCCAGAGTTAAACTGATCAGTCCATTCAGTGGGAATCTGCAAAGAATCGACAAGTGAACTCAAATTAGTCACCAAAAATGCGAAATTTTCTAACATTTAGAGAGGATATTTAGGATTTGCATAACATACAGTATCAAATGAACTCTGCCAATAATTGGAGATATTGGCTTCACATTCTGAAGGTTCTTTGAAAACCCACTTGTGACACTTATCAGAAGCTACTTTACCCATTAACCTGCCCATATCAATGAACCAATTAAAGTCCACTCTTTTACAACAAAAGCTTTGCTTTCAGAAAACTTTGAACCCCAAAAACACCTACCCAGTACCCACCCTTCTCCATAATTGTAAAGCTGAATAGACATTTTGCTGAAGGCCTTTCTGACTTGATCTTCTCCATCTATATCTTCCAGACACTCTGCGACTCTTCCTCGGCAAAACCCGTCTTCCCACATCAACATCCTGCACAAGAACCAAAACCCATCCTCAAAATCAATCCAAAAACTAAAACCCTTGTTTCTAATACACTCTAAAAACAAAACCCATATTCAAACTCAATCTGAAGAACAGAACCCACTATCAAAATCACTATTGAAGCAAGTACTCATAACATTTAATTAGAATCCACTGTGAAAATTGCACTGAAAACAGAATCCACTCATAACTATTCAAAAACAGAATCCACTGTGAAAATTGCACTGAAAACAAATACTCATAACATTTAATTAGACAATTAATACCAATTTTCAAAATCAATCTTTAACCATAAACCCATCTTCAAAATTACTCTAGAAGCAAAAACCCATATCATTTAACTACAAAATTAACACCCACTCCCAAAATCAATCCTAAACCATAAACCCATCTTCAAAATTACTCTAAAATACAAAACCCACCATCAAATTCAATCTAAAAAAACAAAACCCATTATCAAAATCACTCCAAACACAAAACCCATTCTCACAATCACTCTTAAAACAAAACCCAGAACTCCATTTTAGTCAGACAAAAACACCCATGTTTGTGCAAAGCTGCTCCCCTGTTTTCTCCCCCGAGTCGGCGAACACAAAGTTTGTGAAATAAAATTACACTTACAAGCTACCGTTGTCCTCGCCGACCTTGCAACCATTACCACCTCGACTTCTCCTGCAAAAACCCAGACAACTCATTGAAAAAAAACCCAAAGAAAAGAGAAAATCAGAGATTTACTACAAAAGCAAAACAGAGAAGTAAGTAAGTACGGGCGAGGTCGAATGGTCCAGAAGACGGAGTAAGTCCATTCTGAATTGAGACAGACGGTTCTAAGTGCCTCGTGCAAGGCTATCATCCCAACAGCTTCTTTGCTCCTATCTGATCCTCCTGAGCCCACCATGTCTCCTACTCTGTTTTTCCCCTTTTTGTTGTTCTTTCACTCTTAGCTTTCTTTCTCTCTTAGTACAAGTTGTTGCTGTAATGTGAGGAGAGTGTATTTCAAGAGCTTTTTTTTTATCTCGTTCAGAACTCTCTCTCTCTCCCACTCAAACTCTACACAGCAACAACTCTTCTCTGGGTAATGATAACAACAGATAACTCTATTTCTTCATCTCTCACTTTCTTTCCCTTCTCTCTGTATTCACTGTTTCTTTTTCCTTTCTTCCTAGGCCAAGGTAAGAATCTTTATAGGAAGGGTAAAGAAAAAAGTGGTGCGAGTCGGTGAGTGTCTTTTGAGTTGTGATTGTGTTTTTTAGTTTTCATAATTTTGTAAATTCCAAAAAATAAAATGAAAATGAAAATGAAAGAATTTGGTTTAGCCTTGACACTTGAGAGTTGAAGTCTCAATGACACAATACTATTTACTAGAGTAAAGATCCACCTTGAGAGGTTAAACTATAGAGTAGGTGAACACCATGGTTATTAGAGCAAATAAGATAATGATGTTTGCCATTATAGCTATCTTCACAATTTCAGTACTTTATAACTAAACTGAAGTAGTAGGAGCTCTAGCTGTGAAAGATAAGCTTGTAGAGCTCACTATACTGAGTCATTTGAGACAAAGGTTTGGAACAAAGAATAGAACACTAATATAGTTGATATTTTTTATATTATTATAGCTTACCTAACTCATTGAAAATGTCAAGCTAGCAAAGGTTTTGAGTAGTGTACTGTCAAAGTTTAGAGCACCAAGGAGCATCATCTAATAATACACCTTTGACAGCAAATCAAACTTGATATGGCTAACATGAAGCAGACTGTCCCTGAAGTTTATCAGGTGTGTATTCATTCTTTCATTCATTAAAAAATGTCAACTTCACGAGCCTAAAAAAATTGGAAACAAGAAGGTGCAGTCCTGTGAGATGTCTTACAATGAAAAGAACTCAAACAATGATCACAATCAAGAAACAAATCAACCCAGAAAATGAAGTGAAGCAAGCTAATCAATTATATCAAAGATCAGTCATATTCAATATGAGCTGATAATTACCGGATCATGTGTGTTAAACAACCTATGAGAGATAAAAGTTGCAACATCATACCTGCAAGTTAGAAGTTACCATGCCCCATCTCTAGCAGATTTGGCTTCAAATTCCATATGATGAGGGTTATCCAAAGCACTCCTTCCTGCATTCACTAATATTAGAAATGAAATACAAATTTTGAGGCACATTCAGTTCAACAACAATCGGCCTCGCCATATTCTCATATCTGATGCATCAACTTCTTTTTTAATGAAAATCTATCTACAAATCTTATAAGATGAATCCTTAATAAATAAAACTACGGCCCAATCAAACGTTTACATAAATCAAAGCAACCAGTATAGCCCAATCAAAGCTATAGAAACTCAAACTAACTCAAGGTTACATTGTACCCTCTTTCAGATTCAACAATTTAATCACAAACATAAAGAAAACAACACTTTCTACATCTTAGTATAACTTCAAACCATAGTTTTATCATCAGCTTAAAAATGATTTAAGGAGTTAGGAAGAGGATCATTTCAGCTGAACAATTGGATTATCTGAGTGTGCATAGCGCAAATAGTTGTCACGCTTGAAGTTTAGACTAAGGCTGCGTTACACAACACATTGTGAAGTTACTTATTGGATATAGCCACGTAAAACTACCAGCAATTATTTTCTTGCAAACATTCCTGGCCCAGCAATTATAACTAACGACCACTATCTCTATCTCTCAGAGTCTCAATAACTAACTCAATTTCCAAAACTTAGAAGTCTGGTTGACCATACTAATACAACTATAACTTATCACTATAGCCTAGTGCTTCTATGAGAAGTACAAGTGCATTTACTTTCGACTCCAAAAACACAACCTAAGTTTTGTCGCCAAGCAAGGTCAAATAAAAACTAATACAAGATAAAAGCATTAAAGCACTCAGATCAACCAAATAAGAACCTTACTTGACAAAACGTGACCAGAACAACGTAAAAGCAAAGGCAACTGGTAAAATAACAACCTGACGGAACAGGAGCAGTTTGAGTCACATTCCTCATTGGAGCCAAATCATCACGAGGCATAGGTGACACAGTTAACAATAGCAATAGAGTAGAGAACTTCACGAGTTGGAACTGTAAGATTGGATTCCTGCAAACAAGCTTCCATCTCCGCAACCTGACAAAATAGCAATACCATATTGCTGAATGTAATTAGCAATCTTGAGACTTCAACCATACTAAGATACTAAACCCAGCTAAGCCTGTGACTTAATAATATCTATTAAACAAGAAGAACTGCCTGAAAGTTGCACTACAAACAGCAGTGACAAACCATATCTAATGCAAAACACTCCTGAATCTCAATACTCGTATACCAATATTTATTAACAAAGAAAGTAGCCACAGCCATACATGGGAAAACAATTGGATTCAACTATTTTTTATTAATTTGATTAGTTAGTTTCCGATTGTACTGAAGGATATATTAGATGGTTTGGCATGCTTACTTCTGTATCCTTGAGTATATCATGAGTATGTATAAGCATATAACTTGGTCGATCATGTAAAAACTTAGTTAGTCGTATAACAAGACAGGACATTCATCTCTTAGGCTATGTTTAAAAGAAACTTTCTCCAAGAAAACTTGCCAAAAGTGAGAAAATAGAAGAGAAAAAAGGGAGAGAAAATGCAAAACATGAATTTAATGATAGTCCCTACCCTCATGTTTTCGACGAAGTTGTGGAAAATGTTTTGTTAGGATGGGAGCAAACAATATTTTCTCAAGATATATGGTCATCTTCCACCTCAATTCTGGATTGCTTGTTGTCTCTCGCTGCTTTTCCTGCTAACTCCAACACCTGATAAGAAGAAACCCATTGTAAATTAGATTCCCAATTCATTAGGTCAAAATTGTTCAAGTCTGTTTCACAAAAAATCACAAATTTAAGCACCATAATCAAAGTCCATTGTCAATTTCATAAAAATAAACCAAAACAATCAAACCCCATGTAAACATAAACATGATTCAATTTCGTTTCAGAAAATCAAAAAATTAGGGCACAAAAGGCAAATCAAAACCAAACTAATGAAAACCCATTCAAAATCAAAGCATGCTTAACCAACCCGGTTCTAAAGATATAAACTTGAAACAAAATACCCAGATTTAAATGAGCTTCCGACTCCTCGGTTCCTCGCCTCCTCGCCTCCTCTGGTTCCTCGCCTGAGTCGCCTCCTTCCTCGGTTCCTCGCCTCCTCTGGTTCCTCGCCTCGGTTCCTTGCCTCCTCGCCTCATCGCCTCTCTGTGTGTTTGAAAAGGAGAATTCTAAATGTCGAGGAAACCAAAATCTGAAAAAATGAAAAAATGAGGGCTTGTGATCTTAACCGTCCGATCGTATCAAGATCTGAAAAAATGAGATTTAATTTGATATTTGATCAAAATCGAAGCGCTATCCTAAATGTAAGTAGCATAGCGCTTCCGAAGCGCTATGCAAGCACTTTAAAAGCGCTATGGTAACTTTGGTAACGTTTTTTCTCATAGCGTTTTTTAAAGCGCTATCTAAGACATAACTAAGATAGCGCTTAACTGAAAAAAAAAATTAAAAGCGCTATTGAAGCGTTTTTTTTTTTTTTTTTTTTTTTTAAAGACAAATAAGCGCTATCCTAGTGCCCACTTGGATAGCTCTTTAAAAAAGCGCTATCTAAGTGGCGTTACCTAAGCTAATATTTGTAGTAGTGATTGTTAAAGAGGTTGTGTTAAGAAAATGGAAAATTAAAGGAAACCTCAACATTGTAACTGACGGCGAGCAATTCTACTTCAAGTTTTTTGATGATAGTGATAAGCAAGAGGCTTTAGAAGGGGACCATGTGTATGTTAGTGGTGGTAAACTTCTCATGATCAGGCCGTGGGGAAAAGAATTGGTAAAAAAATGAGAAATTCTCGAAAGTACCTATTTGGGTTAGGTTCCACAAACTCCCTAAGCAGTACTGCTCCGTTAAAGGGCTTAGTTACATCGCAAGTTTTATTAGAGTGCCCATCTGTATGGACGAGGCTACAACAGAGAGGAGCAAACTTGTCTTTGCTAATATATGTATTGAGATTGATGCTAGTAAGGAGCTACCTGCAACTGTAAAATTTGTGAATGAGGAATGAGAAGGGTTTGAAGTGTTATTGAAGTACCCATGGAAGCCACAGAGGTGCAGTAAAATCAATTTGGGCATATCAACAACAATTATGGTATAGAGCAAAAATCTACTATCAAAGTTTGGAAACCAAGAAAGAATGACTATAATTAATAGGTTGAACAAAGAAATAATCAGCAAGTTGAGAAGAGCAACATTGATAAAGGAAAAAATATTATGGCAGAGGGAATAACAGAAGACAAATGGGTTGAAGTCAATAGTAAACAAAGAGTACATAAACCAAGTATGGACCAACAAAGTACCTTGGTTCATAATTCATTTCAGGGAACAAAACATACATGGAATATGGACCTCCCACTGCCATGGAGTATGGATTACCCACCACAATAAAAAAAGGGTAAATTTTAAATTACCTCATCCTAATGAGATAGAACATAGATCACCTTTACCAAATGATTATGATTAAGTGTCATAGTAAAAAGACTAGAATAGTCATAGGTTTTTTTGGTTAAGCTTTATTCGTGATTGTTTTCGCAAAAAATCTTTTCTTTTTTAGAGATTGTATTTGAGAGATCTTTATGTATTTTTTTTTAAATATAAAGGTTCAAGGGTCCTTAAAGGCCTGCTTACTTAAAAAAAAAAAACTCCCCCTCCCTAGTACTACGACCAGTTTAGCTTTAGACCACAAATTTGTCCAAACTTTACTTTAGGCCCCAAATTTTTTTTTTTTTTTTTTGAAATGCCTACTCTGCATCTTCCTCAAGCCTATACAATTTAGGCGTACCCCATCATCGTGATTTGTATGGTGATCTCGATGCAATTTGAGTGGGTACATCTAATTCGTATAGGGTTAAAGAGAGAATGTCATATTTCACATTAATAATGATGTTGTCTTTTTTCGCTCTCTGTTTTGACCTAGTCTCGTTGACCTGTTGACTTGCACAAGTAACACACGTGAGCCACAGACCACCGTGAGGTGGCCGATGACACTCCAATGCTAAAGCCAGACAAGGCTCTTAAGAAGGTGTAATGCTGTAACATGGAATTTGTAGCGTACTTTAGCTTACCAACTCCATGTCTTATTTATAGTGCAAGGAGTTCTGGTTCTACCAGACCATCGTAAGCCTAGTTTAGGAAGGAGAACTTCATGAATATCCCTCCCTAATTAGGAGTCGTGTTGTATGAGAGAAGTTCATTGTTAGTTTCGTGCTCCTAGAAATGCGAGAGATAGTTCTCAATCCAAGAACAATCCGTAAAAGGGAGTTTCCCTGTGTGGAAGATACTCTGGTGTTTTCTTCCTAGTTGGAAGCAGAAAGCTGCTGTAGTTGTTCGTCCGGAGCTGATCCTCGAGATATTTGTCTGAAAATGGCTTACAGGTATTGAGGATAGTTGTGAGACGTGTGGGCCTAGCATGCTGTGAGAGTTCGGGTCCGCCTGGCGTACCACAGTTGGACGGGCTTAGAACCACTTGGGCCGGATCAGTGTTGGGCTGCTGACGCTTGAGGTTGTAGTTCATCGAGATTATCATGACATGTGTACGGCGCCAGGGTGTGACCAACACCATTGTAGTTAGGGTTTCCTGCATGGTGTGTTGTGTGTGTGGCGTAGATTGCACGGTGACACGTGTATGGCGTAGGCTGTGTGACAATTGAGTATCGGTTACTACCCCTCAATTGATGGAGTTGCGTGCATCGCCATTAATTGATTGATGTGGTTTGCGCAGTTTCCTTGGGAACTGTCATCTTTCAATTTTCTGTACGGTATTCGTTGTTTGATAGTTAATTCTTGAGTGCCCGCTTGGTGAACCATCATGTCTATATAATGGTGTTTTCCAATCGTTGTAGGCACTATCTTTTGTACAACTTATCTTCTGTAATGCCCTTGCTTGAAGAAAATGCTTTAGGTTTTCCAAAGGTTGAGGAAAATACTTTGGATTTTCCAAAGGCTGAAGCTGAATCTCCGTATCTGGAGTCTCCGAATGTTCTGACATTTGCGCCGATCAGGCATAGAGATAGTTGTTGTTATGTGTGGTCACCTGATACGGGTGGGCACGTCGTTGATCCGCTGAGGTCTCGTAATTTATTCTCATATTGCGGAGAAGTAGTGCAGATTCTCTCCCAAGGGAAAAGTCGGTCATTTATGTGCATGTGCCTTTTTATTGTTCCTGAATGTTTGACATCAGAAATAGCATCTGTTTCCTACTCCGTGATGGTCGCCTCCGCCACTTCTCGATTAACCTCGTCGTCCAACTTTGCGCTGGAATTCAGGATCTCGAGATGAGTAGGAGTTGGAAATGGTCCATGGATTGGGCCATTGACTCTTGGATGTCCCTCTCATCCCCGCAGCAGAAAAGTGCACCCTACTTGTGTCGACCTGATACTTGTCCTAGGTTCATCGTTCCGACGGATCGAGCGTGTGGATTGGCCGTATCTGATAGTGGCTCGTCGCGGGACTTCTGATTGCCAATTTTGTACCCCCACATACCATATTTGATGGTGGCATTTGATGGAGCATTTTTTTGCTTATGGGTAGCTTACCCCGGACTGTTCGTGTTGCTAGAGTGGTTGGACAATTTAAGCAAGTCCTTACTCCATGTTGATCTGATGTCTGCAGTATGTAGTCTTTTGTATCTGCCTCAGGGCGTTCGTAATATGTAGCTTTTTGTATATGCCACATGGTGCTTGTTGTTACATCTTTCCAATAATCAATAGAGTTTGTTTTTCGTAATTCTTCCTTTATTTCTTAAATGATTGAAAATCAAATAAGTCATTTAAGAACTAAAACTCAATATTGACTATGGAAAGGGAAACAAACAACTTAAAGCAAACTAATTGTTGACGGAGAGAAATTGATCCTGGCCTTGAAGTGGATTCGGGTTGCTCTCGCGGATCATTCGGCGGATTGTCGAGGCGTTACATAGGTTATTGAAGAGTAAACCTTGCAGGGGGTGGATCTCTGCGCCGATTAAATGTCGGGGGGATGTGTTCCCCCTTGCCATGGCCTTTTCGACTCGCTGGGAGGAAGAGCTTGTTGCTTCTGTGCTGATTGAAAGTGATGTTTCTACCGTCTTTGGCCTTGCACTGGGTCAGGCTGCTCTGCATGATGTAGGTGAATCTGGGAGCACTCTATCTGTTTCAGTGCGGCGTAATGACAACCTCGTGCCGTAGGTTGGTCTCCACGTATTGTTTCTTCGGAGTGGTTAGCAGTATACTTAACACACTGGTAAAGGGGGGAGACCACTGCTTCCATCTGGTGGAGCCAATGTCTTCCTAGGAAGAGATTGTAGGATGACGATACATCTACCACCATGAAGTCCAAAAATAGGACTTTCCTGAGCTGCGACTCTTCTGCTACCATAACCAATCTTATCTTTCCGATGGGGAAGCACTTCTCCCCGCTGAATTCGATAAGCGGGTGTTCTAATGTCAGGTTTTCCTCATTGAGGTCCATGCTGCGAAACACGTTGTAGAATAAAAACGTTAAGTGAATTTCCTGTGTCAACTAGATTTCTCTTCACTTCCCAGTTGGCGATGGAAACAAAGATGACCAATGCGTCGTTGTGTGGCGCTCGGACTCCATCGAGGTCCCTCTCAGTGAAAGTCAAAGTGGGAATGGGGTTCTGAACCCAAGAGTGGTAGATGTGTCTGTCCTCACTCGCGGATTGTGTCTGCATATCCAGTAGTGTCCGCTTGTGGGACCTGTGTGATTAGTCTTCATTCTGTCCGAGTCCATGGAGGACATAGATTATCCCTGGAGTCGCCTTCTATATTTCTTTAATTGACTCCCCCCCTGTCCTTTGTTTGTTCCGTTGGTTTCTCAGGCTTCAGGAACTCTTTCAGTTTGCCTTTGCGGATTCAGTACTCAACTTCATACCTTAGACTCTTGCAGTCGTTGGTGTTGTGGTCGCCCTCCTTGTGGTACTGTAGTATTTTCCGTTGTCGCGCTTGGAGGGGTCTCCGCGTGTCTTTGGGGGCCACTTCAGTTCCTTATTGCCTTTCATGGAGTTAGGTACATCTGACAGGCTAGTGCTTAGGGGTGTTATGGCTCTGGATCCAACGTAGTTGGATGATATCTCTGGCCTGGGACGACCAGGGTTTGGCATGTTTTCGTTGTGCTTCCTTTTGCTCCGTTCCTCGTCATCACAACTCTTTCACTCCTCATTGTCCCTAAGAGACGATGGCTTCTTTTCGCATTCGATTTCCATTTTAACGGTCCTTGACTCCTCCAGAGTGATGTGTCTCTGGATGTTTTTGAGGAGCTCCGCCATGTCCAGAGGCGACTCCAAAATATTTGAGGTCCTCAAAAATATTTCCCTCTTTGAGGCCCGCAGTGTAGGTCGTCACAGGTGTATCGTCGTTGCACCCGTTGATGAGGGTCAGCTTGTTGTTGAAGCGCGTGACATACTTTCGGAGCGTCTCGCCGGACCTCTGCCTTAGAGAGAGTATGTAGTGCATGCATTTTTTGAAACGTTGGCTTCCAATGAAATGTGTCAAGAAATTCCTTCGCCAGTGTTTTGAAGGAGTCGATTGACTTTGGTGGAAGGCTATGGAACCATGTTAGCACAGGGTCATTTAGACTGGTGGGAAAGGTTCTGCACATGACAGACTCAGATCCTTCTTTGAGGGCCATTATGTACTGGTAATGGCGTAGATGATCGAAAGGATCGGTGGTCCCATCGTAGGAGTCGAGCTTCGGGGGAGTGAACTTCCTCGAAAGGGTCTCGTTCATTATTCGGTCCACGAATGGTGGGACGGAGAGGCGATATAGTACGTTCGGATCATATGCCCCTTTGCGGAAGGGGTTCCCAGGGTCGAGCATCTCTGTCCTGGTGGTGAGCACATGTTAGCCGCGCAACCTCCCTTAGTCCAATGAGAACTAGCGGGGGCTTGGCTCTCCTGTGCTTGCTCCCTATCATCTTCTGGAGGCGGAAGTCCATGTTGCTCTCGGTCTTTGTCAGTAGGTGGTGGATTATGTTGCGTTAGAGTCTCCACCCCCTTGGCGATCTGTTGTATCTGAGATGCCAGCACGTCGATTCTAGAGTATGTGGTTACTGTCGTTGGAATGAGAGCGTCAGTTGGCTGCCCGTACATGACAGGAATTGCTGAATGAGACGCCTGAGCGTTGGACGTGTCCCCGGGTTCTCCGTTGTTGCGTGACCTGGTGGTCACTATCTCTATGGGTTTTGATAGGAGACGACGATTAGTGTAGAGTTACGAACTATGTTGTCCCCGTAGACGACACCAAACTGATACAATTTTTTTTCGTTATCTGTTTTGACCTAGTCCCGCTGACATGCATAAGTAACACACGTGAGCCACAGACCACCGTGGGGTGGCCGATGACACTTCGATGCTAAAGTCAGACATGACTCTGTGGAAGGTGTAATGTTGTAACAAAGAATTTTTAGCGTACCTTAGCTTACCACTTCATGTCTTATTTATAGTGCAAGAAGTTCTGTTTCTACCAGGCCATCGTAGGCGTGGTTTCAGAAGGATATCTTCGTGGAGATCCCTCCCTAATTAGGAGTTGTGCTGTAGGAGGGAAGTTCCATGTTAGCTCCGTGCTCCTAGATACGCGGGAGATAATTCCCAATCCAAAAACAATCCTTAGAAGGGATTTTCCCTGTGTGGAAGATACTCTGGTGTTTGCTTCCTAGTTAGAAGCAGAGAGCAACTATAGTTGCTCGTTCGAAGTTGATTCTCGAGATACTTGCCTGAAAAGGGCTTACAAGTATTGAGGATAGTTGTGAGACGTGTGGGCCTAACATGCTATGAGAGTTTGGTTCGCCTGATGGACCGCTGTTGAGCGGGCTTAGAACCGCTTGGGCCAGATTAGTGTTGGGCTGACGCTTGAGGCCGTAGTTCCTCAAGATTATCATGACACGTGTACGGCTTCGGGGTATGACCATTTTTATGTATCATCAAATAATATAAGAAGTGCAGAGTGGTCATTTAAAAAAATTCTGCAAATTGGGATCTAAAATAAAGTTTGGACAAGTTTGAGGTCTAAAAGCTAAATTGGTCAAGTTTGAGATCTCGTGGAAGAGCTATAAAGGACAAATGTAACTGGCTAATGGAGTATCAGTTCAGCGGTAGACTTATGACAAATGGTATTACAAATCCAGATTTTGAACCCTACAAACGACATTTGGGGCGAAAAGTTGAGGGATAAAAAAATAAATAATAAAAACCAAACAAACTCTCTCATATGTTCTGGGGTGGGCAACCTTATGGATAAAGAAATGAGAATTTTTAGATTCATCATTTAAAAAGCTAAATTGGTCAAGTCTGAGATTTTGGGAAAGAGCTGCATCCAAAATGCCAATCTCCTCTTATCACCCACCTTGCATTGGCTAAAGATGTTATAATATTCATGACAGGAAACATCTTAGTTTGCTCACGCATATTGCTAATACAGAAAATCTAGAGAGCTAGAAAGGTCCATTACTAGTCCAATATGCTACTCCAATTCAACAACTTAACTGGCCTTCGCAACCACTGTAAACAAAAAAAAAAAAAAAAAATCTTTTTCATATGTTATGGGATGGACAACCTTATGGATGAAGATGGGTGTGCAAGAATCCCAAACCTAACCAGAATGCTATAGTTTTGAATCGTTTCAAATCTGGTTAACTCATTTTCGTCCTGGTCTCGAACTGGGACCGAGCTAATTCCATCCGTCTAAGAAATGGCGAGCCCCCGCTGTTTTCCTCGCCATTTCCCTCGGTTAGATTTTTTGCCCAATTATTGTATCAAGCCAAGCTCAATTGATTTTTATGTCCAACCCCAATTCTCCACCCCTAAAACCTGCGAATCCTCCAACTGCACTCATAGTAGCTGAAGCTCTTCTCCTTCTCGCCTCTCTCACTTCTCCTTCTCTCCCTCTTCGGTAATTTCAATTCTGTCTTTCTCTGTGTGAAGCTTCACTCTCTGTTTCAATTATCTCATAAAACCTTTCGTCCGTCTCAATGTTTCGATTCAGCGATCGAGATTGGTTTCGTGAATGAGTACTTTTGCCTCCGAGTGATTCGAAGATCTGTTGTTTTCTGTCACCAGCAGCGATGGATCTCACATCATTCGCTAATCAATCTGTCAAAGGTGAAGCAGATCTCATGGAAACCAAGGTAAAGTTCACACCTTGTTTACATTTTCTCTAATCTTCATTAAGAGGGGTGTATTGTATATGGATTCTTATGAAATTGATAAATAATTTGAAAAGTCCACGGACTCTTTAAATTGTCCACGGACTTCTGCTGATTTCTTAAATCCATGGACTTTTGCTACAGACTTTCTAGAGATTTATGAAAATCCACAGACTTTGTATGAACGACTTTTACAGATTTCTAATTATTTGCAAGATAAAAAATAAGTTGGTAAATAGTGATGAAACAAAAAAAACGTCCGCATATAATTAACAAAAGTGAGAGATACATGTGCTAAAAAAACTAGAAAAAGAAAAGGTCGTTAATTAGCATCTTTAAAATAAGAAGTAAACGTCCATAAAATTGTATTATGATCATTCTTCTCCTTCATGATCATGGTCACTTTCTTCATTATCATTGTTAGCAACGTTGACGTTTGCTTGATCACCGCTCCACCTTGATTATATTCATTTTGATTACACTGTTATCATAAATGTGCGGAAACCTTTTGGATCATTGATTTGGGCTTTTCCCTGTGGGTTGTGTCATAATTAATTTTGTTCATCCAAGTAGTCTTGGAGCAACCTTGTCTTAATGTCTATTTATTTCAACTAAAAGTCAAAAGAATGTCATGATAGCTATTAAGACAGTACTGACGTGTACTTTGCAACTAGAAAAAGCATTCTGCTGCATTTTACACTGTAATTTTTCATATAGCCCTTGTCTACCAAACATCTCCCTTCAATCATATACTGTCTGTACTTGCAGATTGATCCTTAGTATGTAGATCCACTTCCATTAGTGGAAGGAAACTATTGGATGTATATCACAACAAAAGCATGACTTCTTTCTAAGTTTCTACCATTTAAACTTCTGTTCTAGCCCTTTCGTGCCTACGTTGTGTACTTAGAAACATTTTATTCCTTTTCTCATTTAAGGAGTATGTAAATTTGAGGCGTCCAGATATTTGATTTTGTGTGTCTTTTCCATCTTAGCTAAACCTGTACCCTTAAACAGCATCAGGAAGTTATGGCTTCAAAGGGGTTGGAAAATTCAATGAGGAAGTGTTTACTTTGAAAGTAAGGTTTTCATTGTCAAATGGGGTGAGGAAGGGTTTTCATTGCCTGTGGGTCTCTTACTATTTCTCAAAGCAATTGTGTGTGAAGACGTTAAACCCTAACACCCTAATTTAATCCAAACCCTAACCCAAAATCATCAACGATGCAACTATGAACACTTATGAAAAGATAGAAAAAGAATCGAGAAAACAAGAGGATGAGAACCAACCTCTTGGCGGCTGACACAAGGAATAACTTTGGGAGACTTTTTTTCATGTTGAAATCTTTAATATGGAGGCTGGCAAACTATTGAACTTTGTTATTTATACCTAACACTACAAAGTCCATGAGAATCCATGATTTTCCAAATCCATAAATATGAATGATATTTTGAATACCCTAAAACTTTTGTGGACTTTCTGAAATCCATATTGAATACCCCTAGACTTTGTGGATTTCAGAAAGACTTTTAAAATCCTGATTGAATACCCCTAGACTTTTGTGGATTTTTTAAAATCCAAATTGAATACACTTGGATTTTAAGAATCCATGGAATTTATTAAATTGCCCACAAAATCCAGATACAATACACCCCCATAAGTAAAAGTTCATTCTTGATTGTATTTGTTGCACAAGACAAAGCTACTTGTTATACCTTCCAATCGAAGAGAATATGTTTTGGTTTGGCTTCCTCATTGATTCACAGTGAGTTCAGCCTATGAAGCTCTTAGAAGGCATAAAAGGTTCCTTGGTTTAATTTAAGGCAGTGATTAAAGAACACCATCATTTTCACGAAAGAACACCATCAATTCTCTATTATCTGAATGACAATATCACTTTTATGAAGGATACTATCACTTACTGAAGGACACCACCAATATAAGCCATTAACCTTTCACACTAAATTTTTTCCCTTTCTTTTAAAAATTTGAACTTTGCACCCTCTTTCCGCCCCATTCTCCCTTTACTCTCTATTTTTCCATCTACATCACTGTGTGATGCAAATGTTGGAGGTTTTTAGTGCAATTTGGGGTCCGTTGGTATGCGATTCTATGGCTTAGTTGGTGTGCAATTCTCTCTGATTTGGTGTGTGGTCTCTTCTTTGCTTCGTTGTGTTCGATTGTTGTTGAGGGAGTTCATCTTTGCAATAAACCACACCCACGAAGTCAAGTAACCTCTAAATTTCCATTTCGATAATGTGTTGGTGTGCGTTGTGTTCGATTGTTCTTTGCTCGCATTTTGTTTTGTTTTAATTGTATCATATTGTTTTAAATGTTTAGTATGACAAAGACGTTGGATAAAGTGTTGGTGGTGGTGTTAGTAGTAGGGATCATTCAGCTCAAAAGACCAATCATGACGTTTTTGAAAAGGACTATAGTTGAAAAAATAAAGATAGGATAGATGAGCGGAAAAAAAATGCAAGAATGGAGGGAGAAAGAAGAGGAGATGAAAAAAAAGGAGAGATAATGTAATTGGGAATGATATGATTGACCCGGATTAAGCAATAACACTCTTATTGCTATCGCAGAGTCGACATGGTATGGTTCATGAGGCTGAGGAAGCGTTGAAGGGGGAGGGGGGATGAGGAGGGTGAGAGTGATGAGGAGGTGAGGGTGATGAGGAGGGTCAGGAGTGTCAGGGGGATGATGAGGGTCAGGGGGATACAAAGGGTCAAGTGGAACTAATTATTTATGTAGAACCTGGTTCATATGAAGATTAAGAACTTAACAAAGTTTCTTATTTTGGTGGTCCTAAAGAAGATTAAGAACCTAACAAAGTTTCTTATTTTGGTGGTCCTAAAGATTAATCCATATTAGAGGATTATGATGGTCATGTTTCACAGTTCATTTGTGTTGGTGAGGAGGTATTTATAATATTTTCAAGTTTTTTAAAATATGCAGCACTTATTGTTTTTAAATTATTTGGACACTGATAAGTTTTTCTTAATCTGTAGGAACTAAGCTAGTTGAGATGTCAACATCAGTATAAGAGTTTTGTAGTTTGGAGGTTGAGTGACGAGCCGAGAAAGAAGTAATTCAACGGTCTATAAGAGTGGTTTTCGACCGTTGATAAACCATTGTAAGGATCATATCGATAGGGTGACAATTTGTGCTTTCATTAAGCGTTGGCAACCTGAGACCAATACTTTTCACATTCTTTTTGGAGAAATGTCCATCACCATCGATGATGTTTATCATATCACTCATTTGTTGATTGTATGTAACCGGTTATGGTGAGAAAAACTCAAATGAAGGCAGAGGAGTGTGTGAAACTTATGGTGAATTTTTTGAGGATTGAAAAGAATGAAGCACAAAAGCATGTCCAGAAGAATCTGACTTTCGTGGAGATGAAATTTATTAAAGAGCATATTGTTGTGGGAAAGTGAACACAAGTGATTCTCTTCAAAAGAAACAAGTTGCACGAGGGTACTTGTTATTTCTTCTAGACATGACTATCTTTGTTGATAAGACTGGAACTAAGGTTCGCATTGAATATTTGAAGTTACTGATGAAGGTGGATGGTGTTGGGAAGTTCGTACAGGGAGTTGGTACTTTAGCGTTCTTGTCAGTGTAGTTAAGGCGTTGAGGCAGCGGGGAGGCAGATGAACTTAAAAACGCCTCAGAGGCGAGGTGGACGCCTCACTTCACTGAGGCAGTCTTTAACATTTTTTAAAGATTTTTTATTATAATAAATTGAAACACATTTAGATATGTAATATTCATCATCATTTTGATAACTTGCATATGCCAATATGTACAAAAAGTCATACAACTATTTAGAATTGAAATGAAAACATAATAAAGTTGCATATATAGCATAGCAAAAAGATGCACTACATAAGTGTACTTAACTTGCCTATCCACTAAATCTCTAAAAAAGAAACAAACAAGAAAAACATTAAAGCATAATGTAAATTAGTTCATCAACTTCTCATTGGTTTAACTTTGAAAATTTGAAACAGTGTTTGAAAAATTACAATTTGGTGAGGCATCGCCCAGCAAGTCTCATTGGTTTAACTTTGGAAATTTGCACAAAATTTTGATCCATATGCTAAAATATTACGATCCATACACTGAAATGTTATTTATTATTGTTTATTGTGAAGAACAAAAACGCAGCAGAACAGATCATATAAAAAAGGAGCAGAACATATCATATAAAAAACAGAACAGATCATTAAAAAAAGAAGGTGAACAGATCATATACAAAAAAAGGCAGTAGAACAAATCATATAAAAAAAACACAGCAGAAGCTGCAGAACAGATCGTATAAAAAAACACAGGAAGGAGAGTGAAGAAGAACAGGAAGGAGGAAGAAGAAGAGAGGAAACATCCTGATATGAAAGAGGCAACACCTAATTTGAAGGAGATGAACCTGATTAGAAGAAAAAGAACACACGGCAACAATAATAGCCCACAAGGAGTCGTTATCTTGTCTACAACTCTAAATATCCCCCTCTTAACCTTAAAAGACAAGTGGGCTGCAATAGGCTTTTGGTTTTTAAGCTGTAAATGGCCCGAAGCGGTCTGAGGCGTGAGGCGGACGCCTCACTTCACCGCTCCGCTTTGCATAATTTTGAGGCGTCTCTTTGCCAAAACGCCTCGAGGCGCGCCTAGGCGTCCGCCTTAACAACACTTGTTCTTGTATCGTCAACTTGGTTGTACTAGTAGAGTGAGTATCAAACAAATATCTGGATATCTGCCACTTTTAGAGGTACAACTTTCGGGTTAATTGTTCGTTGAATTATGTTTCAAGTGTTTCAGATATTGAACTAATATATTGACATGTTCAAATTTTTTGTAGTGTTAGATATACGATCACTTTAGGCTTTGGAGTACGGCCTGAGCCTCGTGGAAGGATCATCTCCCCACCATGGCTAAGTGGGATTGCCCCCAACTTATAGGGGTCGTGAGTGAAATTTTTTTAACTCTTAGGGAGCATCTTGATGACATGTCTCCTAAAGAGGTAAAAGTTAGTCATTTAAGTTCATGTTTAATCTCAGATAATTGTTTTCATTTTTCATCCATAATCTAATAAGTTCATGTTTGTATTGTGAGGTTATTTGGGACCATCGTGTGGAATCCAAGCAAAGAACTTCACTTCACAACATTACACAGTTCCAAGGCTGTTTGTTATGCCATGATGTTGAAGAACCCTACCACCCAGATCGAGTGATGAGACGAATGGGAATGTTACATGTCATTCAAAATCTCTCCATTTAAGCCAAAATGAAGAATAAAGGTCGATCTGGCCACAACTATTCAGTTAAACACGAGATACTATCTTCATTTGTTGCAACTTTGCAAAATCATCTCGTGTCAATTGAAAACCAAGGTGCGCTAGTGAAGCTTCCATGAAATTACAACAAGGACTACTTGGAGTGGTTTCATGACATTAGCCATCTGTTCATTCAACCACTGACGATTAGGAGGACGCATCCCTTAAAAAAATCAATTGTTTATATCTCACAATCAGATAATTGATCTATACTGCTCACATTTGAAATACATAATTGAATTTGTTTACTAAGATCAATGTTTTCTATGCAAAACAAGTTGGTTGACGAGGCTCTTCAGTTGGTGGACGCCTCTATTGAAGAATGAGGGAATGTGGATAAGGTTGTGTTGCTCATAAGGCAAACAAAGTAGGTGACCTGCTAAGATAAATGTCTACGCATGTCGCTTCCAAAAATAATGAGAAATAACACAAATTGGTCCAACCAGTGATGGTGCTCTAAGTGGGGTTGTTCCGAGTGGTGGTGTTGTAGGTGGAGGTAGGGGAAGGGGTGTTGGTGCTGGTGGTAGAGGAAGGGGTGATGGTGGTGGTGTTGCTGGTGGTCCTAGTGCTATAGGTTGGGGAAGGGTGGTGGTGGTGCTATGACAGTGAAGAAATCTTTGCCAGTGGAAGAATTGAGGACAGAATGAAGAAAAGGCATGAGAAGAACATCACTCAAACTAAACCTCGAAAAAAGACTAAAATGACTTGATGTATAAAATTTTGATATACGATTTTGGTTGTTGTAATATTTGTAGTTTGTTAATGAAAATGTAATGATTATAAGTTTATGTAATGAATTATGATTTCACAATTATGTTTCTCATCAAATAACTTGAAAAATTGGACATAAAATCACCTATTTGTCAAAACTGAAAATTTTGTCTGCAAATGCAGGAGCCGCTACGAATCTGATACAAACAATTGCAGTGGTTGTTGCAAACCATATAAAAGGTTTCACAGTTTAATATGTGTTTTGTGCCTGAAACCCAATCACCAGCAACACAACGACTACTGTGATGATATTTTTTAGCATCGTAGCGGTTAATGCGAAGACTAAATACATGTTTGCACGAACTGCTGCGGCTGGACAAATTTCACACTCTGTCCAATTTTTGGATTTTTTTTTTCAATTCTTATGAGTTTGATATTGTTTTGACATATTTGATTTATTGCGAAACCTAAATTTTGATCACCCTAACTTGAAAAGGTCAAAAGTGAGATTTTTTAATAAATCAAATATACTAATAGTTTATCAAAACTCATAGGAATTGAAAAAAAAAAAACAAAAAAAAAATGCAAATAAAAAAATCAGGAAAATGAATAGAGCATGTTAAAAAAAATTTGTACATCACTCAAGTAGGTTTCATCTTCTTTCATTGAGAGGAGGAGTTTAGCCTACCATTGTCATTGTGATGAAATAATTTAACTAACAGTGGAACTAAAAAAGTAGATGAGGAAGTAAACTAATTAAATTAAAAGATAACTAATGCATAAAAAACTTAACTTTTATTAAATTCAAAAGTAAAGACTTACATGTAACTTTTATTAAAGCTCCAACAAAAAAAAAAAAAAAAAAAAACTAATCTAAGCTATGCTAGAGATAAGAGAAAGATATATGAAAAAAAAAAAATAAAATCTATTAGATGTCTTTTTCTCCAAGAGTTTGAGAAGCTATTTATAGTGTTCTACTCCAAGCTAGAAATGGGAAAATCCTACAAATCCCTTGATTATACTCCAAATCACATCATATAAAATCAATGAAGTCATAATTAGAGATAAATACATTAAGATCATCCTAATTGGAGGTAAATACATGAGACAAAATTCAAGGTAATGAAATATTATTGAAAATGCTTGGAAACCATGTTTTTGCAACCAGGTTTTGTAACCATGGTGACGTGGCGTGATCTTAAAATAATGATGAAATCTCCAAAGTGTTTATGTGTATCTCGAGGTTGTAAAAACCTCTTCTAGCGATGCCACATCATCCTGGTTATAAAACATGGTTGCAAAATCTGGTTCCCTAGCCTCACTCAATGTTATTTGATTTGATCATTGGAATATGTTTTGGGTTGATGTTTTAATTGCCTTTATGATTGCATGCTCCACACTTGAATTTCTTATCTTAAAACTTGCAACATGCCTCCATCAATGTGTCCAAATGCCTTTTATTTTGTATTTTAAAAATAAATTTCACAATTTCTCCAATTGCTTCTGTTCATGCAAATTTATGGTAGAATTGTCTCGAATTTTGAACATTTCTCGATTTTCTGCAAAAACTATAATAATAATCAAATTCGAAACAAATAAAGACATTTAATTAATTTTAAGTACAACAAGAGACTAATAAATAGCTAAATGGGGCGTAAAAACAACGTTTTGAGTGCTTATCATAGTTCCCGGTGTTGAATGGGTGAACATGAGAATAAAAGCATATGGTTCGAGTTATGGGAAAATATAGTCTAAAATGATGCAAATCCAATATATAACAAATCTATAAATACAATTCTAGTAATGCTTAAACAACCATCACAATTTGTTACCTCATCACAAATGTCATTAGATCTCTAGACCAATCATAACTGTCGGGTTCACGACAGTATTCGGAGCACACAAATAATCACATCCATACATCATCTCATTGTAATGCGTAAGAAATCAGCTCAGGATATCCATTCCATGGTATCGATAATACACCAATTTTTATGATAGTAAAGACAATGACCTTGATATTGATATTGAAAAGAAGTTGCTAACTTTGACGAGTGAGATAATTACAGATAGGTAAATGACGCTGAAAATAGACCTATTTGATATCTCCCTTTAACTCGAATTAGCAAAATTAATGTCTCCTTGCATAATATGGATTCCAGACATCCATGATCTATTTGTAATGTTTATGTCCACCATTTCGTAAATGAAAATGTCGCTAAAGACCATTTCATTGATCTCCATTCAATTTCATAAGCATGTTCATATAAACGTTCATTGGTTTTGACATAATAAAGCAACTCATCAACATGATCGCAGTTGTATACAACTCATTTGCACAAAGGGGTCCTTGAGACGGTAAGATCATTCATATTTTTTTCTATTCGATAGAACAAAATAAACATAATGAATTCAAGCATTCTATATGCATTCCCATACACCCAACGCAATATAACATGCCATCAAAAGCATTTGAAATATAATCGTTACATGGATTTGCCAAATCAAGTATCAAAATAATACGACATAGCTTCAAACCCACTACAACATCATATCGAACACTCAGCTAAAACTTCCAACTAAACCCAACCAAAAACCTTTCATAACTCAGCTAAAACCTATCTTAAACCTGCCAAAACTCTGTCGTTAAACTTAACTAAAACCTATCCTTACACAACCATTTATTTTTCTTAAAAAGATCAAATCCCGAAACAACCTTGTAAATAACCCTGCAAGCAATACCTAAATGAACAAACTGTAATGACGGAACAACTTAACAAGTCGTTACTCAAACATACATAACTCTCACCCTGGAACTCCAAATTGAATATCGTTTGGGGCAGTAGAAAGTAGACACAAAGAGGTTTCCAACCATATCCAACATGCCCCACATTTATATCCTTGACAAAATGGATTTTACAAACAAATCAGGTCATCTGGCAACATTTTATAGATTGACACCCTAAAGACTATTTAGGCTATAACGTTCACTTCAAAGATCGGAATGCAACTCCACAGAAAGCATTATAAACTAGACTCCTATGTTCCTCTAGCCATATATTATAAGAATCCTAATATGTTTAGACCAAGAACATATTATCCCAAAAAGTCAGTGCACTTGCAGATAATGGACTGATTGACATCCTTTTACTTAAATGCTCATACTCACAAATTCCGATTGGAATTACGTAAAAAGGAAAGGAAAATAGACTTAACCAGGATTTCCAACAATATAAATCATGATTTTAGAAAATTATCATAATTAGTCCAAACACTGACAGCAAAACAACACATCTCTTGAAGACAAAAATTCAGACGGACACCTACTGGGAATTCCAATCCTAAGTCTAAGTCAGGTATGTACATCTACGATTTTCCTCTAAGTAATGCCTAAGTCATGAATTACAAACTAACGAGATTACTCTAAAATTTCTGCATAAAATCACTAGATATGTGATCTATGATCCCTATGCAACTTTAGCCAAAAAAAAAATACACATTCACATGCTTGTAATTAACTCTAGACATGATTTGAATAACTCACACAATACATGGAAGTAATGGATCACACATTACACCCTATAGATTTTCATATTATCAACACACATATACCACATTCAAAGCAATTGTAATCATAGACCCATTAAAACAACACTGTAGCAAGTCAAACAAGATGATCACAACAAATTTAGGGTTTCATGGTCTCAAATCAGCTCAAATAACTAAATGATTGAGGTAACATATGAATCTAGCTCACCTCTAATACAATTCCAAGAATAACCTTTCAAAATGGTGCCTCTAACCATGCATGTAAACACCATATACCAAAGATAGACAGTTCATCTTCCACTTCTACAAAGTTTTCCCTCTTTTCTCTAAGGAGAGAAAATAAGAGAAAGATCTATCTCTCACCTACATATATATACCCCCCCTAGGTTAAGTGCACTTCAATAATTTATAAGTGCACCCACTTGTATTATCTTATTGTCGAGTGCGCAAATAGATATTTGAGCGCACCAAACGCACTAAGGATTTCATGTAATATAATTTGAGTCAAACTGAAAATAGGGTCAAAGTTGGTTAAGGTTCCTAAAATGGTCAACTACAAGTATATGCCACACTAAGAGTATAAAATATAAAGGATTCTAGATTTAAAGTATTCACAGGCAATATGTATGAGAATACGAAGGTATATAAAATGAGCATAAGTACAAAGAAAAATAAAAGGGTGTTACAATGACAGTCTCTTAATTCGTAAATTGCTTTCATTTACAAAAAAAAATATCACTCAACTATAGTTTCTTACTCTTCTTTGGCATTTGGATAAGAAAGAGAAACACTAATGTTTCGCATGCTATAATCTAATAGAGACTTGGAAAATACATTTTTTAGCATAAAAATCTAACAACTATAAGAAATATACTCCATAAGGACAATGATTTTTCCCTCATTGCTACCTGAAGTCGAAACATATTGTCCCTACCAAAGTCTATTAATTATAAGTTACTCGTAATTAAAAAAAAATGCTAATTGGACCTCAAGACCTATATTCTTAGGGAAAAAATGTCTTGTCAAAATCCACAAGTGACATTTTGGGCCCGGATTTGTGTTAACACGCCTGTCATGATATCCCAACCAAAGTATTAAGGTTGGTCACGAAGTGCACTAAGTGGATTGTCCACACCATGTTGGTTGGTGAAGCCAATCGTTTTCTTGTGTTTTGGATATAGTTTGTTATTTGTTTGCCCACATGTCTAGTTAGTTTTGCCAAAACTCTATTACACCTTTTCTTTTCCACATTTTATTGAAGTTTTCCATCTTAAATCCCGACAATGTGAAGGAGAAATTAAAAGAATAAATAAAAATGGCAAAAACTAGTATTGTCATTTTCTTGGTATGTATTGTCTTCTTTGCAACATCTTTTAATGTACTTCATGCTAATTCACAACCCAAGGTAGGGGAAGCTTTGGATACCAAATGTTTTGCTCCATGTATTAAAACTTGCGGAACCAACGGAGAGTGTATTACAAAGTGCAGAAAAAAATGTATCAAATGATCCGGGAATGTGATTTATCAAAATATGTCAAAATTTCGCGAAATATTTTCTATTTTTTAGTTATCGAGATATCATTGGAAATCCAAAATATTTAACTTTATCTCAGAGGAATTTCCCTGAGGGGAAAATAAATATTTCAATTCCATATATTTTAGTCTGCTATAATGTTATTTTGGTATTTTCGATTTTTGCTCATTGCTTTGACCCTGTTCCTGCTGACCTGCACAAGTAATGTGAGTCACAGACCACTGTGGGGTGGCCGATGGAACTCCGATGCTAAAGTCAGACAGGGATCTGAGGAAGGTGTAACGCTGTAACATGGATTTTTTAGTGTACCTTAGCTTACCAACCTCATGTCTTATTTATAGTGCAAGGAGTTCTGGTTTAACCAGGCCATCGTAGGCATAGTTTATGGAGGAGATCTTCATGGAGATTTTTCTCTAATTAAGAGTCATGCTGTAGGAAAGAAGTTCCTTGTTAGCTCTACACTCTTAGATACGCGAGAGATAGTTCCCAATCCAAGAACAATCCATAGAGGGAGTTTCCCTGTGTGAAAGATACTCTGGTATTTGCTTCCTAGTTGGAAGCAGATAACAGCTGTAGTTGCCCGTCTGAAGCTGATCATTGAGATACTTGCCTGAAGAGGGCTTACGGGTATTGAGGATGGTTGTGAGACATGTTGGCCTAATATGCTGTGAGAGTCCTAGTCCTCTTGGTGGGACTGAAGTTGAGCGGGCTTAGATATGATTGGGCTGGATCTGTGTTGGGCCGATGCTTGAGCCTGTTGTTCCTCGAGATCATCATGACACATGTTCGGCTCAGGAGTGTGACCGTTTTTATCTATCATCAGCTACTTCCCCGAGTTAGTGGGCCGTCACATCGGTTCGCTAAGTCATCTCTTGAAGGGATGCGACACTAATGATGATTGAGTTTGAATCGTTGTTTGAGCCGCACGCTGCATTAATTAGGCACGCTGCATAAGAGGCGGGAACTTGTCTTCTATATAAGTCATCCGCAGTGTTGAGCCTGACCTTTTTGCTTCACTTGCCTTTGAAGATATTGTTCTGAAAAGTTCGTTCGTCTTTTTCATGACTCGAGAAAACCTTCTTGATGACGCTATTCTGGCCAAGGGCCTAGAGTTCTTTGAAGACAAACTGATGTTCGAGCTTGATCTCGCTGAAATTCGTGCAAAGTTTGGAGTTCCTGAATACTTATCATTGTACCTTCTTACGGGCGACCAAACGCCAATGTCGTCGTGCGACCGGTTTCATCTGTTTGCATCGAGGGATGCTTCAAACTAGAGTGTGTGTCCCGGTTCTGGACGCGATTTGAGAGTTTTTGGATTTCTTGGGGATTTCTCCAGCTCAGTTGGGAACCAACAGGTACATGATCATTCTCATGATTCTGCTCAGTGCCAAGGAGGTCGGCGTTAGTGTGACTTCGCGGGTGATCCAGTTGTTCACCTCTCATCGGCTGAAAAGCAATGTTTTCTATAAGATGAAGTCGCCGAAGTGCTTCAGTAAACTGCCTGATGATTTCAAGTTTTGGCAGAAGTACTGTTTTCTGTCCCCTGCTGATTCAAAATATTTTCGGTGCAAGGGTCGTTCGCTTGAGCGACAGTTCAGACCGTTTCGTATGTTCAACTCCTTTCCTGTGACTTTGATGTGCTTGATAGCAATCTAAATGATCATTGCTTGTGTTCTTTTGCAGGAGGGTTTCTCACTGATCCTCTTACCTTAGAAGAGCAAACCACCATTGAGGCATTCCGTATCATGGCAAAAAGAATGGCGGTTGATATCATAAGAGTATCCAATTTCGTTCGTAGTGGGCTGTGGGACAATTGGCATATTGCCCCCCACTCTGCATCGAGAGTCCCGCATTAAGCTGGAAGATGGGGCCCCTTCTAAGAAGATGAAGGCTGCTAGGGCCAAGACTCCCATCTTGTTTGATGCGGAGGATCCATCTGAAACGCTTGCTTCCTTTGTGAGGAAGAAACCTCGCGTTAGGACTAGGCCGTCTTCAGCACGACCCACTCTGGTAAGAGAGGAGCGCGAGTCCGCTAAGCCAGATGAGGCGGAAACTATTGTTCCTGGCTTGGAGAAAGATTATCTGCGGTTGACGGAAGTTGTTGATGGGTCGAACCTTAGTGACACGCAAGTTGAGGCACTGAATGACCGTCTGGTGCGGGTTGCAATGGCAGCTTTTGCTGGTGCTGATTCGCGTGGGGCCGCTCCGATAGAGGGCTTTGTTGAAGACTCGCCTGAAGAGGTGAATCTGATCACCCCACCATTGACTCGCCTAAAAGTGGTCGTGGTACTGGCCGTGTATTTTGTAGTCCGCATTGCTCACCGTCTCGTTCTAAGCCACAGCTAGAACTATTTGAAGGTCCTTTGGATATTTCGGTCCCTTCTCTGCCTTCGAATCCTGTTGACGGCGGTGACCGTAAAGGGAGGTGTTGGAATAGTTCCTGATTAGGGGAAGCTTCATCCTCAAACACAGATAAATTTGTTCGCATCGGACTTGGTGAAGATGAGCTCACATGTCTGGCACCAAGAGGTGGATGTTGAGTATGCTTCGAGGAAGCATATAAGCAGGCGTCATAGCTGGCTGATGGACCACACTCCGAAACCCGAAGAGGATACACTGGAAGAAATTGTGGATAAGGGTTTGAAGTATCTTATGCTTGGTATGTCTCATATGAGCCACACGATTGTTGCTGGGACGAAAGTCGTAGAGGTGGCTCGCGAGAGAGTATATACCTTGGATCGTGTCTCCTCGCACGTGTAGACGTTGTATTCTGATGTGTTCCATGAAATTAAGCAGCTTAAGAAGAAGGTCGAAGAGATGCAATCAGATCAATCAACTGTGGACGCTGAGGCTCAGAGCGCTCGTCTTGAGAACCTTGAGCGTAATCTGATATTCATGTAATTATTACATATTATATCCCTTAATTTATATATGTTAGTGTTTCGATTATTATATTTTATTCTAATTATTTCATTTTCATGTATTTGTAGGAATTTGAGCGTGAACGATGAAATCGCATTAAGGCGACAATTTAATGAATGATCAATTGGTTGATTATAGCGGTGGTACAAAGTAGATGGGCACATATCTAAACCTAACCCAAATAAACCTAGGTCTACCTAACTTAACCTAAGCCCAAACCCAAAATGCTAACCTAAAAACCCAAACCCAACGCCTTTTGGAGAACCCAAGCCCAAGAAAATAGGAGAACCCTATTTAGCTCTCCCCCTTTTGGAGGAAAGCTCTCTATTTTCCTACGGGTGTTTTCCTCCTCTTTTTTCCAGCCACCACCAATCCACCCTGCCGGCAATCCTTGCTCGATAGGAGAGCCGACAGTGCGATAATCCCGCCATCACCACCTCACCTCGCCACCGTCCAACAACCATAGCCGCCACCACCATCAGACACCACCTCCTTTCCCTGTTCCATCATGCCACATAGCAACAAACCTCTTCATCCATCTCTCATCACCTTGCCACCTTCCCTGTCCAGCAACCAAGCACTGAGCCCCGCCACCAGAGCACCACCACCACCACGAAACAGGGGTGTGACAACCCTGTTTCATGTCAAATCTTCACCTCGCCACTGAGCTTAGCCATCACCACCATCTCTCGCCCGTTCTCGCCCTCTCTCTCTCTCTTGCAAGGACTTGAACGCGTCGGAGGAACAGAACTCGCAAGCAGCAGCAGAAACAGGGAGCGCCTCCCTGTTTCACAACCCCTTATCATCTCCTTATCGTCTTTTTCTCTCTCTCGTGTCTCTCTCACCATCTCTCTCTTGCAGGGGAGTTTCACTGGAGAAGAAGAACCGAAACGAAGCAGCAGCGGCGGAGCACAGGACGCATCGCGCTGAAGAAGACAACCGCACGACTTTGGCTGGAGAAAAATTGATTTTTGAATCAGTTTTGGTTATTTGCACCCCGGTGTTTGCTGTGAGCCACCACAGTCCATCAGCAGCCTTTTCTCGAGATTCGTGTCCATGCAGAGATGACTTCCACCTCCATTGATCCTGTGACCACCGCTACCATGGAGAGCTAAACCCTTCGCCAAGGCTAAGATGAAACTAATTGGGTTTCAAGAGTTTGTTCTAGTTTGACTTTTTATTTTATTATGTGCTTAACTGCAAAATACATTTAATTTCTGAGTATTAGTAAATTACTTTCACTGATTATATCGGATTTGATCTAGACTAGTTGGTAGTTAGAGTTTTCTTTACTAATATTTAAAGCATTAGTTTTAATTGGTTAAGTTAGACTTGTGATTGAGTGTGCCGTAATAAGACACTCAATGCTAGGAGTTGAAACTTAATAAATTAGACTTGTGATTGAGTGTGCCGTAATAAGACACTCAATGCTAGGAGTCTATAATTTATGCTGAAGTTAATTGTAACATTGGATTTTGAAACTGAATTGTTCTTAACGATCACATCATCGATGCAAGCAAGGGATTCTCATCCCTAAAGCTTCTCGCTTTAGAAAATAATAAGTTAGATTAAAAATAACTTGAGAAACTGAATTGGTGGATTCAATGCCTTGGTTTCCATTCTCATATTCTTAAAAACTTTTCATTTTGCTTTTTAATTTTATTTTTAGTTTAGATATTTTGATTGCTGTAACCCCATTTAAATTAGTTTAAGTCAACTCTGAAATTTAATTGCAACCACAGTCCTTGTGGGATCGACCAGTACTTTCCCTTGTCTACCAGTTAGACACTGTGCACTTGCAGTTATTAAGACTAGGTTAAATTAATCTATTTATTTAGGTTAGTTAAATCTGCATCATAATTTGACCGAGGCGGTGTCCGAGAGGGACAAACTTAAGCAGGAGTAGAGCCGGCTCCGCCTAGAGGTCGAGGTTGTGCAGGAAGCTGCGACTAAGGTGCATTATGAGCTGCAGTCTTTTGTTGAGAAGAGCGCTTCAAAAAGAGTTGATTGGACTGCTGAGAAGCAACAGTTGGAATTTGATGTGGAGTTCTATGCTCGAGAAGCGAGGAAAGCCGAGGACCAACTCGAACTGGGATGGCATGAACTCAGTTCTGTGAAGAGCAGTCTAGTCACAAAGCAGTCTCAAATCGATGCGCTAACTGGCAAGTTGGAGCTACTGACGCTTGACCTTATTGATGCAAAGGTGTGAGAGGAAGAGCTTCTTCAGGAACAAGGCAAATGTGAGTTTTGCTAGGTTGTTCATGGCTGGCTGGAGCTGTTGGTGCTGATGAAAAAGAAGCATCCGAAGTGGGATCTAGCCGTTACAAGAAGATGTCATATGTGGACTTGTTTGTTATCTCTGAGTCGTTGGGCGAGGAGGACAGTTCGATCCCTAACGTTCAGGTTGAAGCGTGTACAGATGCAACTTCTGCCCCTGTTCCTCCAAGGCTTAGCTCTTTTGTTTCTGTACCTTCTCCTGATTAGGAGCAAACTTTGTGTGTTTGTACACTTTTTGTCTTGGTCATTAATGAAAACATAATTTTCCGTTTCATACTTGGCGTCTCTATTGTATGTTTATCGTTTTGCCTTGTCGTCTTACTTTGGCATAGGCTAGTTGAATCAATAGGACGTTGTCTGGTCTATCTGCGGCAGAGAGCTTGACCACTTTGTATTGTGAATTACTCAAGGTCAATGCTGCATAGTTATGTCCTATAGTGGGAAGGTTGTGAACAGTTTAACTGGGGGTTGAGTCACACGAGTTGTGTCCTGTCCCATAGGTAAGTTGCTTGAGCTTTTTCTTGTTTGTCTGATTGGTTTGTTGTAGCTGTGGCCATGGGAAAGTTGTGGTGGCCGAAAGTACGTGTCAGAGTGTTAACACCGAGTTAGGCGTCGTAAGCTCGGATTGGCATCCTAATTAGCTTTTATCTGGGCACCGGTTGTACTATCCTTGTATCAGCATGAGTGACATTTTTCTAATGTTAGAATGTCAATCCGTTTGAGCATGAAGGCGCTGACTCAACTAAGCTCATATTTGTGTCTGCAGTTCTAAAGGAGAGCAGAGGTCATGTGGAGAGCAGTTTGAGATTCCCACCTTCCAAATCGTTTATGACTGAGTAAAGCAGTCGATAGATTCGGGGAGTAAAGGTTCGGCGACCACATTGAAGAGCAGTGATCCCATGGCAAGTCGTCGAAATAAGTTCAGGACTGGCTAAGCTTTCACCTTCCGAATTATTTATGACCGAGCAAAGCGACCGACAAATTCAGGGAATAAAGGTTTGACAACCAGGTTGAAGAGCAGTGGTCCTGTGGCAAGTCATCGGAATCAGTTTGGGACTGACTAGGCTTCCTCCTTCCAAATTATTTATGATCGAGCAAAGCGGTTGACAAATTCGATGAGTAAAGGTTTGGTAACCAGGCTGAAGAGCAGTGGTCCCGTGGCTAGCCATCGGACTCATTTCGGGACTGACTAGGCTTCCACCCTTTGAATTGTCGACTCCCTCCATGCGCGGTGGGGGGCTACGTGTTCGAGAGGGGTTTGGCGACCACGCTGAAGAGCAATGGTCCCGCGGCAAGCCATCGAAATTAGTTCGAGACTGACTAGGTTCCCACCATCCAAATTATTTACACCTGAGTGCACCAAGCTACAAATTTGGGAGGGTTCGGCGACCATGCTGATAAACAGTGGTCCCGTGGCAAACCGTCAGAATCAGGTCATGGCTGATTAGGTTCCCACCTTCTAGACTATCTACACCATCGCAGCGCGGGTTACAACTCTAGGTTTGGTGATTTGGTGGTCACGCTGAAAAGCAGTGGTCCCGCGGTGAGCCATCAAAATCAGTTCGGGACTGACTAGGCTCCCACCTTTCGGATTATTTACACCCTCGCAGTGGAGGCTACAAGTCCAGGTTTGGTGATTTGGCTGCCACGCTAAAAAGCAGTGGTCACATGGCAAGCCATCAAAATCAGTTCGGGACTAACTAGGCTCTTACCTTCCAGACTATCTACAACCTCGCAGTGGGGGCTACAAGTCCAGATTTTGATCATAAGCTTTCGTTGCTGGTCGTCACCAGCTAGGCTTACCTGATTAGGTTCGGCGAACACTTACTGTGAATGGGGCAGTGATCTTTAGCAAGTCGTCGTCACTAGGCGTGGCATGCTGATGAGACCCTCACTTCCTAAATTGTCAATGCCTGCGTTAAGCAGACAAGATGCCGGGGTGAACCAGAAGCTATTGTCATCAGTGTTGGCTGACTAAGCTTGCTCAGTTTGACCAGAGGTTCCGCCTACTGAGGGGCATGCAAACCTAGTGGTTCAGGGTGTGGACAAAGTTACCTTAACTCGGCGAGTGGTAAATTTCGTACGTCAAAGTTTACTAGAATCCTCAAGTGCCTGTGCCAAACATACTACAGGGTGTTGTTAGGATAACAGGCTGAGCCCATGGGCCCGCAGAGGAAGGGCTAAGGTTTTCTGCATGGTGCGTTATGTGTACGACGTAGATCGTGCGGTGACACGTGTATTGTGTAGGCTGTGTGACGTTTGAGTATATCAGTTACTCCCCTTCAATTGATGGGGTTGCGTGCAGCGCCATTAATTGATTGACGTGATCTGGGCAGTTTCCTTGGGAACCGTCGTCTTCCATTTTCCCATACGACATTCAATGTTTGGCAGTTAATGCTGGAATGCCCATTTGGTGAACCACTATGTCTATATAATGGTGTTTTCCAATCGTTGTAGGCACCATCTTTTGCTGAATTTATTTCCTGTAATGTTCTTGTCTGGAGAAGATACTTGGGGTTTTCCAAAGGCTGGGGGAAATGCATTGGGTTTTCCAAAAGCTGAAGTTGGATCTCCATCACTGGAGTTTTCGAAAGTTCCGATGGTTACCTCGACCAGGCATGGTGATAGTTGCTGTTATGCATGGTCACCTGTTGTGGATAGGTACATAGTTAATCCACTGAGGTCTCGTAATCTCTTCTCATACCACGGAGAGGTAGTGCGGATTTTCTACCAAGGGAGATGCCTTGGTGTTACACCGAACCACTTGTGTCTTCGTGTGTTTGGATCCCATTTCTAACCAATGGCTGATCAAAGTGTTAGTCGATGTGTGATGTTCCTGGTGTGGTAGCTCTCAGTCACACCTGCCATCGCATATGGGAAATGTGGTCTCTCTTGATAGCATTATGGGACCGTAATTGCGTCGCTATTTGTGGCCATCCTCATCTGCCTTTATTTAAATCCTTTGAGGAGGTTCGATAGACGATGGGACGTCTCTTGAGGAAATCAACAGCTTGTCGTGAGGTCCTTGATGTTGTAAGGAGAGCACTTTCCTAGAGTGATTTGACAGAGCAGTCTGACCGTTCAGTCCTTTCAATCCTTTCTTACACTTTGTCTTTATCTTGGGAAGGGGTCGAGCATCTCCCATTCTCTTAACTCCGTTGTCATCTTCAGAAGGGGCCGAAAAGCTTTTATCTTTGCTATCACTTGCAAATTACTCGTATCGGAGGGTTTGCAGGTTTTTATCGGACTCTGTCCGTTGTAGAATTTTCTAAGCAACTCTTTTATTCCAATTCACATTGTATTCAGATGCTTGTAGTGTTCAGTCTTTTGTGTCTGCCTCAAGGTGTTTGTTGTGACATCTTTCCAATAATCAATAGAGTTTATTTATGAAATTCTTGTTTCATTTCTCAAATGATTGCGTATCACACAAGTCTCTTAAGAACTCTAAACTCAATATTGACTACCGAAAGCGAAATAAACAACTTAAAGCAAACTAACTGTTGACAGAGATAAACTGATCTTGGCCTCGAACCGAATTCGGATAACTTTCATGGATCATTTAGCGGACTATCAAGGCATTACATATGTCACTGAATAGCAAACCTTGTAGAGGGGCAGATCTCCGCGCCGACGGAATGTCGGAGGGATGTGTTCCCGTTTGCCATTGCCATTATGACTCGCTAGGTGGGAGAGTTGACTACTCCTGTATCGCTCGAAAATGGTTTATCTTCCGTCTTTTGGCCTTGCATTGGGTCAGGATGCCCTGCATGATGTTGCTGGATATGGGAGTACTCTATTTGTTTCAGTGCGACGTAGTGGCAGCCTTGTGCCGTAGGTTGGTCTCCACTTATTAATAGTATACTTAACACACTGGTAAAGGGTTGAGACCACTGCTTCCATTTGGTGTAGCCATGGTCTTCCCAGGATGAGGCTGTAGGATGATGGTGCGTCTACCGCCATGAAATACAGAAATAGGACCTTCTTCAGCCGCGGTTCTTCAGCTACCGTGGCTAATCTTATCTTTTCGATGGGAAAACATTTATCCCTACTGAATTCGATCAGCGGGTGCTCTGATGGCACTAGATTTTCCTTTTTGAGGTCCATGCTGCGGAAAACATTGTAGAACAGAACGTTGAGCAAGCTTCCTGTGTCAACGAGAACTCTCTTCACTTCCCACTTTACGATGGAAAAGGAGATGACTAAGGCGTCGTTGTGCGGTGCTCGGACTCCATCGAGGTCCTTGTCTGTGAAAGTCAAAGTAGGAATGGAGTTCTGAATTTTTGAATAATAAACACGCCTGTCTTCATCCGCGGGTCGTGTCTGCATATCCAACAGAGTCTGCTTGCGGGACCTGTGCGATTGGGCTTCATTCGGTCCGACTCTGTGAAGGACGTATATTATCCCAGGAGTCTTTTCTCTATTTCTTTGACTACCTCCCCCTGTCCCTGGTCTGCTTTGGTTGCTTCTCAGACTTTAAGAAGTCTTTCAATTTGCCCTTGCGGATCCAGTGTTCTACTTTATACCTCAGAATTTTGCAGTCATTGGTGAAGTGGTCGTCTTCCTTGTAGTACGCACATTACTTGTCGTTGTCCCTTCTGATAGGGTTTCCGCGTGTCTTCGGGTGCCACTTCAATTCCTCCCAATTTTTCATGGAGTTGAGTACATCCGACGGACTAGCATTCAGGTGTGTCACGACTCTAGATCCAACGTAATTGGATGACTTCTCTAGCCTGGGACGACCAGGATCCAGTCTGTTGTAAGTGTGTTTCCTCTTGATTCGCTCCTCATCCTCGTGTCTTTTTCCCTCATTCTTATCCTTAGAAGCTGAGGACTTCTTGTTGTCTTCGGTTTCCCTGTTAGCAGTCCTTGACTCCTCCAGGGTGATGTGATTCTGGATGCTCTTGAAGAGCTCTGCCATGTCCATAGGGGGCTCCAAGGTGAGGTCCTCGAAGAGCTTTCCCTCTTTGAGGCCCACAGTGAACGCCGTCACAGCTCTATCGTCGTTGCACCCGTCGGTCAGCTGGTTGTTGAAGCGTGTGACATACTCTTGAAGTGTCTTGCCGGACCTTTGCCTTAGAGAGAGTATGTAGTGTGGGCCTTTTATGAAACGCTGCCTTCTGACAAAATGTGTCAAGAAATCCTTCGCCAATGTTTTGAATGAGTGAATTGACTTCAATGGAAGGCTATGGAACCACGCCAATGTAGGGCCTTTAAGACTGGTGGGAAAGGTTCTGCACATGACGGATTCAGATCCTTCCTTGAGCGCCATTACGTGTTGGTAATGGTGTAGATGATCGAAATGATCGGTGGTTCCGTCATAGGAATCGAGCTTCGGGGGAGTGAACTTTCTCGAAAGTGCTTCACTCATGATCTGGTCCACAAAGGGTGGAACGGAGAGGCAATATAGTATGTCCAGGTCATGCGCTCATCTGCGGAGAGGGTTCCCGGGACCGAGCCTCTCTGTCCTGGCGGCTAGATCAACGTTAGCCGCATCACCTTCCTTAGTCCAATGGGAACTAGCGAGGGTCTGGCTCTCCTGCTTTTGCTCCCTATCGTCCACTGGAGGTGGAGGTTCGTGTTGTTCCTAGTCTCCATTAGCAGCGAGTGGATTGCCGTCAAAATCCATTATTTGCGAATTAGGCTTCGAGCGGACCAGAAGCCATCGTTGTCAGTCGTCATCGACTAAGCTTTGGTTTCTACTGCCCATGTTTGGACAATAATCCCTAGCAAGCCGTCTTGATTAGGCATCAAAGAGCTGGCTGAGCTACCATTCTTTAAACCCTTGACACTCGTTTAATTTAACGGACTGGGCATTAGAGAGTACCAGAAGCTATTTTCATAGGTCGAAACCAACTAAGCTTTGGTTAGAATAAGATTATGGGCGTGTAAGTCTGACTTGGGTGTCCTGATTTACTTAGCTCGAATATAAAATTCTGGGTGTGTAAGTCTGACTTGGGTGTCCTGACTTACTTAACTCGCATATAAAATTATGGGCGCGTATGTCTGACTTGGGGGTCCTGACTTACTTGGCTCGCATATAAAATCTTGGGCGTATAAGTCTGACTTAGGTGTCCTGACTTAACTCCTCTGTAAGATTTTGGGTGTGTAAGTTTGACTTGGGTGTCCAGACTTACTTAACTTGCCCGGCGGTCTGATTCTAGTGTCAGATCGATTGATCGGACTAATAATAGATTGACCGGGTTTAATGAACAGTAGCAGAATAATAGTGGAGTTGATGCCTTGAGTTTAATGATAATACTCTGTAGGCGCCCTCCTTATTCTATGGGTGCTCAGGGCCTTTGTTGTTTGTTCTTTCATGTGTGCTGGGCCAGATCTGGTAGGGCATAAGCTTGGGCCCATTAGTTGATGAGCCCAATTAGAAAAAAATCTTTATGGATTAGCGTGCCAGGGATACGACACATTCTGTGAGACGGTTCAATATCGATTACTCCCCCCAGTTAATGGGGTTTCCAGCAGGGTCATTAATTTGAAAGACGTGGACTTGTGCAGTTGCTATTGGAACCGTCATTTTCTCGATTTCCCGTATGACATTTAATGCTAAAGTAACTGCTTGTTGACACCTCTTCGTAAACCATTTTGCCTATATATGGGCAGGCTATTCTGTGTTCAAGCACTGTAATGAAAATAGTAGAACAAGTTAATCAAATGCATCTAACCAGAGATTTTGGTTTGGGTTTTCCAAAGGCTAAAGGAAGATCTCTTTAGTTGGAGTCTTCGAATGTTCTGACATTTTTGCTGTCGAGTCTTGATAAGCCTTGCTATTATGCGGTGCCGCCTGATCTGGGTGGGCATCAAATTGATCTCATGAGATCTTGTAATATCTTCTTATATTTCGTAGAAGAAGTATGGACTGTCCCTCAGGGGATAGGTCTGTCTTCAATCTTTTGTGGCTCTCGAGTTTCCACTATCCACTTTTGTTGGGTGATAATATCAGAAACTAGTTTGTGTCGTTTGTCTAATCTAGGTTTCAAGCATGACGCTCCAACTTGGAGGTAGGTTGGCATAATGGTGTTCTGATGAATGCGAACTTCTTTCCAGTGATGTTAGCTCAGCCGCAGTTCAGACACTTTCGTCTAGAGGGTCATCCTCCTTTTGCCTCATTCTGTTCCAGTTTCTGTCCCTTTTCGTAGGGTAGTCCGTTGGGTTGAAGTTGTGTCACGGCCCGATTTTCGAGAAAAATGAAATCCTAAAATCCACGTAGGATTATCCGTTTCCCCAAAACTCGGGACGTGAAATTCAATAACAACAGAGACAATTAGCAGCAAAGACGAATACTGTTTAGAAAATAAAATAGGAACAAACTAAAATTTATAACAAAACTCTAACCAGGAAAACGGATGTCGCTAGCCCTACTAGCGGAACTCCCGTAACGCTGCTCTAAAACTCTACCAAAACTTGTCCCAAATCTAGCCAAGACATGCACTAAAAACTCAACCAAAATATGGTATAACTTCAGCCAAAAACGTGCTCTCAAATCAGCCTCAAAACAACCTGCAACAGCTCCTTAAGAGCCCTGTAACAGCCCATGAAAACCCCTCTAACAGCCCTTGACCACACACTCTGGATCAGACTCTGAACCAACCTCGATTCAGACCATAAACGCACCTGAATCAGCCTGAATCAGATTCTGAATCAGCCCATAAACACACCTGAATCAGACTCTAAATCAACCTCGATTCACACCATAAACGCACCTGAATCAGACTCTGACTCAGCCCATAAACACACCTGAATCAGACTCTGAATCAGCCCATGTTGAAAATTCGATCATCATCGTTATTTTCTTCTCTACCATACACAGCTGTGATCAATTACATTAGTGTTTTGAAATTATAGAAAAGAGCTGGCAAAAATAGAGGACACCAACTAAAGGTTCATTTCTGAAACATATTTGTCAACTAGAACAGGTTAATGGGTGTCTCCCAATCTTCAAAATTCGAGTTCAAACTTGGATGATACAAATCCACACTGTTGGCAAAATAGAAAAAAAAAATGTCCAAGATTCCTCGTCACATCTATTGAGCGAACAAACATCATTCTTGCAATTAATAAATCTAGCCAATTCCTCCTCTTCCTCAGATTGTCATTCTAATTCCATTAATAAATAAATCCCCACATCCTATAATAAACACTTATTCAATCTCCCCACATCCTAAGCAGTTTCCTTCTTCCACTATTGATTTCTCACATATTTGTTTCAATATGCATCCAAGTATTGAAGTGCACACAAAAAGTTATATAATTGAAATCGGGGATTCACTTGTAGGTTAATATTACACATTCAAAGAGTTGCTTCTTCATAGTGATCCAGTGACTGACTAATCAGGTCTAAGTTCATCACTAAGTAAATCGATCAATCAATTAATCAAAACAAACTAATTTGAAATTCGAAGCAAAGCAAAGAATAGAAGAGAGGGAGGAAAAGGAAAATGAAGAAAACTCACTGTTTCAGCCTCTCCATCCATCACCACAGCATCTTTGGCAATCTCCTCTGGCAAATCAAACATTGTTCCTTGAACCCCTTCATCAGCAACCAAGCTGATTTTTCCATAGAAGCTCAGACGAAGTGGAGAGTTTACCAGCCAGCAGACACTATAAGAAATTAGCATTTTAGCGGCTGTTATGTAACGACGGTTTGAAAAAACCGTCGCTAAATACTTTATTTAAGGACGGTTGTTCAACTGCCGCAAAATAATATTGTTTGACGACGGTTATTAGTTACTTGCGACGGTTTTTACCATTGTTATAAATAAAACATCATTTTTGCTTAAAGCATCTCGTTGGGTGCAAATAGCATTACAGTTGGGGTTTCTTTTTCCTTTTTATGATCTAAACAGACAGAAGAAAGAAACAAAGATTGTATAGAACAGAAGAGCAGAAAGAGAACTGAAGAGAAGAATAAAAAAGAGGAGAAGAGTCGATCTTGGCTGGTTGTTTCGACTTGGGGATTCTTGTTGTTGCTGTTAGCTTGTTGTTGTTGCTGTCTGATCGACGCAGAGAGCCAGGGACTGAGAGAAGGAGGATCGACACAGAGAGAAAGACGAGTGTATGATTGATCGATCTACTGCTGCTACCTGTGAAATCAAATCAGAGGTATGTTCTTCTTCGCAAACCCTTCGATTTCTTCTTCTTCCCCATCCCCATTTGAATCATGGTGCCTGAACCTGATGATATCGATATCATCAACGAGAAGCCTTGCCCACTCGATGATGACGATATCGATCTCCTCAAAACCTATGTATGTGCTAGTCTTCTCTATCTTTTTTTTTTTTTGTTTGAGGGATTATTGTTCATCACTAATTTCTAGGGTTTCTGATTCACTTGAGTTTGGTTTGTTTTTCAGGGGCTGTGACCTTTCTCTAATAGAATAAAGAAAGTGGAGAAGGAAGTCAAGGAGAAATATGGCTAAGAAAGTCAAGGAGTGAGATTTGAAGCAATTCATTTGCCAATTGGTAGTGTAAGTGCTTAATTTAAGAGGGATTTAAGTGTTTTTTCTAAAAAGTTTTTCTTTTCAGAATCAAAACTGTTTGAGATGAACTATTGTTTTTCCTCACAAAATTGATTCTAATATATTTATGGCATTAGTTTATTAAGAATTCAACAGAACGAAACCTGGATCCATGTTAATGTGTTTTTCATTTTCTGCAGAGGATTTTCTGTTTGGTTGAAGTATGTTCCAGGAATCAGTTTCAGAACAGATAATGTGCCTTTCAAGGTCACTGTCTCCTCCAATTTCTAATTTTTTTTCTATTTTCCTTCTCAAGTAATTATGCCAAGCTACACACAAAAATAGAAATGAAAAAAGCAATAGAGCAATTTCTATTTTATTTACGTGCACTTGATTTATGTATTTTTATTTTCTCAGAGTATATATTTGGTGTTTTAGATGGCAATGCAAGGGTTCACAGAGAAGATTGTGGGAATGATGAAAAGAGAAAAGTTGTTCAAGACTCAGGGTGGCCCGAGTATCATGTCTCAGGTACGGTTGTTAGTTCATTGCTTCTTGCCCTTGAGCCAGAAGTTGATTCACTGTAAAAACATGGTGTTTCCCAAATTACTTGGTACTTGTGATTTGTAATGTGTATTAAATTATTCGCTGATTGGAGTGTATGAAATGAAGTGAACCTAGTTTCCCATAACTTACGTTCAATTTTGTTACTGCAGATTGAGAATGAGTATAGGCGTGAGAGTAAGGCGTTCAGACCGGCTGGTCATGCATATGTGGATTTTGGCAGCAAAGATGGCTATTGGCATGGATACTGGAGTCCCATGGGTAATGTGTAATGAAGATGATGCCCCATATTCGGTGGTAAGCCTTCTTGCATTTAGAAACACAGCTCCTGCTTGCTCTGGTGTTCTTGAGCTCGTGGGAGTTTTGTGTTATTTGATAAGTTAATATAGAAGTGAACGAAAATTGTATAGGAAAGTGGCTAAGATATTAAGTTTATGACTATGTTTAATTGTAATTCAGAGACAGATCAATGCATGCAGTGGATTTACTGTGATAATTTCACTCGAAACAAACCTTACAAGCCGGCGATGTGGACTGAGGCATGGAGTGGCTGGTACAATTAGTCCCTTTTGTTTTATTCTAATACTTTACTCGTAATTGACAATATTTTATGGAGTTATTTCTCATCATCTCTCTTTAGTTGTTCTCTGCATGTTGAAAGAAACTCTCAACACACACTAGAGTTGGTTCTTTGCATCCAGAAATAATGTTACTAATGGTGAGTTTGATTAGTCATTGAGTTGACCCTTTCATTTATGCAATGAGAGGGACTAACCTTATCTTCTAACTGCCTTTAAGCTTATTGAGTCTGGGATTCCAAAACAAACCATGGATGCCGTTGGAGAATCTCTTAAAGCCTTATTTGAACTCCCACCCGAGGATAAAGAGAAGGAAACCGATACCAAACTAGTCCCAAAAAAAAAGCCAGTCTATGACAACAATGGACTCCCATGTGATGAACCACCGGAGGAGCAAGAGCATAATAGCTGGATTGAACATCTCCTCCTTCCTTGTCGCCCAGCTATTGACAGTTTGACTGGTATTTGGCCAGAAAAACCTGATGTTAAGATCTTTCTGGTTATGTTTATGTTCATGGGTTTTGATTATTTTGAAGGTTTGGGTGTGTTTTTGTTTATGAAATTACAAGAGATGGAGTTGACTGGAAGGGGGAGATCGAATATTGTTAAGGTTTTAATGAATATGCCATTGGTGATGCTCATCAAGGAGCAAGTGGATATGACACTGGATATGGCACTGGTGATGCTCGTCAAGGACCAAGTGGATATAGCACTGGATATGGCACAGATGATGCTCGTGAAGGACCAAGTGGATATAGCAGTAGATACGGAACTGGTGGTGCTCGGCAAGGAGCAAGTGGATATAGCACTGGATATGACACTGGTGATGCTTATCAAGGAGCAAGCGGATATAGCATCAGTACTGCTCATCAAGCAGCAAGTGGATATAACACTGGTGATGCTGGAAATCGTCGAGAAGAAACTAAAAGTGAGGACTCATCATTCAAAGGATGGGATGACTGGGGTACAAAGATCCCCCAAAAGTTTACAACCACTACTGCGAGAAGAGGTGGAGGACAGACAGTTAAGAAAAGCATGGTGTTATCTAGTGGAGACCATAGACATAGTATCAACTCATCTGGTTCTTTATTGTTTCTTCATATTTATAATGTTTGCAATGACATGACAGTCTTGATCTAATTCTCTCAGGGATCAAGACATATGATGGCCTAGAGAGCTGCATTCTCAACAGTTGGAGTTATGATGACACAAGTAGCACAAGCAGAGCTGATGGGTGTGCCACTGATTCCTTGGACGAAGATGTCTCAGTCTGTTCTTCAAGCAAAGAAGCAAGTGGATCATTCTCCTCTCATTGTCTTGTAAATAAAGGAGAGGAGCATGGACCAGATGAAGGGGAAGAGATTTCAAGCAGCCTTAAGCAAGTGGATCATTCTCCTCTCATTGTTAGATGTAAGCATTGACAATTTGTAACAATTTTAATTTGTAATTTTCTTCTGGACCATGTATAATATTGATTTTGAAATGAAATTAAAGTTCCTCTTAATGTATGATGATGGTATCATATGAGTTTAGTTTAGTGTCGTTGTTTATATTTGATTTTTGATTTGAGTCTAAAAGTTGTAGTGCATATGTTGGATAGATTATCTGCACCCAATGAAAAGAAAACACTACAGGTTGAAAAATGTGATTTTTATATGGTAAAAAAATTTGAATTATCAAAGGGAATTTAGCGGCGGTTACAAATCGTCGCTAAAAGGCAAAAAGTTGGATTGTTCATCAAATTTTGTCGACGGTTATAAACGTCATACATTAAACCGTCGCTATATAGTATTTAGCGACGGTTATGCCAACGGTTGCTTAAAACCGTCGCTGAATGACCTAGTGACGCCTTTATGAGCGGCGGTTTTGTAACCGTCGCTGTTATATTTGGCGACAGTCATAATCGTCGCTGTATACCTTTGACGACCGTTGCTAAAATACAGTTTTCTTGTAGTGAGATCGGTCGAAATAAATTGGTACAGTCCTCTTCTCCTTCACACCCATCGAGTGCACATCATCCAGACCATCCATTCTTCCACTCAGTCCTCCACATGCACGCAAGCCAGTCTCTCTCGCTGATTTCTTCTCTCACAATCAGCCGCCATCGAAGAAGAAAACATAAAGGAGGAAAAGATCAAGGAAGAAGGAGAAAAGAAGAAGGAAGGAGAAAGAAAAGAAAAGAGAGTTTCTCTTTATAGGGTGGGTGGCTATTCGCCCCCACTAAACTTCTGAAAGCACCTACCTTCTAAACTCACCAAATAAACCCTAAATTTCGAAATTCACATTCAATTAAATGTAACCCTATTTTATTTAATTCAAAATAAAATAAATTAATTTTACGAAATTCAGGGGTGTTACATTATACACACGTTAAATGGAATCTCGTCCCGAGATTCGGAAGGTAAGAAAGTTGACTGAATTTTGAAAAATACGAGTTGTCAAACAAAAGAAGATTTTAAAACACAAATTTCAAGTGAATTTTAGAAACATAAATTATTTATTGTTATTGGAAAAGTAGGGGTGTTACATTATATACAACTCAAAAGGAATCTCGTCTCGAGATTCACGGAAAGTGTTAAGTGAACACTACGGATATCAACCCCTAAAAAGAAAACAATACGGAATAATGCCACGCAAATATCGACATTATAAATAAGATTGCTCGCGCACGCACAAGTCAATGGAGCCTCGTCATGAGATTCACGAAGAAAATGAAACAAAACTAAAGTTTTCAAGGTTCGCCCTTGTCAGTTCATCTTAAGACTTCTAAACTCCTACACACCCATATCCACATTCCGAGGATCACCTAGACTTTACCCTAGCCTAGGCTAACCAAATGCTCTGATACCAAACTGTCACGCCTCGATTTTCGAGAAAAATGAAATCCTAAAATCCACGTAGGATTATCCGTTTCCCCAAAACTCGGGACGTGAAATTCAATAACAACAGAGACATTTAGCAGCAAAGACAAATACTGTTTAGAAAATAAAATAGGAACAAACTAAAATTTATAACAAAACTCTAACCAGGAAAACGGACGTCGCTAGCCCTACTAGCGGAACTCCCGTAACACTGCTCTAAAACTCTACCAAAACTTGTCCCAAATCCAGCCAAGACATGCACTAAAAACTCAACCAAAATATGGTATAACTTCAGCCAAAAACGTGCTCTCAAATCAGCCTCAAAACAACCTGCAACAGCTCCTTAAGAGCCCTGTAACAGCCCATGAAAACCCCTCTAACAGCACTTGACCACACACTCTGGATCAGACTCTGAACCAACCTCGATTCAGACCATAAATGCACCTGAATCAGACTCTGAATCAGCCCATAAACACACCTAAATCAGACTCTAAATCAACCTCGATTCAGACCATAAACGCACCTGAATCAGACTCTGACTCAGCCCATAAACACACCTGAATCAGACTCTGAATCAGCCCATGTTGAAAATTCGATCATCATCGTTATTTTCTTCTCTACCATACACAGCTGTGATCAATTACATTAGTGTTTTGAAATTATAGAAAAGAGCTGGCGAAAATAGAGGACACCAACTAAAGGTTCATTTCTGAAACATATTCGAAACCTAGAACAGGTTAATGGGTGTCTCCCAATCTTCAAAATTCGAGTTCAAACTTGAATGATACAAATCCACACTGTTGGCAAAATAGAAAAAAAAAATGTCCAAGATTTCTCGTCACATCTATTGAGCGAACAAACATCATTCTTGCAATTAATAAATCTAGCCAATTCCTCCTCTTCCTCAGATTTTCATTCTAATTCCATTAATAATTAAATCCCCACATCCTATAATAAACACTGATTCAATCTCCCCACATCCTAAGCAGTTTCCTTCTTCCACTATTGATTTCTCACATATTTGTTTCAATATGCATCCAAGTATTGAAGTGCACACAAAAAGTTATATAATTGAAATTGGGGATTCACTTGTAGGTTAATATTACACATTCAAAGAGTTGCTTCTTCATAGTGATCCAGTGACTGACTAATCAGGTCTAAGTTCATCACTAAGTAAATCGATCAATCAATTAATCAAAACAAACTAATTTGGAATTCTAAGCAAAGCAAATAATAGAAGAGAGGGAGGAAAAGGAAAATGAAGAAAGCTCACTGTTTCAGCCTCTCCATCCATCACCACAGCATCTTTGGCAATCTCCTCTGGCAAATCAAACATTGTTCCTTGAACCCCCTTCATTAGCAACCAAGCTGATTTTTCCATAGAAGCTCAGACGAAGTGGAGAGTTTACCAGCCAGCAGATCGGTCGAAATAAATTGGTACAATCCTCTTCTCCTTCACACCCATCGAGTGCACATCATCCAGACCATCCATTCTTCCACTCAGTCCTCCACATGCACGCAAGCCAGTCTCTCTCGCTGATTTCTTCTCTCACAATCAGCCGCCATCGAAGAAGAAAACATAAAGGAGGAAAAGATGAAGGAAGAAGGAGAAAAGAAGAAGGAAGGAGAAAGAAAAGAAAAGAGGGTTTCTCTTTATAAGGTGGGTGGCTATTCGCCCCCACTGAACTTCTGAAAGCACCTACCTTCTAAACTCACCAAATAAACCCTAAATTTCGAAATTCACATTCAATTAAATGTAACCCTATTTTATTTAATTCAAAATAAAATAAATTAATTTTACGAAATTCAGGGGTGTTACATTATACACACGTTAAATGGAATCTCGTCCCGAGATTCGGAAGGTAAGAAAGTTGACTGAATTTTGAAAAATACGAGTTGTCAAACAAAAGAAGATTTTAAAACACAAATTTCAAGTGAATTTTAGAAACATAAATTATTTATTGTTATTGGAAAAGTAGGGGTGTTACATTATATACAACTCAAAAGGAATCTCGTCTCGAGATTCACGGAAAGTGTTAAGTGAACACTACGGATATCAAACCCCTAAAAAGAAAACAATACGGAATAATGCCACGCAAATATCGACATTATAAATAAGATTGCTCGCGCACGCACAAGTCAATGGAGCCTCGTCATGAGATTCACGAAGAAAATGAAACAAAACTAAAGTTTTCAAGGTTCGCCCTTGTCAGTTCATCTTAAGACTTCTAAACTCCTACACACCCATATCCACATTCCGAGGATTACCTAGACTCTACCCCAGCCTAGGCTAACCAAATGCTCTGATACCAAACTGTCACGCCCCGATTTTTGAGAAAAATGAAATCCTAAAATCCACGTAGGATTATCCGTTTCCCCAAAACTCAGGACGTGAAATTCAATAACAACAGAGACATTTAGCAGCAAAGACAAATACTGTTTAGAAAATAAAATAGGAACAAAATAAAATTTATAACAAAACTCTAACCAGGAAAACGGACGTCGCTAGCCCTACTAGCGGAACTCCCGTAACGCTGCTCTAAAACTCTACCAAAACTTATCCCAAATCCAGCCAAGACATGCACTAAAAACTCAACCAAAATATGGTATAACTTCAGCCAAAAACGTGCTCTCAAATCAGCCTCAAAACAACCTGCAACAGCTCCTTAAGAGCCCTGTAACAGCCCATGAAAACCCCTCTAACAACCCTTGACCACACACTCTGGATCAGACTCTGAACCAACCTCGATTTAGACCATAAACGCACCTGAATCAGCCTGAATCAGACTCTGAATCAGACTCTAAATCAACCTCGATTCACACCATAAACGCACCTGAATCAGACTCTGACTCAGCCCATAAACACACCTAAATCAGACTCTGAATCAGCCCATGTTGAAAATTCGATCATCATCGTTATTTTCTTCTCTACCATACACAGCTGTGATCAATTACATTAGTGTTTTGAAATTATAGAAAAGAGCTGGCGAAAATAGAAGACACCAACTAAAGGTTCATTTCTGAAACATATTCGTCAACTAGAATAGGTTAATGGGTGTCTCCCAATCTTCAAAATTCGAGTTCAAACTTGGATGATACAAATCCACACTATTGGCAAAATAGAAAAAAAAAATGTCCAAGATTCCTTGTCACATCTATTGAGCGAACAAACATCATTCTTGCAATTAATAAATCTAGCCAATTCCTCCTCTTCGTCAGATTGTCATTCTAATTCCATTAATAAATAAATCCCCACATCCTATAATAAACACTGATTCAATCTCCCCACATCCTAAGCAGTTTCCTACTTCCACTATTGATTTCTCACATATTTGTTTCAATATGCATCCAAGTATTGAAGTGCACACAAAAAGTTATATAATTGAAATCGGGGATTCACTTGTAGGTTAATATTACACATTCAAAGAGTTGCTTCTTCATAGTGATCCAGTGACTGACTAATCAGGTCTAAGTTCATCACTAAGTAAATTGATCAATCAATTAATCAAAACAAACTAATTTGGAATTTGAAGCAAAGCAAAGAATAGAAGAGAGGGAGGAAAAGGAAAATGAAGAAAACTCACTGTTTCAGCCTCTCCATCCATCACCACAACATCTTTGGCAATCTCCTCTGGCAAATCAAACATTGTTCCTTGAACCCCTTCATCAGCAACCAAGCTGATTTTTCCATAGAAGCTCAGACGAAGTGGAGAGTTTACCAGCCAGCAGATCGGTCGAAATAAATTGGTACAGTCCTCTTCTCCTTCACACCCATCGAGTGCACATCATCCAGACCATCCATTCTTCCACTCAGCCCTCCACATGCACGCAAGCCAGTCTCTCTCGCTGATTTCTTCTCTCACAATCAGCCGCCATCGAAGAAGAAAACATAAAGGAGGAAAAGATGAAGGAAGAAGGAGAAAAGAAGAAGGAAGGAGAAAGAAAAGAAAAGAGGGTTTCTCTTTATAGGGTGGGTGGCTATTCGCCCCCACTGAACTTCTGAAAGCACCTACCTTCTAAACTCACCAAATAAACCCTAAATTTCGAAATTCACATTCAATTAAATGTAACCCTATTTTATTTAATTCAAAATAAAATAAATTAATTTTACGAAATTCAGGGGTGTTACAAGTTGTCTGTGTTTCGTTTCGAGGCTCATGTTGGCACCTTTGAATCATCTTGGCAAGGCGATTTGACAGAGTAATGAATTGAGTGCTTTCCTTCGTCTCCTATTGTGGACGTTTTACTTTTACCACCTTCTCTTCGGGAGGCGGATTAACATATCAGAGTCTCTACCCTTGTTTCAATGTATAGATGTTTGCATTGAACTTAGATATTTGTAATGTATAAACTGATGTACTAGTTGGTCGACAAGCTTTGTAATAACTCTCATTGCACTCAATAAAATTTGTTTTATTTCTGGAATGTGTTTTATATGAACAACTCTTCTACACTTAAATGAAAAACATAAAACAAGAAACAAATTTAGAGCAACAAATAATTTAACTCATAACGGAGACTGAGCTAATCCGGTCTTGAAGAAGGCGCAAATGGTTCTGGCTCCGATTGCATGGTCCCTCTAGCGAAGGTTTTTTTTAAAGCTAACGAAGTTACTAAATAGTGAACTTTGTGCTGGCGGGCAGTTTCTTGCTGATTAACAGCTCTTGGAATTGGTGCATGTTTGCTGAAGATTGTTACTTAGCTCTTTGTTAGTCTAGATTGTCTCACTAGCTTTAACTTCTGGATCTTCGCATAGCCATTCATTGGCTATTTGGGCTCCTTCGCCCTCATAGAGTAATCCACCTATTTTGTCTACGCTTGATGCCTAACATGTTGGTTATGTGGGCCCGAGCCGTAACTGGCAACAGTTCAGCTGATTTAGGATTGCATAATGGCAGTCTCTTGCTGCTGGCTACTTTAGGCAGTCTCTTGGGCATAGTTGGTTGTATATTTTATGCATTGCAAGGTGGATACCACTGATTCCATATGATGAAGCCACGACCTTCCCAGAATGATGTTGTAGGTGGACGGGGCGTCAACTACCATGAACTCTTGGACAAAGTACTTTCGTAGCTGTGGCTCTCCTACCACCACCATTAGATTGATCTTCCCGACAGGGAATGATTTCTCTCCGCTGAATCCGACCATAGGGTAGTTGGCGGGCGTTAGGTTTTTCTTCTATAGCTGCATGTTGTGGAATGCACTGAGGAACAATACATTTAGTGAGCTTCTAGTGTCCACCAAAGCTCTATTTACCTCCTACTTAGCGATAAGGACGGAGATGACCAGGGCGTCATAGTGAGGAAAATGTAACCTCTGGAGATCCCTTTCCGTAAACTTCAGTGATGGGATCAGGCTATGAACTCGTATGTGTTGTACTTGTCGGTCCTCATAATTAGATGGTGTCCACATCTCGGTCAATGTCTTCTTGCAGGACCTGTTTGATTGCTCTCCGTCGGGACCGACCCCATGGAGGACATAAATGGTGCCAGAAACTTCTTTTTCGATTTACTTGAAAGCGTCCGATCTTTCCTTTGCTCAGTCCTGCCTCCTGTCTGAGCCTATGAACTCCTTGAGTTTGCCTTTCCTTATCCAATATTTGACTTCTCCTATGAGGTTTCTGCAATCCTCAGTATCATGTCCGCCTTCCTTGTGGTAGGCGCATTATTTGTTGTTGTTGCTCCTAGCAGGGTTTCCTCGCTACTTAGGTGGCCACTTCAGCTCTTCCCAATCTTTGATGGAATCAAGGATGTCGGACAGACTGGTATTGAGAGGGATGACAGACCTAGACTTGACGTATTTGAGTTCTTGTCCTGCCTGGGGCGACTCATGTCAGTCTTGTTATCTATGTGCTTCCTCTTGTTACTGTCATCATCCTTTTTTTTCTTCCACTCTTTCCTATCGGAACAAAGGGTTTCTTCTATGACTCCGTCTCCTTCTTGGCGATCAGCATTTCGTCCACAATAATGTATCTCTGGGTATCTCTGAGCAAGTCTGTCATATTGGTTGGAGGGTCCAGGGTGAGGAACTCACAGAGCTTGCATCTTCTCAAACCCGAAGTGAAATTCGTGACGGCGGTATCTTCACTACAGCCGTCAATGAGGGTCAACTCATCATTAAAACAAGTGACGTACTCTTTCAACGTCTCGTTCTATTTTTATTTTAAGGTCAGCAGATAATGCGGACCCTTTCTGAGTTGTTGGCTGCCCACGAAGCATGTAAGGAACGCCAATGTCAACGTCTGGAATGAATCAATGGATTTCGAAGGAAGGTTATGGACCATGTCAGTGATGATGTTTTCATGCTTGCAAAGAATGATCGACACATTATTGCATCGAACCCTTCCTTCAGTGTCATAACGTACTGGAAGTGGCGCAGGTGATCCGACGGGTCTCCTGTCCCGTAGTAAAACTTCAACTTCGGTAGGGTAATATGGTCCATGAACAGAGGGACCGTGAGACTGAATCGCACATTTGGGTTCGTGGCTTTGTTGCGGAGGGGGTTGTGCGAGACGTGTTTGTCAGCTTATGGCGTTGTCTCTATTGGTCGTGCTTCGGTCTGTCTATTGGTGTCTCTGCTGAACATGCTCTCTGGAACTTTCTGGGGAACGATCTATTCACTGCTCATGATCTCCTTCTGCAGGTGGAGGGTTCCACTGTTTGAAAGCCTCCAGCGTTTCTGCGTTTTGCTGCATCTGTGTTAAAAACAAGTCCACCCTTGCATCATGTTGCGACTACCACCGATTCGAAGTTTGTAAAGGTTCCATCTGTGGCGGTGGTGGAACTGGCGGCGGTCTACTGGTTTGAGCGTTTGAAGTCGGCAGTATCTCAATTATTGTGAGACCTCTTTGTCACTATCTCGTTGATTCTCTTAAAGGGGTGGAACTACAGTTTTTTCTAAAGAACTCCGTCGTTCACCACGGACGGCGCCAAAATGATTTAGTCGATTTCTGCTATCCTTCCTCGCGGCTTACCTAGACCTGCATAGGTAGCAAATGTGAGCCAAGGAGCACCATGTGGTAGCCGATGGCACTCCGATGCTTAAGTTAGATAAGGCTTAGGAGAGGCTTAAAGTTGTAAACTGGGTTATATTGCGTATCTCTAGTTCATCGACCTTATCTCCCTTTTATAGTGAATGAGTCATCGTTCGGTTAGGCATTTGGTGACATAGTTTAGGTAAAGTGATCTTGCTGTGGAGATCTCTTCTTGATTGGGAGTTGTCCATGTGGGATAATTTCCCTACACGACTCGTGTTCTTAGATCTGCGAGAGAGTTTTCCCTTTCTGAGTGTTGTCCATGCAAGGAAGTTTCCTTGCCCAACTTATACTCTAATATATATTTCATAGTCGAACTCAATGTGTTGTTGGCCTGCCTGTCTTGGGTAGATTTCTTAAACATTTGCTGTGACGACCCTAATTATAGCACATTATAATTTTTTTTAGGGCTTTATTAAATTTGAAGTTGAGTCATAGAATAACTAAATAAATAAATAAGGGGGTGTCACTATAACCTTGTGCAAACCCTAACCTTGTAGGGTTTTGTGTTTGGTTGGTTAAATAGAGATTGGGTTTTTCTCAGCCGCATAGAAAAAAAATCTGTAGAGGAAAAAAGAGGAAGAAGAAGAAGAGAGGGAGCAAAAGGGAGAAAGAAAAAGGAAAAGGAAGAGAAAAGAAAAATGTGAGTTTCTCGTTTCCCTAGATTAATCTTTCTGTTTTATTTCTATTCATTTTTTGATGCCTTTTTGAAATATGGGTTAAAGTATATGTGTTGTGTCAGAAATATTGTTCATGTCAGAAATCATGTTTGGGTCCGTAATTCTGCAACTTCATAGAGAAAAAGTGTATTTTCTTTTTGTGTCAGTAATCACATCTCCTCATCTTTTTCTTGTTGGAAAAATCCAAAGTTAACGTCATGATTATTTTATTCTTTTTAAAAGTTGTCAATAATTATTTTTCTATACAATAACATTAGCTAAAGAGTTGTCAGATGTGCCAAGAAACAGTTACAAAACTATAAGGGTTTTGCATGCTTGCAGTGAATAAGTGCTTTTGACTAATGGTTAGCGTTGTTATATAGCTATTTTTATTAGCTGCAACCTGCAGGTAACTATTAATAGTAAAAGCTTTGATCAAAAAACTGATTGGTCCTTATGATCAGATTGTTAGTACTTCCACCTGTTGCTACATAATGTATCTAGAAAAGTAACAGTATCTGTAGCCTTCCCATGAATTAGGTTGCCAGACATATCGTCTGCTATTCTATTCACCTTGTTTTTTTTTTTTTTTTTTTTTCCCCAGTTTCAAGTGATTCTTGTTTTGTTCATTTTAGTTCTTCCAGGACCTTTAGTTCTTCCAGGACCTTTAGTTGAAACACCATGTCAAATATTTTTATATCCATTTTTTTTATTTTTTATGTAATGGTATTTATGTGGTAATGTACAATAATGAGATTTGGAGTTATTATTGTTGTATCATAATGAGAAATTGAGTATGGGTTCATATATATGTTGACTTTTATATGTTAACAATACTTAAAGTAAAGATATATTTCTTGATGGATTTTATTAGGCTCAATAAGGAGCTGCTATTGAAAGTATGATTTCCCCATGCGCATAGCACTATGAAATTCTATTTTATGGGTTTGATCGCCATATTGTTATAGAACATGATTTATGAATATGCTATGTTTTCCCAAAGGAATTGGTGAATTTACTTATGAATGACAAAATGTCATTGGAAAGGAAAACTGAAATATCAGAAATAAATGATATTGATAAACTTTGATTCCTGAAAATTTAAATCACTTAGAACTACCACACATCTTTTTGTTTATTATTTCCCCTATCTTATAGAGAAACTAAATAACCTGGGGGTTGTCTTGCGGATGTGGGGCACTCCTTTCTTATAGAGAAACTAAAATGACTTTCGGATTAGTCTTGCAGAAAGGTGGTGGGTTTGGAAGGCCTAAAATAGGCTTGATATTTGTCCGTAAAAAATGTGACGTGACTTTATGCGCATTGATAGCCCAAGAGTGACTTTTGGTACTTATATAGTTAGGAGTATCCGGTGATGCATGCCTGTATGTGATGTGTCCCCATTTGAGCATGGATGACGGAGAAATCATCATTTCTATGAGAGAGGCATACAGGCATGTATGTTCGGCACAGAGGTGGTGCGAATGTGGTATCGTCTAAGTGATCAATTCGTTAAAATGGAATAATATGCTTAAGCCAAATAATGAACGAAGATAACTGTTTTGATTAATAAATTGCATCTATATTGTTTATAACCCTTTCCATGCAAGATGACAAGTCCACTAATATTTCTACAGGTCAGACTTGTCATAGTCAACATCTACCAAGTAAGTACAAGTAAATACACATTTACTTATTAGGATGACATGATTGCCTCATAGAGGAACTAAATTATTTGAACTGTAATTAGTCTTATACATTCGCCTCGTGGAGGAACTACTTGTTTTGTTTTGGTTATTTTGTCGTACTATATCTTTTTTGTCACGCCATGTTATTTCTCTTATTGATTTTGTGAAACGAAGAATTTCACACCAACTTAATTTCTGACCCAAGTAGGCTTTGGCTTCTTGGGTACAATACTTTGGGAATGTAGCCGACTAGCTTATTTCAAGATTTAGTAATTTCGGGCGAGATTAGAGCAGTTCGTTTCGTACGTGATGGGCATTGCTGGGAGTTGCACGTTGTTCGAGAGTTTAGGTCATTTTGTTTATAGGTGACAGTTTAATCTCTTGTAATAGAACTTGGAGTTTTGATTTATTATTTATTGGGAGAGATACATTCGTGATTAGTTGAACTTGTTAGAGTTGGTTCTACAAGACCCATTTGGATGAGCTTTTTAGATCAGTTGTTTTATTTTCCTCTAATCTGGAAAATTGTGCATTTGATTATTTCTCGTAGATGCCAACTGTTACTTTTAGTGAATGACAATTCATGTCCTTTTGGGGAAAACGGATAATCCTACGTGGATTTTGGGATTTTTGTTTTCTTCAAAAATCGGGGCGTGACACTTGCCTTAGAGGTCTTACGAGTATTAGGCCTAACCGCGTGACGCGTGGGCTTATTGGCTCATTGCTACTTAGACCCCGACTGTATGATGGGCTTACTGTTGTTTGGGCCTCGCTGGATTGAGCGTGCAATTGAGTTTGCTTGATTTTGTAGACGAGATTATCATGACACGCATACAATGCTGATCAGATGACGTTTTGATGTATCGTTAGGAATGGTCTGGTTTATGAAAAAAATGCTAATAACAGGATTTGATAAATAAAATCCAAAATAAAAAAATGTAGAAGTTCGAGAAATTTTTTGCTCATTGAGTTTTTCGCTCCTTGGGGTCTTTCTTCAAGAGGATAATCATAAAGATTATGATATGAGACGATAAATATAACTTCAAGATCCCAACCATTCACGTGTCATTAAATGCAAATATTTAGAGGACTATTCAGACAAATAATATGTATAGTTGTATATGAAATTTACTCATCCTTTGGACATATTGAACAATCTAGTCAAATACAAAATCCAGCGACCTTCCAAACAAATAGTTTGTCTCATTAGATCGAACAATCCATTTTCTTGGACATGATATTTCGACTTCCTACACAGAGTTTCTTAGTCGAATAAGGAATCCAAGGACCCCAGACAAGTTGTTTGATGCTTGCTATAGGGACGGGCAAGAATAAGGAAGGCTTGCGTCGGGGTAAGTGACGTGCCACAAGAAAAAATAAAAAAATCTAGTGAGCCTTAATTGATCCTTGCATTATTGTGGATGCTCTTAAATAGCCAAATAGACCATGACGAGAGAAAAAGTTTCTTCCTAAAACATACGGGATCTCTACAAAGGATACGAGAGTTGAGTGGGTGAATGAATCTTTTAAAGGGAGGGGCAAAAAAGTTTAGAAGGATGGCTTCACAGATTTGAAAAAATGAGATATATATTCAAGTGAATTGTCCTGACCTTTATAGGCTCAACTAAAGGAGGTGAAGTCGACTTCACTGGCACCACTTTCTGCTTTTCAAAATGACTAGTTGCTTTTTTAGAAAGGTCACCTGTGAAGTTGACTTTGCACTCATATCTCATTTTCAAACAAAAGAGATTCCTTAGTCACATAATACAAGTACTTTGTCATATGAACTTGTCCATCAAGTATATGGACATGTCTCATAAGAGAATATCTCCAAAATAAATTTCAAGTCTTGAGTCATTTGTAGAGATTTCATATTTGAAATGGTTGACTTGACTTATTTTGTTTTTTCTTGTTGGTTTGTATTGGTCTTTGTAGCTTTGATGTGTCTTGATGAGTTGACTTTAATCTTCTTGTCCTTTAATAATGATCCTTATGAGTTGGATAGTCTTTAAATGATATTTATAAAACAATTATATTTTACATTGTTTTGACAACATTCCCAAATACATTTTCACTCTGGCTTCGTCCTTGACTAAAGGAAGGTTAGTATCATCATACAGATGTTTTATTGTACTAAAAGAATTTAAAAAAAATGTAATTTCCCATATAAATTCTAACTTGAAAAAGACCCTAAATGTGTGAGAAATTTTTACAAAATGACACCAAACAACACAAATTAACCTTGCATACGTCCACCTAAACACGTATAGTACTACAATATACCACTGTCAATTCCCCTAAAAAAGTTGAACCCCGCCTCTTTAAGGCATAGCTCTCCTGCAACTTAAAAAATTAAAATAAATGAAATTAAATAAATATATTTTTTAAGGACTTTGGAGTGTTGGTCAAGGTGGTTCAAAGGTAATACTGAAATAGGCACTAAAGTTTAAAGTCAAAGGTTATACTGAAATAGGCTACTAAATTAAATAAGTTTAAAGGTTATATAAAACTTCTTTAATTTATTACTTCAACACCCCGCATAATATATGACCATTATATTCTTATCACCAATTAAGTTCTCCTTATTTTACATACTTAACCCACCATAAAAGATCAAATGAAAAAAAAAAACCCTCTAAATATTGGCTATGCAGTCGTGCCCATGAGCTCTTATTGTTTTCAATTTGGAAATGTATTAGCCTTGGGATGTATGTTTAAAATTTTGCAGTTATACTTCAGAAAAATTGAAAATGATCGTTAATTATACCTCCATATGTGTTTTTGATCTAGTGACAGATAAGGGTGTTTGTCTCATTTGTATAAATTGAATGGAGCGATGTGAAATATTGCATTATAACTAGGGGAGGACATGGTGGTATTTGCACAGCTCCTGCTCATCCACAATAGAAATTAGGGTCTAAAAATAAGGCTGGACAAGAGTTGTTGGGGTTTAAACACAAAACTAATTGTTATATCCGGGGGCAAATGTTAAATAGCCCAAAAATTCTCTTGGAAAAAGTACATGAAACAAATTAAACATATTCATAAAGTTTTTGACAGTACATAGATGAGCGAACAAAAATAAGCAAATAAATATAATGAGTGTTGCAATACAAAAACCAACATTTAAGCATTGCTTGCTTCAAGCATAGCCCCGATTTATTTGTTTTATTCAAATCAATTATTTCAACTTTCGAAAAATGTTCATTCTTTTAATATCACGTCACGTCTCCAAATCCATTTGGAGCAGTTTCTTGGCGGAATTCGGTTTGAGTTTGATGTTTGAAGGCTCCATTTTAGATTGGCTAAGTTGGTGGTCTCAAGTTAATCCTTCCCGTCGGGGGGAGTGGTTATGGCGTAGGGTCCCTCACGTTCTCATGTGGTGTGTGTGGAAAGAAAGAAATAAAATGGTATTTGAAGGACTCAACAGATCAGAGCACTCTATATTTATCGAGATTGGAGAATTGTTGTGGAAGATGGGGATGGCATGTAATTTGTTTAGGGATTTGGGTTTTGACACTTTCATAGTGTCTTGGCATTCCTTGATATAGGCATGTTTCTCTTTGTATTTTGTTTCCCTTTCTTTCATTAATAAACATCTTCGTGTTTGAACAAAAAAAAAAACCATGGTTACAAAACTTGGTTACAAAAACATGATTTTCTAGCATTTTCATTGAATAATAATTTGAATCCAAGACATTATCGCATTCTAGAAGAATGTTGTTGCATTACCAATATTGGAAAAGTGCCTTTGAAGTCTGACGAAGCGAACATATCTCCAAAGAATCCAATTTCAGGATACGTGTTCCATTCCGTGAGTCCGTCAAAAAGTGATGCGTAATTTTCTTGGTGTACCCCGACAAGCATAAGGTCATATTGATCCATTACTCGGATGATTGTTGCTATTTCAAAGCCATCTTTCACTACTTCTTCTGCATATATATTTTTGTTCTCATTGTTTGCATTTTCCAGTCTATACGCATTGATAAAATTATCATCTAATACCTTATCATTAATATCATCTGTCACATGATTAACAGGAACAAATCGATGCACTGTTAAATGAATGTTTGGTTGTTCAGCCATTCGCATTGCATAACATAATGCCTCACGATCGTCACCACCGCCTAAGAAGATGACACCAATATTGTAAGCTGACCAACAAGAACGAACAACTTTAGCCTTGTTCGACATCCCACGATCAATAAGAATACCTACTGAGCATGGTGCCATATCAATGACCTTTTGGTTAACATTCCTGTGCTTGGAAGATTCGTTTGTCCCATTAATACTCCATTGTTTGTGGAAAGGGATGATTATCAACGATGTTTTGTTGTCAAGTGCTATTGTGCATATATCATCATGGGCTGACTCAAAATGAGTGATGGTTGTAAAGGGTTGTACAGAGATAATGCCACAATTTTGGTTTTCGTAGATTCTGAAGCAATTAATTATATGGTTTGATGGAGTTGACTTATCAGATTGTGTGTCTCGTGGTTGATGAGCAATTAAAAGTGGTGATGCACGACCTTGGAGTTCAATAATATGGAGAAGATAAATAGAAATGGGACTGGTCCTAGTTGGGTTTGATGCATCGAAGAGGTTCACAATCGTGGGTACATTGTCTTCAGTGTAAATGTAAACTAGTATGCGAAATTCCGCATTGTGTTTGAGATTCTGGATGGTACGATTGTTGTGAGCATTGTATTTCTTAGAGGGTTTGTAAAGAAGGCGAACTAAAGGTGAGGTAACCATTGCTATAATTAGGACAAACATATACATCCATGTAAAAGCCTGAGGGCCCATGTACTGCAAAGTCATCAAAAAAAAAAAAAAAAAAATCAAAGTCAAGAGTATGATTGATGCATAATTTGAAACATGAACCAATATTTCTTAATATATTGAATAAAAGTCAAATAAATACAAATTAAAATTTATATGGTTTGGCCTAAGAAAATTTTGGTTAAATTACTATTCAGACATAATTTGAAAAGAAAAATATTTCTGAATTAATGGTCCAAATCTTTCACTTGCAAAATTGTTCATAGGTTCCTCTCATGTCTCTGTCTCCTAACTGCACCTAAATACTTACATTGTAAACTAGCAGAAAAATCATTTTCCTTGTCAATTGTTACAAAAATGTTAGTAAATCATGTTTTTGCAATTATGTTTTGTAATTAGGGTGACGTGGCGCGATCTCGAAAGAATGATGAAATTTTCAAAGATTTTATGTGTATCTCGATATTGTAAAAAATTCTTCTAACGATGTCACATCATCCTGATTGCAAAACACGGTTACAAAACCTGATTCCCTAACCACACTCCAATTATTAAGGTAATTTTATGGTTCCTAGACACATGATTATAGGTGATGGAGCAATAAATCCTTTTTGTTTAAAAGATTGGATGATGCAAAATGAGGGGAAAAATACTTGAAAACTAGGATTTTACAACTAGGGTAACATGACATGATCAGCGAGGATGTTATTTAGGATTTTTTTTATTCCTTAACTCCTCTCACCCCAGATGCCGTCGCCTGAGGATGTTACACCCATCCCTCGCTCCCTTTCCTCGCTCCTTCCCTCGACACCTAGACGGACTCAACAAAAATTGAAAGGAGGAACAACAAATTGCGAATCTAAAATGTGTCCAAAATGTTTTTGAATTCCGGAGAAACGCCCTCGCCTAATTGACTAAAGCCTAACACCAACCCTGAAACCCGTCTCAAACTCCACTTACGACTAATCTCTTCATCGTCAATCCATCATACCTTGCAAATAAAAAATCTTTTGTCCTCCAACCCAAATTCAAGTTCCTCTCCTTCATTTAGGGTTGAACAAAAAATCGATCAAATTGAATAAATCGATCGAACCGATTAAAATCAAATCGATTGGTTCGGTTTCGATTTTAAAAAATTCATAATTGTAGTGGTCGATTCGGTTTTCGGTTTTTATGTGATTTTAACCAACTAAACCGAACTGACTGAATATATATAATAAATAATATATATTTTATATAAAAAAATATAATAAGTTTAAAATAGTCGGTCGGTTCGGTTTTAGTTTGATTTTAGTCGGTTCGATTCGATTACGATTTACATAAAATAGAATTGGTTTGGTTTCGATTCAGTTTTGATTTGAAATTTTTGAAACCGACCAAAGGATGATCGTGCCATTCAACCCATATTTTTGTCTAATAGGGTCCTCTTCAGTTGGTAAAAATCAAATTTTGCCTAAATTGCCATTCTGCCATTCAACCCATATTTTTCTCAAAATCTTGTAAGATAATTTTTATCATAGAAATATAAAAGGAAAGATACTATGCTCTAACTTTATCCATTGTCTCATTGCCCACTTCATTTATTACTTTATTTAGATTAAAAAAAAATCTTTAAAATCAAACACAACCTCAAAATGAAATTTATTTCACCAAACCATCACGATGATTAAAGGTTGAGAAACGTACCTCCTGATAATATCCTTGAACATAAATCGTTGCATCAAATAAGCCAAGAGAGCACAATATTAGGCCAAGTATGATAGAATCTTTGAAGGGCATTCGGTAAACGAGGCAAGGGATGATCGTGCCGCTAAACTTCCCAATGAAAGCTAGCATTCCATACGATAGTACTCTATAATGGGCAGTTGGTTCAGTATTCCAAAAAAAAAGGTACACCGAGTCACTCACAGTGGAAAAGTAAGTTGGCAAGAATACTCCATAAACTAGACTTTCTAGCTTTTCAGTCATGGCTGATCCAATAGGTTCTCCATTTGGTATGACCAGACCCAATACCATAGGCCCAACCCACACTTGTAGTCCAATATATTGCCCAATAAATCCAGTTCCGAAAATCATTAGAAATATGGAAAATAAATGAATTGCCTTTAATGGTTCACCTCGGGGAGTTTGTTTGATAATCCAAAGTACATACTTCCTTAGAAAAACTATGATGAATATGATCATGGATATAACTGAAAGCAAGAAGTACTTAAATTTGTCTATGGCCCCTTGATGAAATTGTTTCATGGCGAATGAGATTGTTAATGTGATCCAACTCAAGATGCCACTAATTGTAGATATAGAAGTTGCTAGGCGGCCTAACTTTGTATTAAGGATCTTGAGGTCGGCCAGAAAGCAACTTACAACATGAAAAGAGGTTGTGGACATCATTGTCGCTACCATTGGAAGGCTTGGTCCTATATTCTTATCAGATAACTCGTTGTCAGTAACCATCTTAGCTTCAGAAAAGGATTTGCTTTGGGAAATAGCCAATGGAAGTGTTAAAATTAATGGAATGATGAATGTTGCAATACCCATAACCTTTTCCTTTCTCGATGACCTCTTAACAATACCTACATCCACTTTTACTCCTTGAAGAAATAGATACATCATTATCCCAATCTCTCCAAATACTCTAAGTTGCATATTACCATCTCGTGGTATAAAATTAGTAAATTGTTGTAAGCCGGATGTTCCAATTGCAAGACCAGCCTGTGAGTTGTAACATTAGTATTATGAAGAATTAAATAAAACTATAAGTGTTTCGCTAGTTTTAATATGACAAAAAGAAATATTAGCATAATTTTAAAAACTTTATATATATTGTTTATCCATGTCGGACTTGTTTCTTACAATTATGATCATAGTTTTGATTTACGCACCCAAGGAAATTTCCACCATTATCTCCCTCAACTCTAAATTGAGAAGAATTCTCTTAAATCAAATATTATCACTCAGTTGATAGAGTACCGATCTCATTCTTTATGTCACCAAAAGATAATTTAGTGAGAAAATGAGGTAGAACAAGCTCAACCCTCAATCGATCTGCATGAAGACTCACAACTAGATTAAGTCGAACACCCGAATCTTTCTTCTTCTTCTTTTTCTTTTTTTTTTTTCTTTTTTTTTTTTTTTGATAGAAGGGGAAGTTAGGGTTTCATAGTTCAACTTAATCTTCCAAGACTTGATCAACCCTTCATGTTCATCTCTATTGCACGGACCTTCAACAGTAGGTACTTTTTTCGCATTCAAAATAGGGACAAAAATGAAATTACAAAAACTGAGGTTATAAAGTCAAACCGATTTATTTTAAAAAGATGTTAGAACAAAGTTTAAAGGGAAGTTCTACATGGCGAGGAAATGAGCGAGGGGTGGGAGGTGGCGGGATGGGGACCGTCCACCTCCCTCGGGATGTGCGCGCCAAAAAAGACGGCACACATCCCGAGGGAGGTGGACGGTCCCCATCCCGCCACCTCCCTCCCCTCGCTCATTTCCTCGCCCACTTCCTCGACATTTAGAATTTCTGAAGTTTAAAACAAGTATAAACTAAACCTTGTTTCCTATCATTTTTGTAAATTATATTAATAATATGTAAATAATTAGTTAAGTTGCCTATTAAAAGCTCTTGTATACTTGCAAACAATGGGAGGCGTCCCACATTTTTTGCATGTGTGACCCATCCCATCAACTAAGTTATACTTCTTTTGTTCTCCACCGACCACATCAAATTTAGGAATGCAATTATAAATGTGATGTGCTTGGTGAGGAGCAAAAGAGTTTGCAAATATTGTCATGTATCTTGATTTACTCATAGTAAACCCCAACAATCTATTATCATTCACACTTGCTTATCTGAATCGTAAGATCTTGAAAAGTCCTAACAAAAGTTATTATCTACACATTTTAAATAAAATAAAATATATAGCGAAAATAATTGTTGGTGTCGTCTTATTAGAATATTGTCTCCTATTAGCTTATTGTTTCATATTAACTTATTGTTTCCTTTCCTATTAGCTTATTGTTTTCTATATTGTTTCCTATTAAGTTAATCCTTATACTAGTATTGTTCCATATTAGGTTACTAGTTCCTATTAGGTTAATCGGTTAATCCTTGTATACTAAGTTACCAATATTTTAGGATCTAGATTGATTTGCAGAGTTGTATATATACCTATGTATCATTTGATTGTAAATAATACAAAATATTCAATATATTTATCTCTTCGTTTTGAAATGGTATCAGAGCGGTGATCTTGAGATCTCGCTATGATTGTTCATATGTGCCCTCGGAGACTACTCCCCGTCGGTTTATTCTTTTTGTTGTTGTCTTTTTTGGCCTTCTCAAATATGGGTTCACCACCACCCCATCTACACCGTGAACACCATCTAGCTCAAACATGATTTCAAGTATTCAACCTAAGGGTTTTGCGACTGAACCCACCGCAATCCCATATGGTGTGAAACTTAATGGAACCAATTATTCTATTTGGTCTCAGGTTGCTGCAACCTTTATTGCAGGCAGAGGAAAGTCAGGCTATATCAATGGAAAAAAACTTGAACCTTCGATAGATGATCCGATATATGAAAAGTGGAGCATGGAGAATGCTCTTGTTAAAGGTTGGCTCATCGGTGCCATGGAACCCGATATAATGAACTTATTTGTTTGTCTACCCATGGCAAAACATATTTGGGATGTTGTATCTTAGACTTATTATGAAGGAGCAGAATGTAAAAACCTTCATCTACTTGAAGTTACGCGTGCTTGTCTAATTGGAGCCCATATGAAACCTGCTTCTTCGGGTGATGTCTTTTATATGTTGTTTATCTTTTGAACCGTGTACCTAGTAGTATTCTTCACTTCAAAACACCTTTGGAAACAATATCTATTTATGTTACCATCTCTTCCCATTTAACATTGGTACCGCGAGTTTTTGGGTGCGTTGTTTTTGTTCACCTTCACAAACATCAATGCACAAAGTTGGAATTGTGTGCATTAAAGTGTGTATTTGTGCATTAAAGTGTGTATTTGGGGGGTATTTACCACATCAGAAGGGCTACAAATGTTATTATCCTCCTTTTCGACGAACTTGTGTGACTATGGATGTTACCTTTTTTGAAACTGAGATGTATTTTTCTCGGCCTGTATCCACTTCTCCTCTTCAAGGGGAGATAAGTGTTGAAGATTCGAATTGGATGGCTATGTTTTTGGATATCATGTTGACTACTCTTGCTGAGACTACTACGAGTTTGGGTGATTCTCTTTCAGTATTACCTAGTACTACAAGCCCCCTCTCTACATCTACATTACCTACCAATAATTTTTCTTTTGCTGTTGAAGTTACCCGGTCTAAGCAAGGAGTATTTTTGTCACAATGAAAATTAGGGGTGGGCACGAGACGGGACCGGATGGACTCATCCTAGGCCCATCACGTTGTTTTATCTTTGGGACGGGATAGACCTCACCCCGACCTCGTCCCATCCCAAACGAGTTCGGGACGGGATAAGCATGGTTGGATTTTTGTGCAATTATTAAGTTATTATGATGGACATATTTAAATGTATATTCTTATAATTACTATATTATCAACATTCTCATTAGGTCTACTTATTTGTTCCACAATATGCTAGGTCTTATTTTTGTAAGTTTCTATTTATGTTCCTATTTACATCATCAATTCAAGAATATTATAGTATTTTCTATCATTATGCATATTAAGGAGTTATCTATGAAAGATTTATTGTTTTAAACTATAATACAATTATTTGTGATGTTAAGTTCACACAACTCCTCAAAACTTCATGTACCACACTTAACTTGACATACAAAATTTTGAGTTAATAAATATTAAAATTAATAATAATTAATATTAAATAGGTTTGGGACTGGACGGGATGGGCGGGATTGAAAATCTTCATCCCGATCCCATCCCACTCTAGATCGTGACAGATCGAGATTGTAATGGGTTTGATCAATCGCAAAAAGACCTGAAAAATCGGGACGGAATCAGGATCGTAGGATGGGATGCCCACCCTTAACGAAAATACGTTCTTGACCTATTAAAGGAGACTAGCTTGCTCAGTTGCCAGCCTATTGGTACGCCCATTGAACAAAATCATAGCCTTGAAGAACTTCCAAATCAAGTTCCTACTGATAAAGGAAGATATCAACGTTTAGTTGGTCATCTAATTTACCTTTCACACACTCGACCATACATCACTTAAGTTGTTAGTGTGGTAAGTCGCTTTATGCATAATCCAAGTGACATCCATATGAATGATGTTGTAAGAATTTTGCGGTATTTGAAGTCAGCACCAGGGAAAGACCTTCTATTTTCTAAGCATAATCATGCAAAAGTTATGGGATATTGTGATTCAGATTGGGGTGGAGACAAACGACGTTCAACTACTGGATATTTTACTTTTGTTGGAGGTAACATAGTTACTTGAAAAAGTAAAAAACAGAAGATTGTTTCGTTGTCCAGTGCAGAAGCTTAATACAGGGCAATGGTTAAAGGGATTGTAACGACCCGCTCCCACATGACACCATACTGTCCGCTCTGGGCTACCAACCGGCCCGCACGGCTTTAAAACGCGTGATATCATGTAGAGCGACCTCGCACACTTAAAGCACATCCCCCTCCCGCACCCAGGCGATATGGGACTATGATCCCCCTTGTAGCTCGTCCAACCCTTCTTGGCCAATTGGGCCTGTTGGGCCCTCTACCCTCACCCTCACCCTCACCTCAGGTCCGCCCACTTAGGGTCTCACAGGGATGCAAGAATTATTGTGGGGGAGCTTGGTTTTCCACCTGAAGGAACCATGAAGTTATATTGTGATAATAAGTTAGCGATTCAGATTGCGGAGAATCCTATCCAACATGACCGAACTAAACATATAGAGATTGATCGTACTTTCATATATGAGAAGTTTGAAGAAAAGATTGTTGAGGTTTCGTATGTGAAAACCACATAACAATTAGCTAACATGCTCACCGAAGCTATTGCTAGTCAAGCCATAAATGACTTACTCGTCAAGCTGGGCATATGTGAAATCATGCTCCATTGTGAGGGGAAGTGTTTGCGTGGTCTTATTAGAATATTGTCTTCTATTAGCTTACTGTTTCCTATATTGTTTCCTATTAGCATACTGTTTCTTATTAGATTAATCCTTATACCAATATTGTTCATTATCAGGTTACTGATTCCTATTAGGTTATTCCTTGTATACAAAGTCACTAATATTTCAGGATCTAGATTGATTTGCAGAGTTGTGTATATATACCCATGTATCAGTTGATTGTAAATAATACAAAATATTCAATATATTATCTCAACGTTTTGACAAATTGAAATAGCAACTTATAAAACATCAGGGCTTGGCTATCAATGGATCGGATTTGGTTTTAAGTGCTTAAATTAGGTTTGATCAGATAGGATTTCGGATTAAAATCCAACTTTTCCCAAGTAATTTTTGCAAATACAGGATCCAAATCTAATACATTAACATCCCTAATCATGGACTTGCGGGAGAAATAGGAAATTCGATCTCTATTTATAAAATTCAAAGGGCTAATGAATAACATTTTTTCTTGGTTCAACAATAATTTTAATATTTCCAAAAATACCCTTATATTTATATCCTAATATTTTTTTTTCTATCCTAATCACAAGTATGTTGTAATCAGTTTGATACGTTAATTCATCTAATGTTGTTATCCCATGTAGTGTTTCAACAATATTACAATCAGTTTAGGTTTTAAATCCTTAACGTGACCAAGCTTTACTTTTGATCTCAATTTTCATAATTCTTTTTTAAATGACCACTCTGCCCCTCTTATATTATTATGTGAAAATTGACGTTCCCTCATTAAAACCTATACAAATTAAATATAGACACTCAAGCTGCCTCGAGATCTTTAAACAAATTGTGATGCGTCTATTTTGTATAGGTTTGAGGAAGAAATTCAACTTTTGCATTAATTAGATGAAGGGCATAATGCGCATTCAAAAAAATTATGAAATTGGTGCCTAAAAGTAAATTTTGGAAAAGTTTGGAGTTTAAAAGTTAAACTGGTCGTAATACTGGAACAAAAAATTAAATAACCATTGATAAATATTTCAACGTATGTGCGCATGTGATAAACCAAAAATTCCCCTTTTATAATGCAGGTGGTGTTTTTGATGCACCACATCAAATTAAAATACATAATTGCATTTAACCTAGAGAAAGAAAAAAAAAATGATACATAATTTCTGATTTCCATTTTGATTTTTGAGAATTTGTATCAAAATAAAAAGTATTCTTCATGTGCAAATAAAAATGTGTGGAAAATTCCTTTATAACTAAGTTTTTTTTATACTGTAAGATAAATTTTATTTCATAACACAATGAAAAACTGCCATTAATCGAAGAACACCGCACGCATGCACACAAACCCTAGTGTAGTTTAGCAAAAGCAATAAAAACTTTAAACAGGTTTTGAATTGAAATATTGGAGGAACTTACCAACAAGTACGAAACTGTGGGAGTCTGACGGAGAGGTGTGAGAAGTAATCGAAGTATTGCACAAAGTAAACAAACAACGGCAATTTGACACAAGACAGCCTGTTGCATATATTTGTAAGTATTAGATGAGAAAGGGAAGGGTCTTTGTATAGTTTCAGTCTTATTAAGGCAGACATGTTGACTATCCATCACAATAATTTGGAGAAGAAACGCCGAAGACAAGGACAATGGCAAATACTGAATAAGAGGAGACACAATGAGGAGGAGACCTAATAGTGCTCAATATATATATATATATAGGACTTAATGGTTGATTCAAAATTTGGGGCGATTTTTATGTTTGACCATCTAACCCAATCGAATGCCAATAAATTCGCCCTGCCAGAACCTCCCAATCTCATTAAAATGATTGATCAGTGATGCATGCACCATTCAATTATGACTGGTTGTAGTTTAGATTGTGTTTACAATGTAATTTTTTTTTAAAATTATAAAAGCTTTTACAAAGATATGCGACTCGCACACGTTCACAAACATGCTATACTAAATTTCTACATAATTTCATTTTCAGCAATTGGACGAAGGTGCCAACACTTAATTGTTTGATATACCCACAATTATCAATTTGGCATACGGACAAAAGTTTGATTTGACAATATTCAGAAAGAAAGAATAAGTTAATTGAAAATTAAGAAATATTGATATTTAACTTTTGCTTCTCAGTATCACGACCGGTTTAGCTTTTAGACTCTAAACTTTACTTTAGACCCCAATTAATTTTTATTTTTTTTTTTAAATGTCAACTCTACATTTCTTCTTATTAATGCAAGATTTGACATTTCCACCTCAAACCCAAGGATTCTGATTTCTTTTTTCAAGTTAATTTCAGTTTCATGATTTAAAAAAATATTTCGGTGTGTAAGGAAAAAATGCAAAAATTTCGAGGATACATGAAATATGGATAATGAATTTCAAGGGTATATGTAAAAGAAAATAAGTTTATAAACACATTAAATGAAGCCTAAATACCAAGAAAAGAAATTAATATATAATTAGAAGAAATGATAATTAGAGGATCATAGGGGTGGTTTCAAAAATCAATAAATAACAAGAAAAAATGATAATTAAAAAAACCTTGAAATTTTTCAAAAAAAATTCGAACATTTTCGATAAAAACCATCGAAAAAATGTATTTTTTGGTAGTTGATTTCTTATTTTTTACAAAAAAATCTAAATTTTTTTTGAAAAAACTCTCGAAAAAATGTAATTTTTTCTTTCACCATTTTTCTTTTCGTAATTTCAAATAAATAAAATTTTCGCAAAATCTCATTCCTTGCTGTTGCATACATATTGTTGCGCTCACTGTTTGCATTTTCCTATCTATATACATTGATAAAATTATCATCCAATATCTTATCATTAATATCATCTATCTCATGATTAACAGGAACAAGTCGATGCACTGCTAAATGAATGTTTGGATGTTCAGCCATTCGCATTGCATAACATAATGCCTCACGATCGTCACCGCCGCCTAAGAAGATCACACCAATATTATAAGTTGACCAACAAGAACGAACAACTTTAACCTTGTTCAACATCCCACGATCAATAAGAATACCTACTGAGCATGGTGCCTTATCAATGACCTTTTGGTTAACATTCCTATGCTTGAAAGATTCGTTTACCCCATCAATGCTCCACTGTTTGTGGAAAGGAATGATTATCAATGACGTTTTGTTATCAAGTGCCATTGTGCATATATCATCGTGGGCTTACACCCTTTCACAACCATCACTCATTTTGTGTCGCGGTTTTGTTTCTCATAGATTTTGAAGCAATTAATTATATGGTCTGATGGAGTGGACATATCAGATTGTGGTTGATGAGCAATTAAAAGTGGTGATGAACGACTTAGAGTTCAATAATATGGAGAAGATAAATAGAAATGGGACTGATCCTAGCTGGGTTTGATGCCTCAAAGAGGTTCACGATTGTGGGTACATTGTCTTCATTGTAAATGTAAACCAGCATGCGAAATTCAGCATTTTGTTTGACATTTTGGATGGTACTATTGTTGTGGATATTGTATTTCTTAGAGGGTTTGTAAAGAAGGCGGACTAAATACGAGGTAACCATTGCTATAATTAGGACAAAAATATACATCCATGTATAAGCCGGAGTGCTCACTTGCTGCAAAGTCATAAAAAAAAAAAAAAAAAAAAATCGAAGTTAGAGTATTATTGATACATAATTGGAAACATGAACCAATATTTCTCAATATTGAACACAAATAAGATAAAAATATTAAAACTTATATGGTTTGCCCTTGGTTAAATTACTATTTGGACATAATTTAAAAAGAAAATATTTATAATGGGTCCAAATCTTTCACTTGCGAAATTATTCTTAGCTGTTCTGCTCATGTCATTGTCTCCTTGCACCTGAATACATAAATTGTGAACTTGCAGAAGAACCATTTTACTTTCAAAGTTAAGGTCATTTTATGGTTCCTAGACATGGGACTATAGGTAATTGAGCCATAAATCATTTTTGTTTAAAAGAATGGATGATGCAAATGCATCATTTTTGTTTAAAAGAATTGATGATGCAAAAAGAGGGGAAAAAAAAAAGGATTTTACAATCATATTTGCAACTAGGGTGATTTGATATGATATGTCCTAAGAAATATTGTGGTCCTCTTGGCCCCGTTAAAGAGGATCGTCTTGATTCAAGATCCATCCATCATGTATCTTTATTTGAAGGGGTCGACCATGGAAAATGTATGGCGGGATATTAAGAGTTTGGTTTCGTATATGGAAGTTAGTTGTGTACACATTTTCAGGGAAGTAAATGCGGTAGCTGATGATTTGGCGAATAGAGCTCAGGATGAGGGTGTTAGTCGTGTTTTTCATGTCCTTCCTCGCAAGATTGATGGTCTGGTCCGTTTGGATAAGGTTCGTACTGCGTATATTCGTGCGCCTAAATGATTGGGGCTGGAAACAGGCGGTGGTTTGCTGTGGTAGGACACTGTTTGGTGTTGGTGTTGGTGTTAGTCATTTGGTTAGGCAATTTGTCTAGATTGGTATGCTTGGTTTTTAAAACGGGTAAAGTCGTAATGTACCCCCATTTTGTTTGTAAATCATTTTTTTTATAAGTAATAAATGTCTGGTATCCCATAGTTGCCCCTCCGCACCGAAGGTTTAATTAAAAAAAATGAAATAAAATATATAGTTGAAATAATTGAAATAGAAAACTTATAGAATATCACAGCTAGGGTTATCAATGGATCAGATTTGGGTAAAAAAAAGCTTAAATTAGGCTTGATCAAATCGGATTTCAGATTAATATCCAACTTTTTCCAAGTAATTTTTGCAATTCCAGGATCCAAACCCAATCCATTGACAACCCTAATCACGGATTTGCAGGAGAAATAGGAACTCTGATCTCTACTTAAAATTTTCAAAGGGCTAATGAGTAGCATTTTGTTCGTTTAACAATTATTTTGAGATTTTCAAAAATACCCTTATATCTCAATCCTAATCACAGGTATGTCTTAATCAATTTAGTAAGTTAATTCATCTAATGTTGTTATCACATTTAGTGTTTCAATAATATTGCAATCAGTTTAGGTTTTAGATCTCAAACGTGTCCAAGTTTTACTTTAGACCTCAATTTTCATAATTTTGAGGAGGGAATTCAAATTTTGCATTAATAAGATGAAGGGAAAAGTGGAAATTCAAAAAAATTTATGAAATCGAGGCTTAAAGTAAAGCTTGAAAATGTTTGGGGGTTAAAAGCTAAACTGATCATAATATATTGAGAATATACGGCGAATATCCTGATTGATTGGGAATATTTGTATTAGGAAGGTTGCTTATAGAGTCAAGATTGTATAATAATTTTAAGGAAATTAGCAGATTATATTGTGAATATTCTCACAATATTCTCTGGATTAGTTTGTATATAAACAGGAGATTGTGAATGAGAAAGAATAACACAATACACACAAATCAATTCTTTTGTGTCTAATAATTCATCATGGTATCAGAGCCTATCATACGAGTATCATAAAGGGAGAAAAGGTACCTGATCGAAACCTCTTTGAATAAAAAGGGTGATTGAACCTGATCGAACCTGATCGAAGACTGAACCTGATCGAACCTTATCGAATCTGATTGAACCTGAGAAGAAGAAGAGATCCGTCGAAGAAGCCCTCTCCTCTCTGTGTTGAAGAAGCAGCAGCAGAGAAGAAGAGATCAGCGAGATCAACACTCCTTTCTCTGTCGAAGAAGCAGCAGAAGAGAAGACATCAGCGAGAATATTTACTTCTGATTGAACCTCTGATTGAACCTGATCGAACCGCTGATCGAACCTGATCAACCATCCGATTGAACCTCTGACCTGATCGAATCAGAAGGAACGAAGAAGAAGAAGGATCGGCTGATCAAACCCCTGATCGAAGAAGGAACTTTGGCTGATCGAACCCCTGATCGAAGAAGGAACCCCTGATCAAAGAAGGAACCCCTGATCAAAGAAGGACCCCTGATCGAAGAAGGAACTCTGGCTGATCGAACCCCTGATCGAAGACGGTATCCCTGATCGATGGTGGGTGTGTGATTTGAACACTGATCCTGCTCCCTACCCTTCATCGAACTTTTTATCGAAGAAACCGAAGAAGGAACACTGATCCCCCTTCATCGAATTTTTTATCGAAGAAACCGAAGAAGGAACACTGATCCTGTTCCCTGTGCTCTGATCTCCTCCTCTCTGGTTTAATTAGGGTTTGGTGGTTTGGCTGTGATTCTCTCTGATCTGAAATGTTTCTCTGTTTATGTTTGTGAAATGAATAAGTAAAAGAAAAGCAAAAAAAAAAAAAAAAAAAAAAAAAATCTCTGTTTCTCTGTGTGAGGAGCAGACAGAGCTGCACCTTTAATTCTTTTTGTGGCATTTTGAGATTTCTCTTTGAACACCGCTCATGGCTGGCGGTGCCAACGCTGCTCAGACAGGTTCTTCTTGGGCAGGAGTGACTGAGACAAATGCATCTCCACTGCCTGGGCTGAATACCACCCAGTGGCAGACACTTCTCCAAATGCTGGGCAAGTCAAAATCCGCAACGACCGATAAGATGATTGGTAAGCCTTGGATTATTGACACGGGAGCTTCGAATCACATGACTGGCACGATCGGGGATCTCCGTGACTTAAGGGAGATTGCTCAATGTCCCGTGGGATTGCCAGATGGGAGTAGCGTTATCGCCACTAAAGAGGGGACGATCCTTCTTGACAGAAATTTCTGTTTGCAAAATGTTCTTTATGTGCCAGGGCTAACTTGCAATTTAATTTATGTGTCGCAATTGACTGATCACTATAACTGTTGATAAGAAAGAGGTCTCTCATACTCTTCAAATGTTTTTCTCGATGGTTAAGAGACAATTTGATAAAGAGGTAAAAATTTTGAGGAGTGATAACGGCACTGAATTCACTTGCCTGCGACAATATTTTCTTGATCATGGGATTGTTTTTCAAACGACCTGTGTGGGAACACCTCAACAAAATGGGCGGGTTGAACGGAAACACCAACATATTTTGAACGTAGCTCGGGCGCTGCGTTTTCAGGGCTCTCTTCCTATTGAATTTTGGGGAGAATGTGTGTTGACGGCTGGATACTTCATAAATAGGACTCCCTCCTTGGTCTTGAATGGGAAAACACCTTATAGTGTCTTGTATGGCAGCACACCCACTTACGATCACTTGCGCATTTTGGGGTCCTTGTGTTATGCGCATGTGCAGACGGGGGATAAGTTTGCCAGTAGAAGTCGAAGGTGCGTCTTTGTTGGGTACCCTTATGGAAAAAAGGGGTGGCGTTTGTATGACTTGGAGAAACGAGATTTCTTTGTTTCTCGTAATGTTGTATTCTCGGAAGGAGTTTTTCCCTTTGCAGATAATTTTAATTTAGACCACGATGGTCTGCCTAATATCGAGGCGGTTCAAGAGGACTTTGAGGAGACATCTACGCCTGTTTTGAGGGGGTGCCGATGAGTTTGTACAGCCGGATAGGACTGCTGGGCAGTTGGCATGTGCCGAGGAGTTTGTTCAGCCAAATAGAGCTGCTGGGCAGTCGGTGTGTGCCGAGGATGGGGCAAATGCTGGTGCCGAGGCGTTTGTACAACCGGATGAGGCTGCTGGGCAGCCGGTTTGTGCGAACCAGGAGGACAACCCGGACGCAAGTCAGGAAGATGTGTTGGGCAGGGGTCAACGCAGAAAACAAGCCTCGATACGACTCCGTGATTATGTTACTCATACCATTCGGAAAATGAGTCCATCCGTCCCTCCTTCACCCGTACCACGGCATTCCTCAGGTACACCCTATCCTATAGCACATTATGTGAATTGTGATAATTTTTCTATGCGACATAGACATTTTCTTGCAGCCTTGACAGCAAATCGGGAACCTGTGTGCTATTCTGAGGCCGTGAAAGACAGCCGCTGGAGGGATGCCATGCGACGAGAAATTGAGGCTCTTGAGATTAATGAAACCTGGGTTGTAGCAGACTTGCCACCAAGAAAGAAAGCTCTCGGATGCAAGTGGGTATACAAGATCAAGTATAACTCTGATGGTACCATTGAGCGATTTAAGACTCGACTGGTTATTCTTGGGAATCATCAAATTGAAGGAGTTGATTATACAGAGGCATTTGCTCCAGTAGCTAAGATGGTTACAGTAAGGGTCTTTCTTGCCGTTGCGGCTGCCATGAATTGGGAAGTCCATCAGATGGATGTTCATAATGCATTTCTACATGGTGACCTTGCGGAGGAGGTATACATGAAATTACCACCCGATTTTCAGGTGGGGACTTCTGGAAAGGTGTGCAAACTTAGGAAATCATTATATGGGCTGAAGCAGGCACCCCGATGCTGGTTTGCTAAACTGTCAACTGCTTTGAAGAATTATGGTTTTCGGCAATCATATTCAGATTATTCTTTGTTTACTCTACAAAGAGGTGCGGTTCAGCTCAGTGTTCTTGTCTATGTCGACGACCTTATCATCTCTGGGCGTAATCCGGGGGATATACAGAAATTCAAGGGTTACCTCAGTGTTTGTTTCCATATGAAAGTTCTGGGTCCTTTAAAGTATTTCTTGGGGGTCGAAGTGGCACGCGGACCAGATGGGTTTGTGCTTTGTCAACGCAAATACGCGCTAGATATCATCTCTGAGGCCGGATTGCTAGGGGCAAGGCCCGCGGCGGTGCCATTGGAACAGAATCATCGACTCGCCTTGTCCAAGAGTCCAGAGCTCGCTGACCCGGAGCCTTACCGACGCTTGGTGGGACGGCTAATTTATTTGTGTTTCACTCGACCCGAATTATCTTATAGTGTTCATGTTTTATCTCAATTTATGCAACATCCTCGGGCGGACCAATGGGAAGCTGCTTTGCGGGTGGTTCGGTACTTAAAAGGTAATCCAGGTCAAGGTTTACATTTGAGTAGTAAGTGTGACATGCAGTTACATGGGTGGTGTGACGCTGACTGGGCCGGATGCCCTTTGACTCGGCGGTCCCTCACTGGCTGGTTGGTGTTCCTTAGGAACTCGCCGGTATCTTGGAAGACAAAGAAGCAACATACAGTATCCCGCTCCTCTGCAAAGGCGGAATATAGGTCTATGGCTATGACTACATGTGAGTTGAAATGGCTTAAAGCTATTTTAGCTAGCCTCGGGATGCCTCACACACGTCCTATGTCTCTTCATTGTGATAGTCAGGCGGCTCTCCATATATCTCAAAATCCCATTTTTCATGAACGGACAAAACATATTGAGGTCGATTGTCACTTTGTCCGTGATGACATTGTTGCTAGACATATCAATCCCACATTTGTCCCATCCAATGAGCAACTCGCTGACATTTTCACAAAAGCATTGGGCAAACGACAATATGAGTATCTACTTCGCAAGTTGGGCATACAGGATCTCCATGCACCAATTTGAGGGGGGGTATTGAGAATATATGGCGAATATCCTGATTGATTGGGAATATTTGTATTAGGAAGGTTGCTTATAGAGTCAAGATTGTATAATAGTTTTAAGGAAATTAGCAGATTATATTGTGAATATTCTCACAATATTCTCTGGATTAGTTTGTATATAAACAGGAGATTGTGAATGAGAAAGAATAACACAATACACACAAATCAATTCTTTTGTGTCTAATAATTCATCATAATACTATGGACAAAAAAAGTTAAATAACCCTTAATATATTCACGATCTATTAGAAGCTCACAAGAGATAAACGAATAGGGCGCGGATCCGCCATCCTTAGCAGATCATGGATGAACTTGGCAAAATCCGCACTGTTACCAACCCTACTCTCAAAGGGACCTAACTCCCTCGATATCGCAAAGGCTCATGTAGAATAGGATTTTCCATGCATAGGTGTTTCACTCAGTATTAGGCGGGTCGATAATATATAGCCATTATATTCTTATCACCAATTAAGTTCTCATTATTTTACATACTAACCCACCATAAAAGATCAAATGAAAAAAACACACACAAAATCATCTAAATGTTGCCTATGCGTTCGCACCCATAAGCTCTTATTATTTTCAATTTGGAAATGCATTTGCCTCGGGATGCGTGTTTTAAAATTTCCATTTATACTTCAGAAAAAATTGATTGTTAATTTATTCTTAGATATGTGTTTAAGATCTCTAGCTAAGGTTGTTTGTCTAATTTGTATAAATTGGATGGGACAACGTGAAATATTGCATTAGAGCTAGGGGAGAACATGGTGATATTTTCTCAATTACCATTGCGTTTAAACCCCAAACTCTTGTAATACTCGCAAAAGTTATTGTAATACTCGGGAGCCAATGTTAAATAGCCCTGAAAAAAACTCTTGAAAAAAAGTACGTAAGACAAGTTAGACATTCCTAAAGTTTTTGGCACTGCATAAATGAGCGAAGAAAAATAAGCAAATAAACATAACGTGTGTTGCAATACCAACCAACATCTAAGCATTGCTTGCTTCAAGCATAACCTGATTTATTTATTTTATTCAAATCAATAATCTCAACTTTCGACAAATGTTCATCCAGATTTAAATGATAATCTCAATCCAAGACCATTATCGCATTCTAGAAGAATGTTGTTGCATAACCAATATTGGAAAAGTGCCCTTGAAATCTGATGAAGCAAACATATCTCCAAAGAATCCAATTTCTGGATACGTGTTCCATTCTCTGAGTCCGTCAAAAAGCGATGAGTAATTTTCTTGGTGTACCCCCACAAGCATAAGGTCATAATGATCCATTACTCGGATGATTTTTGCCATCTCAAAGCCATCTTTCACTACTTCTTCTACATACATATTGTTGCCCTCATTTTTTGCATTTTCCAGTCTATATGCATTGATAAAATTATCATCCAAAACCTTATCATTAATATCATCTATCTCTTGATTAACAGGAACAAGTCGATGAACTGTTAAATGAATGTTTGGGTGTTCAGCCATTCGCATTGCATAACATAATGCCTCACGATCGTCACCACCACCTAAGAAGATCACACCAATATTGTAAGCTGACCAACAAGAACGAACAACTTTAGCCTTGTTCAACATCCCACGATCAATAAGAATACCTACTGAGCATGGTGCCTTATCGATGACCTTTTGGTTAACATTCCTGTGCTTGGAAGATTCCTTTGTCCCATCAATGCTCCATTGTTTATGGAAAGGGATGATTATCGACGATGTTTTGTAATCAAGTGCCAGTGTGCATATATCATCGTGGGCTGACACAAAATGAGTGATGGTTGTGAAAGGGTGTACAGAGATAATGCCTCGATTTTGTTTCTCGTAGATTCTGAAGCAATTAATTATATGATCTGATGGAGTGGACTTATCAGACTGTGTGTCTTCTGGTTGATGAACAATTAAAAGTGGTGCTGAACGACCTTGGAGTTCAATAATATGGAGAAGATAAATAGAAATGGGACTGGTCCTAGTAGGGTTTGATGCCTCAAAGAGGTTCATGATTGCGGGTACATTTTCTTCATTGTAAATGTAAACTAGTATGCGAAATTCGGCATTGTGTTTGACATTCTGGATGGTACGATTGTTGTGGACATTGTATTTCTTAGAAGGTTTGTAAAGAAGGCGTACTAAAGGCGAGGTACCCATTGCTATTATTAGGACAAAAATATACATCCATGTATAAGCAGGAACGCTCAGGTACTGCAAAGTCATCAATAATAAAAAATTTCAAAGTTAAGAGTATAATTGATACATAATTTGAAACATGAACCAATATTACTCAATATATTGAACAAAAATAAAAACAAATTAAAATTTATATGGTTTGGCCTAAGAAAATTTTGGTTAATTTACTATTTGGACATAATTTAAAAAGAATATATTTATAAATGGTCCAAATCTTTCAATTGCGAAATTGTTCTTAGGTTCCTCTCATGTCTTTGTCTCCTACCTGTACCCGTACATAAATTGTAAACTTGCAGAATTAACCATTTTCCTTGTCAAAGTTAAGGTTATTTAATGGTTCCTAGACACGGCACTATAGGTAATTGAGTCATAAATCTTTTTTGTTTAAAAGAATGGATGATGCAAAAAGGAGGGGAAAAAACTTGGAAACTAGAACTTTGCAATCATGTTTCCAATCAGGGTGATGTGAATTGCGAGAATGAAGTATTATTTGAAATAAGTGTAAATCTTTCAAGATCGTGACACATCACTCTGATTGCAAATCCCGATTTCTTTATAGAGTTCACAGGATGGGGAGGAAGACGAAGACCGAAACACAACCCAAACAGTTAGAAGAAGATCTTGATTCATTAATTTGATTCACCCAACCATGGGATCCCACACATCTGCACATGAATGGTGATAGAAACAAGAGTAAGTCTAGTCAGTCAGGTCAATCAGACACTTTTTGGTTAGATTTGGGTTTCCTTATAATTTTATCCATTCTCTTTAAAATACAACCACAAACATCATTTATAAAAAGGATAAAATTGTAAATTGGCTCAAACCTATTCAAAAAGTGGCTGACCGGCCTGGATGTCTAGAATTTTTGCAAAAACAAACATGTACCCGACACTCGAAAGGAATCTAGGGTGACATTTTTAATTGGCACTAGATCAAAGGCAAAATATGAGGAGCATTCCCACCACCCCACCCCAAAAAAAATCCTCCATTTATATATATATGAGGGTTTTTGAAGGGCTTAACAGATCAAAAAATTCTATTTTTATTGAGATTAGGAAATTGTTATGGAAGATGGGTTCGACTTGTAATTTGTTCAGGAATTTGGTTTTTGACACCTTCATGGTGTCTTCGCATTCCTTGATGTAGGAATGATTCCCTTTGTCCTTTATTTTCTTTCTTATCTTTAATAAACATCTTCGTGTTTGACAAAAAAAACAAAAAACATTACTCAATTTTTAATTGTCCTAAGAAATATTGCGGTCCTTTTGGCCCCACCGAAGATGATCATCTCAATTCAAGATCCATATCTCATGTATCTTTATTCGAAGGGGTCGACCATGGCTAATGGGTAGTTGATTTAAATTAAGGGTAGTTGATTTAAATTAAGGGTTCTGACCATGGCTAATGGCTACTTGTATTTTCATAATAAACATTGGACCCATTCAACCAAATTAGATTTTCTTGTCCATCAAGGGTGTTAAGTTTAGATGTTTAACCCTTGTTTGTGCAAAGGGAGTTTAAATCTACACGTTGTTTAAGTCGAGTCAATTGAGTTAACTATGCCATCTTGTTTATTACGTTGGATGGAGTTGTGTTAATAATATTACATTAATTCGAAATAAATATATTAGAATTTTATATCTCAACCTGCACTTATATATAGTAGTAGTCAAAGAATCTCGGAGCCCTAAGTAGTTATTTCATATTTGTTTAGGATATTACTAACACTACGGTATGCACTATGTATATAATGTTTTTTTATTTGAATTCTCTAACACAATATATATATATATATATATATAACAATTTCTCTAGATTTCCTCGTTTGATATATAATTTGTATGTGCGCGCGTGCATGGCATTATTTTTCTATTTCCCATATAGAAATATATCTCTTATTCTCCTCTAAAGTGTACATTCATATTGTTTTTTTTCCCAAACATCCTAGAAAATTAATTATGAAATCGTATCTATAAAGTTTATGTAAAATCTTTTTGTTATTAATTAATCTACCATAGTGATAAAAGTTTTAATTAGTTCTATATACAATCTCGTTTTAATTGAATCTAATTAGATCTAGATAAAATCTATGTAAGGCTCAAACAACCTTCAGCATTTCATGGATCAAGGGGTTCAAACCAAGTTTATTATATATACATCATGTTTGAGATCGATAAGCATTAACATTAGGTTCAGTACCATATAAGATATAACTAGAGTCATCATGCGATTTCAAGAAAATGAATGACTTTGGTCGTAATGTACCCCCGTAGCGTATGTAAGTCAATTTTTGATAAGTAATAAAGGTCTGGCATTCCATAAAAAAAAAAAAATTGGTTCTTACACGAACATGGCCAACACCATTCATCCAATATTAAACATGACATGAGTTAATCACGTGCCTTTAAAAAGAATGATTTTGTACATCCATTAATTCAACATGGCTCATACCAATTATTTTGATTTATCTAACACGGGGTTTAGTTTATAAAAAGTTCTTAAATTTTTTTTTTAAGAATTCACTAGCCTTATTTATTTAGTTCTACTTCTTATTTTGTTCTTTTCCTTTTCCCTAACATTTGTATCAAAGATATTTTAGCACGCTAAAACTAAATAAACTATATACTAATTAAAACGAAAAAAATACACAATCTTAAGTGTAGACAAACATATTACTTGATGGAAGTCCTAAGAAACCGGAGCCCAACTATTCACATTAACCTTTTACACATGAAAATTTAGGTAAGAAAAAAAAATTTAAAAACAAAAACATAAGAGAAATTTGTATTTCTTGTTTAATGGTATATATATTAGTAGACTTGGACGTGGTGCGTGTATATAGTATATTCTCCCTTCTTCTTTTTTTAACATCTTTTTGCACATTTTTCTTAGAAAAGAAAAGATATTGGCACATTAGTGGTAAAAAATAATTTTCCCAACTCAGGAAGAGCCCTTAGTTTTTACTATAATTTAGATACTATACACACGTGCCTATATGAAAACTATATCATTTGAGCTCTGTGTGAGTTGAAATTCTGAGAAAAATTAAAGACCAACATTAAAAGCATTGTGTCAAATTTCAGCTAGTTTCGACATACATGCCTCAAAATACACGTTAAATTGTGGAAAAATGGGTATCTCTATCATAATCACAAAGCGTGCAAGGGCCCATCTTGGGCACGACACAAGCATGCCGGTAGGCCGACTAGCGCCCATTGTCAAAGACCACCAAAAAAGGGTGGTTCTTAAACATCCACAAAGTCCGTTTATCAAGATATTTATAATGGCGAAAAACTAAACATGTATCTCGAGGGATGGTGTCGAAATGGGCTAAAATTTTGGTACATTGTTTTTAGTTTTAAGCATCAGTTTTCTAAAAATTTTAAATCAAACAAAACTTAAAATTATCTTTTTAATTTAATTTAATTGTGTTATTAATTTATAATGAAAACTAAAGGGGTCCTCTTGGTTAGTAATTTTTTTTCTTATTCTTAAACTGCCATTCTGCCAATGGCACTTCTTAAATTCTTACAAAAAGTAAAGAAAAAGGTGAGATAAGGAGAGAAGCAATGATGACCTTCAACCCCATATTTTTTCTCAAAATCTTCTTAATATAATTTAAATCATAGAAATATACAAGGAAAAATACTTAATATGATCAAGTATATCTTTATCCATTGTCTCATTGCCTATTCATTTATTACTATATTAATTTAAAAAAAAAAAAAACCAAACATAACCTCAAAATGAAATTTATTTCACCAAATCATCACGTTGACTAAAGTTTGAGAACGTACCTCCTGAGAACATCCTTCATAGTAAATTGTTGCATCAAATATGCCAAGAGAGCACAATATTAGGCCAAGTGTGATAGAATCTTTGAAGTGCATTCGGTAGAAGAGGCAAGGGATGATCGTGCCACTAAACTTCCCAATGTAAGCAAGAATTCCATACGACATTATTCTATAATGGGCAGTCGGTTGAACATCCCAATAGAAAATGAATATCGTGTTACTCGCAGTTAAAAAGTAAGCTGGCAAGAATACTCCATAAACTAGACTTTCTAGCTTTTCAGTCATGGCTGATCCAATAGGTTCTCCATTTGGTATGACCAGACCCAATACCATAGGCCCAACCCACACTTGTAGTCCAATATATTGCCCAATAAATCCAGTTCCGATAATCATTAGAAATATGGAAAACAAATGAATTGCCTTTATGGTTTTACCTCGGGGAGTTTGTTTGATAATCCAAAGTACATACTTCTTTAGAAAAACTGTTATGAATATGATCAGGGATGTAACTGAAAGTAAGAAGTACTTTAATTTGTCTATGTTCCCTTGATGAAAATGTTTCATGGCGAAGGAGATTGTTAATGTGATCCAACTCAAGATGCCACTAATTGTAGATATAGAAATTGCTAGGCGGCCCAACTCTGTATTCAGGATCCTGAGATCGGCTAGAAAGCAACTTACAACATGAAAAGAGGTCGTGGACATCATTGTCGCCACCAATGGAAGGCTTGGTCCTATATTCTTATCAGATAACTCCTTGTCAGTTTCCATCTTAATTTCAGAAAAGGATTTGCTTTGGAAAATAGCCAATGGAAGTGTTAGAATGAATGGAATGATGAATGTTGCAATGCCCATAACCTTTTCCTTTCTCGATGACCTCTTAACAATACCTGCATCCACTTTTACTCCTTGAAGAAATAGATACATCATGATCCCAATCTGTCCAAATATCTCAAGTTGCATACTACCATCTGTTGGTATAAAACTAACAAATTGATCGAAGCCAGACGGTCCAACTAAAAAACCTGCCTGTGAGTTGTGGCATTAATATTATGAAGAATTAAGTAAAACTAGCTATAAGTGTTTCTCTAGTTTTAATATGACAAAAAGAAATATTGGCATAATTAAAAAAAAATTATATATAACATTGATATTGTTGAATAGTAGATTTATGCGGCATGGGATGATGACTTTTTACTGCATAGATTTGAGGTGTTTTTTTTATTTGGTAATTTTTATTTTTACAATTAAATCATTATTACTCGCATGTATTTAGCAAATGTATAAGTTGTCCTTCAACAAACAAGAAATTAGACCATGCTAGGTTTGTTGCAAATTTGTTATTGAGAATTTGAGTTGTCTTAACAAGTCCTTGCATGTAAATCAAATAGTTGGTGAGAAGGTGATAAGGGAGAATAGTTCTCTTAAATCAAATAGTATCATTCAGCTGATAGAGTACCGATCCCATTCTTTATGTCACCAAAAAATAGTTGGCGAGAAGATGAAGTAGAACAAGCTCAATCCTCACTCGATCTGTATGAGGACTGAAAACTAGATGAAGTCAGACACCAAAATCTCTTTTTTCTATGTGTCTTTCATAAAAGTGAGGGAGTTAGGGTTTCGTAGTTCAATTTAATCCTTTGAAAAGTGAGGATTATGGAGGTCAATTCAAATCGGTTTATTTTAAAAAGATGTTAGAACAAAGTTTAAAACAAGTACGTACTAAATTAGGTTAAAAGATTAATTTTAATTAGGCCTGGATTATATGGATATTAATACAATATAAATAATTAGTTATGTTACCTGTTAAAAACCCAACAATCAAATATCATTCACACTTGCTTATCTGAATCTTAAGATCTCCAAAAATCCTAACAAAAGTTATTGTCCACACATTTTAAATGAAATAAAATATATAGTTAAAATAATTGAAATAGAACATCAGGGCTAGGGCTGTCAATGAATCCGATTTGGGTTAAAAAATGCTTAAATTAGGCTTGATCAGATCGGATTTCGGATTAAATCCAACTTCCCAAGTAATTTTGCAACTCCAGGACCCTAATCTAATCCGTTAACAACCCTAATCAAGGCTTTGCTGGAGAAATATGAACTCTGATCTCTACTTGTAAAATTCAAAAGGATAATGAATGGGTTTTTTTTTTCTTTTTCTTCGTTCAACAATCATTTGAGACTTCCGAAAATACCTTTATTTATCTATCCTAATCACAAGTATGTCTTACTGAATTTAATAAGTTAAATAATCTGGTGTTGTTATCCCATATAGTATTAGTTAGGGGTGGGCATCCCATCCCGCGATCCCGATCCCGTTCCGTCCCGTCCCGATTTTTTCGGGTCTTAATGGGATTGAATAATTTCATCCCGATCCCGTCCCGTCCCGATCTAGAATGGGATGGGATGGGATGAAGATTTTCAATCCCGCCAATCTCGTCCCGTCCCGAACTAATTAATTAATATTAATTATTAATATTTTTATTTAATTATTTATTTTAGAATTGTGGATGCCCATATTTTTGTGTATGTAGAACATATAAGTTCAGTTTCGGATCCAAAGGGAAGGAAGAAGTGAGGTATATGTCTATATTGCATTGTGAATTTTAATCCATATAGCTGATTTTAGCATAAACCTGCTGAAATTTTCTGTCTAGTAAAATATCTCATATCCTAATGCAGCTAGTTTCCTTGAAACTCAGTGCTTTGAATAGATATCATCAGTAATTGTGGAATGCATTCTTTCCCCCAATATCATGCAACATATGAACAATTTTTTTTTCTTTGCTTTTCGGTTATGATGATAAATAAGTAAATCATAGTTAGGTTAGTTTTGTAAGTGACAATTAATTTCATCACATTCTGCAGAGAAAATATGAAAATTTTAATTGGTGATAGTAGCATGTATGGAGTGTCTAAGAAATAATGTTTTCTAACATGGATTCTCGAGGCGACGCACTTTGATGCCTAAAGTGCAATAAGAGCTGAGGCATGAATGTAACTTGCACAGCTTGTGGTTATTCACTTGTTCCTATGAAAGTAGATGATTTGAAATATATGGTATAAATAAATCGTTTAAATAAATTTATGATACAAGGTATAAGATCATAGGAAAGAAAGATATGTTTCCTCTTTGGAATTTGATCTTTATGTTGATCATCGATAATCTGGAATAGCTTAAAAAGAACAAAGATTTTAGTTGAACTTTGAGAATTTGCACCCTTCCTCTACGCGGTCCATGATTAGCACGCTGATCCCGTCCCGAACCCGTTTGGGATGGGACGAGGTCGGGATGGGGTTTTTCTCATCCGGTCCCGTCCCGATCCCGTATGAACGGGATGGGATAGGGATGGGTATATCTCGTCCCATCCCGTCCCGTGCCCACCCCTAGTATTAGTATTTCAACACATTTTTTTTTCAGGGTTTTTAACTTTTGCCCCCAATATGACAATTAGTTTAGGTTTTAGATCTCAAACGTGTCCAAGTTTTAATTTAGACCCCAATTTTTATAATTTTTTAAAATAATCACTCTGCCCTTCTTATACTATTATGTGAATTTTTTACCCTTCTTAAACATATACAAATTAGATATACACACTAAAACTACCTTGAGATCACCAAACAACACGATGACATCTAATTTGTATAAGTTTGAGGAGGAAATTCAAATCTTGCATTAATAAGATGAAGGGCGGAGTGGGCATTCAAAAAATGTTACGAAATCAGGATCTAAAATAAACTTTAAAAAGTTTAGAGTTTAAAAGCTAAACTAGTCGTAATATTAGGAACAAATAGTTAACTAACCTTAATATAGTTATGACGTAGGAGCGTATGTGATAAATCAAAAGTTTCCCTTTTATAATGCAGTTGGGGTTTTTGATGCACCAAATCAAATGAAATTACATAATTGCCTTTAACTTAAAGAAAAAAATGATACTTAATTTCTTATTTCCATATTGATTTTTGAGAAATTTGTATCGAAACAAAAATGTGTGGTCAATTTCTTCATAATTAATTTTTTTATACTGTAAGATAAAAATATATTTCATAACACGATGAAAAACTACCATTAATCGGCGCACACCACACACAGGCACATAAACACTTGTATGGTTAATGCAAAATCAATAAAAAAATTTAAACAAGTTTTGAATTGAAATATTGGAGGAGCTTACCAACAAGTACGAAACTGTGGGAGTCTGACCGAGAGGTGTGAGAAGTAATTCAAGTATTCCACGAAGTGAACAAACCACGGCAATTTGAAACAAGATAGCCTGTTGGATATATTTGTATGTATTTGACGAGTAAGGGAAGGGTCTTTGTATAGTTTCAGTCTTATTAATGCATTCTGGTACCTCTTGATCTTCCATCTCTAATAATTTGGAGAAGAAAAGCCGAAGACAAGGATAATGGTAAGCAAAACACAATGAGGAGGAGATCTTGTAGTGCTCAATATATATATAGGACTTGGCAAGAGACGGTTGATTCTAAATTTGGGTCTATTTTTATGTTTGACCAACTAACCCAATGGGATGCAAATAACTTCGCCCCGCCAGAACCTCTCTACCTCATTTGATGCTGACACCACCAACATCAAAATGTCTTTTCTTGGCAATGACCTGATTGATTATCAAACTTCACCAGTGTTTGTGTACATGCATCGTGTGCACTATTCAATTACGATTGGTTGAAGTTTAGATTGCGTTTACAATGTAAAAAGGTTTTTTAAATTATGAAAACTTTTACAAAGATATGGGACTCACACACGTTCACAGACATGCGATATGTTACATTAAAAAAGTTAATTGGAAATTAAAAAATATGGTTATTTAACTTTTCCCTCGTTACTACAACCAGTTTAACTTTTAGACCTCAAATTTGTTCAAACTTTATTTTATGCCTAAATTATCTTTTTTTTTTTTAATGCCCACTCTGTTTTTCTTTTTATTAATGCAAGATTTGACATTTCCTCATCAAGCCTATACAATTTAGGAATACCCCCTGATTATGATTTGTATGGTGATGTCGAGACAATTTGAGTAAGTACATCTAATTCGTATAGGTTTAAGGAGAGAACGTCTTATTTTACATTAATAATATAAAAAGGGCAGAGCGGTCATTTAAAAAGCAATTATGCAAATTAGGATCTCAAATAAAGCTTGGAAAAGTTCGGAGTCTAAAAGCTAAATTGGTCAAAGTTTGAGATATTGTGGGAGAACTATAAAGGACAAATACGATTGATCAATAGAGTACCAGCTCAACAGTATTACAAATTCATGTTTCGAGCCTTCCTGAGGTCATTTGGGGTGGGAAGTTAAGGGATAAAAAAAAAACGCTCTCATATGTTCTGGGGTGGGCAACCTTATGGATGAAGAAATGATGAGAATTCTTAGAGTGGTCATTTAAAAAAAAATAAGATGTGACTTGAAGTATAAAATAAAGTTCGAACGAGTTTGAAGTCTATAAGCTAAATTGGTGAAGTTTGAGATTTTGTGGAAGAGCTGCAAAAAAGGACAAATGCTTGTGCACTCACAGTCGCTGAAGCACTTCTTGTTAGAGAATAGAAGTATGTAACATAGGAAAGTGTCACAGAATAGAAATCTACCTCTGTTACAGAATAGAAAAGTGTTACAGAATGGGTTAGGAAGACTTTCCTATTGTATTTTGGTTTCCTAAGTTTGGTTAGATTTCCTATTGTATTTTGGTTTCCTAAGTTTGCTAGGTTTCCTATTTCTATTAGGTTATGTCAAAGTTAGCTCTATATAAGCTTGTATTCTATTCAATGAATAGAGAACAATATTTTCAATACAATTCTTTACATGGTATCAGAGCTACTTTCTTTGGTGACCTAAGACTCTGGGGATTCAGGCTCTTCCCCGCCTCTGACAACTATGCAAGAGGCGGGGGAGGGATGCAAGCGACAACAAAGTTCAACTAAATTGAAGGGAAATTGCACTCTACAACAACTTCATGCATATCAGCAACACGCCGCCAACCTGCAATTCAATCAAGGAAGGGGGGCCAACCATACCAAAACCTGTCTTGTCTCGACTTGAGCTATACCACTCAAATTGAGCAATACCAAAATCTATGTTGTCTCGAATTGAGCTATACCACTCAAATTGAGCAATACCAAAATCTATGTCTCGAATTGAGCTATACCACTCAAATTGAGCAATACCAAAATCTATGTCTCGAATTGAGCTCTACCACTCAAATTGAGCAATACCAAAATCTATGTCTCGACTTGAGCTATACCACTCAAATTGAGCAATACCGCTCGAATTGAGCAATACCAAAATATGTGTTGTCTCGAATTGAGCAATACCAAAATCTATGTCTCGAATTGAGCAATACCACTCGATTTGAGCATTACCAAAATCCGTGTTGTCTCGACTTGAGCAATACCACTCGAATTGAGCAATACCAGGACTCGTCCAGCCTCGACGATAATGATTTCATCACCAAATAGGTCTTCAAAGTTTCCTCCAAGCTGCACATTTCGTCTGCATCTACATGTCCAGCTTGCGGGGGGGTGTTAGAGAATAGAAGTATGTAACATAGGAAAGTGTCACAGAATAGAAATCTACCTCTGTTACAGAATAGAAAAGTGTTACAGAATGGGTTAGGAAGACTTTCCTATTGTATTTTGGTTTCCTAAGTTTGGTTAGATTTCCTATTGTATTTTGGTTTCCTAAGTTTGCTAGATTTCCTATTTCTATTAGGTTATGTCAAAGTTAGCTCTATATAAGCTTGTATTCTATTCAATGAATAGAGAACAATATTTTCAATACAATTCTTTACACTTCTCCTTCTTGCCTCTCTCACTTCTCCTATCCCTCTTCGATAATTTCAACTCTCTCTCTCTCTTTCAATTATCTCACAAAACTTTTCTTCGTCTCCCTATTTCGATTCAGAGATCGAGATCGGTTTCGTGAATGAGTACTCGTCGCCTCTGAGTGATTTGAAGATATGTTGTTTGTCTATCACCAGCAACAATGGATCTCTCTTTTCCTTCATGAACCAGCAGCGATGGATGTCACGTTCTTCGCTAGTCAATCTTTCAAAAGTGAAGCAGATCTCATGGAAACCAAGGTAAAGTTCACACCTTGGATCAATAGTCCCATCAAACTTTTACTTTATCTTATATAACATAACTGGGAAATTCTATTTGTCGAGGAAACCAGCGAGGGAGGGAGGACCCTCCATCTCCCTCCAACATAACTACTTGCAGCCAATAACTTTACTTGAAGGATGGGGAATAATGGTCCAAGTCAAATCGAAAGCTTCAAAGCATATTATTCCCAGGTGAGGGTGTTGAATTTTATTTTCCTTGACCTAGACCTGCACAGGAATACACTCGGTTAAATACTATTGTTGTGACGGTCGATAACACTTCAATGTTTAAGTCAGATAAGGCTTGAGAAATGTGTAATGATGTAAACATGTTTATGTAGCATACATTTATTCATCAATTATGTGTCCTATTTATAATGCAAGAGTCTTTGTTCGGCTAGGTCTTTGGTGACGTAGTTTAGGAAAAGATAGTTTGTTAGAGATCCTTTCTCCGTTAAGAATCGTTCATGTAGAAGAGTTTCCCTACACGACTTATGTTCCTAGATTTGTGGGTTATTTATTCTCTTTTGAAGTGTTGTCCAAGCAGGGGAGTTTTCATGCACGACTTATATTTTGATATGTTTCATAGTTAACGCCAGTTGGTGAAGTCGCGTTAATAATCCCAAGCGGTATGAAAAAAAAAGGTCTTCATGATATCATCTACGTTTGTACTGCTCCTCGTGGAATAGATTTTGCATCCAACCAAGCATTTGATTAGGGAACGATAGAAAAATTCGCAAAATATTTCTTAAAAAAAGATACTGAAATTAACTCGAAAAATGATATCACAATCCTTGCACTCAGCTATAGTTTCTTACTCTTCTTTAGCATTTGGATAAGATAGAGAAATGCTAATGTTTCGTATGCAAAATCAAATGTAGACTTGAAAAATACTTTTTTTTTTTACATAAAAATCTGACAACTATAAGGAATATGCTCCATGAGGACAATGATTTGTCCCTCATTACTACCTGAAGTCGAAGCATATTGTCTCTATATTGTTTGAAAAAAATGTCTTTTCCAAATCCACAAGTGACATTTTGGGCTCGAATTTGTGTTAACATGAGTGTCCTGATATCCCATGCTGGTTGGTGAAGCCAATTGTTATCTTATATTTTGGATATAGTTTGTTCTTTGTTTTTCCATATGTCTAGCTAAATCTTCAGTTTGCCAAAACTCTATTTCGCCTTTTCCCGCATTTTATTGCAGTTTACCATCTTAAATCTTGACAATGTACGTGAAGGAGAAATTAAAAGAAGAAATAAAAATGGCATTAATATTACTGTCATTTTCCTGGTATGTATTTTCTTATTCGCAACAGCTATAAATGTGCTACTTGCTAATTCACAACCCCAAGCAGAGGATGCTTTGATTAACAACTGTTACACTTCATGTGCTATGCCATGCGGAACCAACGGGGAATGTATTTCAAAGTGCAGAAAAAAAAATGTACCATCTGATCAAGGAATGTGATTAAACTATGTCAAAATTTCATGAAATATTTCCTATTTTGTAGTTACCGAAATTTGATTCGAAATCCGAAATATTTAACTTTATCTTAGAAAAATTTGCTTTAGGAGAAATTAAATATTACAATCTCCACATCTTTTAATCTACTATAATGTTATTTTGATATCAAAAGTTTGTTATTTGAGTGATTTTATGATATATGTAGTTTGTATAATACTATGAGTTTGTTATATGATACTTTTAATATAGTATTTAAGAGTTTAAAATGCATAACTTGTATTAAATTTGAAATTAAAATAAATTTTTTATGTTTTTTTTATACAAAATCAAATGTGCATGAATTTTTCTAAAAATTGGGAGACCGAAATTAATTAATCGAGAAATGAAATCACAATCCTTGCATTCTTCTATAGTTTCTTAATCTTATTTGGCATTTGGATAAGATAGAGAAATGCTAATGTTTCGCATGCTAAAATCAAATATAAACTTGGAAAATACATTTTTTTAACATAAATATCTAACAACTATATGGACAATAATTTTGCCCTCATTGCTACCTGAAGTCGAAACATATTGTCCCTACCAAAGTTTATTAATTATAAGTTACCCGTAATTAAAATAAAATTACTAATTGGACGTCAAGACCTATATTTTTAGAAAAAAAAATGTCTCACCAAAATCCATAAGTGACATTTTAGCCCGAATTTGTGTTAACATGCGTGTCCTAATAACCCAACCAAGTATTAAGGTTGGTCACGAAGTGCATTAAGAAAATTGACCACAAGCCAATTTTTATCTATATTTTGCATATAGTTTTGTTTTGTTTTCCCAATTGTCTTTTATTTTCTTTTCCGCAGTTTTCCATCTTAAATCCCGACAATGTGAAGGAGAAATTAAAATAAGAAATAAAAATGTAAAAATATAGTATTGCCATTTTCCTGTTATGTATTGTCTAATTCGCAATCACAACCCCAAGCAGTGGATGCCTTGAAAAATAAGTGTTATGTTCCATTTATTAAAACTTGCAGAACCAACGAAGAGTGTATTGCAAACTGCAACAAAAATGTATTACTGATTAAGGAATGTGATTTCTCGAAATATTTTGAAATTTCTTGAAATATTTCATATTTTTTATTTACTGAAATATCATTGAAATCCGAAATATTTAATTTTGTCTCAGGGGAATTTTCCCGAGGAAAAATAAATATTTCAATCTCGGTACATTTTAACATCTTATAATATTATTTTGGATCAAAAGCTTGTTATGTCAATAATTCTTATTTAATTTGTAGTTTTTATAACACTATAAGTCGTGCGAGATTTTTTATATAGTTTTAAGAGTTTAAAATGCATAACTTATATGGTTAAATTCGAAATTACAAATCGTAAATTTTACATTTTTCTATATAAACAATATATTTCACGAAATATTTCTTAAAATCAAGAGACCAAAATTAACTCGAAAAATGAAATCACAACCCTTGCACTCAAATATATTTTCTTACTCTCCGTTGGCATTTGGATAAGGTAAAGAAATGCTAATGTTTCACATGCTAATATCAAATATAGACTTGAAAAATACATTTTTTTTTAAAATAAAAATCTAACAACTATAAGAAATATACTCTGTATGGACAATGATTTGTCCCTCACTGCTACATGAAGTCGAAACATATTGTCCCAACCAAAGTTTATTAATTATAAATTACCCATAATTAAAAGAAAATTAAAACTTGGACCTCAAGACCTATATTTTTAGGGAAAAAATAAGTGTCTTTTTTAATTCAACAAGTGACGTTTTGGGCTCGGATTTGTGTTAACATGCGTGTTATGATATTCCCAACCAAGGTTGGTCACGAAGTGCACTATGAGGATAGTCCTCCACACCATGTTGGTTGGTGAAGCTAATTCGTATCTTGTGTTTTGAATAAAGTTTGTTTTTCTTTTTGCCACATGTCTATTTAAATCTTTAGTTTTGCCAAAACTCTATTTCAGCCTCTCTTTTTTTCCCGCATTTTATTGCAATTTTCCATCTTAAATCACGACAATGGGAAGGAGAAATTAAAAGAAGAAATAAAATGGCAAAAACCAGTAATGTCATTTTCTTGGTATGTATTGTCTTATTCGCAACAGCTATAAATGTACTTCATGCTAATCCAAAACCCCAGACAGAGGATGCTTTGGATAATAAGTGTTTTGCTTCATGTGCTATGCCTTGCGGAACCAAAGGAGAATGTGTTTCAAAGTGCAGAAAAAGATGTTCATGATCAAGGAATTAATGTGATCTTTTTAAAATATGTCGAAATTTCATGAATTATTTCCTATTTTTTAGTTATCGAAATATCATTGAAAATCCGAAATATTTAACTTTATCTCATGGGAATTTTCCTTGAGAAAAAATAAATATTACAATCTCCATATCTTTTGATCTACTATAATGTTATTTTGGAAAAATCCAGAGAGTCTGATCTTAAAACATTGATTTGTGCCTGAGAGGGTGTTTCACGCGTGATCGGATAAATTCTACCCCTCTTCAACTTCTCCAAACTCAGAGAGAGAAGGGTAGAGTTGTCTGATCACGTGCGAATCACCCTCCTAAGCACAAATCAGTACTTTCGGACTACCCTACATTGTGAGGAAAACCCATCCATCGTCAACCACCAATCCATTTTTCATTGCTGTTTTGAATAATTTCTTCTTCTGTAGTTAGGAAACCCACTTTCATCGATTGTCGGTTCGATACCTAATAAAATGCTAACGGGTCTTTATCCTGATCTGGTAACTCAGCCGATGTAATTTTGTTAATGTCTGATGGGGTTTTTGGCTTATCGTCGGGGTGTAGGAACAATATTATATGCACATATGGCAGTTCTCGTTTTTGTTGTTCTATTGTGTAAATTACTGCAAAAACCAAAAAATATATAAATTAATATTACAGTGAGAGTGAGTTATTTTGGCCTGCAAGGTGCTTTGATTTAAGATGTAGATATTAGTTCGCAAATATAACTTATCTATTAAAAATATTTTTGATTTATTATGAAAATTAAAAATTGTGTTCACATATAAATTTAGTACATAGTATAGGTTTATTTATTTATTTGGGTGAACTGTAGAATAGGTTTAGTAAAGTTTTATATCACATTATCTAATTAGATCCAATTTGAACGTGATTGTATATAGAACTTGATGATATATATATACATAAACTATCATCACAATCATATGCGCGGCAGAGATCGCCTATCATGAGAATTAAGTATTTCAAGACCGGACCAACTCACGAAGCTTAAAGAGAGTGGATCCAGTTATAAAAGCCTAAACATAGCTCATCAGAACAAATTATAATCAAATGCCCAAATCCAGACCCAACAAAGTTCCCCCTTAAAGAGGAGGAACATTAAAGAGAAAAAGAGTCGTAAAAGGAGTTACTCCCCCAATGACACATCTTCATAAAGGAGGAGACTGTTACAAAGAACGTCTCCCCTCGAGGAGCCTCACATGCTTAAGTCGCGCAGAGAATCAATAACGATCATTATATAAGGTAAAATGAACATTCGACAAAGGTATGCAATTTTAACTGAGTTCTGTCCAGATTTATCTTCATCTCCAACAGAGTTACTGACTTAAGCATCGGAGTGCCTTCGGCCTACCAAACAGGTGATATTTGGCAATCTAACATTTGTTTTGCAGGTCAGGTTTACAGGAGACCAGATTTTGGACGCATCAGTTTGGCGCCGTCCGTGGGGAACGTTGAGAGTTTGTAGTAGGAAACTTCCTCAATTTTAATCCGCGATTAAAAAGTTCTTAGAACAGATGGAACATTCTACAGATCCTCAACCTAGCAACAATCAAGACAACCCTTCAACGGGAAAAGTTGAGTTACCGTTAGCGCATACTACAAACCCAACAATAACCGAGCCAACCATGCCTGGTAACAGAGAGTTACAACATGAAGTGGTAGCCCAACCATCTCAAACATCTGGCGGCACCGCCACGGATCCCCGCGTGGATCAATTCATGACCCAGATGGATCTTATGATCAAAGTGGTGGACAAACTCACCCAAGAACGTGTTCAATCCGCCGACCATGTCCAAGCACCACCACAACAAAACTCTGCCAACCACGTCCGAGGAAATAACAAAGTTCCTGCAGAACTTCATCAAGTGAATCTTGAGCACTGATTCAAATAGGCGATTTAAGGAATTCGTCGAGCTACCAGACAAGCAGTCCAAAGGGAAATAGAAGGTACACGTTGCTGCGGGATCAAAAGAACAACCCAGAAAACTAATATACGCCTTACACTAAAGGAAATGAACAAATTGGCCGATCAAAAAAATGACTAGTGGTACCGCCCACTCGAGCTAATCTATATCAAAATAGGAGCGTCAACATCATCGAACGGAACCAGAAGAGCCATTACAACAACTCACAATGGGAGACATGGAAAAGTTTACACTTCAGATGCAGATCAACTAACTGATCAAGTTTGAAGACCAGAAGCTTCCTCTTTCTAGTGGTCGGGCCAGCAACACTAATGCTAACAGGAGCATCGAGATATGTAACAACCATGTCAGAGCTCATTTTCCCATCAATGCTAGCATCACTAACACCAACGGGAACAACACGAACAACAATTTCATCAGCTCGAGATTCAGTAAGCAAAGACCGTTTCACCTTGTTCATAGTGTACAAGCCACTACGCGCCACAACATCCTCAATAAGGAATGACTCCACAACAACCACATGAAGCTTTAAAAAAGGTCACTAATCATATGTTCTTCCACGGACAATTGCAGATCCTTCCATTTGTTGGGGACTTGGAACGACCGAATAATCTATCGACCTTGTAAATTGAAATGGCCGGATTTCATGGAAGCATAAAACCAAGACCTCGACCAGTCCTTATAGTCATCGTTAAGTTTCCCAAAATAGATAGGAGAGCGGAGAAAACAAATATTCTTGGTCACCACAAGTCCAACCACCGAATGCAAAACCCTAACAGTCAAGGGAATGCCAGTGAGAATGGCTCTTGCATAAGTAGAAACCATCACCCTCCAACCTTTGAGAACTATTTGGGCAGGAGGAATGCCTAGAAAATCTAAATAGTACCAAAATATCTCCGGGAGTGGAAATCGAAGACCAGACTCAAAAAGCACGGGATAAAGTATGATATAACCAGTCCTTGGATGACAAGGACTGTCGTTATGCCTAAGAAGAACTATCTCGAGGTCGGATGGCTGAGAGTACTCGGAACGGACACTCTCCAACGTAGCTTGCGAAGCCTTCTTGGGTTAGGAGAACGCTTCATATACGCTAAGCGCCTCACCATCTAGTATATTGCTGGTAGACATTGAAAATGAATGAAGGAACGAAAATAGCAAAGAAGATAGAGAATAAATAAAGCCTATTTTCAAAGATAGCTTAAAAAAAACAAAGCTATCACGCCCCCTTTTATAGAGCCAAACAACGAAGATACTGCTCATAGGACAACGTGCAAGATATGATAGCTGCATGAAATTATAAAATGCGAGCGAAAACGAACGTATGAACGAGATATCAGAATACCAACCTCATCAAAAGCTGCTAACAGCATTAAATGTAGTGCAATGATGAAATCGAAAGTCCAACCGTCGTCGAGTTAGTGGTCACGTCAGCATACCCACTAACTAAGGGGAGAGTAACTGATAATACATCAAAAAATACTATCATAAATCCCATATGCATGGCAGAGATCGCCCATCACAAGGATTAAATATTCCAAGACTGGAGCAACTCACGAAGCCCAAAGAGGGCGGATCCAATTATAAAAGCCCAAACAGGGCCCATCAGAACAAATCATAACCAGATGCCCAAATTCAGGCCCAACAAAGTTCTCTTTTAAAGAGGAGAAACGTTACAGAGAAATAAAGTCGTGGAGAGAGCTACTCCCCCAATGACGCATCTTCATAAAAGAGGAGACCGTTACAAAGAACATCTCCCCTCGAGGAACCTCACATGCTTAAGTCGCGCAGAGAATTAATAATGACCATTATATAAGGGAAAGAGAACATTCGACAAACGTATGCAATTTTAATTAAATTGTGTCTAGATTTATCTCATTTTCCAACAGAGTTATTGACTTAAGCATCGGAGTGCCTTCAGCCACCAAACAAGTGGTCTTTGGCAATCTAACATTTGTTTTTTGCAGGTTAGGTTTACGGGAGACCAGATTTTGGACGCATCAGAACTAATTAGAACTTTTATCACTATAGTAGATTTTTTTACTAATAAAAAGATTCTACATAAACTTTATAGATATGATTTCATAATTTCCTAGCATATATAGGAAAAAATAAACAATATGAATCAACACTAAAGAAGAAGATCTTTTCTTTTCAAAAAAAAAAAAACACTAAAGAAGAAAATCAGAGATATATTTCTATATGGGAAATAGAAAAGTAATTCCATCTGGCAACCATAGAAACTAGGGTCTAAAAATAAGGTTGGACAAGAGTTTTGGGTTAAAAAGCAAAACTAATTATAGTACTACGGAGCAAATGTTAAATGGTCCTAAAAAATACTCTTGAAAAAAATACATAAAACGATCGACATATTCATAAATTTTTTGGTACTACATAGATTTTTTTTTCAAGCATAGCCCGACTTATTTGTTTTTTTTTTCAGATCGACTATCTCAACTTTCGAAAAAAGTTCATCCGAATTTGAATGGTAATCTCAATCCAAGACCATTATCGCTTTCTAGATTAATGTTACCGCGTGCATAAGCAATATTGGATAAGTTCCCTTGAAATCTGATGAAGCAAACATATCTCCAAAGAATCCAATTTCTGGATACGTATTCCATTCTATGAGTCCATCAAAGAGTGATGAGTAATTTTCTTGGTGTACTCCCAGTAACGGAGCCAGAATATTTGTTGAAGGGGGGCGAAGTGATGAGTTATAGTTAATAATATAATAATTAAATACTTTAACATAATTTTTTTTAAATATTTCTCATATTGGAAAGATGGTAAGTTCACTAAGTTTGGCACTCCAAAATAGAGTATTTGCTCATCCTTTTATTACATGTTTATATCTCATTGGGGCTGAACTCACTGATGGATGGAGTGAGCATGGGTGTTTCGTTTATATCATGGGCTCATGGCCCTGTTTCTCCGATCAGTTCTCTAATGGGATTTACATCATTGATGTCTAGAAAGTTGGTTTTGGGTGTAAACCCCGAGGGGATTGTCACAAAGAGATGAGATAAGAACGAAGGTTGATCAACTTCTAGGAGATGAAAGAATTGAGAAAACTTTCTAAAGCTTAGAGAAATCATTAGAACAAGTACTGGTAAAGGTGGGTCTTCCCATAAAAACCTCGAACAATTTGTTGAATAACTGAAACATTGAAGATAACTATCACACAACAATTTCAGATATCACATCTGAATTTGAGCTTTGGTTCAAACCACAATAAGATAAATTGACTCTTCCATCAAAATCTTTGAATGAATAAACATCTGCAACATGTTGGACATTAATGTACTTAAACTTTTGATCACACCTGTAAAGTTACAATAAGCGTTGACGTCCCAATTAGCATCCACATTAGATCCATAACGGCCATTCGTTTCCAAACCCGAAATAAAATAATTTTTCCATTGACTCATTTCATCCTCTAGAGCCTTCAGTCTGCTAAATACATTACCAAAAACATCCTTGTTCCACTGGGTGAGCGCTTTAAGAATAGCTTTAATTTTAAAGTCCACAACACCCAATGCCCTCCTATTAGAGCACTCTTGACCCCAAACAGATTCCACGAAGGTGTGAAAAGACGGATGGGTCGTCCACATATCCAAAAATCTGAACGGGGAGAAACCTGCCCTAGCCTGCATGGGAAACGATACCAATATTGGTGCATGATTCGAAAACGTGCGCTGAAAATGCTCCGCCCTCGTGCTGGGAAAATTGGTAAGCCATAAAGAGTTAACAAACACTCTATCCAGCCTAGCCCAAATACGGTCACCACCACGCCTATTGTTACACCAAGTATACTTCGGACCAATATAGCCACAATCAATCAAACCACAATGCTCAATACAATCTGAAAAGCTCGACATGCTAGCCAAGGAAGGAGGGTTTCCGCCAAGTTTGTCTTGCTCATTAGCGATAGCATTAAAATCCCCTCCCACTATCCAAGGACCATTAACTTGAGACGCCAAAAACTCTATCTGAGACCATAGAACCCTTCTCTCTTCCACTTGAGACGCCAAAAACTCTTTATGAAAGTAATAAAGAAATATTGATTATTTGAAACAGTTACCTGACAATGAATGCGTTGATCTGACACATCCAAAACTGAGACCGCTAAATCAGAATCCCAAAATATCCATATCTTACCGCCCTTTGTTTCATTAGACGTAAAACCTGACAGTTTAATCTTGTTGCCAATCTCCAAGAAACGACTAGATTCAATCATCGATTCTGCAATCATAATGAGGCGCACTTTGAAATCTTTAACCAATGTTTTAAGTCTGCATTTAGTAGCTCTAATGCACGGGCATTCCAAAACATAATGTTGTCAAACATTTTTTATGTGTGCACTAGAACCATTCGGCCTCGCCATACGAAGCGTGCCCGAAGGATACGCCAACCTAACTGTCTTGCTCTTTTTCTTACTAGCCTCTCACGCCGACACTACACCTAAATCCAAATCACTAATCAACACTTCCTGCGGACCAACCTCAGACTCTGAACCAATGTCATCACTATCATAACTGATGTTCTCAAGCGTGTTAATGTTTAATTTATTTCTCCGTAGCTGGCGGGTTTCTTTAATCAAAGAAATCGCCTTATTCAACGTGTCTCCTACATCCATAACAACATCTTGAACCTCAATCTGCAGCTGATCAGAGACGATGTATGATGCATTGACGACCTCTGCAACCTTGTTACAAACGTCTACTGCCCCTGCTCCCACAACGATTGTGTTCCCTATAACCATGCAAACAGAGCTCTCAGATCCTGCTCCCAAAGGGACAATCGAGTTTGCGACTTCGCTGCCATCTAGCACTGCTTCTTTCAGTGTCGCTACGCGTCCTGCAACAGCAGTGACCACACCACCTGCTCCCTCAGTGAGTGCACCACCTGCTCCCTTAGTGAGCGCGCCAACTTGGCTAGCAGTGACCACACCACCTGCTCCCTCAGTGAGCGCACCAACCTGACCAGCACTCGACATCTTGCCAGCCGAATCCTTTTCCACCAACATGGAAGTAGTCGCAATCTTAGACGTGTCTTCCTCAAACTCTGCTTGGAGAACTCTTTCAATCTCACTATGTTAGAGAATAGAAGTCTGCCTATGTTACAAACTAGGAAAGTGTTACAGAATAGAAGTCTACCTATATTATAAAATAGGAAAGTGTTACAGAATAGGTTAGGAAAGTCAGAATAGAACAGTGTTCTAAAAATCGCTAGGCGCTGGGCGGGCGGCGAGCAGGTGCCTAGCGCCTAGGGGCCTAGGCGGTCTTAGGTTTTGTATTATTACTTTAATAATTTACAAAAGTTAAGCATAATACATTATCAATTACATCCAATTTAATATCAATATACATATGCAAAATTTAAAAACATGAAAAATTACCTATCGTGAACAAAATTTATTAAAACTCAAATGACTAAAGTTGGTCATGATGGGTACTTTATTATAAATTTGAATTTGTGTACTCTTTTATTTTTCTTCAAATTGCATGAATAACCTCAGTTATGTTTGATAAAATCTACATTAGTAAAATTGGTACCGGCAGATCCTTTGAGAATTCCATTAAATAATCATCATTTGCTACATTTAGACATATACTGAATAAAAAATAATTAAATAGTTTATTTCTAAAAAATAGGAAAGAAAATAAAATAAGAACACAATCAGCCATATTAAAAAATAAAAAATAAATAAATAAAATAAAAAAAATAAAAATGGCCTAGACCCGCCTAGACCCCGCCTAGACCCCGCCCAGACCCACCTAGACCCACCCAGACTGCCCAGAACCGCTCAGACTGCCCAGAACCGCCCAGACAGCCCGCCCAGCCATTAATCTGGGCGATTTTCCACCTTCTAGCGCCTAGGCGGCCGCCTAGACCGATTTTTAGAACACTGGAATAGAATAGAAGTCTTCACGTCTGTTCGTGTGGTGATGTTGTTCGATGGTAATGTTGATGATGATTGTTGGTGATGTTCTATCATGCTCGATGATTGTTGGCTGCAATCTCTCTGCTGGTTGCTTTTCGTGATTATGAATTCCCCTCTCTCTACTTTTGCTATGTTCTGTTGCTGCTGCTCGTTAAAGCAGTTATTGGCTGCTTGAAAAGAGCATTGAAGAGATAAGGAAGTAGCAGAGAAATGTTGAGTTTGGTGAAGGTTCTGACTAGCTGGTTCGTGAAGACAGAAAACAGACAACGAATTTGTCTTGGCTGCAATTTGGGTTTCTCGTTGCTGCAATTTGGGTCTCTTTTAGCTGTGATTTTGGTGCTCCATTGGGAGCAATTTGGCTTGAAGAAGGTAGCTATTTTGTAAAAATAAAAAAAAACAGAGGGTGGTGTTGCTGTTGTTTTTCCTAGCACTACTTCTCTGCATGAAGTGGCTGCAATTGAAAATTTGTTTGGCTGCTTTGTGAAGAAGAAAACGACTGTTGTCAGCAGTTACTGGTGGACGGCGGATGGCGAGGACGAGGTGCATCCCTGTTTCAGTAATTGGCGTGTCCCTGTTTCTGGACGGTGTTGGCGAGGTGGTGAGGAAGTGTGGCTGAACGAGCTATGGGTGTTTGTGTGCGGTGGTGTGGTTGATTGGTGACGATGAGTTTGTTTGCGGAAGCGGTGATGAACGAGTTTGTTAAATTGATTGAAATAGGTTACTACTACTATCTTCCTTTTCCCGCCTCTTGCGTTTAGGTAATCGTCAAAGGCGGGGAAGAGCTTGATTCCCTGGATTTTTAGATCTCCTAAGAATAACTTTGCTCTGATACCATGTAAAGAATTGTATTATTGTAATTGTGTATTCTGTAAAAACATTGAACATAATACAAACTTATATAGAGCTAACTTTGACATAACCTAATAGAAATAGGAAACCTAAGACTTCTATTCTGACTTTCCTAACCTATTCTGTAACACTTTCCTATTTTATAATATAGGTAGACTTTTATTCTATAACACTTTCCTAGTTTGTAACATAGACAGACTTCTATTCTCTAACACACTAGGAGAATATTCAGCATCTCTACAATCGGATATAAACTTGGAAACTAAATTTTTCTTCGAACTAGAAAATGAACATTCCTCCTACCTCGAGAAATCATTATTTTCTTTTGCCAAAACCGAGCCAACCAAGACCTTGTTTGGGTACCTAGAAGACCCTGCAACACAGGCCTCGCCAATAACCGATCCCACTTCTTTATCAACAGGAACAAGAATGGCATTGCTGCTCAACTTGTTTCCATTTTTGGAAATTACTTCTCCTTCCAAACTAGGATCATTTCCAATATCTTTGATTCCCTGACATTCTAAATTATTTTCCAAGTTCACTATCAAATTAGAAACCATATTATCATTGCCAAGAACGAAGGAACTCGCATTCATAATTGTCCCTGCAACATAATCCTCGCCTAAGGAAATCCCCCTTCTTTACAAACAGGAACAAAAATAGAAGTGCTACACAACTTGGTGCCATTCTTGGAGTTTACCTCTCCTTCCAAATTAGCAACCTTCTCTAAATCTTTGGTTTCCTGAATTGAAAAATTCTTTTCCAAATTCACTAACGGATTAGAACCCAAATTTTCATTGCCTGAAACGTCTCCATCTTGCAAATCTAAAGTTGCTAAAATTCCAAAAGCATTCTTCAAGGCAGTGCCTTCGTTCCTTACTGTGCTAGGGACTAAACCCACTTTGTCCCCCCTTTTTTGTGCTCCACTAGGACCAGCATTAATTGAAATCTTAGGGTCGGCCTCCCCTCCTTATTTTGGTTGCTTGGACCAGCCTTGTCGACCCTGGGTTCAGTCAATGGAATAATAATCTCAGCCTGCTTCGTGACTGGCTTGTAAACTTTTGGCTTGTAAACTTTAGCTATTCCCTTTCCTTTCGGTTGGGACATTGTATCCTTCTCCCTCCCGTTATGGATTTTCATATGCTCCTCCTTCGACTTAACCTCCATTTTATCTTCTCCCTTACTTCTACCCTTTCGGATCCCCAACCGCTTTCTACAAGCTTCAAAGGTGTGGCCAATCATAGAACAATTTTCACAATATTTAAAGCCCGGATACACAATTTTTTGCCAAAATTCGGTGGATCCGGAAAACTCCAACCAAATTCTACTAGGAAGCTCCTCTGAAAGATCCATCTTTACGCACATCCTAGCCACCCCGGGACGGGTGAAACCAAGAGTGCTATCATCGATTCTGAGAAAAGAACCAATGGATTCTCCAACTTCTTTTAAAAACAAAGGATAAAAAATTGCAAAGGAGGATTAGGAAGATCCACCCACAAAGGGGCTAGCACCAGATCTTTCCTAAGGCTAAATCCTTGATGCCAACGGAATGCTTTGAATCTAACCCCTCGGATCATAAAAGAATCACACGACAAAGCCTTATTAACTTCCTCTTCCGACTGAACTCTAACATTCACATGTCTTGGATTTAACAAACCCATGGTGAAATCACCCATAACTCCCCAAGATCTATGGATGGTTTCACGGATAGGGAAGGGCGATAGCTAAAAAACTTAAGAACCATAACAAACTTTTCGACATACCTTTCACATCTTTTAGCTTCAAAAACATTCATTGAAAGTGACGGGCAACCATCTTTGCCAAAATGATTCCCCTTCATAGGTTCTTCTTCAATGATAGCCTTCTTCACAACCCCCAAAGCTTGGAAAAAACTACGATGTTTGACCTCGGTTGGAAGGCTTCCACCCCCTAATAGCGGCTCTCCTCCCTTGGCGGCTTGAGGAGCCGCCATGGAGAATAAGAGAAATCCCTATTACCAACGATCCAGATTAGAGAAGTTGTAAGATCTAATAGTGTTGATAAAAAACACCTAAAAAATACCATGTTGTCCTTGGCTTAAAGAAATTGTCTCAGAGCACATGAGGATAAGTACCTTCCTTGATGTGAAAACCCGAATCAGTGATTTGAAACTTTGAAGCCTTACTTCGAATTAGTAAAAGTAAAGACCATTCCACATAACAGAATATCACCCAGTTTGGGTAATGCTCAAGCTGACCAATAAGTCAGTTCCTCAATGAGTTATGGTTTTTCGGCTTGCCTCGTTATGCTTGAGATAATAATTTTCGGTTACTAAGATATATCACTTTCCTAAATATGGGCTTCCAAATCCCTTAACCAAACCAGGTGCCACTTACACCTCCAATTATGAATCTCAGCTTGATTGAAGCTAAAGATCCAACATGTGGATAGACTACAACAGCAGGCCTGGCCATAATCAAAGGATCTTTAGGGATATCACGAAATCGATCAATTAGAGAGTGTTCCAGTAAAAAAAAAAAATTTGGTAAATCATAGTGCATTAAGACGAGGAGTTCATACAAATATAGCCCCCGCTTTGGCAGTAAGGGCATGTGCCTCATAGTTGAGACTTCTACTAATGTACTTACATTCCCAATTACTAAGTAATATAAGTAGACGTTGAATGTTACAAAAAAGTGGTTTCCATGCCCAATTCAAAACAAAGGATGGTGTGGTATCATCTGAAGAGATTGCCTGCAAAAAGTTCATAGAATCGCCTATGAGAAGACTTGTTCTCCATCTTTGAGTTGGGACCAACTAAAGAGCTGCCTCGCCTGCATGGAATTCTGCCATTGTACTGTCCATGATTTCTCCCCTGATCGGGCTTGACACTGTAGCAAGAACATTACCTCCCATGTCCATAGCAACCACTCCAATAGCACCTTGTTGAGAATGTTCAAAGAAACATGCATCAAAATTAACGATCACTGTATCTGGGGCCATCTGAAAGGACTCAAAGGAAACAGAGTTGCGATGTGGAAGGGTAGAGTTGACAAAAGCTAATTGATTCTGAATCAGAATAGTTATGTATGAAGGATGTAATCCTGGGGTGCCCTCCCCGTTCATATGGTGAACTAGAGAAACCCCATCCACACGGGCAGAGAACATAAGTTGGGCGGTATGTGAGATGTTGAGAATGGGGGAGGTTGCTAGGGTGAAAAACCATTGGGCAGATCGGGATGACCAAATCTGCTTAAATGTAGATGAGAACAGGGGAAAACTGAATGTGGAATTGTTAAACACCATATCATTCCTAATACGCTAAATTGAAAGGAGGATTCCGGTGAACTTGGATAACATTTTCTCAGTGTGAAGTCGGGAATGATTGGCTGAAGTCCACATAAACTCGAACGCATCCCAAACGGAGGTTATGGAAAGGGAACGATAGAGCCAGTGGAAAGGCAACAGGGATATAAGCCAAAGACGACTCACAACTGGACAAAGAAAAAACAGGTGAAGAGTATCTTCAGCCTGATTCTTATAGAAGGTGCACACATTGTCAATAGGAACATGGACTCTGGCTAAATTTGCAGTAGTGAGAAGGAGATCTTGACAGACCTTCCAGAGGAAGAAAGTTGGGAAGGGCTTTCATGTGCCAAATGTGGTGGAGAATTTTCTACCGAACAGACGACAGAGAATAAGCCAAGTAAGAACTGGCCGAATTCAAGGTGAAAAAACCACGGGTCGCACTTTTGACAGAAAAATACCATTTTTTTATCCCCATTCCAGATGAGCTGATCAGATGTGCATCAGATACAAATGTCTAGAATATCCCGGACCACTAATGGGGGGAATCGGGTGTTTAAAAATGGAGCATTCCAAGAATGTGTGGGAGACTCAATCCATAGATCTCGAATGCTTTGGGTGGCTTCTGGAGTAATAGGATTTCTGGCACAGTTTCCTAACGAGATATCAGATTTAACCCATGCATCGTACCAAAGGTCAATCTGATTCCCTGACAGCATCTGGTAGTGTAGAAAGGGCTTCAAACACATTGCCCCCTCCACACAGAGGAGGCTAGAGACGGGGTGTGAGATAATCTGAAAAGTGATTAGGAAGAAAAATAGATGGTCTTAAGGATCTTTGATTTTAATGAGTTGGGGTGTGTTAAAGCATTCCAACTGTTCTTAGCCAACATGGCAAGGTTTTTGGTTCTCTAATTGGGGATATTGAGTCCTCCCAATGGTCGAGGTTTGGAGATTTTTTCCCACGTACTAAGATGTTTAGCCTTCCCTGCGTTTTGCACGTTCCACCAAAAATTACGAGCAAGAGCATCGATCTGATTTGACGTGTTAGCGGGAAGGAGAAACGTCTGCATAGTGTATACTAGGATTGAGTTGAGGACGACCTTGATCATGATCGTACGACCTGCTTGTGACAGGACTTTGGACTTCTAGCAAGCTAGACGGTTCGAGATTTTATCAATCAAGAATTGAAAATCATTGAACTTGTGTTTCGAGAAGAGTAGAGGTGATCCTAGATATTTATCCTTTAGTTTGAAGAATTTTGTGCCCAGAATTCTATTGATCATCTTAGCGTGCCTTGGGTGAACATTAGCACTGAAAAACGCAGCCGACTTGTCAAAATTAACTATCTGGCCTGAGGCAGTGCAATACTGATGGAGAATATTTTTTACTGTGTGTGCTTCCACTAATGAGAACCGACAAAACATAATAAGATCGTCATTATAGAGAAGATGACTGAAGGTAGGAGCACGCCTTCTAACTTTAAACCCCTTGATGGTACCTGAAGATTCTGCCTTCATGAGTAACCGGGACAAAGCCTCTACCACGAGAATGAACAGGTAGGGAGAAAGCGGGTCTCCCTGTTTAACACCTCGTGAAGGTTTTAAGGTTGGCAAAGGGGAGCCATTAAGAAGGACATGCAGGGAGGTAGTGGATATACATTGTTCAATCATAGAGTTCCATTCATTCGAAAAGCCTAGTTTGTTAAGGATTTGAATTAAGAATGGCCATTCCACCCTATCGTACGCCTTAGCCATGTCCATTTTAATAACCATTAAGCCCTGAGATTTTCTTCTCAAAATTTTCATTTGAAAGAATGTCTCATAAGTTATGCTAACATTGTCAGAAATCGATCTTCCTTTGAGAAACGCCCCCTGGTTAGGGGAGATGACCGTGTCTAAGAAATGTTTGAGTCTATTGGCTAAGATTTTGGATATAGTTTTGTATATAACATTGCACAGAGTAATGGGGCGAAACTTATCAGGCGTGGTAAGGTTGCTAACTTTTGGGATGAGGGCAATGAAAGTGGCATTGAGGATCGGGTTCATCCTTTTGGAGGTGAAGAAGTGCTGGACTACTGAGATCACATCTGAGCCCACAAAATCCCAATATTGTTTGAAAAATTAGGCATGGAACCCATCCGGACCGGGCGCTTTGAGACACCCAATAAAGAAGATTGTATCTTTGATGAAATCACCCAAAGGAATAGCAAGAAGGGAGGCATTGTCTTCACTCTAAACAACTGGTTGGAAGAAATGGATTGATCTTGGTTAGGGATGGAGGTGGTATAGATATCTGAGTAGTAATTGGGTAGCACTTCGCCCATTCTAGAATGCTCGGAGTGTAGGTGTTACTGAGATCCTTAAGGCGGAAAATGTAATTGGATTTGTGCCTCATGAGAGCCAAGAGATGAAAGAATTTAGTGTTTTGGTCTCCTTTTGTAAGCCAGTTAGCACCAAATTTGTTACGCCAAAAGAGTTTCTCCCGAATGAGGAGTTCCTCTAGTCTGGCTTCAAGAACTATCAAAGCCTCCGTGTTACTTCTGGACGGCTGAGAGTTTATCATTTTGCCTTGTCGTCTTACTTTGGCATAGGCTAGTTGAATCAATAATTGATCTCGAGGAACTACAGGCTCAAGCATCAACCCAACACAGATTCAGCCCAAGCGGATTTGAGCCCGCTCAACTTCAGTCCGCCAAGCGGACCGAGACTCTCACAGCATGCTAACCCCATACGTCTTACAACTATCCACGATACCCATAAGCCCTCTTCAGACAAGTATCTTGACGATCGGCCAAACGGGCAACTACAACTCCTCTTTGCTTCCAACTAGGAAGCAAACACCAAAATATCTTTCACACAGGGAAACTCCCTTCTACAGATTGCTCTTGGATTGAGAACTATCTCCCACGTATCTAGGAGTACAGAGCTGACAAGAAACTTCCCTCCTACAGCATGACTCTTAATTAGATAGGGATCTCCATGAAGATCTCATTCCTAAACTACGCTTACGATGGCCTAGTTGAACCTGAATTCCTTGCACTAGAAATAAGACATGAGGTTGGTAAGCTAAAGTACGCTACAAAATCCATGTTACAGCATTACACCTTCCTCAAATCCCTGTCTGACTTTAGTATCGGAGTGCCATCGGCCACCCCACGGTGGTCTGTGGCTCACATGCGTTACTTGTGCAGGTCAGCAAGAACAGGTTCCGAGCAGGGAGCAAAAATCGATTGCATCACTAACAAAATTAATTATCAATACAAGCGCTAAAATTTTAAATATATATACTTTATTATTAAAAATCTTCTAATGTATTTCACGTCGTTATTATTTTTCAATATCATATGAGGAAAATTTTGAGACAGACATCTTAATGCATGTTTAAACAAAAACCCTAAATTTCATGTTTGCGGATTCAATGTTTGGGAAATAACTCACTCTCGACGTTTGAAATTTATTTCCCAACTGATTCAAAATTGAGTTTGTTTAAGCCTAAAGTTTATAGTATATTTGTTTACCTTAGAATATGTTTACACTTCAAAACTGATTGAGGGCAAAAACGGGGATGTTGGCGGGGTGTTCATGACAAGATATTTAGCGAAAAAAAAGTTATGTACTTTGTGGGAGTGCCAACGACATGGGTATTATATTAGTCTATATTATAATTCAGAGTCGTATTTTACTATTTATTGATGACTGGGACAAACTAAGGATTGAAAATAAAAGATGGCTAGAACTGAAAATTGGAAAATGTGTTGAAGGTTGGGATTCAATTCCTATGATGACATGTTTGTAAATATAAAACATGTAGAAGGACAAAGAAAATGAAAAAATTATGAAAAAAGTTGGTAGAATGTACATGTAGCGGAAAAATAAAGTATTGTGTTTTACTATCCATGTAGTTGTCGAGTTTTTCTAAGTTTGGTACCATTGAAATGCAATTTTGAAAATATTTCCAACAAAACCAATGATCAATATAAACACTTAAAATTTCAAAATATGTATTTTATTATTAAAACATTTAAGTATTTTTAATATTTTCATGTCTAACTATAATGTTTTTCAAATAAACGGACGGACATTTTAATGAACATTAAAACAAAGACACCGAATATTCAACTGATTCTAATTTTAACCGAGTTTGACTCTAAAAAAATTAGTATTTTTACTGTAAAATAGACTTGCACCTAAAAAATAGTTTATATTCTAAAATATGATTTTTTTTATTTTTTATTTTTATGAAACTGATTGAAGGCAATATGGTGGTGAGGGTGTCCAGTTCATTTTTCCAAAAAAATAACTGTAATCTAATGCACTTCACGTCGTAAGTATTTTCAATATTAAAACACATTTAATTAAAGACCATGATCTCAAATCAAAGGTTAGGAATGATTAATTGCGGCGGTTTTAAAATGTGATTTATTCTAATTGTTTAAAATTTTAATTTAGTTTAACCTATTGCCAAGACTCACCTTCTATCGTGCCAACGACACTGGAAATACACTAGTCTTTATAACAAATCAAAATGGCGTTTGAGGTTAGAGATAAAAAGACGACTGAGATTTACCCAAACATAAGAATCTAACGGATCACATAGAGGGAGGTTAGAAAAAGAAGTTTTCTAACTTTTATGCCCCAACCAACTCTAACCACCACACATTTAAAGACTCGGATTAAATTTGAGTACTGATGGGGAATACCATAGTCAATCTGACAAATCAAAATGGCGTTTCACTATTTACAAGGAATTGGAGATAAAAGATGGCTAGTATTGAAAGTTGAATAATATGGTGAGGGTTGAGATTAATTTTATATAATGAAATGTTTGTAAATATAAAACATTGAGAAGGAAAAATAAAATGAAATAATGGTGAAAAAGTTGGTGGAATGTAAATGTAGCAGAGAGAAAAGTTTGTGTTTTTTTCTCAAAAATAAATTTGCCATAAATATTTACGTGGTTGTCGAATTTCAGTAAATTTGGTATCGTTGGAATGCATTTTTGAAAAAAAATTCAATTTAACCAATTATCAATACAAACACTAAAAATATATTTTATTATTAAAAAATGCACATCATTAATATTTATCAATATTTTCAAAGAAATGAGATGGGATACTAAGAAAAAAAAATGAGACGGACATCATAATGCACATTTACACAAAACCCCTCAACATCATGTTTTCACAAAATCAAAGTTTGAGGGAGAATTTCACAATATTTTTCACAGTTACTATTCATCCACAATAGAAATTAGGGTCTAAAAATAAGGTTGGACAAAAGTTTAGCTTAACGCAAAACTGATTGTAACACTCGAGGGCAAATGTTAAATAGTCCTAAAAATTCTCTTGAATAAAATACATAGACATTCATTAAGCTTTTTGGTACTACATAGATGAGCGAACAAAATAAGCAAATAAACATAACGTATGTTGCAATACAAACTAACATACAAGCATTACTTGCTTCAAACATAGCCCCAATTCATTTGTTTTATTCAGATAAATTATCTCAACTTTTGAAAAATGCTAATCCAAATTTAAATAATAATCTCATTCCAAGACCATTATCGCATCCTAGAAGAATGTTGCTGCATAACCAATATTGGAAAAGTGCCTTCAAAATCTGATGAAGCGAACATATCTCCAAAGAATCCAATTTCTGGATATGCGTTCCATTCTGTGAGCCCGTCAAAGAGCGATGAGTAATTTTCTTGGTGTACCCCCACAAGCATAAGGTCATAGTGATCCATTACTCGGATGATTTTTACTATCTCAAAGCCATCTTTCACTACTTCTTCTGCATACATATTGTTGCACTCATTGTTTGCATTTTCCAGTCTATATGTATTGATAAAATTATCATCCAATATCTTATCATTAATATCATCTATCTCTTGATTAACAGGAACAAGTCGATGAACTGTTAAATGAATGTTTGGGTGTTCAGCCATTCGCATTGCATAACATAATGCCTCACGATCGTCACCACCGCCTAAGAAGATCACACCAATATTGTAAGCTGACCAACAAGAACGAACAACTTTAGCCTTGTTCGACATCCCACGATCAATAAGAATACCTACTGAACATGGTGCCTTATCAATGACCTTTTGGTTAACATTCCTGTGCTTGGAAGATTCCTTTGTCCCATCAATGCTCCATTGTTTGTGGAAAGGGATGATTATCAACGATGTTTTGTTATCAAGTGCCAGTGTGCATATATCATCGTGGGCTGACACAAAATGAGTGATGGTTGTGAAAGGGTGTATAGAGATAATGCCTCGATTTTGTTTCTCGTAAATTCTGAAGCAATTAATTATATGGTCCGATGGAGAGGACTTATCAGACTGTGTGTCTTGTGGTTGATGAACAATTAAAAGTGGTGCTGAACGACCTTGGAGTTCAATAATATGGAGAAGATAAATAGAAATGGGACTGATCCTAGTTGGGTTTGATGCCTCGAAGAGGTTCACGATTGCGGGTACATTGTCTTCATTGTAAATGCAAACTAGTATGCGAAATTCCGCATTGTGTTTGACATTCTGAATGGTACGATTGTTGTGGACATTGTATTTCTTAGAGGGTTTGTAAAGAAGGCGAACTAAAGGTGAGGTAACCATTGCTATAATTAAGACAAAAATATACATCCATGTATAAGCCGGAGTGCTCACGTACTGCAAAGTCATCATTAAAAACAATTTCAAAGTTAAGAGTATAATTGATACATAATTTGAAACATGAACCAAAATTTCTCAATATATTAAACAGAAATAAAATAAAAACAAACAAAAAAATTATATGGTTTGTCCTAAGAAAATTTTGGTTAAATTACTATTTTGCAGTGTCTTAAAAGTGTTGGGCAGTGAGCGGGTGGCGAGCAGGTGTCCAAACGGTTTTAGGTTTTGTATTAGAACTTTAATAATTTACAAAAGTTAAGCATAATACTTTATCAATTACATTTAATTTAATGCCAAGATACATATGCAAAATTTATAAACATGAAAAATTAATAATCATGAACAAAATTTATTAAAACTCAAATGACTGAAAATGAGTACTTTATACAAAGTTGAATTTGTGGACAAATATTCAAACCTGCTCCTTTATTTTTCTTTAAATTGCATGAATGATCTCAGTCATGTTTGATAAAATCTACATTTCTAAAATTGGTACCGGCAGATCCTTTAAGAATTTCATTAAGTAATCATCAATCACTACATTCATACATATATTGAATAAAAAATAATTAAATTGTTTCTTTCCAAAAAAGGAGAAAGAAAAATAAAATAATAAGACAATCAACCTTGTTAAAAAAAAAACCTACCCAGACCACCTATCCAATTTTTTACCCCGCCCAACCATTAATCTGGGCGTTTCTCTAACGCCTAGCGCCCAAGCGGTCGCTTAGGCCATTTTTTAGAACATTGCTATTTGGACATAATTTAAAAAGACAATATTTACAAGGGGTCCAAGTCTTTCACTTGTGAAATTGTTCTTAGGTTCTACTCATGTTGCAGTAGAACCATTTTCCTTGTCAAAGTTAAGGTCGTTTTATGGTTCCTGGACACGAGACTATATGTAATTTGTTTAGAGATTTGGGTTCGGATTAGAGAATTGTTGTGGAGGATGGGTTCGGCTTATAATTTGTTTAGGGATTTGGGTTTTGACACTTTCATGGTGTCTTGGCATTCCTTGATATATGAATGTTTCTCTTTGTTTTTTGTTTCATTTTCTTTTATTAATAAACATCTTCGTGTTTGACCAAAAAAAAAAGCCGAAAAAATGATTCCCTCCCTATCAAGTGTTGCTGCTTTGTGTTGCATCTGGACGTTGGGGAACTACAATTTAAAGTTATTGTCTCATTTTCTAAAAAAAAAAGAGACTATATGCAATTGAGCCATAAATCCTTTTTGTTCAAAAGAATGGATGATGCAAAAAGGAGGGGAAAAAAAATTGGAAACTAGAATTTTGCAATCATGTTTCCAATGTGAACTGCGAGAATGATGTATTATTCGAAATAAGTGTAAATCATTTAAAATTATGACACATCACCCTGATTGCAAACCCGGATTCCCTTACAAAGTTCACAGGAGGGGGAGGGTGATGAAGACCAACACCCAAATAGTTAGAGGAGGATCTTGATTCATTAATTTGATTCACCCAAGCCATGATCCTAAACATCTGCACATGAATGGTGATAGAAACAAACATGTACCCAACACCGGAAGGGAATCTAGGTTGACACCCCCCCCCCCCCCCCCCCCCCCCAAAAAAAAAAAAAAAAAAACCTCCATTTTAGCATACATTTATGACACAAATATTGTGGGCCTTTTGGCCCCACGGAAGACGATCTTCTTAATTCAAGATCCATATCTCATTATCTTTATTCGAAGGGGTCGACCATGGCTAATGGGTAGTTGATTTAAATTAACAAGAATCAATGGCTACTTGTATTTTCATAATAAACATTGGATTCCAACCAAATTAGATTTTCATGTCCATAAGGGTATTACGTTTTAGGAGCTTTGCTAGGGAACGAGGGTGGGAGTGAGGGAAAGGAGCGAGGAATGGGTGTAACCACCCATCCTCCTTGAGATGAGCGCATTGTCTTGGAGATGCACATTGTCGCTTATCTCGAAGAGGATGGGTGGTTACACCCCTCTTTTGCACCCTTTTCGTCGCTCCCTCCCTCGACCCCGTCCCCTAGAATTTTCAAAGTTTTAGATGTTTAACCCTTGTCAGTGTAAAGGAGTTTAAGTCTACACGTTGTTCAAGTCGAATTAATTGGGTTGATTATGCCATCTTGTTTATTACGTTGGATGGAGTTGTGTTAATAATATTACATTAAATTGAAATAAATATATTAGAATTTTATATCTCAACCTGCACTTATATATAGTAGTAGTCAAAGAATCTTGGAGCCCTAAGTTATTCATATTTGTTTAGGACATTACTAACACTATGGTATGCACTATGTATATAGTGTCTTTTTATTTGAATTCTCTAACACAAAAACTATATATACAAATTATTTATCATATAACAATTCTCTAGATTTTCTCATTTGATATATAATCTGTGTCTGTGCGCGAACACGTGCATGGCATTATTTTTCTATTTCCCATATAGAAATATATCTCTTATTCTCCTCTAAAGTATACATTCATATTGTTTTTTTCCCAAACATCCTAGAATATTAAGTATGAAATTGTATCTATAAAGTTTATGTAGAATTTTTTGTTATTAAATAATCTACTATAGTGATTAAAGTTCTATATACAATCTCATTCTAATTGGACCTAAGACCACGCACCAAAACAAGGTGGTCCTTAAACATCCACAAAGTCCGTTTATCAAGATATTTAATGGTGGAAACCTAAACATGTATCTTAAGGGATGATGTCGAAATGCGTTGAAATTTTGGCACATTGTTTATAGTGTTAATCATCAGTTTTCTAAAAGTTTCAGCTCAAACATAACTTAAAATAAAATTTTAAATATGATTATGTTTTTAATTTATAATGAAAACTAAGGGATCGTCTTGGTTAGTAATATAATTTTTTTTATTCTTAAACTGTCATTTTGCCAATGGCACTTCTTAAAATTCAAGAAAAAAAAGTAAAGAAAAAGGTGAGATAAGGAGAGAAGCAATGATGACCTTCAAGTCGATATTTTTTTTCAAAGAGTAAGTCTAGGCAGTCAGGGTTGCCAGATATTTTTTTTGACAGGGTTTGCATTTTTTTACACTTCTACCCCTTCTATAAATGATATTTGTGGTTGTGTTTTAAAGAAAATAAGTAAAAATGTAAAAGAGCTCAACCCTAACAAAAAATGGCTTGCAACCCTAGTTGCCTAGAGTTACTCTTTTCTCAAAATCTTGTGAGATAGTTTTAATCATAGAAATGTAAAAGGAAAAATACTTAATATGATCAAGTATATCTTTATCCATTGTCTCATTGCTCATTTCATTTATTAATATATTTAAATTATTTAAAATAAAAAATAAAAAATAAAAAAAAAAAAAAAAACCTCAAAATGAAATTTATTTCACCAAATCATCATGATGATTAAAGTTTGAGAAACGTACCGCCTGAATACATCCTTCATGGTAAATTGTTGCATCAAATATGCCAAGAGAGCACAATATTAGGCCAAGTGTGATTGAATCTTTAAAGGGCATTCGGTAGAAGAAGCAAGGGATGATCGTGCCGCTAAACTTCCCAATGAAAGCAAGCATTCCATATGATAATACTCTATAATGAGCAGTCGGTTGATAATTCCAAAAGAGAATGAATATCGACTTACTCAGAATTAAAAAGTAAGTTGGCAAGAATAGTCCATAGACTAGACTTTCTAGCTTTTCACTCATTGCTGATCCAACAGGTTCTCCATTTGGTATGGCCAGACCCAATACCATAGGTCCAATCCATGCTTGTAGTCCAATATATTGCCCAATAAATCCAGTTCCGAAAATCATTAGGAATATGGAAAACAAATGAATTGCCTTTATGGTTTCACCTCGGGGAGTTTGTTTGATAATCCAAAGTACATACTTCTTTAGAAAAATTGTTATGAATATGATCAAGGATGTAACTGAAAGTAAGAAGTACTTTAATTTGTCTATGTTCCCTTGATGAAATTGTTTCATGGCGAAGGAGATTGTTAAAGTGATCCAACTCAAAATGCCACTGATTGTAGATATAGAAATTGCCAGGCGACCTAACTCTGTATTCAGGATCCTGAGTTCGGCTAGAAAGCAACTTACAACATGAAAAGAGGTTGAGGACATCATTGTCGCCACCATTGGAAGGCTTGGTCCTATATTCTTATCAGATGACTTGTTGTCAGTACCCATCTTAAGTTCCGAAAAGGATTTGCTTTGGAAAATAGCCAATGGAAGTGTTAGAATGAATGGAATGATGAATGTTGCAATGCCCATAACCTTTTCCTTTCTGGATGACCTCTTAAAAATACTTACATCCACTTTTACTCCTTGAAGAAATAGATACATCATGATCCCAATCTGTCCAAATATCACAAGTTGCACATTACCTTCTTGTGGTACAATGCTAAAAAGTTGTTGTATGCCGGAAGATCCAATTACAAGACCAGCCTGTGAGTTGTAACATTAGTACTGTGAAGAATTAAGTAAGACTATAGGCGTTTCGCTAGTTTTAATATGACAAAAAGAAATATTAGCATAATTTGAAATTTTTTATGTATAAGTAGGGATGATGTTTACCTACATAGGGCTTGTTTCTTAGACGTTAGGTGTTGCAATGAAAAAGTTAGCAAAAAGTACGTTATTAGAGAATTCAATGGTGCATATTTTGAAATGCACTCATAAATATAATCTTTACTTTTGTGTATATTGAGTTAGAAATGTTGAATAGTAGATTTATGTGGCATGGGATGATGACTTTTTACGGCACAGATTCGAGGTGTTTTTATTTAGTTGTTAGTATTTTGTTTTTACAATAAATCATTATTAGTCACACATTGTATTTAGCAGTTTGTAAGTTGACCTTCAACAGACAAGAAATTAGATCATGATAGTTTGCAATTAGATCCCATGGGGTGAAAGCAAAACATTTCTCTATCCACCCTAAAGTACAACTAAACATGCTCCCGCACGTTTGCAAAATGTGAAAAAGTTCACGTTGCCTATTAAAAGCTCTCTTATACCTGTGGACAATGGGAGGGGTCCTACGTTTTATGCCTGAGTGACCCATCCATCATCTAAGTTATACTCCTTTTGTTATTCACCGAGCACATCAAACTTAAGAATGCAATTATAAATGTGATGTGCTTGGTGAGGAACAAGAGAGTTTTGCAAATATTGTCTTTATCTTGATTCGAGTAAGCCCCAACAATCAAATGTCATTCAGACTTGCTTATCTGAATCTTAAGATTTTGAAAAATCATAACAAATGTTATTGTCTCCACATTTTAAATAAAATATATAGTTAAAGTAATTAAAATAGCAACTTATATAACATCAGGGCTTGGATCGGATTTCGGTTAAAAAAATGCTTATTAGGCTTGATCAAAAAATTAAAATCCAACTTTTCCCAAGTAATTTTTCAACTCAAGGTCTAAATCTAATCCATTAACAAAATGAATTTATTTCATAATTAATTTTTGCAACTTATATAATTAAATAAAAAAAATTTAATCCTATAAGATACAAATTTTATTTCATACATGCACAGGCACACAAACACTAGTATAGTTAAATGCAATAAAAACTTATTGAATTGAAATATTGGAGGAGCTTACCAACAAGTACGAAACTGTGGGAGGCAGACCGAGAGGTGTGAGAAGTATTTGAAGTATTCCACGAAGTAAACAAACCGCGGCAATTTGGCACAAGATAGCCTGTTGGATATATTTGTATGTATTTGACGAGTAAGGAAAGGATCTTCGTATGGTTTCAGTCTTATTAATGCATTCTAGTACCTCTTGATCATCCATCTCTAATAATTTGGAGAAGAAAAGCCGAAGACAAGATAATGGTAAATACTGAATAAGAGGAAGCACAATGGGGAGGAGACCTTATAGTGCGCAATATATATATATATAGTGCAAGAGGAATTAATGGTTGATTCAAAATTTGGGGAGATTTTTATGTTTGACCAATTAACCTGATGGGATGCAAATAAATTCACCCCGAAAGAACCTCTCTACCTCATTCGATGCTGACACCACCAATATCAAAATGTATTTTCTTGGCAATGACCTGATTGATTATTAAACTTGACCAATCGTTTGTGTCCATGTATCGTGTGCACTATTCAATTACGATTGTGTTTGCAATGTAAAAAAGTTTTTAAAATTATGAAAACTTTTACAGAGATATGGGACTCACACACGTTCACAGACATGCGTATGCTAAATTTCTAAAGACATACAAAGGTGTTATGGCTTAGTGGTTAGGGTTGGTGTGGGTTTGTCCCCCACGTCCTAGCTTCGAATTTGACCTGCGGCATGGTTACTTTCTAATGTGTGTTGACCTATAGGTCGTCCAGTTAATAGGTTACGGAATCCTTAAAAACCCAACTCGCCTTTCAACAAAAAATAAATAAATAAATCTAAAGACATAAACTTCATTTTTGGCACATGAGCGAAGGTCCCAACGCTTAATTGATTTGACGTACCCACAATTATCATTTCGGGGTTTGTCTAAACAGCGAGGGAGGGGGGTGAAGTCGTTCATCCCCTTGAGATGCGTGAAGGCACGTTCATCCCCCATTTAGAATTTCCCATCATTTCGGCATGCGGATAAAAGTTGGATTCGACAATATTCATAAAGAATATGATTTTTGCAACAATGCAATTCGATCATATATTCAATCGATATGCATCGAAAATCGAATATTCGATGCGACATATATTCAAATATAATACGGTATCAGGTAAAAAGTTCCAAACTAAAAATTTTGTTAATATGTAATAACCAAATGATAATTTTTCTCAAATATCATGAAAAAATAAATATTGTTACATTAAAAATGTTAATTGGAAATTAAAAAATATGGTTATTTAACTTTTTCCTCCAAAACTATGACTAGTTCAGCTTTTAGACCACAAATTTGTCCAAACTTTATTTTAGGTTCCAATTTTTCTATTTTTAATTTTGAAATGTCCACTCTGCTTTATTCTTATTAATGCAAGATTTGGCATTTCCTCCTCAAGCTTATACAATTTAGGCGTACCCCATCATCGCGATTTGTATGGTAATCTCGTGGCTATTTGAGTAGGCATATCTAATTCGTATAGGTTTAAAGAGAGAACATCGAATTTCATTAATAACATAAGAAGTGCGAAGTGGTCATTTTAAAAAAAAATCTGCAAATTGGGATCTAAAATAAAGCTTTGACAAGTTTGGGGTCTAAAAGCTAATCAGTCAAGTTTGGAGTCTTGTGGAATAGCTGTAAGGGACAAATTCATCTGACCAATGGGATACTAGCTTAGCGACATGCTTGTGATGGATGATATGACAAATCCAAATTTCGAGCCCTACCAACGACATTTGGAGTGGGAGGTTAAGGGATTAAAAAAAAAACTCTCTCATATGTTAAGGGATTAAAAAAAAAACTCTCTCATATGGATGAAGAAATAATGAGAATTCTTAGGGCGTGTTTGGTTACCCCATTGACCGTCGTAATGTAATGATTGACCATTGTAATGTAATGGGTCAAAGGCATTCCTGCGTTTGGTATCACATAAAACCATTGTAATGGTCATTCCCATTACAGATTTCGTTGTAATGACCATTCATACCTCCCACCCTATGAATGGCGATTACGATTCCCACTGTAATGGTCAAGATAAGCGTAATGACTTGTTTGCCCTCCTCACCCTCCCTTTAATAACCCCTAGTTATAATAATTGAGGGTATTTCGAAAAATGCACAAGTCATTCCTATTCCATTCTTACCATAAATTCACATACCAAACAATGTCATACACTATTACCATTGTCATTTATAGGTATACCAAACATACACATTCCTATTACCATTACCATTCCCATTACATTCTCATTACCGCAGTCATTTATAGGCGTACCCCATTAGAGTGGTCATTAAAAAAATATTTTGTAAATTAGAGTCTAAAATAAAGCTTAAACAAGTTGGAGTATAAAAACTAAATCGAAAATTCTAAATGTCGTGGAAGTGGGCGAGGAAAACATCGAGGGAGGGAGAGAGGGGGTCGTCCATCCCCCTCGGGAAGCGAGCATGAAATAAGATGGTGCGCATCCCGAGGGGGATGGACGACCCCCTCTCTCCCTCCCTCGCTGTTTTCCTCGCCCACTTCCTCGACAGGTAGAAGTGCTCAAACTAAATTGGTTAAGTTTGTCAAAGGTGTGATGGCTCAGAAGTTGAACAGTGGTGGACGGCATCTTGGGTGAAAAGGGTTAAGAGATTAAAAAAAAAGGTCAAATTTGAGATTTTGTAGAAGAGCTAGAAAAAAAGAGTCAATCTCGACAACTTAACTGCCCTTCAGATTTTGTGGTAGCCTAGTTATAGATGAAGATGTCAATGGTATCTTGGTTGGATGGTTAAGGCTGTATTGATTTATCTTCACATCTTGAATTCTATACCCACCCGCAGTGAAAAACAAAAAACAAAAAATATTATGGATAAACCAACTGGGTCAACCCATTTTCGTCCTGGTCCTGGACCGGTTGGAAGTGGGATGAATCTGATTCCAGAAATTCAGTCCAGGACCGTCCCGATTCTCACACCCCTAAAATCTGCAAAATCCTCCAACTGCACTCACAGTCACTGAAGCTCTTCTCCTTCTCGCCTCTCTCACTTCTCCTTCTCTCCCTCCTCGGTAATTTCAACTCTCTCTCTCTAAAATTTCATTCCTATTCAATTATCTCACAAAACCTTTCATTCGTCTCTCTGTTTCGATTCAACGATGAGAAGAAGAAGATCGAGATCGGTTTCGTGGATGAGTACTCGTCGCCTCCGAGTGATTCAAAGATATGCTGTTTGTCTATCACCAACCAAGTGTTAAAAAAAAGTGTCTTGTCAAAATCCACGAGTGACATTTTGGGCTCGGATTTGTGTTAAAATTCGTGTCTTAAAATCCCAACCAAGTATTAAGGTTGGTCATGAAGTGCACTAAGAGGATTGTCCACACCATGTTGGTTGGTGAAACCAATTGTTAACATATGTTTTGGATATAGTTTATTACTTGTTTTCCCACATGTACATGCAGTTAAATCTTCAGTTTTGCCAAAACTGTATTTCGCCTTTTCTTTTCCGCATTTCATTGCAGTTTTCCATCTTAAATCCCGAAAATGGGAAGGAGAAATTAAAATGGCAAAATATAGTACTGTCATTTTCCTGGTATGTATTATCTTCTTGGCAACAACTATACATGTATGTCATGCTAATTCACACCCCCAGATAGCGCAATCTTTGAATAACATGTGTTTCGCCTCATGTCTTATGTCGTGCAGATACAGGGGATATTGTAGTGCAAAATGCAGCAAAAAATGTACTAGTTGATAAAGGAATGTATTAAAAAAAAAAAAAACAAAAAAAAAAAACTCCAAGAGTGAGGGGGCAGTTATGGGATGCTAGACCTATTTAATATCAAAAAAGATTTACAAACTATTCGGGGGTGCATTACGACTTTACCTGATTAAATAAACTCGATATGTAAATACCTAACAGTCCACCAATTGTAGCTCAGTTGGTCGAACATCTACTCTCCTTGTAAGAGGTCGTGGGTTTGAGACTCATTTGTTAAGATTTTATGAGTTTTCGTCCGATTATTAGAAGCATGTGTGCTCCGCCGTTGAAACTGCTTAGATGGACTGGACCGGAGCGAAACGAAAATAATTCTTCATGCAAGGTGAAGGCGATGGACCAGAACGAAAGCATCTCTTCATGCTAGATGGAGGCAACGAGAATATTAAGTGGCAACGATATTGTAGATTTTGAATCTAGTTTGATATAGGGTCAATATGTAGCTTTCAGATATGAATTAATAAATAAATAAAAAGATCAACGAACCAATTTTTAAAAAAAAATGTAAATGCCTAACAAGGAGGAATCTACTTATCTCTAAGATCACTAAAAAAAATTAAAAAAAAAACAGCCTAAACTTATAACAAAGCTTACCAAACACCCTTCACACCCTGCGAGCGCTACTGTGCTCACAACAAGAAACTTGCCAACACCTCTCAATCGAACATCATTAGAGCCTGCAATCGTTCCATCTAAAAATTGAACCATTGACGAATGAATACCAGCCAACTTTACCCCGAACAACCAACGATAGCCAAGACCCTCAGTACCCACATCTAAAATAGAGAAACATAGAGAAACAGAGGATGCAGGAGAGAACATGAAAAAACAGGGCACCATTGTACAAGCAACCAATTCTGAGACTGTCCAACTCTTCACCATAATACTTTGTCATTTGCCTTGCCGAATGTATGGAGTTTGTCTACTATCCAAAAGATTGGCAACCACAAACTCGCGAATATGTCAAAATTTTACGAAATATTTTCTATTTTACAGTTACCAAAATATCATTGGGAATCCAAAATATTTAACTTTATCTCAAGGGAATTTCCCTGAAAAGAGAAAAATAAATACTTCAATCTCTGTGTATTTTAACCTGCTATAATATTATTTTGATATCAAAAGTTTGTTATGTGAGCGACTCTTATGTGATATGTAGTTTGTATAACATTAAATAGTATCAACGGCTCCCGAGAGGGGCAAGAATTTAAAAACTTATCTGCAGTCGTGTGAGACTTTTTATATAGTGTTTAAGAGTTTAAAATGCATAACTTATATTGTTAAATTTGAAATTATGATAAAAAAAATTTACGTTATATTTGTACAAATTGAAATATTCACGAATTTTTAACATAAATTTCTAATAACTATCAGGAATATAATCCGTAGGAACAATGATTTGTCCCTCATTGCTACCGAAAGTCTAAACATATTGTTCCCACCAAAGTTTAATAATTTTAAGTTACTTGTAATTAAAAGAAAATTTCTAATTGGACCTCAAGACCTATATTTTTTAAAAATATATTCTCAAATTCCACAAGTGACATTTTGGGCCCAGATTGTGTTAACGAGCGTGTCCTGATATCCCATCTACTGGAACACCTCGCTTCAAAAGTTTCCACATAAATACTGAGATTCTGAATGGTAACCCATGATGTCATATTTTCTTATGAAGTGAACTCCCTATAGCTTTGTTTCTTAGTAACTCATAGGCCGAACGGGTGCTAAATAAGTCGTCTAACTCCAATGTCCAAATACAAGTGTCATCGCAAAGAATCCTACCTCGAATTCTATCTTCAAACAACCTGCTCGCCAAGCCTCTGAATTCCTGATTAACAACTTCAAATCTCCCATTCACCACTTCCCTAATTATAGGCCATTTTCTTTGAGAAACTAGATCTTCTGTCCTTCTAAACACTGCAACTGAGTTCCAGTTTTCTAAAAAGAAACTTGAATTTCTTTTCCCAATCCTCCAAACAATATTACTAGAAGTAAAAGACTTACACCTCATGACCTCCTTCATGAATGGAGACTCTCCTTCATGAAAGGTGTTATCATCCTAACTATAGAAATTAACTATGGCAAGTTGACCTGCAGAAATATGAGTAAACTTGTCATCCTGCATGAAAATGTTAGAAGCAACCAGATAATATTTCTAAATTATCGCTCCTCACAAATGTGATTTATTTTCAAACAATGATACAATTCATAGTCATATTAGACTATTATTGAAATATTAACAAAACACATTTTCTACCTTTAGGAAGACATGTAGTCCTCATTCAATGGTTGAATGAGCATTTAGTTTCTTCCTTTAAGGTAATCATGCACATACACAAAAAAGAAATCTCGCTTCTTTTCCACAATCACACTATCCTCCTTGTGCCGAACACACCTCACCCAAGTGTGCCTCCCTTGCCTTCGAAACCACTCGGAGCGTACATGTTCCAAGTGGAGTGCCACATCGAGGAACATGTCATCTCACCCGACGTTCGATCCAAGGCAAGCATTTCCTAACTCTACACATACAACCGAACTCACATGGAACGGTGCACCGATATGCAAGCAAGTCTGCATACCCATAATTCTATCACACGTATACAAGCAACTCTGTATACAAATCACATTTTTCACATTTTTTTTTCGGAGTTGTGGAAAAGAGCATAAAAAAAATAAACTAAAACTCAAAATTCTTTTATGGTGACACTTTGTCAACCATAAATAAATCAACCACAATATCCACCATTCTTTTGGGAAAACAAATAATATTTTCATAAATAAATTTTCTATAACCCAATAGGAATCAAACTCATTCAACATAAGATTCATCTTCCTATGCGCATGAAGAATATCTCACTTTCAATCATAGTTCCTTATTGAGCCCAATTCAATCGATTAAATAGCACCATTACTTAATAACATTGTTATCTATATAAAAGCCAACACATGTATATTTATGAAACCATACTCAAATTCTCATTCTCATTATCATACATTACAACATATAGCAAGGGAGATCAAAATGTTCACAACCACCAGTACAAAACTATTTTGTATGTCAAAAATAAACTTTCATTCAACCTATTCTGAGCCCACGTACCAAGTCCCACTCACTACACCAATCCCTATAGAGTCAGTATTCACACTATAGTGGAGGCACATAAAAAGTTGCCTTCACTGACAAAAGTCATAGCTTTAGAAAATTTTAATAAAGCCCTAAAATTTATAATGGGCTATAATTAGGATCGTTACACCACATCAACATACCCAGAAATCAAGGAATTTACACCATACATCAACATACCTTTCACATCTTTTAGCTTCAAAAACATTCATTGAAAGTGTCGGACAACCATCTTTGCGAAAACGATTCCCCTTCATAGGTTCTTCTTCAATGATAGCCTTCTTCACAACCCCCAAAGCTTGGAAAAAACTACGATGTTTGACCTCGATTGGAAGGCTTCCACCCCCTAATATCAGCTCTCCCTTGGCGGCTTGAGGAGCCGCCATGGAGAAGAAGAGAAATCCCTATTACCAACGGTCCAGATTAGAGAAGTTGTAAGATCTAATGGTGTTGATCAAAAACACCTAAAAAAGACCGTGTTGTCCTTGGCTTAAAGAAATCGCCTCAAAGCACATGAGGATAAGTACCTTCCTTGATGTGAAAACCCGAATCAGTGACTTGAAACTTTGAAGCCTTACTTCAAATTAGTAAAAGTAAAGACCATTCCACATAACAGAATATCATCCAGTTTGGGTAATGCTCAAGTTGACCAATAAGTCAGTTCCCCAATGAGTTATGGTTTTTCGGCTTGCCTTGTTATGCTTGAGATAATAATTTTCGGTTACTAAGATATGTCACTTTCCTAAATATGGGCTTCAAAATCCCTTAACCAAACCAGGTGCCACTTACACCTCCAAATAGGAATCTCAGCTTGATTGAAGCTAAAGATCCAACATGTGGATAGACTACAACAGCAGACCTGGTCCATAATCAAAGGATCTCTAGGGATATCACGAAATCGATCAATTGGAGAGTATTCCAGGAAAACATTTTTTTTTTTTGGTAAATCATAGTGCATTAAGACGAGAAGTTCATACAAATATAGCCCCTGCTTTGGCAGTAAGGGCATATGCTTCATAGTTGAGATTTCTACTAATGTACTTACATTCCCAATTACTAAGTAATATAAGTAGACGTTGAATGTTACAAAAAAGTGGTTTCCATGCCCAATTGAAAACAAAGGATGGTGTGGTATCATCTGAAGAGATTGCCTGCAAAAAGTTCATAGAATTGCCCATGAGAAGACTTGTTTTCCATCTTTGAGTTTGGACCAACTAAAGAGTTGCCTCGCCTACATGGAATTCTGCCATTGTACTGTCCATGACTTTCCCCCTGATCGGGCTCGACACTGTAGCAAGAACATTACCTCCCATGTCCATAGCAACCACTCCAATAGCACCTTGTTGAGAATGTTCAAAGAAACATGCATCAAAATTAACGATCACTGTATCTGGGGCCATCTAAAAGGACTCAGAGGAAACAAAGTTGCGATGTGGAAGGGTAGAGTTGACAAAAGCTAATTGATTCTGAATCAGAATAGTTATTTCTGAAGGATGTAATCCTGGGGTGCCCTCCCCGTTCGTATGGTGAACTGGAGAAACCCCATCCACACGGGCAGAGAACATAAGTTGGGCGGTATGTGAGATGTTGAGAATGGGGGAGGTTGCTAGAGTGAAGAACCATTGGGCAGATCGGGATGACCAAATCTGCTTAAATGTAGATGAGAACAGGGGAAAATTGAATGTGGAATTGTTAAACACCATATTATTCCTAATACGCTAAATTGAAAGGAGGATTCCGGCGAACTTGGATAACATTTTCTCAGTGTGAAGTCGGGAATGATTGGCTGAAGTCCACATAAACTCGAACGCATCCCAGACAGAGGTTATGGAAAGGGAACGATAGAGCCAGTGGAAAGGCAACAGGGAGATAAGCCAAAGACGCCTCACAACTAGACAAAGAAAAAATAGGTGAAGAGTATCTTCAGCCTGATTCTTATAGAAAGTGCACACATTGTCAATAGGAACATGGACTCTAGCCAAATTGGCAGTAGTGGGAAGGAGATCTTGACAGACCTTCCAGAGGAAGAAAGTTGGGAAGGGCTTTCATGTGCCAAATGTGGTGGAGAATTTTCTACCGAACAGACGACAGAGAATAAGCCAAGGAAGAACTTACCGAATTCAAGGTGAAAAAACCACGGGTCGCACTTTTGACAGAAAAACACCTTTTTTTTTTATCCTTATTCCAAATGAGCTGATCAGATGTGCATCAGATACAAATGTCTAGAATATCCCGGACCACTAATGGGGGGAATCAGGTGTTTAAAAATGGAGCATTCCAAGAATGTGTGGGAAACTCAATCCACAGATCTCGAATGTTTTGGGTGGCTTCTGGAGTAATAGGATTTCTGGCACAGTTTCCTAACAAGAGATCAGATTTAACCCATGCATCGTACCAAAGGTCAATCTGATTCCCTGACAGCATCTAGTAATGTAGAAAGGGCTTCAAACACATTAAGGCCTTAAAGATTCCTTTCCACATAGAGGAGGCTAGAGACGGGGTCTGAGATAATCTGAAAAGTGACTAGGAAGAATAATAGATGGTCTTAAGGATCTTTGATTTTAATGAGTTGGGGTGTGTTAAAGCATTCCAACTGTTCTTAGCCAACATGGCAAGGTTTTTGGTTTTCTAATTGGGGATATTGAGTCCTCCCAATGGTCGAGGTTTGGAGATTTTTCCCACGTACTAAGATGTTTAGCCTTCCCTGCGTCTTGCACGTTCCACCAAAAATTACGAACAAGAGCATCGATCTGATTTGACGTGTTAGCAGGAAGGAGAAACGTTTGCATAGTGTATACTAGGATTGAGTTGAGGATCGCCTTGATCATGACCGTACGACCCGCTTGTGACAGGACTTTGGACTTCTAGCAAGCTAGACGGTTCGAGATTTTATCAATCAAGAATTGAAAATCATTGGACTTGTGTTTCGAAAAGAGTAGAGGTGATCCTAGATATTTATCCTTTAGTTTGAAGAATTTTGTGCCCAGAATTCTATTGATCATCTTAGCGTGCCTTAGGTGAACATTAGCACTGAAAAATGCAGTCAACTTGTCAAAATTAACTGTCTGACCTGAGGCAGCGCAATACTGATGGAGAATATCATTTACTGTGTGTGCTTCCGCTAATGAGGCTCGACAAAACAGAATAAGATTGTCATTATAGAGAAGATGACTGAAGGTAGGAGCACACCTTCTAACTTTAAACCCCTTGATGGTACCTGAAGATTCTACCTTTATGAGTAACCGGTACAAAGCCTCTACCACAAGAATGAACAGGTAGGGAAAAAGCGGGTCTTCCTATTTAACACCTCGTGAAGGTTTTAAAGTTGGCAAAGGGGAGCCATTGAGAAGGACCTGCAGGTAGGTAGTGGATATACATTGTTAATTCATAGAGTTCCATTCATTCGAAAAGCCTAGTTTGTTAAGGATTTGAATTAAGAATGGCCATTCCACCCTATCGTACGCCTTAGCCATACCCATTTTTATAACCATTCAGCCCTGAGATTTTCTCCTCAAAATTTTCATTTGAAAGAATGTCTCATAAGCTATGCTAACATTGTTAGAAATCGATCTTACTTTGAGAAACGCCCCCTGATTAGGGGAGATGATAGTGTCTAAGAAATGTTTGAGTCTATTGGCTAAGATTTTGGATATAGTTTTGTATATAACATTGCACGGACTAATGGGGCGAAACTTATCAAGCGTGGTAGGGTTGCTAACTTTTGGGATGAGGGCAATGAAAGTGGCATTGAGGATCGGGTTCATCCTTTTGGAGGCGAAGAAGTGTTGGACCACTGAGATCACATCCGAGCCCACAATATCCCAATATTGTTTGAAAAAATAGGCATGGAACCCATCCGGACCGGGCGTTTTGAGACACCCAATAAAGAAGATCATATCTTTGATGAAATCACCCAAAGGAATAGCAAGAAGAGATGCATTATCTTCACTCTAAACAACTGGTTGGAAGAAATGGATTGATCTTGGTTAGGGATGGAGGTGGTATAGATATCTGAGTAGTAATTGGTTAGCACTTCGCCCACTCTAGAATGCTCGGAGTGTAGGTGTTACTGAGATCCTTAAGGGGGAAAATGTAATTGGATTTGTGCCTCATGAGAGCTGAGAGATGAAAGAATTTAGTGTTTTGGTCTCCTTTTGTAAGCCAGTTAGCACCAAATTTGTTACGCCAAAAGAGTTTCTCCCGGATGAGGAGTTCCTCTAGTCTGGATTCAAGAACTATCAAAGCCTCCGTGTTACTTCTGGACGGCTGAGAGTTTATCGTTTTGCCTTGTCGTCTTACTTTGGCATAGGCTAGTTGAATCAATAATTGATCTCGAGAAACTACAGGCTCAAGCATCAACCCAACACAAATTCAGCCCAAGCGGATCTGAGCCCGCTCAACTTCAGTCCGCCAAGCGGACCGGGACTCTCACAGCATGCTAACCCCATACGTCTTACAACTATCCACGATACCCATAAGCCCTCTTCAGGCAAGTATCTTGATGATCGGCCAAACGGGCAACTACAGCTGCTATTTGCTTCCAACTAGGAAGCAAACACCAAAGTATCTTTCACACAGGGAAACTCCCTTCTACGAATTGCTCTTGGATTGAGAACTATCTCCCACGTATCTAGGAGTACAGAGCTGACAAGAAACTTCCCTCCTACAGCATGACTCTTAATTAGATAGGGATCTCCATGAAGATCTCATTCCTAAACTACGCTTACGATGACCTGGTTGAACCCGAACTCCTTGCACTAGAAATAAGACATGAGGTTGGTAAGTTAAAGTACGCTACAAAATCCCTGTTACAGCATTACACCTTCCTCAAATCCCTGTCTGACTTTAGCATCGGAATGTCATCGGCCACCCCACGGTGGTATGTGGCTCACGTGCGTTACTTGTGCAGGTCAGCAGGAACAGGTTCAGAGCAGGGAGCAAAAATCGATTGCATCACTAACAAAATTAATTATCAATACAAGCGCTAAAATTTTAAATATATATACTTTATTACTAAAAATCTTCTAATGTATTTCATGTCGTTATTATTTTTCAATATCATATGAGGAAAAATTTGAGATAGACATCTTAATGCATATTTAAACAAAAACCCTAAATTTCATGTTTGCGGATTCAATGTTTGGGAAAGAACTCACTCTCGACGTTTGAAATTTATTTCTCAACTGATTCAAAATTGAGTTTGTTTAAGCCTAAAGTTTATAGTATCTTTGTTTACCTTAGAATATGTTTATACTTCAAAACTGATTGAGGGCAAAAACGGGGATGTTGGCGGGGTGTTCATGACAAGATATTTAGCAAAAAAAAGTTATGTACTTTGCGGGAGTGCCAACGACACGGGTATTATATTAGTCTATATTATAATATTCAGAGTCATATTTTATTATTTATTGATGACTGGGAAAAACTAAGGATTGAAAATAAAAGATGGCTAGAACTGAAAATTGGAAAATGTGTTGAAGGTTGAGATTCAATTCCTATGATGACATGTTTGTAAATATAAAACATGTAGAAGGACAAAGAAAATGAAAAAATTATGAAAAAAGTTGGTGGAATATACATGTGGCGGAAAAATAAAGTATTGTGTTTTACTATCCATGTAGTTGTCGAGTTTTTCTAAGTTTGGTACCATTGAAATGCAATTTTGAAAATATTTTCAACAAAACCAATGATCAATACAAACACTTAAAATTTCAAAATATGTATTTTATTATTAAAACATGTAAGTATTTTTAATATTTTCATGTCTAACTATAATGTTGTTCAAATAAACGGACGGACATTTTAATGAACATTAAAACAAAAACACCGAATATTCAACCGATTCTAATTTTAACTGAGTTTGACTCTAAAAAAATTAGTATTTTTACTGTAAAATAGACTTGCACCTAAAAAATAGTTTATATTCAAAAATATGATTTTTTTTTTAATGAAACTGATTGAAGGCAATATGGTGGTGAGGGTGTCCAGTTAATTTTTCCAAAAAAATAACTGTAATCTAATGCACTTCACGTCGTAAGTATTTTCAATATTAAAACACATTCAATTAAAGACCATGAACTCAAATCAAAGGTTAGGAATGATTAATTGTGGCGGTTTTAAAATGTGATTTATTCTAATTGTTTAAAATTTTAATTTAGTTTAACCTATTGCCAAGACTCACCTTCTATCGTGCCAACGACACTGAAAATACACTAGTCTATATAACAAATCAAAATGGCGTTTGAGGTTAAAGATAAAAAGACGATTGAGATTTACCCAAACATAAGAATCTAACGGATCACATAGAGGGAGGTTGGAAAAAGAAGTTTTCTAACTTTTATGCCCCAACCAACTCTAACCACCACACATTTAAAGACTCGGATTAAATTTGAGTACTGATGGGGAATACCATGGTCTATCTGACAAATCAAAATGGTGTTTCACCATTTACAAGGAATTGGAGATAAAAGATTATTTTATTTTCTTTAAAATTATTTTATCAAAATGGTGTTTCACCATTTAGTTTAAAATTATTTTCTTATTCCAGCGAAAGATACAATGGAGAAGGTTGCCTTGCTCATTTTCATTCTAAATTTTAAACTAACTTGAGCGTCAAAATGTTTTCTAATAGGGACACCTCAACACGAACGATGATACAAAGCCAAAACTGCATACAAGAGAACTCGAGATAGTTTTCATAAAACTCTAGGGTGTTGACGTATTCTGATCTTTAGTATTTTTTTTTTAGTATAAATTTCAATAATAAGTAAAAAAATTATTATTGAATTTTTGAATAACATAATTATTTATATATTTTAAGGGCATATGTATAATTTATAAATAATTATAACACTTTAAATAAATTATATTAGGGTTTAAGTATGATAATTAATGTTTAAGAGTGGTTGATTTTTATTGTAAAATTATAAAATGTTAAGGAAAAAATAGAAAATGAAAAGGTTAGATTTAAGAGGCTTTGTATAATATATAAAAAATTGGAGGTTTCAAATAAATTATGATAGGAGACTTTCATTGGCATTCTGCAAGTGCGTATGTACAACGTGGCTCAAGATAGTCCATCTCACACATTTTACTAAGACGCACCTTGCCAAAGCCATGCAATCCCAGAGCAACAGTATCCTCGTTTTCAATTTTAGCTACCTTACCTGGAGATATGCAGGCACGGATCTACGAGGGGGCGAGTGGGGGCAATTGCCCCCATTGACTTTTGAGAAATTTTTTTTTTTTTTTTTTTTTTATAATTTATTTGTCCCCCTATTCTCACTTTTCACTTTAACCAGGACTTTATCCTTCAAATCATGTACATATCAAATTCAAACGAGTTATTCTAGACAGCTCGGGTAGACAGCCTGATTTGCTGCCTGGGGGGCCAAAATACAAATTTGCCCCCCCTCTTTAAACAACTTTTTGGAGAAGGTATTTAAAGAGGGGGGGGGGGGCAAACTTGTATTTTGGGCCCCCCAGGCAGCCTCTCACAGGCTGTCTAGAATTTGAGAATTCAAACTATACTTTTAGAGTTAGAGATAGAGGTTAAATCCCTCAAATCTCTCAAAGAACAGAAATTCTAGCGAGTCTTCCCTGCCTGGGGGGGGGGGCGAAAATACATTTTTGCCCCCCTCTTTAAATACATACTCCAAAAAGATGTTTTAAAGAGGGGGCAAAAATGTATTTTCGCCTCCCAGGCAGGGAAATCATGCTGGTTTCCCAGACCAGCTAGAGCTGCTCCTCAAAGAAACCAAAATTCACAGTTTCTTCTTCACACTCCATCGATTGGATAAGATGAGGGAAACCCCTATATTTCATCATCTTCAAAGATCTATAACTATTGAATTATTTGAGCTCATCTTCACAAGATCCAGTTGGATCCAAACCACCTTATTCTTCTTCTTCTAGGTACCAGGTGCCTTCATTAATCACTGTGTTGGTCATCTCCACAAAAAAAATAGTAAGCAACTCAATCTCTTCCTCATTTTCTTCATGTAGTAGTAATCAATGATTCAAACCCTTCTCTTTTGTTGTGTTTCTATAAGTAGTAATCATCTTCAATGACTGTCTTTGTTGTACTCCCCTTTTTGCTATAGTAGTAATCAATGAATATAGTAGTAATTCTACAGGGCCTGGGTCCCCCTGCTTGGTTTGCTGCCTGGGGGGCAAAAATACACTTTTGCCACCCCTCTTTAAACACCTTTTCCAAAAAGGTTGTTAAAGAGGGGGGCAAAAGTGTATTTTTGCCCCCCCCCCCCCCCTCTTTAAACACATTTTCCAAAAAGGTTGTTAAATAGGGGGGCAAAAGTGTATTTTTGCCTCCCCAGACAGCAACCTCGCTGGTTTTTCTAGGCCAGAAAGAATTTCGGATTTAAAAAAAAATTCATGTTAAAATAACTAATTTTTATATTATATTTAATTAATTATGACATCACTCCGCCCCCCCCTCGACAAAAATCCTGGCTCCGTCACTGGAGATATGACTAGCATTATGAAACTAACCAACCACTTGTGGTGAGATGGAGAAGAAGTGGATGCGTTAATGATCAATGAAAGTAATACTAAAATGGTTCATGGTTGGGGCGAGATCTGGTTTGCTTCTTGTTGGGGCTTCTTGTTTGCTTCCTGATCTGCTACACTACTCTGTTCATCTGTCGTGCTTAGCGAACTGTGGATGCTCTCAGTGGGCACCACTCTACAATCTCTATTCACTCTTTGACAGCCTCAGTGCAGAGTATAGTCATTAAAATACACATGGGGATGTACTACAGTTTTTTAAAAATACTGAATCAAAAGATGATTGTACCATGAGTCAAAAGATGATTGTACCATGAGAAGTTTCTCATAGCATCCTAGTTGATTGAGGTGAGTCACAACCTTTATAGACACCGCCCACCACCGAATTACTTAAAGCCACCACCAGATGAACCCAAAATTCCTCAAAAAGAACTTTCATCCCACACCACTGGAGTTACATCGAGATACACACATCAACGTATAGATTTATGTTCTTACTATTTCCCTCTTTCGGTACAAATTTCAATTAAATTGATATTTGGATAGGGCGGATATCCGCCAATCCGTCCAGAGATGGTTTTAAAAAATTTATATAAACAAATATTTGAGACGGATTTGAGAATTCACAATCTCCGATGGGGTAGTAACGATATGCCCAAATCCACCACCATCAGCCCTGTTCCCATCCCTATTTACTTTTACTAATTTGAAGTTTGGATATCAACTTAGATGTGAATAAACCCAATTATTATTGGTTTTGTTAAATTTTGAATAAGTTCGATCAGACAATTCACCTAATCCTCAACTCTGACTAGGTTGAAAGTCGACATTTCCACTATACAAGCCTTTCTAAAAACTCGTTAAAATAATCATTACGTTTTCATTATGCTAATCTAAGAATAGTTTGCCAGCCCACATCGAAAAGCAAATTTGTTGATAAAGGATAAATATCAAATTCTTTGTTGTCGTTGGATGGCCAATTGATTTGAATTGGGGTTTATGTACACCAAGCAACTAAAAAAAGTTCAAGATGAAACGTTTCTACAAATTTGGCAAAAAATGTTTCGAGTGAATTGAAAACACAAAGCTTGAAAACAAAAAGTGCAAGAGTGGGTGGGGCCCCCTTGTGAAGAAAATGACGCGCCAAAATCAAGTTTGGCGGTAGCGGGATTTTGAAAACCGTTAGTTCTGACTTCTGACTACAAAGGGACAAAAGTTTGGCACGGTTATGGGCAGGCCACGCTTTTCCGCTTCACGTGCGACATGTGTCGGTGTTGTGTCAAAGATGCTGTGGTTGGTGGCTGGTCCGAACGCTAGCGGTTGAAAATGGGTTGGGTGTGGGCCCAAGCCCACTGGTTTAGCCCATTGAATCGCGCGGCGCCGTGGTCAACATGGCATTTTGGTTAGTGTATGATTAAGTATGATAAAATAAGTGATACTCAATAACAAAGATTTTTGACAAAGAAAATTACATGCACTCACTTCGTCTATCTAAAAGTTTTAGAATATATTGATATTTAGTGAGATCGATAAAACATTAATGTGCATCATCAGGCCAACAAAAAGTAGTTTAAGGATACAATATAAACATCTATCTTACATTTCAAATAGGTTTTTTACTGTTCATGAACAGTGTTATGTGAGAGTTTGTCCTACATGGCACCACTTATATCCTTGGCAGCAGTTAAGTGAAAAAAAAAAAACTCTGCCTCACTCTCTCCTTTCCCCTCTCTTCCTCTACCCAAACCCCTCCCACCAAGCAGAGAAGAAGAAGGACGAAAGAAGAAGAAGGACGAGAAGGTAAGATCTCCTATTCCTCTACATCTCCTCCTCTTCTTCTTCTTAAGATCTGAAGTTTTTTTGTTTTTTTTGGTTTCAGGAGCGCTCTTTTCCCTTCACTCAGAAACCCATAAGAGCATAACTTCATTCCTTTGGCTTATCACCTTGATTTACTTCACTCAGGTTTGAATTTCCATCCAATCCCATGATTTATTTGATTAGAAATCATCTTCTAAATAATGGGTTATGCTAGAAATGTTTGTTAGATTGATGAGTTATGTGAAAATTTTCCATTAGGTTTGTTGTTTTATGGATTTTGGGTTAATGGGGGTGTCAAAATTTTTGTTGTTTGATCTGGAAATTTTGAATTTTTTTTGTACTTTTTTAATTTTGGGTGTTCGGAGATTTCATCGAATTACGGGTTGTTGAATTAGTTTGTGTTGTTTATTTAGAGATTTGGGGTGGTGGGGTTGTTTATTTAGAGATTTCATCTGAAGTTTGATTCTTCCAGTTTGATTTTTTTTTTCAAATCTCTTCGTTCTTAAGATCTGAAGTTATTTTTTTTTTTTTGTTTCAGGAAATGAAGAAGCTCTTGAAGGAAATGAAGAAGCTCAAACTCTCTCTCTCTCACTAAACCAAACCAAACATGTCGCCGTTTCTCATCAGAGGTGTGTTTCTCTTCTTCTTCTTCTTCCTCCATTTTCTTCTTCGCTATTAGGGTTTCGAATTTTCAATCTCCTCTTCAATACCCATTCTTCAATTATGTAATTTCTTCACATATTTGGTGTGCAAGTAGGGTTTATTGTGTCTGTTGTCTTAGCTTTTTCATTGTAGATCTGCTTGGGGTTTTTTTTTTTTTTTTTTTTTATTTCATTCGAAGATTGTTAACTCTGTGGTGCAATTTACGTTGAAAAGATGTGATGGGTTGAGTTTCTAAGCGTTTTTCCTTGGTTTAGAAGAGGTGAAATGGGTTAACTCCTTGGTTTTTTGGATGATAGAGTTGAAATGGGTTTTTTATTTAGAAGGTTTTTGAGACGTTACTAAAGAATTGGTTGATGGTTTTTTGCAGGTACTCGGATGGGTGGGAGGGGTAGGTAGCGTATTGTGACAAAGTCTTATGCATTCTTGCTACATCAAACATGTATTGTCCACTCGGTACGGGTTAGTTATGCGCTAAGATCTATCAATGTCGTCACTACCTGCCGAAAGTAGTGGATTTATCTTCCATTACAAAATTTGGGCTTTGAACCACCCCATGACTTAAATGCTAAATTTGTTTTCAACGTTTCTGGCGCTTTTTTTTAGTGCACCGATTTGCTATTGACCAAGTACTCGAAAGCATATAGAGATATTTGCTGAGTTCAAGCATATACTAGGCAAAATAAGTTACTGCATAACTATATTGTGTCACACCTCCTCAGTAAGATAAATATTATAATTGAGAATGACCCTTTGAAGCTTTAAAACTTATGTTTTTGAATCCATTCATAGCTGAATTGAGAATGACCCTTTGAAGCTTTAAAACTTAAGTTTTTGACAGGGGCTACAGAGTATAGCTTCAAGTTCTCTAATAAAAGCAAACTATACCTTCTTTTAACCATTTGAAAGCTTGATTAAGCTAACTTCATGATCAGAAGCATATGAAGCTAACTTCAAGACCAACACCCATTAATCTATATATTTATTAGAAGCATATGAATCTCTTTAAGTTGTTCATTCTATATTAAATTAATTTCTTATGAAGATGTTGCCTTGCCTTTGTTGAATTAGAAGTCTACGCGAAGGGAAACTATTGCATTTTCATCTCAAATGTGTAGTTGTGCTGTTTAATCATAATATCTACTTTTTTTGCTTTGATAAGGTGTAGATTCAAGGGTTATGTTCATAAACAACTCATGTTAATAACTTTTTTCTTAGATATCATGCTATGATACATTTAAAATGTTTAAAGCATATTGATTTGCCAAATTTTAAAATAATTTCTTAGATCTCTAATCATATTTTTAAAAGTATGCATCATTGTTAAAACAATGTAAATTCTTTCAATTGTTTTTTAAAATCCCAAGGCTTCTAAAGTCCATTTATTTTGTTATTTTCCCCCTTTTATACCAATTGCATATTTGTTATGGGTTTTTTACCCACATATGGTTATTCATTCCACCTTTTAGTGTCCGTTTTTTGTTGAATTGATGTTGAATTACATATTGAATCACTGGTTTGGTTGCCATCCAAAAAGATAATTCAATTGTAAAGCTTAGGTTGCAATGTGAAAACATTTCCTTTTTTCTTTTCACGGGTCACTCAACTTGCATTGTTCCTCACCTTAATTATGGACCACTTCAAAAAACACCATACTCCAAAATGATGATTTTCGGACAGGTACTATAGCATGCTTGCTTGCTTGCAGGCGGACAACATGCTTGCTTGCTTAGTGATCCGTTTTTTTTGTCAATAATAATCTGGCAAGTATATCATTTTCATGTAAATGAATTTAATTGGAGATAGCAATATTAATCTGGCATTGTTAATTACCATTGTGAATTGGTTTGTTTGATTTGGTTGTTAATCTTATTTGTTTGATTTGGTTGTTAATTTTCATGTCTGAATGGTTGATACTATTTGTAGTTGAAAATATCATCTTTCGAAAAATCAAAACTTGAAGTATAGGAGTGTCGTAGGCAACATGCATGCTTGCTTGCTTGCAGGCAGGCAGGCAGCTTCCTTGCTTGCTTAGTGCTCCATTTTTTGTGTCAATAATAATCTGGCAATTATAACATTTTCATGTAGATGAAATTAATTGGGGATATCAATATTAATCTCCCATTGTTAATTACCATTGTGAATTGGTTTGTTTGATTTGGTTGTTAATCTGATTTGTTTGATTTGGTTGTTAATTTTCATGTCTGAATGGTTGATACTATTTGTAGTTGACAATGCCATCTTTAAAAAAATCAAAACTTGAAGTCAATGTTTTAAAAGGCGATTGAGGCGTACGCCTTTAGGCGCGAGTCGAGGCGGGGCGCACAGAAATCGCCTCTGCGCGTACGAGTTGAGGTGCCAATTGAAGGCGTTTCGAGGTGTAAGCCTCGAGGCGTACGCTTTTTTATTTCCTGATCAGTTGGCATTATTTGGTAAATGGCTCCCCAAATGCACCTAGAAAACACTGTAGTTGACAAACAAATGGTTGATTGATTCATTGCTTGACATGCATGACGCATTTGTTGTTCGCATGCCTCCCTCTTCTACGGAGATTGTCCCTTTTGAGGGTATTCCCTTTTAAGGAGATTTGGTTGTTACTTTGCATGTCTTAATGGTTGATAGTATTTGTAGTTGAGAATGCCAGCTTTCGAAAAATTTAAACTTGAAGTACAGGAGTGTCGTAGGAGGATCAGTTAGTTTAAAGATATCGTGAAGAACAAAGCTTCAATTTTTCCATCTTGCAGCTTCTAAGTGGAAGAATCAAGTAAGAAAAATCTAAGTGGAATATCAAGTAATATAGAAACTCAAGTTACAGTAATACAAGTGGAGACTTAATGACTTGATTGTGTTTCAACATTCTGCTTTTACCCTACCCCTACAATTGTAGTTCATCTTTAGCTAAAATGAATTACGCAGTCATTTTGATGCTCTTTTGTTTGGAAACAGGTGGAGGCTTTGAAGTGTCTGTTTTCACTTGCAGACTTGGCAAGAATCTGGAGGAACGAAGGAGTCACTGAAGGTAACAAGTAACTCTATACTGCTTTCTTGACCCTATACTTGACCCTAGCTTCAATGTGGATTCCTCTTCAATGTATTCTCTAATAAAAAAATCGGTTTTTCTTCAATGGTTTCCTCTGGTAACTTGCCTCCACTACTGGATGCACCATATTTGTTTGATGAAATTCTTCTTTTTTAAGAGTGCTTAAAGGTTGGAGCTTTATGGTTTTTGAGTATTGGGGTTTGGTAGATATTATGTGGTGTTCATGGCATTGATTGCCATTGTAATTTTTTATGACAAGTTCAGACAGGTTTCAATATTGATAAATACAAAGGAAACTCTGGCGAAATTTTGATTTTTTAGTTGTTCATGACATTGATTGTCATTATAGTCACTTATGACATGTTTAGATAAATTACTTTATTAAAAAAAATTACATTTTTTTGGATATAATGATATTGTGTGCATGTCTCCTTCGACAATAGTCTGCAATAGTGCCAACGGCATGGGTATTACACTAGTTAAATACAAACAAGCACATTTAGAGTTGTTTTATAAATAGAGATCCTATGTGTAAAATGATTTTCTTCTTCTAGTAGAACACCTCAACATGAACGATGATACAAAGCCAAAACTACATACGAGAGAACTCGAGATAGTTTCCATAAAACTAGGATGTCAATGCATTTTACGTGCGTGAATTTTCAATACTTTTTTTTAAGTACAAAATTCAATAATAAGTAAAAAAATATTATTGAATTTCTAAATAACATAATTATTTATATATTTTTAGGACATATGTATAGTTTATAAATAATTAAAACACTTCAAATAAATTATGTTAGGGTTTAAGTACAATAATCAATGTTTAAGAGTGGCTGGTTTAATTGTAAAATTATAAAATATGAAGGAAAAAATGGAAAATGAATAAGTTAGATTAAATTTTTTTTTAATAATATATAAAAAGTTTGAGGCTTCAAATAAATTATGATAGGAGCCTAAGTATAATTTACAAATATTTATGATGTACTGGTTTGAAATGTAAATATTCAGTAATTGAAGGGAAACATATGTAAGTGTTTACTATTTCAAATTGTTCATCCGTGTTTAAAAGACACAAATATCTCTGATCTCTATTCACCCGAGCTTTGCTAGGGGTCGAGGGAGGGAGCGAGGGATGGGTGGTAACCACCCATCCGCCTCAAGATGAGGGCATTGGATTTGAGATGCGCAATGACACTCATCTCGAGGCGGATGGGTGGTAACCACCCATCCCTCGCTCCCTCCCTCGTTCCCTCCCTTGACCCCTAGAATTTTCGTTATTCACCCACATATTGATTTTTCTCGTAAATATTAACAACTACGGAAGATACAACCAGAGAAAATTTTAAAGTGTGAGACTCGGTTCATTATATTTAAAAATAAAATTTGAATGTACACAAATACCCTTAGTCTTTGTTCATATACTTTATGGTTTCCACTTCGAAAAAATATGAAATTGGAAGTGCGTTGATGGAACCAAAAAATCATCACCGCTCATCATTACAAAGTTTATTGTTAACTATTAAATGTACCAATACACCCCTATATACTGTCCACCACCTATTGATTTGTTTTATAAATATAGTAGAACTAGGAGGGCATTTTGGATAACCCACATATAAAAATCACTGTCTTTGGGGGAACGCGCGTTATATACAGACGATAATTGTACCATGAGAAATTTCTCATAGCATTCTAGTTGATTGAGGTGAGTCACGACCTTTATAGCCGGCGCCCACCACCGAATTACTTAAAGCCACCACCAGGTCCAGATCACTCTACAATTGAAAATCCAAAATTCCTCAAAAAGACTCTCATCTCACACCACTGGATTTACATCGCGATGCGCACAACAACGTATAGATTTATTCAGTTGTCTCTCTTTCTTGGTTTCGTCTGGTTTCGTTTTCCAATGATGTTGCAGAGCTGATTTTTACCACTCAACAGCAACAAAAACCCTAAAAAGCGTTCTTCAACACTTCAATCTATCCATCTCTTACTCAGAATCACAAGTTTCTTTGGTAATTTCACTTCACTCTTCCCAAAAATCTAGTTTCATTACCTTCTGCTCTTCATTTCGGTGTTAGTCTTGCCATATTTGGTAATGTAATAGTGATTTCATGGCAGAACTGTAGGATTGTAGTTCAACTTAGACTATTGTGTGTAATTTCTCTGACTTTGTGTGGATTTGAAGGTTTTGTGAGGTAAAAAGTTGTTTTCTTAGTGAATGGAATTAGAGGTCTGGCATCTATGGACATAAAGGTTTAGTGGAGGTTTTGATTTCGTCGATTGGTAGATCTTGGTTTTCTTGCTTGCGATAATTGTGCTTCTGAGGAGGATTGAGTAATATTTGGAAAGTTTGAGTGATTTGCAAAGTGTTAATTGATTAGGTACACTTGTTTTCTTTTTTGGTAATAATTAATTGCATATCAATTACTAAATTGGATGTTGTTTCGGTAGTTATTATGTGGAATTCAATGTTGATTTTGTCACTGAACTTGTTAATTGACTCAACTGTGGCTGCAATTGTTGAGATGGTTTGAGTGATGACAATTGACATGAGAACTCAAAGCATTGGATGAATTGGAAAATGAAGATGTGCATGATTGATGTAGAATTATTCTCCCCCTTTTGGAATTTGAATTGTTGGTTGCTTACTTCGTTTTAATTAAGTGTGGTTGCATGTTGGTTTGTTGTAAGTTGTATGAATTTTGGCTTTAGTATCAAGATATGTTTTTGAGTATTTTGTTCCTTTCCGGTTTGTCGCATTGTAGGCACTTGCCAGTTGACTTATTAAATTAGACTTTTTATGTTGCTTTGATCATATAGATGTGTTTGAAATCTAAGATTTCAATTCATTTTTATGCTTCTTAACTCTTTCCAAACGTTTGTATCTTGTTACTCATATTTGCATTGTGTATCCTATTTGATAAGCAAGAAATATGTAAAATTTTGCAAAAAATTAGACCTTTATTGGCAAAAGGTTCTGAATGGAAATAATAAACCAATAATGTTGTGATTTGATCAACTATAAAATACCAATCTTGTAGCTATGGAATAAATGACCAAACAGTGGAGATCTGATATAAGGAACATTTTAAGAATTTGTAGACAAGGTTAAAGCATTGGTATTGTCTGTGTCTTCTCAAAGAGAAAAGTTTCTCCCATCTTGTCCTACCCATGGTTCAAACTATCCTTGTATTAATCAATTGGTTAAGAGTATTACTAAATCACCAATAGGGAAGCACTAATCGTGGATTTGATTGATTAATGGAGACTCTTAATCAAGACTGAAACCCCAACTGTATAGGGCTATACAAGGTTGAACCATTATGCTTGCTTTGGTTGTTCGATATACACTAACTCGCTTTGTATCAAAATTAAATCAAGCGGATGTTAGGTGGTTACACATATGGCAAGTGGACTATAGTAAATTCCACATACATATATTTTTCTTTGATATTCCATAATTTGTATTAATAAGTGTGCGAGGGGGCAAAGATGGATAAGGTCTTAGTGTTGGTGAAGGCAATGACATTGTCTGTGTGTTCTGAAAGAACCAAGCAAATGCTTGACCAGCAAAGTAAAATGGAGTGTCACCGTAAGAGAGAGGAACAAGAACACTTGGAGATTGCAGTACAACGGAGAGTTATGCGTGTGTGTGTGTGTGGTGGGGGGGGGGGGGGGGGGGGGGGGGCATAGTGCCAATAGCCCTAACAAAATAGAATCGGTAGAGCCAGAGAAATACGATGATTTGCCTTGTGTCACTCACTAGTAGGCACTAGGTAGGATCACAAATTGAAGAATCGTGGTTATAACGTGATATTTATCAGCAATATATGTAATGTATTAAATTTTTTGAAATATTGTGAAAATGGCACCATATTTATTGGATTTTTAAAGGTCGATCTATGTCATGGATATCGATATTGAACCAGGTAAAACAGGGGGGAGAACTTGCTCCTCCCTTTGGGCGAGTGCCACGTATCCTTTGTGGTTATGAACACTTTTGAAGAGACATTGCTGATGGAGATCTTGTGAGTTGTGACAGAGTTACCATTTGACAAAAGACATGGGGTTTTTGGGAAATATTTTTCAAGGTCCAAACATATCATGGCCTGCATAAGACTTTTGTAATGCACAATGTCGTTAAGCATGTTACAGCCTTGTGGCAGTGTGATGATCGCAGTTTCATGGTTCCCCAATTCTGAAATATTGTGATTTCCCCTTTGATGTTGGTTATGTATGCCTTTAGATTAAGACACTAATTATAATTTCACGTGCTTCGTAATGCCATGCACTGTCATCCTTTTTTCAGGTTTAGTTTTATTGGTACAGGAAAGTAACAAAAGTACAATCTTGAACTTGAAGTGATTATATGGTTCTCTTACACATGTGATTAAGTACTCAATCAACTTTCCTTTCAACGGTGGATATAAGAGGTTAAATGCCACATTAGAAGTGTAAAACAAAGATGTTCACGTTGAACCTTTTTGTTGCAACTTAGGTAGGTCTAGCCGGAGTCCAACCCAAATTTTGATCACTCAACCCAATCCCAAGCCATCGGTCTGATTTAGTTGGTTTGTGTCTTATATATTATTATGTTATAATAATTGATAGCACCTTTAAAACTTTGTTTTTATTAGCATTTATAAAGTTACCTATTATTCTTAAATTATATTATCACTCATGTTACAAAGAATATACATAATAAGTGCACAAGGAAAGTTTAAATAGCATGACAAATAAAGTTATTGAAAATTTAAAAGAAATCTATTTTCTAAGGCAGATCGGTCTTGATTTGTCTTTGGACAACTATAACTACGAACTTAGATTGATCTCACGTCCTTTAGTCCAATACCCCGATGCCCCGATCATTCTTGAACTTTTTGCTATTAAATGCCCCTAGTTTTCTCAGGTTCTTACATAAAGCTACATGTCCCAACCAATAAGGTAGGATCATAATAGTAGTTGGTTGATTTGGTAGATAATGTTCGATCATAGTATGACATCCTTCAATAAGGTCACTCACTCATTTATTGGGCCTTACGATACAATAAAATAGATTGGCCTCAAGGGCGCCACATTCTAGAAGCTCAAATTGTGTGATTGAATAAATCCTCCTCTATCTCTTGCGGGTCGAGGCCTCCTCCTTCCTCCCTTCACACTCTGATTCGTATTCTTCATTTTCATATAGAAATGTTGATCAACGATAGAACACGATCCATTTTGTATCATATCCAAGGGATTCCTTGGTTCGGATCAAAGAAGCAAGGTCACTCGATCATTATCAAATTGACTGCAATCCTTTTCTGTCCGTGAGAATCCCCCAGAGCGCCTTCTACTTCTAATAGGCCATGAACTAGATCAAAATCATTCTCAAGGAATCCATAAGAAGTGACCCAATTTTTTTCATCGGGTTCCGGTGGAGACCAAAGATCTTGAGCAACCGATCCGGTAGAACAACTTAAAAGATAGAGAAGTATCGTTAATTTCTTCATGCTCGTTCCAAGTTCGAAGTACCATTTGGACAAATAAGAATCCCCTTTCATACATGATTTCTTCTTCATATAGATAGATATTGGATCTATGGGGCCATTACTTAGAAGTACATTTTGTGCAACAGTCTTTCCTATCTGATAGAAAAGGATCCCATGATCTTGAACCAATCTTACCTTGGTTCCCAAATCCCAAGTTTGTCTATGAAAAGCGGATCGAATTGTATTACTGTCTATAATGGATTTTTTTCTGTGTAATACTAATTGATAGGGCCTCGTTGGTAAGTGCTACAAGATCTCGTGCACTGGAAACCATGGTTATGGACCCGAATCCATTAGTATGGAACATTTTCTTTTCCAAGTGAAATCCCTGATTCCCTTAGTATATGAAAGAGTGAAAAAGTGTTTTCATTGTTGTGGAATAAGAAGCCTCCGTACCTTAATGTATGTATTTAATTTATTCGGAGCTATTAGAGCGGGATCCACTTTTTTGGGAATATGAGTCGATGCAATAACTAGAATATTTCTAGTGGAGGAGCTTTCACACGAGCATGAAGAAATTAACGATACTTCTTTATCTTTTGAGTTGTTCTGCCGAATCGATCGCTCAAGATCTTTGGTTGCCACTCGGACCCGATGAAAAAAATTGGGTCACTTCTTATGGATTCCTCGAGAATGATTATGATCTAGTTCATGGCCTAGAAAAACAGAAAATAATCTTTGATGAACATGATCAAAATTTCTTATTATTTAAGAACAACATAAGACAAAAGGGAAATCCCTTTTATTGTGTCAATCAACGATATGCTCTTCAGGCACTTGAACCCACTTGGATCACATCAAGACAAATAGAAGCAGGGTAACAATCAATGACGCGATATGCGCGTCGCGGTGGAAAATTTGGGTTTGTATATTTCCATACAAACTAGTCGCGTATGGGTTCGGAGAAAGGATCCCCGAATATTGGGAACCCACAACCCCTTGGGTTATCCTACGCCCAAAAGCGGTATATAAGGCGTACCTGATAAAACTTACAAGTAGACCAAATATAAAGATGGCGAGTAGGGTTGCTATTTCCATTATTATAAAATTTCAAGACCACAATGGATCTATGATAAGATCGGTTATTTACAACGGTATGGGATGTATGGATCGAACCATTTCTTCTCATCTCGTATATTTATTATAGTTCTATGATTCAAAGTATCATTTCCTATTTGATCCCTTTGAATTCCATATTCGAAGTTGCGATCGGATCTATTCATTAAAAAAAATCGACTTTCAATTTTTTTCATCGGGTCTGGGTGGAGACCAAAGATCTTAAGCGACCGATCCGGCAGAACAACTCAAAAGATAACATTCAATTTTTCTTTTAGATAGCCTTTTAGATTCTCTCATTCATAATTATATGTTATTGCTGTTTTTGTCTTTTTATTTTTGTTTTGCTTAAGATGTCCGAGCCAATTTCGTAATGTCAGTGCTTTGTGTTGTTGGTTGCATCATTATCTTTCTCTGCTTAGTCATGATAGGCGTTGAGATGCGAACTACTGCATAACCAGTTGTTGCTTGTTGGAGTGGATTAGCATGGAGGAAAGTATGTCAGTTTACACCTCAAGCATGTGATATTCCAATCCATTTAGTCCTGTGTAGTGCCTAATCTCATGTCCATATTCAATAAAATCTGTCAGTATTATTGGTATTTAAAATCTTGCTACATGAACATCTTAACCTTAATGAATCGAATGACCTTGGCTGCAGCAACTGGTACGTTGGATCAAATTAAGTGATGCAAAAACATGAATCAAACTGAAATGGAGACGTCACAGGTACTCATTGCACTTTACCCCATAACAATATGTAGTGTTTTTTTTTTTTTTTATGTTTTATGCATTGACTAATTTTTCTCATTTAGAAGTTAGTGTATGTCTTGTCCGAGTAGGGGCCTTGAATGAGGGTCTAATACAGTGATCTTCAGGCTTCAGTACTTGCAAATTGCATCCATATGTGTACAAGTTAATTATTATTTACAGGAATTGTGGGCACTATTTTTAATTATCTTCTTTTGCTCATGACCCTTGGAATTAACCTGATGTGTTCCTGATTAGTTTTACTGTATGACTCATAAATGTCATGCCGCAAACTTAATTATCTTCTTTAAAACCGTTTCTCTACAATGTTTACTTTGAAGTTTCCTTTATTTCTTAAGCTGAAGAGTGCTTCCACAGGATCCACAAATCACCCAAGAAATACAACCTTCAGAGTCACAGGGTGACCCACAGAATAACGCAGCAACTGAAGCTCCTGCAGCAGATTCTGGTTCAACAGTTTCAAGCAATGATACAAGGAAAGTTTCTCAAAAGGATATTATACTTGTAAGCGGAACTATCACTAAAGTTGCATCAACTGAAGGTTGAACTAATCCAGTTCAATTTTTAAACTTTTGATTGTTTGTTTGCTGATTGATTATAGGTCCAAAACTTGATAGAGCATTGCCTACAGCTGTATATGACGAGGGATGAGGTCGTAAAAACTCTCTTGAACCGAGCAAGAATAGAACCTGGTTTTACAACTTTAGGTAGTTATTCAGATCGCTATTCTTGGAATTTCCCTAAAATGAGACTTTTATGGTTCTCATTATTCTCAATTTTATGCTATCTTTTTGGCCTGGCAGTATGAATCACTATTTCACCACTGGATCATATCTAGGTTATCAGTCAGAACCTTTTATGTTGCATGATAACTCTGTCTGATGATTTATTTTATTTATTGTTGTATCCATCCTTATTTTATTTCGTTTTTCATTCTTGTGGCCTTACAATTACTCCTTATCATTTTGAAGTAGGTCATTAGATAGAACCAGCAACCAATAGACATGGAGATCGTGTATCTACTGAATGGTTTGTAGCAGCAATACTTCTATAATTCCTTTTTGATACATTACAATTTAGAATTGGATTGTCTACACCATGATGTAGGGTACAAACTCCCCACCCCATAAGAAATTCACCTCAGATTGAAACCAGCCATGCATTTCAGGCAGCAACAATCAACCATTAAAAGCTGATGTGGCATATTATTCTTTTTATGGAGCTCTACGCCATGTTACAAACTATTTGGACTCAGAGGTTTATGATGTAGTGGTGTCCCAATTGTCGAGATGAAAGGTCACATCAGGAGATGAATGTCATGTACAATATACTATTCACTGAATGAGTTGTCATTGCTTCCTTGGTTATCTAAGTACCTGGTATTCATATTGCTCATAAACAGTTTTTGTCCTTTGTGTTATATTAACACTCTAAAAGCTACATAGATAAACTCTTGGAAGTAGATTAATATCTATAAATCCACAAAGAGTTAGATACTTTTCTACCACGTTTGTCTGTATGCTTGTGGGTTCGTTTAACTCTTTCTTTGTTGATGGAAGTATGGCAGAAATTGGAAGAAGAAAATGCAGACTTTTTCCGGGCATACGACATCAGATTAAAGCTGAAGAAACAAATCATCATGTTCAATCATTTACTTGAGCGTCAATACCATCTCATGAAGTATCCAGTACAACAACCTAAAGTTCCCTTGGCTCCCATGCAAAATGGAATGCACACCATGCCTGGTAACTTACTCTTTTCTCATTCAAGTTACTTCAATCAGACTTAAATCACCTAGAGAGATCTATGGCATTCGAAGGTTATATCTATATTAAGCGGTCATTAGTTATCTGGTGGCAGCATATTTCTCTTTACTAAATGTCCCTTTAGTGGGACTTTTCAAGTTTCCAAAATCATGTAAATGATACTTTGGTGGTAATTCCGTATTTCTATTATCATCCTTTTTCAATGTAAACCTGTTTGCAGTGCAGGCAGCAATTTACCTATGGGTTACCCTGTAATGCAGCAGTCGATGCCAGCTACAGGCCAGCCACATCTTGATCCCATGGGCATTGGGCTTTCAAACTGTCATATGGTAAATGGTGTCCCTGCTCCAAGCAATTTCCAACCCATTCATATGAATACTGGGAATGGGTGAGACTGTTTTCCGTTGTTTTTGTCTAAATTTTATTTATTTATTTAGGCAAACCAACTAGCGTGGTAGCTTTACATTCATCTGCAGCTGTTAATGAACTTTAGAATCTCTTTTGCATTTAGCAATTTGCACATACTATGTTAGGAGATAATATGATAGAACTAACGAATAAACTGAAATAAAAGAAACAGTAGATTGAAATAACGAAGCAATGCTCGAACAAGAATTGAGCAACTTATGATAAAAAGCTAATGGAAAATATGAAATCAAGTATTCTTTTAATCATCAACTGCCTAACAATGAACAACCCTTACCGCTTTTATAATTGTCCTAACTTCTCTAGCAAGCTAACAAACCTAACCATAATTGGCTAATAATGCCTAACTACTATTTTGGGCTCTTACTTAATTAGGCTCAATTATTCCTAATTAGCTAATACTAATATTGCTAATATTACTAATACCGCTTACACCATAATATAGCCGCTGGAATCATTCTAAATCAATCTTTGTTATCAAAACATTGCAAACTATTGTTTGTTTAGTGAGCTACTTAACTATATTAGGTGATAATATAGCCATTTCATTTGGGATCTTTTGGATTTGTAGAATCTCTTTTACTAAAGTTTTATTTATTTCCGTATTTTGTGGAGAGTTGCTTCTGAGTAAGAAATGGAATTGAATGGAGTGATTTTTGGAGACTTTTGGTGGATGTGGTTGCTTGTGTTTGGATTTGGGCTTCCTTAGAGCCTCGTTTCAATGGGGGGTGGGGAATCAGAAATCATTTGTAAGTTGGTCTAGGCCTGTGTATGATCTCTAATCCTTCTTTGGGCATCGTTTGTGTTTTTACTTGTTTTGGTTTTGAGTGAAAGGTTGACCTTTCTCAGGAAAAAATCATTAAAATGGATTGATTTCTATGTGCATACAATCATCGCAGTGGAGATTCTACTGTTTTTGAGCAAATTGGCCAAACTATGAACTGATTATTAATTTATTACCTAGGACACCGTTTTCATGCTTATAATGTAATCCTTCTTATTAAATTTTTTTTTTTTAATACATAACCCAGAATTGTTTCAATCTTGGAATTAAATATCTTATATACCGCACCTTATGCAGTACTATCCTTGAATGTTATTGGCATTCTAATCAAGGTCTGTCTCGTAAAAGAGTTGGAATATTACGCCGACTCTAGGTTATCCATAGGCCTAATTTTCCCTTGTGTTTATCCATGGTAGTAATGTGTGAGTTTACTGTGTAGTTGTAGTATCGGCATGCACCAATTTATACTGTAGTTCCACGCCTCCGCTCTCGCTTCCGTTTGATATTCGATTAGATTTCCCCTCTCTACAAATTTGAGCTTTTTAGATAAGTTGGTAATTTAACCAAACGGTTGGTTGAATGTTTTTGAAGAAGACTGATTAGTTGGTAATTTAACCAAACGGTTGGTTGAACCTTCTCTTAACAGTTTTACCTTCTATTTGGTTTCTATTGTTTATCTTCTGATGACACACATGTTGTTGTCTTTGGTCAAGTGTGGTTAGCAGTACAGCTGATATGACACCTGGTTTTCCCCCAAGCAGTGCCATATCATCTATGTCTGAAATGAGTATGAGTCCTGCATCGGCGGCATCAAGTGGACATTTTCCATTCACCTCTTCAGAGATGTCAGGAATGGATACATCGGCACTTGACACCGCATTTACATCCGACATGGCAAGTCCAGTAGGGTTGCAGCTGGGATTGGATGGTGAAGCTGGGAATGGAAGAGATTCCCTTGGCTCATTATGCCAGATCCCTTGGAACTTCAGCCTGTCGGACCTCACAGCGGACTTATCAAACATGGGAGGTACATTTCAGACTATATCTTTTTTGTTTTCAGCACATTGACTACTACCTGCATTTCAGAAGGAGAGTATTCTAATGACTAATGGTTGATAGCTAATACAACTTATAACTGAGATATTGTGTTGATATTCATCTCTACGAGTTTCTTATATATGCATTACTTGCTGTGCTCTTAGATCTTGGAGCCCTGGGAAACTATTCGGGTTCACCCTTCTTGGCTTCTGATTCAGATGTTTTGCTCAGTTCTCCAGAAAAGGACACAATAGGTAATCATACTTTCATCTCATTTGAAGTATGATCAACATAGGTCTGTTTTGTTATGGCCAACATAGGTTAAATATGACTATTCCATTACATAGGTCTGTTTTGTTATGGTCAACATAGGTCATACATAAGTAAAGTATGACTACTCCATTACTTATATGGTCAACATAGGTCTGTTTTGTTAAAAAAAAAAAATAACATGTCATTTAACTGAAGTGCTTAAAATGGTATAAGCATCAATCCAATGGCTGGGTCGTCAATAAGTAATTGCAAGTATCCAGTTAGTTCATGTATCGAACTAGTAATATGCATGCATGGTTGTTACCTTAGAGACTATATACATCGCCTATATCAAATAATCAATTTTAGTTAATTTGAAGAATCATATAATCCTGTTGGGTACATGAATGCCATATGTATTGGGCATGTCTTAGGCATGTTATACCATTCCTTCTCAAATTTATCATTAGCCCTCCTCTGATATTCACATTTCACAAATTTATCATGGTATCCAAGGGAAATATCGGGCAGCATTCTGTTGGGGTGGAGTGTGAGGAATTATTATGTTATATTTGGGCATGTGTATGCTGATTGTGTGTTAGGCACTTGTGTGCCGTTTTGCGTTTTTGAAGTTCTCATCAGTCCTTTAATACATGGTTACCTTGATGTTAAACACACATCGGAGTTATCTTGCAACAGTGAATCTCACTTTTGGGTCATTTATATTTGTTTATTATTTCTTTTCAATTTTTGGACATGTTTCTTCTTTCATTTGGTATCTGAATTAATATTCTTGTGTCCCAGTAGAGGACTTCTTTGTTGATCCGGAACCCCTTCCTGGCTCAGAGTCACCAGAAGAGAAAGAAGAAAAACCTCAGTAATTGCTGATGAGTGACCATCTCAGGGTGAAAACTAATAAGTCGACAAGCCAAAGTTATTGTAAAGTACTGGTAATTTAGCTGTAGGAGTCTCGTTAAACTAGTTAGTTGCAGGTCAGTTACATTTGAAGTTTTTGTTATTTTGACTTGGGACTGTAGTATCTTGATACTAGACATATGGTCATAATTTCATTTGATGGTTGAACGGAGACGACTTGAATAGACATCTTATACTATTTGATGCTCGGAAGAAATTTCGGTTGTGCTTGACATCAATCACTAAGCCTGGTTTAGTATAATGGACATCAATCACTTGTGGTTGTTGAAAGTATTTAGGCTGTAAGAGCATTGCTATGTTACTGCGATACAAGTCACAAATGTATTGGCTGCAAAGTAGAGTTCCAAAGTTTACAGCCTTAGTTAATCTCATTCATGTTACATCTGTAAATAACACAAGATTTCCCAGTGGACACAAGATGCCTATATATAGAACTGTTATAGATTTCACGCTACAGATCTCTGCTATCTATGTGAGCTAATTTTAGGTTTCACCACTCTGGTTAGGGTTGAAAACCGAATCGTCGGTTTGGTTTTCACCTAAACTATGAATCGAACCAACTTTGGTCGGTTTTAAAATTTTCAATCTTAAATCGAACTGACTATTAACAAAACCGATTCGAAATTGAATCGATTCTAATTTATGCAAATCATAACCGAATGATCGAATCAAAATCGAAATAAAACTGAATTGATCGACTATTTTAAATATTTTATATTATTTTTATGTAAAATATATTTTATTTATTTTATATATTCAGCCAGTTCGGTTAAAATCACATAGAAACCAAAAATTGAACCGACCACTTTGGTTTTGAATTTTTAAAATCGAATTCAATTCAAATCGAATTTAAACCGAATCGATTGGTTCGGTCGGTTGAATCGATTTGATCAATTTTTTTGTTCAACCGTTAACTTTGGTTTAAAAGTTTCCTACATGGTAAATGCATTAATGTGTGCTTCGTCAATCAAATCTAGTAACTGAAGTTGGTTATGACCCAAATGGTGGCAATCAGGGGCGGACCCAGGATTTTAGTCGAGGGGGGGGGGGGGGGGGGGGGGGGCGAAATGGAAAATACTTATTAATTGATAATAGTAGTTATCAATGGTAAAATCAAATTTTTTTTTATCGAAGCTAGTAACTAATAAAAAAAATTCAACTATAAAAAATACAATGCATATATCAAATTGGATCCAAGTATAGTCAATTTTAAGCCAAAATAAGGTCACTATTGATAACCTTAGCAAAGAGCAAACAAACATAATAACTAGAATATATAACTAATATCAAAAAAGAGTTTGTCTAGGCAGCCAGACTTTAAAGCCATTTTTTGGCCAGGTTAGAGCATTTTTACACCTTTACCCATTCTCTTTAAAATACAATCACGAACATCTATCTATCTATCTATCTATCTAACATTTCACATTGGTTTTGTCACTGTTCATGAACAGTAATTTTAGTGTGTTTGTCCTACGTGGCAACACTCATGTAATTGGCATAAGTTTAAGTAAAAAAAAAAAATCCCGATAGTTTCCTCTCCCTCTCCTTTCCCCTCTCTTCCTCTACCCAAACAAGCATTGAAGAAGAAGGAAGAAACTCCTCTTCCTCTCCATCTCCTCCTCTGAAGTTGTTTCTTCTTCTTCTTCTTCTTCCATTATCTTCTTCCTCTCGCAGCCCTCTCGCAGAGCAGCCCCTCTCGCATTCCTTGCCAACTGCACGGCCACATCGATTTCGTACTTCCTCTACATCTCCAATTTGCTTTAGTAACATTTCAGATGGCTTTATATTAGGTGAACAGTAAAAAAGCCATCTGAAATGTTAGGGTTTTCTTCTTCTTCTTTTCATTTCCTCTGTCGGGTGTGTTTGATGGAGTGAGGGGTGAAGAGGGTTTCAGTGCTGGTGCAAACCCATTTTTTGGGTGATTGAACCCATTTTTTGTTTAGGGTGATGGTGGCGAGGTCAATTGTGGTTGGCAGTGGTGGCGAGCTCGATTGTTGATTAGGGATGGTGGTTGTGAGATTGGTTGGGAGTGGGATGGGGCGGCGAGGTTCAGAAATGGTGGCGGCGGCGAACTCAGATTGGAAGTGGTAGTGTGAGGTTGATTATGGGAGGTGATGTGGTTCAGTTGGAGAGATTGAAGGTGGTCCAATGGTTGGTTTGGGTTGTGGACTGAAGAAGATGGATGGAGTGGTGTTGGTTCAGTTGTGAGGTGAACCATATATGGAGAACAAAGAGAAGAGATACGAAAAATGCGAGGAGTTTTTCTTCTCACGCATCTGAAATCTGTAAGTAGCAGCTCTCTTTCTTCTCACGCAGTTCTTCTCCCTTTCATCTCTTGCAATTTGTTGATTAAGGGCTTCCTTTCACTCTTTTTTTAATCTTTAGGGTTTCTTTGTTATGTTGAATTATTTGGTTGCCAATCTCTGACTCTTATTTCCACTATATCTGTGCAATGTGTTGATTCTATGCAATTTATTTCTTCATAAAGGCACAATGGTATGAGTTGATTTGGTTTGTTTTTCTTCTCCATTTCATCCCTTTCATCTCTTGCAATTTGTTAATTTAGGGCTTATTTTAACCACTCTTTTAATCTTTAATCTCTAAATTTCTCCCTCTCATGTAGCTATCTCTGTTCAATGCATTGATTCTCTACAATTTTTGAAAAATGGGTTGATTATTTTGTGACAAAGGCACAATGGGTTGATTTTCTCTCGCACAACTCCTTCTTTCTTTCGATTCACCCGCCATCTTCGAGTAAGGTAAATTTCTATAGTTTATACGGTTTGATGTTTTTAGTGTCTAAAGTGAGTTGTATTGAATTGGTTATTGAATTGCTGCAAATTCATGATTTGTATTCATTCTCATCTATGTAGATCATAATTTGGTAATGAATATGTTTTTTTCGATTGGGGGTATCATACTTTTAGTTGCAAATTCATTTACTAGGTGTTTTACTAGCCTTCCTAATTTCTTCTTAATGGGTCAAGTTTACTATTGTTCAGATGCAAATTTTCATAAGTTGTTCCATTGTTATCCTTTTTTCATGATTCACCTTTTCCAACTTCTATAATGTGCTTAAAAACCGCTCTCTTTTGTTAAAGCTGATAACTTGGATATTGCAATAACTACTAATGACGGAATTAAGTGGTATGCAAGTTCAAAAGTGTTCACTTATTAATGTTCTGCTGTATGATTTTTTTATTCATATTTACTTTTGTATTTGTTGATTAGTTTATGAGTTTCTTGCTTTGAATGGGAGCTAGGTTTAGTTTTAAAATCTAATGACTTTACTTGGTGGGTCTTAGCATCTATACAAGCTCATTCTTGCTTCAATTTTGTTGTTTTTTATTTTGGTTTTCATTTTCATAAGTTGTTCCATTGTTATCCATTTTTCATGATTCACCTTTTCCAACTTCTATAATGTGCTTAAAAACTGCTCTCTTTTGTTAAAGCTGATAACTTGGATATTGCAATAGCTACTAATGACCGAATTAAGTGGTATGCAAGTTCAAAAGTGTTTACTTAACAATGTTCTGATGTATGATTTTTTTATTCATATTTACTTTTGTATTTGTTGATTAGTTTATGAATTTCTTGCTTTGAATGGGAGCTAGGTTTAGTTTTAAAATCTAATGACTTTACTTGGTGGGTCTTAGCATCTATACAAGCTCATTCTTGCTTCAATTTTGTTGTTTTTTATTTTGGTTTTCATTTTCATAAGTTGTTCCATTGTTATCCATTTTTCATGATTCACCTTTTCCAACTTCTTTCAGGTATACTCCATATTTCTCTAATCCCATTTGCCATTTGTTTGAAATCTCATAAACAAAAGCTTGATTTAGCAAAACAGCTGAATCTCAGACCCAGACAAGTAGAAGTTTGGTTTCGGAACAGATGAGCAAGGTACATTGTTTATTTGTTTTTTCAAACCTTCGTTAATATCTTTTAATGGGTGTTTCAAATTTTGTATTTTAGTTCTGATTCAATGAAAATATGTGAAATTTTCAGAACAAATTTGAAGCAAACAGAGGTGGACTGTGAGTACTTGAAGAGATGTTGTGAAACACTGATAGAGGAGAACAGGAGGTTGTAGAAGGAGCTGCAAGAGCTGAGGGCTTTCAAGGCTTGCAACCCATTCTACATGCAACTCCTAGCAATTCTCAAACTTTGTGGTGGTGGTGGTACTCATTCATGAACACTCGAAGAGCAACCAAAGAGAAGAAACTCAAGGTACGATTCTAATCCCTCTTTTATAATTTTTGGGTATTTCCAATTTTGGTTGATGTGATACTTGCTTCTGTGAGATTTTTTCTATGTGGAGCATGAGATTTTGTTTTAACCGTTTGGGTTTATCGTTTGAATGTGTTTGTTTTAACCGTTTGAAGCATGAGCTTGATGACATTTTTGTTGTGTTGAGCATTGTGTTCAAACCGCTATTTTTTTGACTGAATTCTTTGTCATATATCTGATGAAAAGTCTTTACTTTGTTGAACTTATCTCAAACATTGTGGTGGTGTTGAAATCTCTTTACTCTGTTGAAATTTACTCTTTGTACTCATTCATTGTAAGTGTTTTTTTTTAAATGAAAGAAACACCCAATTGCGATTATTCGACAATTCCTTTAAAGTACAATCTACTCTGTAGCAGTGCCAACTTTTTTTCTCTCTATTCTAAAGTACAATGTACTCTGTATATGAGAAAAGCATTGCTGGAAGTATAACTGCTCACATCAAAGATTTCCAGTATCTTTTTTTTAGCTGATTTTGTCCTCGAGGGTGGTAGATTTACTTGGTCCAATCACAAACTCTCCCCCACTCTCTGTAGACTGGATTGAATATTTGGTTCCTTCCAAGATTTCCTCCTTCCTGCTGTTGGATCTGTTCATCATGCAATCCTTTTGGAGCATCCAATCAACAACCCCTACCTTAGACCCTAGACCTTTCTGACTGGAACAATATGGTTTGACCCTAGACCCTAGACCCTAGACCCTTTTGGAGAGATTGAAGGTGGTCCAATGGTTGGTTTGGGTTGTGGACTGAAGAAGATGGATGGAGTGGTGTTGGTTCAGTTGTGAGGTGAACCATATATGGAGAACAAAGAGAAGAGATACGAAAAATGCGAGGAGTTTTTCTTCTCACGCATCTGAAATCTGTAAGTAGCAGCTCTCTTTCTTCTCACGCAGTTCTTCTCCCTTTCATCTCTTGCAATTTGTTGATTAAGGGCTTCCTTTCACTCTTTTTTTAATCTTTAGGGTTTCTTTGTTATGTTGAATTATTTGGTTGCCAATCTCTGACTCTTATTTCCACTATATCTGTGCAATGTGTTGATTCTATGCAATTTATTTCTTCATAAAGGCACAATGGTATGAGTTGATTTGGTTTGTTTTTCTTCTCCATTTCATCCCTTTCATCTCTTGCAATTTGTTAATTTAGGGCTTATTTTAACCACTCTTTTAATCTTTAATCTCTAAATTTCTCCCTCTCATGTAGCTATCTCTGTTCAATGCATTGATTCTCTACAATTTTTGAAAAATGGGTTGATTATTTTGTGACAAAGGCACAATGGGTTGATTTTCTGTCGCACAACTCCAATTTGTGACAAAAGCATTGAAGAAGAAGGAAGAAACTCCTCTTCCTCTCCATCTCCTCCTCTGAAGTTGTTTCTTCTTCTTCTTCTTCTTCCATTATCTTCTTCCTCTCGCAGCCCTCTCGCAGAGCAGCCCCTCTCGCATTCCTTGCCAACTGCACGGCCACATCGATTTCGTACTTCCTCTACATCTCCAATTTGCTTTAGTAACATTTCAGATGGCTTTATATTAGGTGAACAGTAAAAAAGCCATCTGAAATGTTAGGGTTTTCTTCTTCTTCTTTTCATTTCCTCTGTCGGGTGTGTTTGATGGAGTGAGGGGTGAAGAGGGTTTCAGTGCTGGTGCAAACCCATTTTTTGGGTGATTGAACCCATTTTTTGTTTAGGGTGATGGTGGCGAGGTCAATTGTGGTTGGCAGTGGTGGCGAGCTCGATTGTTGATTAGGGATGGTGGTTGTGAGATTGGTTGGGAGTGGGATGGGGCGGCGAGGTTCAGAAATGGTGGCGGCGGCGAACTCAGATTGGAAGTGGTAGTGTGAGGTTGATTATGGGAGGTGATGTGGTTCAGTTGGAGAGATTGAAGGTGGTCCAATGGTTGGTTTGGGTTGTGGACTGAAGAAGATGGATGGAGTGGTGTTGGTTCAGTTGTGAGGTGAACCATATATGGAGAACAAAGAGAAGAGATACGAAAAATGCGAGGAGTTTTTCTTCTCACGCATCTGAAATCTGTAAGTAGCAGCTCTCTTTCTTCTCACGCAGTTCTTCTCCCTTTCATCTCTTGCAATTTGTTGATTAAGGGCTTCCTTTCACTCTTTTTTTAATCTTTAGGGTTTCTTTGTTATGTTGAATTATTTGGTTGCCAATCTCTGACTCTTATTTCCACTATATCTGTGCAATGTGTTGATTCTATGCAATTTATTTCTTCATAAAGGCACAATGGTATGAGTTGATTTGGTTTGTTTTTCTTCTCCATTTCATCCCTTTCATCTCTTGCAATTTGTTAATTTAGGGCTTATTTTAACCACTCTTTTAATCTTTAATCTCTAAATTTCTCCCTCTCATGTAGCTATCTCTGTTCAATGCATTGATTCTCTACAATTTTTGAAAAATGGGTTGATTATTTTGTGACAAAGGCACAATGGGTTGATTTTCTCTCGCACAACTCCTTCTTTCTTTCGATTCACCCGCCATCTTCGAGTAAGGTAAATTTCTATAGTTTATACGGTTTGATGTTTTTAGTGTCTAAAGTGAGTTGTATTGAATTGGTTATTGAATTGCTGCAAATTCATGATTTGTATTCATTCTCATCTATGTAGATCATAATTTGGTAATGAATATGTTTTTTTCGATTGGGGGTATCATACTTTTAGTTGCAAATTCATTTACTAGGTGTTTTACTAGCCTTCCTAATTTCTTCTTAATGGGTCAAGTTTACTATTGTTCAGATGCAAATTTTCATAAGTTGTTCCATTGTTATCCTTTTTTCATGATTCACCTTTTCCAACTTCTATAATGTGCTTAAAAACCACTCTCTTTTGTTAAAGCTGATAACTTGGATATTGCAATAACTACTAATGACGGAATTAAGTGGTATGCAAGTTCAAAAGTGTTCACTTATTAATGTTCTGCTGTATGATTTTTTTATTCATATTTACTTTTGTATTTGTTGATTAGTTTATGAGTTTCTTGCTTTGAATGGGAGCTAGGTTTAGTTTTAAAATCTAATGACTTTACTTGGTGGGTCTTAGCATCTATACAAGCTCATTCTTGCTTCAATTTTGTTGTTTTTTATTTTGGTTTTCATTTTCATAAGTTGTTCCATTGTTATCCATTTTTCATGATTCACCTTTTCCAACTTCTATAATGTGCTTAAAAACTGCTCTCTTTTGTTAAAGCTGATAACTTGGATATTGCAATAGCTACTAATGACCGAATTAAGTGGTATGCAAGTTCAAAAGTGTTTACTTAACAATGTTCTGATGTATGATTTTTTTATTCATATTTACTTTTGTATTTGTTGATTAGTTTATGAATTTCTTGCTTTGAATGGGAGCTAGGTTTAGTTTTAAAATCTAATGACTTTACTTGGTGGGTCTTAGCATCTATACAAGCTCATTCTTGCTTCAATTTTGTTGTTTTTTATTTTGGTTTTCATTTTCATAAGTTGTTCCATTGTTATCCATTTTTCATGATTCACCTTTTCCAACTTCTTTCAGGTATACTCCATATTTCTCTAATCCCATTTGCCATTTGTTTGAAATCTCATAAACAAAAGCTTGATTTAGCAAAACAGCTGAATCTCAGACCCAGACAAGTAGAAGTTTGGTTTCGGAACAGATGAGCAAGGTACATTGTTTATTTGTTTTTTCAAACCTTCGTTAATATCTTTTAATGGGTGTTTCAAATTTTGTATTTTAGTTCTGATTCAATGAAAATATGTGAAATTTTCAGAACAAATTTGAAGCAAACAGAGGTGGACTGTGAGTACTTGAAGAGATGTTGTGAAACACTGATAGAGGAGAACAGGAGGTTGTAGAAGGAGCTGCAAGAGCTGAGGGCTTTCAAGGCTTGCAACCCATTCTACATGCAACTCCTAGCAATTCTCAAACTTTGTGGTGGTGGTGGTACTCATTCATGAACACTCGAAGAGCAACCAAAGAGAAGAAACTCAAGGTACGATTCTAATCCCTCTTTTATAATTTTTGGGTATTTCCAATTTTGGTTGATGTGATACTTGCTTCTGTGAGATTTTTTCTATGTGGAGCATGAGATTTTGTTTTAACCGTTTGGGTTTATCGTTTGAATGTGTTTGTTTTAACCGTTTGAAGCATGAGCTTGATGACATTTTTGTTGTGTTGAGCATTGTGTTCAAACCGCTATTTTTTTGACTGAATTCTTTGTCATATATCTGATGAAAAGTCTTTACTTTGTTGAACTTATCTCAAACATTGTGGTGGTGTTGAAATCTCTTTACTCTGTTGAAATTTACTCTTTGTACTCATTCATTGTAAGTGTTTTTTTTTAAATGAAAGAAACACCCAATTGCGATTATTCGACAATTCCTTTAAAGTACAATCTACTCTGTAGCAGTGCCAACTTTTTTTCTCTCTATTCTAAAGTACAATGTACTCTGTATATGAGAAAAGCATTGCTGGAAGTATAACTGCTCACATCAAAGATTTCCAGTATCTTTTTTTTAGCTGATTTTGTCCTCGAGGGTGGTAGATTTACTTGGTCCAATCACAAACTCTCCCCCACTCTCTGTAGACTGGATTGAATATTTGGTTCCTTCCAAGATTTCCTCCTTCCTGCTGTTGGATCTGTTCATCATGCAATCCTTTTGGAGCATCCAATCAACAACCCCTACCTTAGACCCTAGACCTTTCTGACTGGAACAATATGGTTTGACCCTAGACCCTAGACCCTAGACCCTTTTGGAGAGATTGAAGGTGGTCCAATGGTTGGTTTGGGTTGTGGACTGAAGAAGATGGATGGAGTGGTGTTGGTTCAGTTGTGAGGTGAACCATATATGGAGAACAAAGAGAAGAGATACGAAAAATGCGAGGAGTTTTTCTTCTCACGCATCTGAAATCTGTAAGTAGCAGCTCTCTTTCTTCTCACGCAGTTCTTCTCCCTTTCATCTCTTGCAATTTGTTGATTAAGGGCTTCCTTTCACTCTTTTTTTAATCTTTAGGGTTTCTTTGTTATGTTGAATTATTTGGTTGCCAATCTCTGACTCTTATTTCCACTATATCTGTGCAATGTGTTGATTCTATGCAATTTATTTCTTCATAAAGGCACAATGGTATGAGTTGATTTGGTTTGTTTTTCTTCTCCATTTCATCCCTTTCATCTCTTGCAATTTGTTAATTTAGGGCTTATTTTAACCACTCTTTTAATCTTTAATCTCTAAATTTCTCCCTCTCATGTAGCTATCTCTGTTCAATGCATTGATTCTCTACAATTTTTGAAAAATGGGTTGATTATTTTGTGACAAAGGCACAATGGGTTGATTTTCTGTCGCACAACTCCAATTTGTGACAAAAGCATTGAAGAAGAAGGAAGAAACTCCTCTTCCTCTCCATCTCCTCCTCTGAAGTTGTTTCTTCTTCTTCTTCTTCTTCCATTATCTTCTTCCTCTCGCAGCCCTCTCGCAGAGCAGCCCCTCTCGCATTCCTTGCCAACTGCACGGCCACATCGATTTCGTACTTCCTCTACATCTCCAATTTGCTTTAGTAACATTTCAGATGGCTTTATATTAGGTGAACAGTAAAAAAGCCATCTGAAATGTTAGGGTTTTCTTCTTCTTCTTTTCATTTCCTCTGTCGGGTGTGTTTGATGGAGTGAGGGGTGAAGAGGGTTTCAGTGCTGGTGCAAACCCATTTTTTGGGTGATTGAACCCATTTTTTGTTTAGGGTGATGGTGGCGAGGTCAATTGTGGTTGGCAGTGGTGGCGAGCTCGATTGTTGATTAGGGATGGTGGTTGTGAGATTGGTTGGGAGTGGGATGGGGCGGCGAGGTTCAGAAATGGTGGCGGCGGCGAACTCAGATTGGAAGTGGTAGTGTGAGGTTGATTATGGGAGGTGATGTGGTTCAGTTGGAGAGATTGAAGGTGGTCCAATGGTTGGTTTGGGTTGTGGACTGAAGAAGATGGATGGAGTGGTGTTGGTTCAGTTGTGAGGTGAACCATATATGGAGAACAAAGAGAAGAGATACGAAAAATGCGAGGAGTTTTTCTTCTCACGCATCTGAAATCTGTAAGTAGCAGCTCTCTTTCTTCTCACGCAGTTCTTCTCCCTTTCATCTCTTGCAATTTGTTGATTAAGGGCTTCCTTTCACTCTTTTTTTAATCTTTAGGGTTTCTTTGTTATGTTGAATTATTTGGTTGCCAATCTCTGACTCTTATTTCCACTATATCTGTGCAATGTGTTGATTCTATGCAATTTATTTCTTCATAAAGGCACAATGGTATGAGTTGATTTGGTTTGTTTTTCTTCTCCATTTCATCCCTTTCATCTCTTGCAATTTGTTAATTTAGGGCTTATTTTAACCACTCTTTTAATCTTTAATCTCTAAATTTCTCCCTCTCATGTAGCTATCTCTGTTCAATGCATTGATTCTCTACAATTTTTGAAAAATGGGTTGATTATTTTGTGACAAAGGCACAATGGGTTGATTTTCTCTCGCACAACTCCTTCTTTCTTTCGATTCACCCGCCATCTTCGAGTAAGGTAAATTTCTATAGTTTATACGGTTTGATGTTTTTAGTGTCTAAAGTGAGTTGTATTGAATTGGTTATTGAATTGCTGCAAATTCATGATTTGTATTCATTCTCATCTATGTAGATCATAATTTGGTAATGAATATGTTTTTTTCGATTGGGGGTATCATACTTTTAGTTGCAAATTCATTTACTAGGTGTTTTACTAGCCTTCCTAATTTCTTCTTAATGGGTCAAGTTTACTATTGTTCAGATGCAAATTTTCATAAGTTGTTCCATTGTTATCCTTTTTTCATGATTCACCTTTTCCAACTTCTATAATGTGCTTAAAAACCACTCTCTTTTGTTAAAGCTGATAACTTGGATATTGCAATAACTACTAATGACGGAATTAAGTGGTATGCAAGTTCAAAAGTGTTCACTTATTAATGTTCTGCTGTATGATTTTTTTATTCATATTTACTTTTGTATTTGTTGATTAGTTTATGAGTTTCTTGCTTTGAATGGGAGCTAGGTTTAGTTTTAAAATCTAATGACTTTACTTGGTGGGTCTTAGCATCTATACAAGCTCATTCTTGCTTCAATTTTGTTGTTTTTTATTTTGGTTTTCATTTTCATAAGTTGTTCCATTGTTATCCATTTTTCATGATTCACCTTTTCCAACTTCTATAATGTGCTTAAAAACTGCTCTCTTTTGTTAAAGCTGATAACTTGGATATTGCAATAGCTACTAATGACCGAATTAAGTGGTATGCAAGTTCAAAAGTGTTTACTTAACAATGTTCTGATGTATGATTTTTTTATTCATATTTACTTTTGTATTTGTTGATTAGTTTATGAATTTCTTGCTTTGAATGGGAGCTAGGTTTAGTTTTAAAATCTAATGACTTTACTTGGTGGGTCTTAGCATCTATACAAGCTCATTCTTGCTTCAATTTTGTTGTTTTTTATTTTGGTTTTCATTTTCATAAGTTGTTCCATTGTTATCCATTTTTCATGATTCACCTTTTCCAACTTCTTTCAGGTATACTCCATATTTCTCTAATCCCATTTGCCATTTGTTTGAAATCTCATAAACAAAAGCTTGATTTAGCAAAACAGCTGAATCTCAGACCCAGACAAGTAGAAGTTTGGTTTCGGAACAGATGAGCAAGGTACATTGTTTATTTGTTTTTTCAAACCTTCGTTAATATCTTTTAATGGGTGTTTCAAATTTTGTATTTTAGTTCTGATTCAATGAAAATATGTGAAATTTTCAGAACAAATTTGAAGCAAACAGAGGTGGACTGTGAGTACTTGAAGAGATGTTGTGAAACACTGATAGAGGAGAACAGGAGGTTGTAGAAGGAGCTGCAAGAGCTGAGGGCTTTCAAGGCTTGCAACCCATTCTACATGCAACTCCTAGCAATTCTCAAACTTTGTGGTGGTGGTGGTACTCATTCATGAACACTCGAAGAGCAACCAAAGAGAAGAAACTCAAGGTACGATTCTAATCCCTCTTTTATAATTTTTGGGTATTTCCAATTTTGGTTGATGTGATACTTGCTTCTGTGAGATTTTTTCTATGTGGAGCATGAGATTTTGTTTTAACCGTTTGGGTTTATCGTTTGAATGTGTTTGTTTTAACCGTTTGAAGCATGAGCTTGATGACATTTTTGTTGTGTTGAGCATTGTGTTCAAACCGCTATTTTTTTGACTGAATTCTTTGTCATATATCTGATGAAAAGTCTTTACTTTGTTGAACTTATCTCAAACATTGTGGTGGTGTTGAAATCTCTTTACTCTGTTGAAATTTACTCTTTGTACTCATTCATTGTAAGTGTTTTTTTTTAAATGAAAGAAACACCCAATTGCGATTATTCGACAATTCCTTTAAAGTACAATCTACTCTGTAGCAGTGCCAACTTTTTTTCTCTCTATTCTAAAGTACAATGTACTCTGTATATGAGAAAAGCATTGCTGGAAGTATAACTGCTCACATCAAAGATTTCCAGTATCTTTTTTTTAGCTGATTTTGTCCTCGAGGGTGGTAGATTTACTTGGTCCAATCACAAACTCTCCCCCACTCTCTGTAGACTGGATTGAATATTTGGTTCCTTCCAAGATTTCCTCCTTCCTGCTGTTGGATCTGTTCATCATGCAATCCTTTTGGAGCATCCAATCAACAACCCCTACCTTAGACCCTAGACCTTTCTGACTGGAACAATATGGTTTGACCCTAGACCCTAGACCCTAGACCCTTTTGGAGAGATTGAAGGTGGTCCAATGGTTGGTTTGGGTTGTGGACTGAAGAAGATGGATGGAGTGGTGTTGGTTCAGTTGTGAGGTGAACCATATATGGAGAACAAAGAGAAGAGATACGAAAAATGCGAGGAGTTTTTCTTCTCACGCATCTGAAATCTGTAAGTAGCAGCTCTCTTTCTTCTCACGCAGTTCTTCTCCCTTTCATCTCTTGCAATTTGTTGATTAAGGGCTTCCTTTCACTCTTTTTTTAATCTTTAGGGTTTCTTTGTTATGTTGAATTATTTGGTTGCCAATCTCTGACTCTTATTTCCACTATATCTGTGCAATGTGTTGATTCTATGCAATTTATTTCTTCATAAAGGCACAATGGTATGAGTTGATTTGGTTTGTTTTTCTTCTCCATTTCATCCCTTTCATCTCTTGCAATTTGTTAATTTAGGGCTTATTTTAACCACTCTTTTAATCTTTAATCTCTAAATTTCTCCCTCTCATGTAGCTATCTCTGTTCAATGCATTGATTCTCTACAATTTTTGAAAAATGGGTTGATTATTTTGTGACAAAGGCACAATGGGTTGATTTTCTGTCGCACAACTCCAATTTGTGACAAAAGCATTGAAGAAGAAGGAAGAAACTCCTCTTCCTCTCCATCTCCTCCTCTGAAGTTGTTTCTTCTTCTTCTTCTTCTTCCATTATCTTCTTCCTCTCGCAGCCCTCTCGCAGAGCAGCCCCTCTCGCATTCCTTGCCAACTGCACGGCCACATCGATTTCGTACTTCCTCTACATCTCCAATTTGCTTTAGTAACATTTCAGATGGCTTTATATTAGGTGAACAGTAAAAAAGCCATCTGAAATGTTAGGGTTTTCTTCTTCTTCTTTTCATTTCCTCTGTCGGGTGTGTTTGATGGAGTGAGGGGTGAAGAGGGTTTCAGTGCTGGTGCAAACCCATTTTTTGGGTGATTGAACCCATTTTTTGTTTAGGGTGATGGTGGCGAGGTCAATTGTGGTTGGCAGTGGTGGCGAGCTCGATTGTTGATTAGGGATGGTGGTTGTGAGATTGGTTGGGAGTGGGATGGGGCGGCGAGGTTCAGAAATGGTGGCGGCGGCGAACTCAGATTGGAAGTGGTAGTGTGAGGTTGATTATGGGAGGTGATGTGGTTCAGTTGGAGAGATTGAAGGTGGTCCAATGGTTGGTTTGGGTTGTGGACTGAAGAAGATGGATGGAGTGGTGTTGGTTCAGTTGTGAGGTGAACCATATATGGAGAACAAAGAGAAGAGATACGAAAAATGCGAGGAGTTTTTCTTCTCACGCATCTGAAATCTGTAAGTAGCAGCTCTCTTTCTTCTCACGCAGTTCTTCTCCCTTTCATCTCTTGCAATTTGTTGATTAAGGGCTTCCTTTCACTCTTTTTTTAATCTTTAGGGTTTCTTTGTTATGTTGAATTATTTGGTTGCCAATCTCTGACTCTTATTTCCACTATATCTGTGCAATGTGTTGATTCTATGCAATTTATTTCTTCATAAAGGCACAATGGTATGAGTTGATTTGGTTTGTTTTTCTTCTCCATTTCATCCCTTTCATCTCTTGCAATTTGTTAATTTAGGGCTTATTTTAACCACTCTTTTAATCTTTAATCTCTAAATTTCTCCCTCTCATGTAGCTATCTCTGTTCAATGCATTGATTCTCTACAATTTTTGAAAAATGGGTTGATTATTTTGTGACAAAGGCACAATGGGTTGATTTTCTCTCGCACAACTCCTTCTTTCTTTCGATTCACCCGCCATCTTCGAGTAAGGTAAATTTCTATAGTTTATACGGTTTGATGTTTTTAGTGTCTAAAGTGAGTTGTATTGAATTGGTTATTGAATTGCTGCAAATTCATGATTTGTATTCATTCTCATCTATGTAGATCATAATTTGGTAATGAATATGTTTTTTTCGATTGGGGGTATCATACTTTTAGTTGCAAATTCATTTACTAGGTGTTTTACTAGCCTTCCTAATTTCTTCTTAATGGGTCAAGTTTACTATTGTTCAGATGCAAATTTTCATAAGTTGTTCCATTGTTATCCTTTTTTCATGATTCACCTTTTCCAACTTCTATAATGTGCTTAAAAACCACTCTCTTTTGTTAAAGCTGATAACTTGGATATTGCAATAACTACTAATGACGGAATTAAGTGGTATGCAAGTTCAAAAGTGTTCACTTATTAATGTTCTGCTGTATGATTTTTTTATTCATATTTACTTTTGTATTTGTTGATTAGTTTATGAGTTTCTTGCTTTGAATGGGAGCTAGGTTTAGTTTTAAAATCTAATGACTTTACTTGGTGGGTCTTAGCATCTATACAAGCTCATTCTTGCTTCAATTTTGTTGTTTTTTATTTTGGTTTTCATTTTCATAAGTTGTTCCATTGTTATCCATTTTTCATGATTCACCTTTTCCAACTTCTATAATGTGCTTAAAAACTGCTCTCTTTTGTTAAAGCTGATAACTTGGATATTGCAATAGCTACTAATGACCGAATTAAGTGGTATGCAAGTTCAAAAGTGTTTACTTAACAATGTTCTGATGTATGATTTTTTTATTCATATTTACTTTTGTATTTGTTGATTAGTTTATGAATTTCTTGCTTTGAATGGGAGCTAGGTTTAGTTTTAAAATCTAATGACTTTACTTGGTGGGTCTTAGCATCTATACAAGCTCATTCTTGCTTCAATTTTGTTGTTTTTTATTTTGGTTTTCATTTTCATAAGTTGTTCCATTGTTATCCATTTTTCATGATTCACCTTTTCCAACTTCTTTCAGGTATACTCCATATTTCTCTAATCCCATTTGCCATTTGTTTGAAATCTCATAAACAAAAGCTTGATTTAGCAAAACAGCTGAATCTCAGACCCAGACAAGTAGAAGTTTGGTTTCGGAACAGATGAGCAAGGTACATTGTTTATTTGTTTTTTCAAACCTTCGTTAATATCTTTTAATGGGTGTTTCAAATTTTGTATTTTAGTTCTGATTCAATGAAAATATGTGAAATTTTCAGAACAAATTTGAAGCAAACAGAGGTGGACTGTGAGTACTTGAAGAGATGTTGTGAAACACTGATAGAGGAGAACAGGAGGTTGTAGAAGGAGCTGCAAGAGCTGAGGGCTTTCAAGGCTTGCAACCCATTCTACATGCAACTCCTAGCAATTCTCAAACTTTGTGGTGGTGGTGGTACTCATTCATGAACACTCGAAGAGCAACCAAAGAGAAGAAACTCAAGGTACGATTCTAATCCCTCTTTTATAATTTTTGGGTATTTCCAATTTTGGTTGATGTGATACTTGCTTCTGTGAGATTTTTTCTATGTGGAGCATGAGATTTTGTTTTAACCGTTTGGGTTTATCGTTTGAATGTGTTTGTTTTAACCGTTTGAAGCATGAGCTTGATGACATTTTTGTTGTGTTGAGCATTGTGTTCAAACCGCTATTTTTTTGACTGAATTCTTTGTCATATATCTGATGAAAAGTCTTTACTTTGTTGAACTTATCTCAAACATTGTGGTGGTGTTGAAATCTCTTTACTCTGTTGAAATTTACTCTTTGTACTCATTCATTGTAAGTGTTTTTTTTTAAATGAAAGAAACACCCAATTGCGATTATTCGACAATTCCTTTAAAGTACAATCTACTCTGTAGCAGTGCCAACTTTTTTTCTCTCTATTCTAAAGTACAATGTACTCTGTATATGAGAAAAGCATTGCTGGAAGTATAACTGCTCACATCAAAGATTTCCAGTATCTTTTTTTTAGCTGATTTTGTCCTCGAGGGTGGTAGATTTACTTGGTCCAATCACAAACTCTCCCCCACTCTCTGTAGACTGGATTGAATATTTGGTTCCTTCCAAGATTTCCTCCTTCCTGCTGTTGGATCTGTTCATCATGCAATCCTTTTGGAGCATCCAATCAACAACCCCTACCTTAGACCCTAGACCTTTCTGACTGGAACAATATGGTTTGACCCTAGACCCTAGACCCTAGACCCTTTTGGAGAGATTGAAGGTGGTCCAATGGTTGGTTTGGGTTGTGGACTGAAGAAGATGGATGGAGTGGTGTTGGTTCAGTTGTGAGGTGAACCATATATGGAGAACAAAGAGAAGAGATACGAAAAATGCGAGGAGTTTTTCTTCTCACGCATCTGAAATCTGTAAGTAGCAGCTCTCTTTCTTCTCACGCAGTTCTTCTCCCTTTCATCTCTTGCAATTTGTTGATTAAGGGCTTCCTTTCACTCTTTTTTTAATCTTTAGGGTTTCTTTGTTATGTTGAATTATTTGGTTGCCAATCTCTGACTCTTATTTCCACTATATCTGTGCAATGTGTTGATTCTATGCAATTTATTTCTTCATAAAGGCACAATGGTATGAGTTGATTTGGTTTGTTTTTCTTCTCCATTTCATCCCTTTCATCTCTTGCAATTTGTTAATTTAGGGCTTATTTTAACCACTCTTTTAATCTTTAATCTCTAAATTTCTCCCTCTCATGTAGCTATCTCTGTTCAATGCATTGATTCTCTACAATTTTTGAAAAATGGGTTGATTATTTTGTGACAAAGGCACAATGGGTTGATTTTCTGTCGCACAACTCCAATTTGTGACAAAAGCATTGAAGAAGAAGGAAGAAACTCCTCTTCCTCTCCATCTCCTCCTCTGAAGTTGTTTCTTCTTCTTCTTCTTCTTCCATTATCTTCTTCCTCTCGCAGCCCTCTCGCAGAGCAGCCCCTCTCGCATTCCTTGCCAACTGCACGGCCACATCGATTTCGTACTTCCTCTACATCTCCAATTTGCTTTAGTAACATTTCAGATGGCTTTATATTAGGTGAACAGTAAAAAAGCCATCTGAAATGTTAGGGTTTTCTTCTTCTTCTTTTCATTTCCTCTGTCGGGTGTGTTTGATGGAGTGAGGGGTGAAGAGGGTTTCAGTGCTGGTGCAAACCCATTTTTTGGGTGATTGAACCCATTTTTTGTTTAGGGTGATGGTGGCGAGGTCAATTGTGGTTGGCAGTGGTGGCGAGCTCGATTGTTGATTAGGGATGGTGGTTGTGAGATTGGTTGGGAGTGGGATGGGGCGGCGAGGTTCAGAAATGGTGGCGGCGGCGAACTCAGATTGGAAGTGGTAGTGTGAGGTTGATTATGGGAGGTGATGTGGTTCAGTTGGAGAGATTGAAGGTGGTCCAATGGTTGGTTTGGGTTGTGGACTGAAGAAGATGGATGGAGTGGTGTTGGTTCAGTTGTGAGGTGAACCATATATGGAGAACAAAGAGAAGAGATACGAAAAATGCGAGGAGTTTTTCTTCTCACGCATCTGAAATCTGTAAGTAGCAGCTCTCTTTCTTCTCACGCAGTTCTTCTCCCTTTCATCTCTTGCAATTTGTTGATTAAGGGCTTCCTTTCACTCTTTTTTTAATCTTTAGGGTTTCTTTGTTATGTTGAATTATTTGGTTGCCAATCTCTGACTCTTATTTCCACTATATCTGTGCAATGTGTTGATTCTATGCAATTTATTTCTTCATAAAGGCACAATGGTATGAGTTGATTTGGTTTGTTTTTCTTCTCCATTTCATCCCTTTCATCTCTTGCAATTTGTTAATTTAGGGCTTATTTTAACCACTCTTTTAATCTTTAATCTCTAAATTTCTCCCTCTCATGTAGCTATCTCTGTTCAATGCATTGATTCTCTACAATTTTTGAAAAATGGGTTGATTATTTTGTGACAAAGGCACAATGGGTTGATTTTCTCTCGCACAACTCCTTCTTTCTTTCGATTCACCCGCCATCTTCGAGTAAGGTAAATTTCTATAGTTTATACGGTTTGATGTTTTTAGTGTCTAAAGTGAGTTGTATTGAATTGGTTATTGAATTGCTGCAAATTCATGATTTGTATTCATTCTCATCTATGTAGATCATAATTTGGTAATGAATATGTTTTTTTCGATTGGGGGTATCATACTTTTAGTTGCAAATTCATTTACTAGGTGTTTTACTAGCCTTCCTAATTTCTTCTTAATGGGTCAAGTTTACTATTGTTCAGATGCAAATTTTCATAAGTTGTTCCATTGTTATCCTTTTTTCATGATTCACCTTTTCCAACTTCTATAATGTGCTTAAAAACCACTCTCTTTTGTTAAAGCTGATAACTTGGATATTGCAATAACTACTAATGACGGAATTAAGTGGTATGCAAGTTCAAAAGTGTTCACTTATTAATGTTCTGCTGTATGATTTTTTTATTCATATTTACTTTTGTATTTGTTGATTAGTTTATGAGTTTCTTGCTTTGAATGGGAGCTAGGTTTAGTTTTAAAATCTAATGACTTTACTTGGTGGGTCTTAGCATCTATACAAGCTCATTCTTGCTTCAATTTTGTTGTTTTTTATTTTGGTTTTCATTTTCATAAGTTGTTCCATTGTTATCCATTTTTCATGATTCACCTTTTCCAACTTCTATAATGTGCTTAAAAACTGCTCTCTTTTGTTAAAGCTGATAACTTGGATATTGCAATAGCTACTAATGACCGAATTAAGTGGTATGCAAGTTCAAAAGTGTTTACTTAACAATGTTCTGATGTATGATTTTTTTATTCATATTTACTTTTGTATTTGTTGATTAGTTTATGAATTTCTTGCTTTGAATGGGAGCTAGGTTTAGTTTTAAAATCTAATGACTTTACTTGGTGGGTCTTAGCATCTATACAAGCTCATTCTTGCTTCAATTTTGTTGTTTTTTATTTTGGTTTTCATTTTCATAAGTTGTTCCATTGTTATCCATTTTTCATGATTCACCTTTTCCAACTTCTTTCAGGTATACTCCATATTTCTCTAATCCCATTTGCCATTTGTTTGAAATCTCATAAACAAAAGCTTGATTTAGCAAAACAGCTGAATCTCAGACCCAGACAAGTAGAAGTTTGGTTTCGGAACAGATGAGCAAGGTACATTGTTTATTTGTTTTTTCAAACCTTCGTTAATATCTTTTAATGGGTGTTTCAAATTTTGTATTTTAGTTCTGATTCAATGAAAATATGTGAAATTTTCAGAACAAATTTGAAGCAAACAGAGGTGGACTGTGAGTACTTGAAGAGATGTTGTGAAACACTGATAGAGGAGAACAGGAGGTTGTAGAAGGAGCTGCAAGAGCTGAGGGCTTTCAAGGCTTGCAACCCATTCTACATGCAACTCCTAGCAATTCTCAAACTTTGTGGTGGTGGTGGTACTCATTCATGAACACTCGAAGAGCAACCAAAGAGAAGAAACTCAAGGTACGATTCTAATCCCTCTTTTATAATTTTTGGGTATTTCCAATTTTGGTTGATGTGATACTTGCTTCTGTGAGATTTTTTCTATGTGGAGCATGAGATTTTGTTTTAACCGTTTGGGTTTATCGTTTGAATGTGTTTGTTTTAACCGTTTGAAGCATGAGCTTGATGACATTTTTGTTGTGTTGAGCATTGTGTTCAAACCGCTATTTTTTTGACTGAATTCTTTGTCATATATCTGATGAAAAGTCTTTACTTTGTTGAACTTATCTCAAACATTGTGGTGGTGTTGAAATCTCTTTACTCTGTTGAAATTTACTCTTTGTACTCATTCATTGTAAGTGTTTTTTTTTAAATGAAAGAAACACCCAATTGCGATTATTCGACAATTCCTTTAAAGTACAATCTACTCTGTAGCAGTGCCAACTTTTTTTCTCTCTATTCTAAAGTACAATGTACTCTGTATATGAGAAAAGCATTGCTGGAAGTATAACTGCTCACATCAAAGATTTCCAGTATCTTTTTTTTAGCTGATTTTGTCCTCGAGGGTGGTAGATTTACTTGGTCCAATCACAAACTCTCCCCCACTCTCTGTAGACTGGATTGAATATTTGGTTCCTTCCAAGATTTCCTCCTTCCTGCTGTTGGATCTGTTCATCATGCAATCCTTTTGGAGCATCCAATCAACAACCCCTACCTTAGACCCTAGACCTTTCTGACTGGAACAATATGGTTTGAAGATAAAGATTTCTACAAAATGTTTGAGATCAATTGGAAATAGCTTCAATATGATGGGCACCTTGCTTTGTTTATTTGGAAACAAGCTCAAGCTCCTAAAAAACTGCTGCAAAGAATGGAATAGGCAACGCTTTGGTCAGCTCAACAACCTTATTGAGAACAAACAAATGAGCATTGTTGGTTAGATCTTATTGAAGAGGCTAGATAATTAACTCAAAATGAATGGAGATTAGAATTAAGAGCATAATTGAGCTTACTAAGTTACTGAAAATGAACTTTATTTGCTAGAAGAAAAAGGCTGGATTACAATAGGGGAAACAGGGTGACGTGCACCAAACTCTGCCTCATCATTATCAACCATAAGGATCAACAACAATATTGGAGCCTCAGATTTGAAAACAGGGTGGAGTTAGAAGATGCAGCGATAGCTTACATTATGAACCATTTTGCGAATATTGCTAGGGAAAAAGAAACTTGGAGACCTCAACTCCAAGGCGTAGTGTTCAAAACCCTTGACTTAATCAGTGCCATGCATGAACTCACCTCTGAAGTAGCAGCTGGCATTGATGGCTATCCTATTGACAAAGGTCTGTTCCTTTATACACCAATTTGGGATAATTTTCTTTTTGGGTATAACTGGAAGAAGGTTGCTAATTTTGATATGTGTGAGAGGATTTAATGATATGAAATATATCTCTCTCGGTGATTGATCAAGTACTTTATTGTTAATTGAACCATTTTTTGATTATTCAGTGATGACTTATTTGATACGACCATATGGGTATGTTCCAAGCTGTATATCAATCAAGTCACTTTGTTGCATCACCTTCAGCTCCTCATGTTGCAGCTACTATTAAAAAGCCCCTTGGATAAAAAAAAAAAAACCAAGACTGGAGGGCTCGGCGTCCAAAAGCTTACCACAAAGATAAAGGTGGATTCTTGCATGAACAATTTAATTTTTATATACAAAAAAAATAAGGAAAATGCAGAACCTGGTATCAAAAGGTCCATTTCCTAATGTCGTATGTTGGTTCTGTTTTATCTAATCTGTGGTATCCTTTTTTATTTTTTTGTTTTATTTTTGGAATGTTATCTCAACTCTTATATGGTTCATCCTAACTAGCTATACTACCATTTTGAAAGTTTAGTAGATGCTACAGCATTACACGGTAGCTATGCCGGATGGGTTCATTACATGAATTTAACTAAAAGAAAAATAATCTGATTTATGTAGTGCCAACGGATGAAAAATGGTGATAATGCCGGAGAGCGCAATCCACACCCCACCGTTTTTTAGCGCGAACCACTTCTCTCAGCCTTCAATCCAATTGCAATGTCCAGGTATCCCTTCTTTTTTGTTTTGTTTTTATTTGAGTTTTTTTAAGTTATGGGGTTTGTTAGATTTGGTTATTTATATTGCTTTTGAGATTGTTCTAGAGTTTGAGTTGTAACTATTCATTCATCATGTTGTATTTGAGAAATTTTTGTTTTTCCAATTGAGATCGATTTAATTAGTTCTTCTTACACCTCTAACTTGATGAAAGTTGGAGCCTTTGATAATGGGTTAAATAGATTTAGTGAATATTTGAGGGATCAATAGTTTGGCTAAAATTATCAAGAGCTCGAACAACCAAATATTTTGGCCCATGGACCATAGCATGGTTGTCTGTTATAATTCAAAGAGTAGTATTATTGTTCACAAAACTTGCTTGCTAGCTTAATTTGCTTTAATTTCATGTTATTGTCATTAATCACGACTTCATAATATTTGGTTTTAGAAATGGCTGTGAATGGGAGTGTGTTGCTTGCTGGCAGTTTGTTTGCTAGCTTAGTTTGCTTTAATTTCATGTTATTGTCATTAATCATGACTTTCTAATATTTGGTTTTAGAAATGAGTGTTTTAGAAATGGATGTGAACGGGAGGTGTTGCTTGCAGGCAGCTTGCTTGCTTACTTGGTGATAGCTTAATTTGCTTGCTTGGAAATACAATCAGATTCTCATTTCAGCCGTACAATGAACTGTAAGAAAAATGCTTAGTTTTTTCACCATAATTGGACAAGGTTCTCCTTAAGAAAAAAAAGTTTTGATGTACTTAAATGTTTTATATTGGAATATTTTTATAATTAAATGATCATTTTGGTGTGTGGATATATTATGTGGTGTTCATGGCATTGATTGCCATTGTAATTTTTTATGACAGGTTCAGACAAGTTTCAATATTGAAAAATACAGAGGAAACTCTGTCGAAATTTTGATTTTTTAATTGTTCATGACATTGATTGTCATTATAGTCACTTATGTGAATTTTCTTATGACATGTTCAGATAAATTACTTTATTAAAAAAATGACATTTTTTTGGCTATAATGATGTTGTGTGCACGTCTCTTTCGAAACATTCGTGAATGTAGGATGAAATCTGCAATAGTGTTCATGGCATTGATTGCCATTGTAATTTTTTATGACAGGTTCAAACAAGTTTCAATATTGAAAAATACAGAGGAAACTCTATCGAAATTTTGATTTTTTAATTGTTCATGACATTGATTGTCATTATAGTCACTTATGTGAATTTTCTTATGTGAATTTTCTTATGACATGTTCAGATAAATTACTTTATTCAAAAAATGACATTTTTTTGGATATAATGATATTGTGTGCATGTCTCTTTCGAAACATCCGTGAATGTAGGATGAAATCTGCAATAGTGCCAACGGCACGGGTATTACACTAGTTACTAATAAAATTGCATTGAAAATAAAATAAAAAATGCACTCGAAGAGTATCGAACTCAGGTCTTTTACTAAAAGTTTGAAATTTGGGAATCTAATATGATCATAATACAATTTCAAAGAAAAATAGGATAAAGCCTGGTTGTCTAGAATTGAGAATCACAAAATAATTAGGATAAGTTCTAGGTGAAGCTAAAAAAAATTTGAAATTTGCGAATTTAATATGATCATAATACAATTTCAACAAAAAAATAGTTTATATGAGGCTCAAATTTTATACGAGTTGGCTAATGGTATATATTTTCATTGAATTCTATCGTTATTATTTTAGATATTAATTTTAAATATTTTTTTGTTAGGGGTTTAATATTACTTGTGAAAAATAATTCATTTATTTAATGTTTGCAATTACTAATAAAATTGCATTGAAAATAAAAAAAAAATGCACTCAAAGAGTATTGAACTCAGGTCTTTTACTAAAAGTAATAAAGCTCCAACCACTACACCAACAAAGACATATTTGAATATTTTCATAAACAATTAACATATTGTATTCTACATTATATAATCAATTTTTTAAGACTAAAATATATATACTAAAAATATTTTAAAAGTTGAGGGGGACAGCTGCCCCCCTCGCCCCTTAGTAGGTCCGCCCATGGTGGCAATTTGCAGAGCTAAAATGATTTATTGACCAAAATTTTGTGGCCGATCACAAATGAATCCAAAATATAAACTTTCATTTGGTGCTTTGAGACATCCCTTTTGTCGTCCACTTTTTTTTCATAAAAAAAATGTTCAACAACTTTTTTTTTTTGTCATTTATCCCTTGTTTTTCTTCTTCTCATGACCAGGACCATTTCCTCTTCTCTTTTCTCCAGTCTCTGAATACGTGTTCTTATTTTGGCCTTACCAGTAATGCGAGTAGGTGGACAATATAGAGGAATAAATTCTCATCAATTTTAATAAATAAAAAGCAAAGAAATTTCTTCTTCTTTTCTATTACAAGAAAATTTTTCATGAGCTTCCAGATAAATTTGACAATTAGACGAGTTCATTTTTGAATGATGTTCAAAGTAATGATGAAATTGAACGAATGATAATTCTTGTTGAGCAACACATTTAATTGTACTATAAATCTCCAATGATGAAATTGAACGAATAATAATTGTTCAAAGTAATGATGAAATTGAATGAATGATAATTCTTGTTAAGCAATGCATTTAATTGTACTATAAATCTCCAATGAGTTTTTGTGAAATTGACTTATATAATTTGAAGATCATGATATCAAATTTGTTTTGATGGCATTTTTCCGACGACCAATTCTCATCAAGATTATATATAACAAAATTTTTTAAAATGAATCCCATCGATCTACAAATCCACCACAAGCAAATACAGCAAAACAAAATCCCAAAAAATTTGTATTAGAAGAGAATTTAATTATCTAATCTTTCTGAATTTTTTTTTTTCTGTTCTCTGACTTGTGTTCTCTCCTCCCTTTCACATCCCTCCAAAATTCGGGCTGCTTCCAAGCAATTTCCGTGGGTCCATATATCCTATCTCCAAACCTCCAAAATCTCCTTTACGTATCTCGAAGCACCCTAACGACCCAGATCATCTGAATATTCTATTATTGCTTCTTCTTCTCTCACCACTGTACACTTCGCTTTGACTCTCTCTTCTTTCTCTAAGTTGTGTTGGGAGTGACGAAGTAAGGACGAAGTTTCGCTTTCAAAGCTCGTTAGAGAAACCCCATTTGTTCGAAAAATCGATTAAACAAACAAATACTTTTGTTTATCGATTGATTGGTTTGTTTATTTGACTCAACAAGCGAAGCGAAGAGAAGAGAAGAGAAGGGAGAAGCAGGCAGAAGACGAGTTATTAGGGTTTTCGTTCTTCTCATGTTTATCACACTCGTTCGATTCGATTGATTTCTGGGCTTGGTCAAAGTAAGTAGTAATCTTTTATTTATGCTTTTAATTGACATCAAATAGTTAGAATTTTGGGGGAAAAACGGTTAAGGTTTTGTTTTTTGCGTCTGGGTATGTTGGGTAGGGAGATTTTGAAGTTTGTCATGTTGGGTTTGGTGATTGGAGTGGAGAATGATGGGTTTTTTAGTTTAAAATTTGGGTTGGATTGTATAAAGTTGAGAACTTGGTAGATTTGTGATGAATTGGGGTAAAGTTTTGGTTTTTGTGAGATTGGTTGGGTACTGAGTGATTATATTGATTTAGTTTTTGGAAGGGGATAATGGTTGATTTCTGCTCTTCTGGGTTAGATTAACAATAGAAGTTGGTTGGGGTTGGTGAAAAAATGGTTAAAAGTTTTGAATTTTGTGTTTTCAAGTCTTTTGTGTTTGGTTTGGCAGTTACTGAGTGATCCTGGTACTTATTACTGGACTGGATTGCGATTGCGTAGAATCAATCATAACAATGTGAAAGAACAATTCAAGTTCGAGATTTTTTCTGGACTTTGGTTGGTTTGGTTTTTTTTGAGGGTGTAACTATTGATTTTTGCTCTATTTTTTTTATTAAACTGTACATGAATGTGAGAACTTGTTTGAATTAATAGAGAAATTGTTGAACTTTGTGATATTGTTTGCGAGGAAGTTGTTTGAAATTGCAAAAGTAGTGTTTTTTTTTTTGTTTTCCTCCTTTTACAAAACTGATCGTCCATTTGCTCAAGTCATTCTTCATTGGTTTGGTTGTGATGATGCAAACATTTTTCATGGAAAATTAGTAATTTCAGTTTTTATTGCAAATACAAGTCTCAATTTGATGTAAACAATGAGAAGAATAAAAAGTAAAGAGGAAATAGTTATCTTGGCAAATGATAACATGTTGGTTGCTTGTATGTGAAATCTGGTTTATGGGGTGGGGAACGAGGACACTTAATTTGCTCATAGTCATCGAGGAGAATTTATTTTACCAATGGAATGGAGTAGAATATGATTTCCCACCTGATGAAAATCAGTATTATTTGACATCGTGAGAGATGATTCTATGGTTAAAAAGCTAAATGCTTTATTCAGCCGACAACAAATCTTTGATTATTTATTTATTTTTATTTTTTCGCTTTTGCCTAATGATCTCTTTGCATTACTATTTTCAAGAGAAGTCCATTAAGACCTAATTTTTGTATTGTTTCATCAGGGATTTGAACTGGGACCATCTGATGATACGTGACTATAATCTATATTGAGTACTTGGAGGAACATTCCCTTATTTTTTGAGACGCCCAAGGTTCATTTTCTGTGTACAGCAAGCTGTAATCATGAGTTATGGGGATGAAAAGTTTGTAAGGTTAGAGTCTTTTGAGTTTTCGCTTATCACTTTATATTTAGTAGTTTCTATGTCTATATTTCGTCAAAATTATTGTTGCTTGTCTTAGATTTTATGTTTCAGTTCCTTGATATTGATGATTTGATTTCATATTATAAAAGTAAAAAAAAAAAAACATTAAATAAACTTATTGAGTGTACTTGAAGGTATGCCAATAAGAAAAATGGTACCTAAAGAACTCATTTCTTAAAATTTCTAATCATTCATTATGTACTTCTCATGTGAACTCACAATGAGCATACACAAAGCTGGAAAGTTTGGGGATAGTTACATAAAATTTTCTCTTAAAAATTGATTAGTACTTTACACTCAAGATTCTTGATATCCTCCTCCCATAAATCTTTATGGTGCCTGCCAAAGTGGTCTGCAGAAGATTGAATAATAGAAAGTGATTGAATAATAGAAAGTGGTCTGCAGAAGATTGAATAATAGAAAATGGCGTCTTGTATGCTCAAATTAGTGGACTTTACACCTTTTAGGAATTGAAATTAATAGAGTTTTTAGTTTGATCCTCCATAGTCCATTCAATGACTTTTAATTACTATTTGGTTAATGTTCATTTCTTTGTGGCTGCCCTATTACATACCTGCTAGGGGTGGGCACGGGACATGATGGATCTCATCCCTATCCCATCCCGTGTGGGACCGGGACGGGATGTGCATGATTAAATAGTCTTTCAATGAAGAATAACAAAAAACTTTCATTTGACATTGCTCACACACCAATAATGCCTAGTTTATGTACATATAACTTTCATCCTAACAATATAAAATGTCATATAAATTATCATCTCACATTGCTCCTAATCTAGGATGCACGGACTCGGATACGCGTGTCGTATCGGACACGGCGACTCGGCAATTTAAAAAAAAAAGTAGGACTCGGCGACACGTCAATCAAACATTATTTTTATTTTTATATTTTGTTAAAAAACTATTAACATAATGTCATAACTCATAAACAATAATTAATAATCCAAACATATAAAACATCTAGAGTTCACATTATATGATATATGTCTTAGCTTATAAGAAAGCAAAGACTTGGTAGACTTGAACTGATAAATATGCACACAGTTCACATTAATATTCACGATAAAAGACAAGCTAAAGGAGGATGCACGTTCCATTTCATTTTCAAAAAAGTAAATGTTTAGAAAAGGGACTATGGCACCTACCTAAGCAGCTTCATACTCTGGATTAAGAGTTAAATAAGGATTATCCCAGTCTCCCCATACTCCAAAGCGCTGAAAGTATTCAGAGAAATCTTGAAGTGATATTGTGCACTGCTCACTGTAAACAGTTCCTTCGTTTAGATGAAGTTGAATGGTTTCCCTGCATAACCAAAAACACAGATTGGGTCTTAAAATCTCTTGGTGCTTTGGATGTGAAATTTACAGAGAAGAAAGGAGACAAAAACAAAAATCAGACCCACAAGCATCTGAATTGAAACCAGATGAGAAGTTGAGAACTTTAGATAAGAACTGAAGAAGTGAAGAGACGAACCTGGGAGATGGAGCTTCATTGCTTCAATCGGCGTCTGCTTCAGTGGGTAGCTTCTTCTTCCTTTTTAGTGAGAGACGAACCTGAGAGATGAAGCTTCACGCGTTCGACAGAGCTTCAGTCCGATTCCGATTTCTACCTCTTCCCTTCCTTTTTTCTCTTCTTCCTCTTCCTTCTTTCTTTTCTTCCTCCTCTAAGTTCTGTCTGCAAATGGGTTTGTGGTTTGAGAAAGATGAAATCGGGGAGTTTAGGTATTATATTATGGATTTTAATCTCGTCTGTCCGATCTTATTAAGATCTGAAAAAATTTATTATTTGCAACCGAATCCGGACCGTGTTTGGACTAGGTCAAGTTGACCGACACGTTGACCGCGTGTCGGATACGTGTCAGCCGCGTGTCGCACGCATATCCGTATCCGATCCGCATTTTACTAGGATTCGGAGGGTTTTCCAAGAGTTCGTGCTTCCTAGCTCCTAATTGTATCCGTATGATTGATATAAGATCTCAAGTTGTCTTAATATAAGTTCAAAAATGAAAAATATTGCTTATTGACTAAATTTTCAACTACATAACTCATAGTGTAAAACTAAACCAAACCATCATTTGCATTTATTTTCTAAAAGAATAATTGTCCTATAACCAATCTAAAATGTGAAAAAGTATAATTTTTATAGGTTTTATTTAACGTGAAGTATTCAAAATAAAGTTTCTATCTAAACAAAGAATATCAAATCAAACAAGTTTCAAACAATACATGTTTTGATTAAACTTTTTAGAAGAGTAGTTTGATTAAAATTAATAGTAATAAATATTAAATAAATAAGTTTGGGATGGGACGGGATGGGCGGGATTGAAAATCTCCATCCCACTCTAGATCGAGACGGAACATATATCTATTTATGGCAGTGAGGCAGATTTGGATGTACCTTAACGGATTTTGGGATCTAAATTGTATTCGTCACAGATTCAGGACATATATCTATTTATATAGCGTTATTACATAAATACCCTTATGTACTAAGATTCTAAGAACCCTAAATTTTATTCTATCCCTAATTCCCCCTTAGCCTCTCTTCTAGAACCTTTGCTTCCGCCTCCACCACCAGCCATTGCTTCTCCATCGCTTCAAGTGACTTCTTCTCTTCGATTCATATCTTTTTCTTCTTCCAACATGTCTGCTAATGATAATGATGAGATTTCTAGGGTTAGTAGTGTGAGAAACAATTCAATTGTGATAATTGTTTCTTTTGTTTGAAACCCTAATTGAGATAGCAGGTGATGTGGTTATGGCATGTTAATTCAAAACCAATGGTTCTCATCTGTACACCAATGTTCTCCATTGAGGCAACAAAGTTGGGAAGAAAGACGTTGGCATTGTTTTCTAGTGTGGTTTCACATTGGATTTCTATAGTGGTTGTTCACGCAACGCCTGCAATTGTTTCCACTTGAAAAGGCAAGTTAAGAAGGTCGAGAAGGAATATAAATTGAAGTGTTGTATTCATTTTATATGAACTTGAGTTGGGAACTTTTGCTAGCTATCTGGGTTCTGGCTTCTAAGTCTGCCAAAATCGAGTAGCAAACTTCTTTGTCAAATTGGAGAAATTGGGGTTTGGGTTTGACGTGGGGGGAGAGGAAGGTGAAGGATGGGGGTGAAGAAATGGGTGGGAGGAGGGTTTGATGGCAGAGCAGCAACAACAGAGAGAAGAATAAGCAACTTCAAGAGAGAAGAAGCTTCAAGAGACTTGATTAGGTCCAAATCTAGTAAATATTTGGGCTTACTGAAGCCCATTGGCACCTGATCACTGGTTCAAAAACAAGCCCGTTTGTTTACGACTAGAATTTAGGGCTTTAAAGAAAGCCCATCCGAGGCCCAAAATGACTTCTGTGGTTAAGCGGGGCGGAAATCTACGATCCATAACGGGGCGGGGATGATTTTCATAAAAATAAATAAATGGATAATCGAGAAGGATGCAGGGATCAGCTCTCCACCGCTGGGTGGGGACGGATTTGGCAAAATCCGTCCCGTAGCTATGGGGGGTGTTACTTGACTTTAACTTAGCAAGTAAGATTGATCAATATTGCTCATCACTTTTTGTATAAACTATACAATAGGATGAGAAAAATTATATGATTAGAGTTATGAAATGTCCTTTAGAGATCTTGTATGTGGATCGAGGTCTGCGAACATATTGTTTACTTGACTTGCTTCTCGACTTGTTTGGTAATTCCCTTTGATTATTTATTTGTTATTGTTATTATAATAATCTCATAGGTCATTCAACATCTGATTTGTTTTTTTATTTCTTTTAATTTGATTTCAACTCACTCTGGACTGCAATAAGATGTTTTGCTGAATAATTCTGATCAGGTTTAAAGATTGGACTTCAGATGCATCTATAAGTTCTGAGAGACAATTTTCCTCGGGGGATGAGAACTCCGGAAAATTTAGGTCAACTATAAGCTCAGTTTCTGAGAAGATCCGGAGAGGTTTTGTATGGGGTTCTTTAGGGTTTAGGAGCCTTAGAAAATCATTTCAGTTTCGTTCTATGAGTGAGTCAGCAGTGACAGACTCCAGGAAATCTGGCAAGAAGATTCTTGACCCACAAGGTCCATTCCTTCAAAAGTGGAATAAGATATTTATGATATCATGTGTGATTGCAGTTTCCATGGATCCATTGTTCTTCTACATCCCAGTGATAAATGGGTATAATAATTGCTTAGGTTTGGACAAGAAGCTCGAGATCATAGCTTGTGTTTTACGTTTTTTCACCGACATCTTTTACGTAATTCACATGATCTTTCAATTCCGGACCGGTTTCATCGCTCCGTCTTCGCGAGTATTTGGAAGGGGTGTTTTGGTTGAAGATCCTGTTGTGATAGCCAGAAGATACATGTCATCTTATTTCCTTATTGACATACTTGCAGTTCTTCCCCTACCACAGGTACCAGAATCTTTGAGCAGTTAATTCATTTTCTCCTTTATTCCTAGTGTTGAATGTTGCATGAGCAGTAGCATAACAACAGGCCCTACATTGAGGTGGTTGAGTTTAACAAGGAATATCTTTTTTGATAGGTGCTAATTTTGGGTGTCATTCCCAAGTTGAGAGGCTCGGTGCCATTGAATACAAAGAATTTGTTGCGCATCACTGTTCTTCTCCAATATATTCCAAGGACTGTTCGAATCTATCCTCTGTATAAAGAAGTAACTAGAACTTCTGGTATAATCACTGAAACAGCATGGGCTGGAGCTGCATTCAATCTCTTTCTTTACATGCTTGCAAGTCATGTAAGTTCAATACCTTTTTATTTTTATTTTTATTTTTATTTTTATTTTTATTTTTATTTTTATTTTTATTTTTATTTTTTACAAACTGAAATGCTTCCTGAAAGAAACATTTCTAACACCGAACGGTCGCAAGCTAATGAGAGCTTATTTGTGTTTATTTCTTCCATAATCGGTGTGTTGTTGGAGATCTACACCACCTGGACATTGCTTCAGTGCTCATTATTGTTTTGAGTTGTAGGAAATCAAACTTTAAATTGCTTGTAGGTTTGATTTTACCTATCTGTAATGCCATGAAATTTCATGTTTAAAGGTTGCCATTTTCAACAAATAGTTCAGAAATTAAAATACTTTGCTAGGAAATGATGCGTACAAGTTCCTCCGCAAGTTATGCTCTGTTTAGGGCTGTGTTTGTGGCCTCCAGTCCGCACAAATGATGACATTATATTTTCTCGAGAATAACATTCTACTCTATAAGTATCTTCTTGGTTACAGAGTTCTGTTTTGCTAAGTCAACAGTCACCTTCACAAAGCAAATTTGTGCCTAATGTAATAAAGACATACCAGATCAGCCCCTTGCCACTGGAGATTTTTACCCAAAAAAAAAAAGATTTAATAATAATAAAAATGATTGTGCCTAATGTACTTTAAATGGATTTATCATCATGTGATAGTAGATTATTGGTTACTTATCGTACAGATCCATCTTAACTCGATTGAATGTCTGGTTGTTTTAGATATTTGGAGCCCTATGGTACCTGCTTTCTATTGAAAGGAAAGATACATGCTGGCGGAAGGCCTGTAAAGATAAACCTGGATGCCATTATGCTGATATATACTGTAGTAAATACAGTATAGGTGACAATCTATTTCTTAATGCATCTTGTCCTGATATTGACAACGGACCATTCAATTTTGGAATATACCTTGATGCTCTTCAATCCCATGTGGTGGAATCGAGAGATTTTCCGCAGAAGTTGTTTTACTGCTTTTGGTGGGGCCTGCGAAGTCTAAGGTTTGTGCCTAAATGTTACTGTATGTTTACTTCCAAAATTTCCTGTATTCTGTATTTCTGGAATTTCTTTCCTTTTATATTGCCGGATTGATCCAAAGATTTCTAAACAAGCTGAACAAGTTTCTACACCTCTATCTGAATCAATCACAAATTTGTCTCCTTTACAACCAAAATCTTCAAAACATGGGTTCATTTAAATGTCTGAATCATTTGTCATTCATTTACACTAGTCTTTGACCACTAGGAAATATTGTGTTCTCCTTGCTGCAACACTTTGTTTAGATTCCTTGTAAAATCTGAACTCTATTGCCGTGGATGCACTGCTTAAATTTCTCTGTTATTGCTGATATAATGGTGGTAGAAGGATCTCTTAGCTGACATTGCTTGTAATCTCATCTTCATGTATGATTGCAGTTCTCTTGGTCAAAACCTGGAAACTAGTACTTATGTGGGGGAGATTGCTTTTGCGGTTTCTATATCCATTGCGGGTTTGGTTCTGTTTGCACTTCTCATTGGAAATATGCAGGTTATTACCAAACAATTATATCTGTCGGTAATCCTATTTGCCTTCCTCACTATATTTCATGAGCTGAATGTTGTTAATTTTGCTATTGCAGACATATCTGCAGTCCAACACTGTTAGATTAGAGGAGATGAGAGTGAAACGGCGAGATGCAGAGCAGTGGATGTCCCACCGTTTGCTCCCTGAGAATTTGAGAGAGCGTATTAGGCGCTATGAACAGTACAAATGGCAAGAAACTAGAGGGGTGGATGAGGAGCATCTTCTTAGTAACCTTCCTAAGGACCTCAGAAGGGACATCAAGCGCCATTTGTGCTTGGCTCTACTAATGAGAGTGAGTGCTTCCACTTTCATATGAATCTCTCTGATTTGATGACATGTTTGAATATCCCTACGTCCAAATTAGATCTGATTTTGAATTCAGAATCCAACAATTCATGTCATAACCAATGATCAATTCGTCGAGTTTGTACCCATTTAAGCATGCAAGTTTTAAATCTGTTTTCTACCATTCGTGATAAGTTGACATTGTTCTATTTCTTAAGAGGACATGAGGCCATTGGATTTGTGAAGCTTAACCTGTTTTTAAACTCAAATTTATCTCTAGAACCTCATTTATATTTCTCTAACATTCAATACTGATCATCTTTTCTTTAGGTGCCAATGTTTGAAAATATGGACGAGCAACTATTAGATGCAATGTGTGACCGCCTCAAACCAGCGCTGTACACTGAACAAAGTTACATTGTTCGTGAAGGAGATCCAGTCGATGAAATGATTTTTATCATGCGAGGAAAGCTATTGAGTGTGACCACTAACGGTGGAAGAACTGGTTTCTTCAACTCAGACTATCTCAAGGCTGGGGACTTCTGTGGAGAAGAGCTTCTGACATGGGCACTTGACCCACACTCTTCTTCCAATCTCCCTATATCGACCCGAACAGTCCAGGCTTTGACAGAGGTTGAAGGCTTCGCTCTCAAGGCTGATGACTTGAAGTTTGTAGCTTCTCAATTCAGGAGGCTTCATAGCAAGCAATTGCGACATACTTTTAGGTTCTACTCACAGCAGTGGAGAACATGGGCAGCTTGTTTCATACAAGCTGCATGGCGGAGACACTGCAAGAAGAAGCTGGAAGAGTCTCTACGTGAGGAGGAAGATCGGTTGCAGGACGCATTGGCCAAGGGAGGTGGAAGCTCTCCCAGCCTTGGTGCCACCATTTATGCTTCACGTTTTGCTGCCAATGCTCTACGTGCAATAAGGCGCAATGGCACACGCAAGGGTAGGTTGCAGGAGAGATTGCCTCCATTGATGCTTCAAAAGCCTGCAGAGCCTGACTTTACCGGTGAAGACTGATAGTGATGTAATTCCATATATTTCCCCCCTATTAATTTATAGCTTGGTTTTGATATGTAAAGATGGAGATTTCAAAAGATTTGCTGACAGATATTTTCCCAAGTGTATCAGATATCTGTGTATAGTATTATTTGTTGTGTGGTATAAGAAAATCACCAGTTGTATCATTTATTTTCATGTTTCATCCCTTAGATTTTAAGATATATATAATTTTTTTTTTTTTTTTTTTTTTTTGTGTAGAAAAGTAATTATCAAGATGAGCAAGTGAACTGTTAATCACTCATTTCAAACGTCTCCTCGCTTTCTTTTTCTCTAAACCCTTCTCTCCCTCAACCCCCATTTCTAAACCTTCCTTACCTCTTCTCAGATACCGGAGTTTTTGCACACTGCTATTCTTCTTCTCCTTGCTCATAACCGCTCAATGGTATATTGGTATAGAAAACATCAACTATCATGTGAAATTCATGTCGAAATGAGTAGAGGAGAAAATTGTTAATAAATATTAAAAAAATTAAAATGGGTTGGTAAATGACTAAATGTAAACAAGAGAAAATGCAACTTTAATTAGTCAGGCCACCCTCCACTTTCTCTGCTCCTTTTACTAGTTTTTGGAGTTTGATTATTGAGGAAGTTCTGAAAGTTGCTGGAATATGTGTTGGATGGGTTCAAGTTCTGATTTCTTGTTTGTTTTGTTGTTTTTGTGAGATTGCTTATATGTCTTTTCAATGGTTTTGTTCTGAAAGTGAGTAAATGATTGGAGTTCACTTAATGATCTCAAAAAGTAAGTTTTTGTGTGATATATACATGTTTGGGCATAAAATGTTGTTTGCATGAGTAGTAAAGCAAATCTTTTTTACTTAAATTTTGGTAGATACTTTCAGGGAAAGTTGTATGAGACTAGGCTTATGTTTGCTTTTTTCAGGAACAATTTGAACCAGGTGGAACATTCTTACATTTGATAAGTCAATATCTTTTCTGGGAGGCGCCGGTTTCATTCTCTGTATAAAGATAAGCTGAAGTTATGCCTTGCAGGTATGGGAAATTTACGGGATTAGTATCTTTTACTAGACATGTTTTGGATGTTTCAGTTCCTCCTTCAATAGTCTGTCAATGATTGCTACTGCTGATATCCTCACTTGACTAACGTTAGAAAATAAAATTTTGTACTGTACTTGAATGGTACCAATAGGATTGTTCCAAGAAATGTGTATACGGTATTGCTTCGCTGATAACTTGACAAATGTAAGGTTTTTTTTTAGGGTTAAATCTCTATATGATGAGAACAGCAAGTAAGAATGAAACAAATCAAATATACTTTCTTGGCCAAAACTATGTGCATCAGCAAATATTTTCTTGGCCAAAACTGAGCAAGTTAGGTGATTCTATAAACATATTCATTCTCTAGATTGGATGTAGCATTGGTATTATGTTCTTAGGAAAGCTGGTTGATTTCCTGGATATCCTTGTATCTCAACATATTGGACATTTTCGTTAGAAGTTTGCTATAAAGATGTGCTTATGGTCAGTCTTCCAATAAACACAATTCTAGAGTTTACCTTTTCAGTTTTACACTACCATGACATTTGTGTTTAATGTGTTTTGATCAGGAAAAAGATTCTTGACCCACGAGGTCCATTTCTTCAAAAAATGGAATAAGATTTTTGCAATATCATGTCTGTTTGCCGTTTCCATTGATCCCTTATTCTTTTACATCCCAGTAGTTGACAAGAAGAAAAATTCCCTGGGTTGGGATAAGAAGTTGGAGTTTGCAGCTTGTGTTCTGCGTTTTTTCTACTGATATGTTTTACATACTTCACATAATATTTCAATTCCAGACCGGTTTTATTGCTCCATCTTCTCGAGTATTTGGAAGAGGTGTAGTGGTTGAAGATCCTCTTGCTATAGCCAGAAAATACTTGCGTTCATATTTCCTAATAGACATACTTGCAATTCTACCTCTCCCACAGGTGCTAATCTCCTTCCACCAATAATCAATTAACATAGTTTTGATGTATTTCCAGTACCATTCTATGAATGGTTGGGTATGGTTAAGGAGAAGGCTCTAAATTGGATCGGTGGATGTAAATATGACATGGATTGTTATTTTCTTGCAGGTGCTAATTTTGGGCATCATCCCCAAGTTGAGAGGTTCAGAAGCCTTGATTACAATCTTATTGCGCTTGGTCATTCTTCTCCAGTATGGTCCAAGGTTTCTTCGCATCTATCCTCTGTATAAAGAAGTAACAAAAACTTCCGGCATAATCAATGAAACATCATGGGCTGGAGCTGCAATAAGTATTTTCGGTTACATTCTTGCTGGTCATGTAAGTTTGATAGATGTCACATTTTTCATTTTATTATTATTTTACAAACTAAAGTATTCTGTTATAGATATTTGGAGCTCTGTTGTACCTGCTTAGGGTCGAAAGAATAGGTAAATGCAGGCAGCCTGCATGTAGAGGTATGCCAGGTTGCCATTCTCCTAATCTGCTTTGTAGAGATTACAGTAGAGAAGGTGGCACTGCATTTCGTGATAACATTTTCAGCCCCGATGGTAGATCCCCTTTCAATCATGGAATATACCACAAGGGTGTGCTGTTATCCAGAGATTTTTCAGAGAGGTTTTTTACTGCTTTTGGTTGGGCCTGAAAAGTCTGAGGTTTGTGCATAAATAATACTCAGTTTGTTCATCGATATTTTTTTCAGAAATCTTTTATATATGGTTGAATTGAACTGAGTCCTCTGCAACATTCCATTTTGACCGTGCATTTTCCATCTTTTATTGGAAGCATGCAAGAAGTTTTGCAGTTCTTAGTTTTTGTTTGTCAAGGTATGTCACATTTTAGAAGCACTTCTCACTAACTAAATGAGCGGTAAGTTTCTTATAATAAGACCATCTATAGATATCAAGAATGGCAAAAAAAATCATAAAAGCATAATTTTATTTTGTTAAGTTTACTCTCAAATCTTGAAAGTCAAATCAATACACAAGTATAGAAAGACTAAGGACAACAACAAGAAATGAGCTAGTTAATGAAAACTGAGAATATAACTAAGGTTGATTTTCCATGTGCATGCATGCCAATTATAACTGGTTTGGTTGAAAGATACATATGAAGTGGTGTTTGTAAACTGGGAAGAGGAAGAAGTTACATATATAATTAAGTTGGAGCTGTCAAAATACATCATTTCTGATAGAATAAAATGGAGGAATTAGATTTGTGTAGTTGGTCCAAACAAGTGGAAGGTGTCAAGATTGTTGGAGTTGAAAAACGGAAGGCTTGAATTGATGCATATTTAATGGTGTTATACAATTGTTCAAGTGGTTCATGACAAGGATAACCTAATAGCAATAAGAACTTACATATGACATATCTGATGCTACTATAAAAGCAGAAGATGTTTTAGATCATGTTCTCCTTTGCAACTGGGACATACGAAAGACCCATGTAATGTTATCACATGGAAATTGCTTGTTTTCACTCTTTACATTACATGTGTTCGACATTTTTAAACTGTGATTGTAATCTCGTCTTCATGTATGTTTTCAGTTCTCTTGGTCAAAACCTGGCAAAGACTACTTACATGTGGGAGATGGCCTTTGCAGCCTTCGGCTTGGTTTTATTTTCACTTGTCATTGGCAATATGCAGGTTGTTATTCATAAGTTATCTGTCTATGTCCTTCACCATTATTTGAACTGCAGAAGACTAGTGTGCAAAGACATTCTAACATATAATTACCACATAAAATCTTTGATTCACTTGAAAACGGTCTGTATCCAGTTGATATGATTTTTATCACGCAATGCCTAAGTGGAGGATTCAATTGCCTAAAAAGAACTAATATATATGTATTTGAAACGATAATATGTATCAAAAAAAATAATACTTTAATAGGATTTAATCTAGTGTCAGTAGGTGTCCTTGTCCTTGTAACATGCATGCAAGCTGAATACTGTGACTTTTGCTATTGCAGGCATTTATGCAGTCCCACATTGTTGGACTAGATGAGACTTATGGAATTAAAAGGCGAGACATAGAGGAATGGATGTCTCACCGAGTGCTCCCTGACAATCTGAAAAAAAAACGGATTAGGCATTACGAACAGTACAAATGGCAAGAAACTAGAGGAGTTGATGAAGACAGTTTTCTTCGTAATCTTCCCAAGGATCTCAGGTTGGACATCAAGCGCCATATGTGCTTGAATCTACTGATGAGAGTGAGTGCTTTGTTAAGTTTATTATGTACATATTGACCCTTCCATTTTTTATGGAGATTTTGCTTAAGATGACATCGTTAGACAATTTCCTACAATCCCTTGATAATTTTCGAGTATTTTGCATAGTTTCCTTACTGATCATAGTTTGTTTAGGTACCAATGTTTGGAAAAATGGACAAAAGACTGTTGGATACAATGTGTGTTCGCCTCAAAACAGTACTCTACACCAAACAAGGCTACATAGTCCGTGAAGGAGAGCCAGTTGATGAGATGATCTTCATCATGCGAGGAAAGCTATTGACATGTTGACACCAACAATCTTGACTACCTCAAGGATGGGGACTTCTGTGGAGAAGAGCTCCTCACATGGGTCCTTAATCCCTGCCGCCGCCCTTCCTCAAATCTGCCCAAATCAACCTGAACAGTAATGGCTTTGACAGAGGTTGAAGGCTTCGCTCTAGTGTCTGATGACTTAAAGTTAGTAGCTTCTCAATTCAGAAGACTTCATAGCAAGCAACTACGACACACTTTCAGATTCTACTCGCAACACTGGAGGACATGGGCAGCTTGTTTCATACAAGCTGTGTGGCGTCAATACTCTAAGAGGAAGCTGGAAGAGTCTCTATCTGAGAATGAGAACGGCTTGCAGGAACCAATGGTTGAGGGAAGTGAAATCCATACAAGCCTAGGTGCCACCATTTATGCTTCACGATCTGCTACTAATGTCCTGCGTTCTGTACAGCATAAAGGCTTAGGTAGGGGTGGGTTGCTGGAGAGATTACCTTCAATGTTGCCTCAGAAACCAGCCGAGCCTGACTTTTTCCACTGAAGATCATTAGTGAAGTAATAGCATTTCCATGTTGTATGAAAATTTTTCTTACACACTGCCATACTGACATTGTAGTGTGAGAAAAAATTTCATGGTGTTAGATTATATTTTCTTGTTTGAAAGATATCTATTTAGCTGATTCTCCTGGTGTGGTTTGTGTAACAGTTGAAGTTTTCATGTAGACAAAACATGGGAAATTAATAACATCACCATTGGCTAAATGATACTTCCGCTTAGTCCTCCATCCCTGACCAAGTGACCAGTAAATAACATGTTTGATTGGTAATTGGGATGTAAACTAACTTGGAGACACCTTGAAAATCGAATAAACCTATTCATTGTTTGGTTATTGAAAATAGTTGATTCCCTGTGTGTTTCAGTTTTGAAACTATGCTCGGACGACACTAGGTTTTGTGGCAATTAGGTTTGCAACATGGGTGATGTGGTATCAGTGCCGGTCCTAAAAGTTTAGAGGCCCTTGCAAAAACTAAAACTGGATCTTTTTACGCAATAAAAATTACATGTTTTATTTAATGTATACATATGTGTTTACTAAAAGAGATAAAAATTTTGGGCTCTTCAGGTTTTGGAGTACTACTACTACTACTACAAAAAAAAAACAAGTTTCAAGGGGTTAATTTTAGAGTTTGACCCTCACTTGTTTATATCTAATTGAGTATTACCGCTTTTTATTTTATTTTAATTGAGTCTAACCCTTGTTTTGTAACATACAAGTTAGGTAAATAACATTGATCAATCAATATTATGCAATTCACTAAAATATCCCACCATTACCATATCCATGTCAATTAAAGAAGATGAGAAGATATGTACATTTTAGGTTTATGTTTTTGTTTAATTTATCAGCCATAGCACAGATTATTATGTTCATAACTTCTGATAGGAGATCACTCTACTTCGTTCATCTCTTAACAATCAGTTTGTCAAGGTGAATTTTGAGACCAAATCCCCAATGCAGCCTCTCGATTGAGACAAGTCGTCTGTAGGTCATGGGTTCGAATCCAGCTAACATGTTTTATCAGTTTACGGTGTATTGACCAGTTTTGATTATGTTATGGAATCATGAAAACTTGCTTGTACACAGTGGGGTATTTTAGTCAATTAAATAAAATATGATAGAATTCTCAAGAAGTTTACATGTATCTCGATGAGCTTATCATCCTCTCCTTTAAGTAGTTAGGGTGGTTGGTTTGGGTCATGGATATTAATTACCACCTACGCCCATTCATCTCTTGCACCACACAGAAACTTCCTTGAAAAAAAAAAAAGATCTGATCACCACCACCACAACAATGCAGTCTAACTAACACATACAGTGATGAGTTTCTTGTCTTCGCTGACCCAATTGACCTTGGGGGTGGTACATTCATGGAAGTTTCGAATGCAGCAACCAAGGTGGACTCTTTCAAAGCATTTGCCTTAACTTCACTTCACTTAAAAACCCAAACCCCATTTTTTAAAAATGAGATCAGATATCTGACTTTCTCCAATTTGGGGTTCCAAGTGAGTAATTTTCTTTCTTTATGGTATAGTTTTTATGGAGTAGATTATGCAGGAAATGTTAAACTTGTTTGAATTCTTGATGACTGGTGTAAAGTTTTTATTTTTTAAGTTTTGAGTGTTTGATTTGGGTTCCTATTGCTTAAAAAGTTTACATTTTCTGTCTGAATTGTGACATTAAAATTTCTGTTTGGTCTCTTTGATATTGTATTGCCTAGAAACCAAAGAACTTGATTGAAATTATGGAACTTGCCCATTTCCAATTGTTAACTAGGATCTTGATGTTCCACCTTGCTGCTATAGTGATGTCTATTTAGTGACTAAAGTCCACTCCTATTGTCAATGGGTCGATGCTATGCTCCCTCCTCTTTGGCAATGTCACTCACTTATATACCATGTGATTTGAATAATCTGTCCAAATAGGTATCCCTCCTTGGGCCTCAAACCTTGGAAATAGGGGTTGGTTCTAATACTAAATGTTGAGAACAAGTAAATTTCCTCAACAGTTTTGAGCTATTAAGGAGCAAGAAGCAAATTATGTAATAAGGGTCATAGTAATTGGTGAGGTTAGTTGAAGAGTTTTTGGATCATCTTTGGTTTGGTTTATTTTTAAAGTTTGTAATGTTTCTGTTTGTGCTACTATTCATAGATTAATTCATAAACCACAAAAATTCTTTTCACTTGTTTTTTGGATTTGTTTCTGATTCTGATATTTGACTTGGTGTGTTTAGTCATTTTTTCCTACCCTGGGTTGAATCCTAGGGTTCTTTGAGGAATAACAAAATGGGACTTACCTTTTGTTTGCTTTGCGATATGAATTAGGAGAACCTGATGTTTGGTGACTATATTGATTACACGGAGGGATATTATACCTTTTTTGAGAGGCTTTCTCTATATGCTTCTCTGTATAAAAAAAAAAATCTGAAGTCATGAATTACAGGTATGAGAAATTTATGAGATTAGTAACTTTTAGTAGTATTTATTTCAATAATTCCTCTAAACTATTCTGAACTTGACGTATTTTGTATGTTTCAGTTCCTTTGAATGCACACTTGAGTCTTGACAATCAACTGAACATGGAAAAGAGAAAAGTTCTTTTTTTTTTTTGTTCATGTAGTTAATTAGGATGCTGATAAGAAAAGTAAGACTCAAAGGATGCATAGTGCTATATTTATTGGTCCTTGAGTGAAATCAAAATCACTCTGTTCTTTCAATTTGAAAATGTACTTTCACTAGATGAACATTTCTGGAATCGTTCATGTAACTCTTATAATTTAATTAATGTTCCACATGCATCGAAATTTCTGCTAAATTTGATTCTTCTTATTGATATCTTTTCTTGTCTGCCTTAAAACAAGGCAATGAATTAAATGGTTAGTATTGAAGTTTTCTATAATACATGATTCTAAAAAGTTAACTCTTCCAGTTTTATGTTTTTAACATTTAAGCCACACTGGACTGCAATAACATGTTGTGTGTTTTGATCAGGAAGAAGATTCTTGACCCGCGAAGTTCATTTCTTCAAAAATGGAATAAGATTATTGCAATATCATGCCTGATTGCAGTTTCCATTGACCCCTTGTTCTTTTACATCCCAATAATCAATGACAACAATAACTGCATAGGTTTAGATAAGAAGTTGGGGTTTGCAGCTTGTATCCTACGTTTCCCCACTGATATCTTTTACATAGTTCACATACTCTTTCAATTCCGAACTGGTTTTATTGGTCCATCTTCTAGTGGTTTTGGAAGTGGTGTTTTAGTGAAAGATCCTGTTGCAATAGCCACGAGATACTTGCGGTCATATTTCCTAATTGACATACTTGCAGTTTTACCCCTCCCACAGGTGCAAGTGTTCTTCCAGTAATTTTTACATAATCTTGAAATATTATTTCGTGGGCCTGACAGACATTATGGGTGGAGGTATTGAGGATTATTCTTTTGAATGCAGGTGATAATTTTGGGCATCATCCCCAAGTTGAGAGGCTCAGTCCCATTGATTACTATTTATTTGCGCTATATTCTTCTTCTCCAATATGTTCCAAGATTTCTTCGAATCTATCCATTATATAAAGAAGTAGCAAGAGCTCCTGGCATAAGCAACGAAACTGCATGGGCTGGAGTTGTATTTAATGTCTTTCTTTACATGCTTGCGGGTCATGTAAGTTTAACAGATCTCATACTTTTCTTTTTCTCATATTACAAATCCTGTTAGAAAATTTATGCAACAACTAATGATGGAAACTGATATACTCGAACTAATAAAATAAACTAATAAAATAAACGAAATTACAGTAGACAAAAATAACGAAGTAAATTATAAATGAGATAAATTAATAACAAATAACTTTTATTTAATCAACTAAAGAACAATGAACAACCTACTCCCATATTTATAACTAATCTACCTTCTAAATCAAATCCTAAACCTAATAGGAACAAATATGAGAACCCTAATTAGAATTCCTAATTACAAGAATGATAGAATCGTCTAATATTACTAAAATAATACTATTCCTAATTAATAAATATTTTAACTCTATCAACCTCCCTAAGTTGAAGAAGTCATCCTCGAGCTTCAAGCCAAGAAAGTCATACAAACACACAATGAAGTGTCTTAGTAGAAGTCAACCTTAAATTGTGCCCTTGTAGATACTGGCACCCCAAAGAACTAGGCACCAAAAAGGGACCATTAAGCCGGCTGCAAATAAATGTGCCTTTGTTTGTAGATACTGACACCTTTCGATTAGAACCTCGTGATGGTACATATCCATTAAGCTGGCTGCAAATAGGTTGATCCGTAGCATCGGTGGTACTGACATAACTGTGGGGAAATAGGTATGTAAATGAACTTTTGCTCTGATACCAATTGATAAATTTGAACTAATAAAATAAATGAAATTGCAATAAAATAAACGAAATTGCAGTAGACAAAAATAACGAAGTAAACCATAAACCAAATAAACTAATAACAAATAACTTTTATTCAATCAACCAAAGAACAATGGACAACCTATTCCCAAATTTATAACTAGCCTACATTCCAAATCAAACCATAAACCTAATACGAAGCAAATATGATAACCCTAATTGAAATCCCTACTACAAGAATAATAGAATTGTCTAATATTACTAAAATACTACTATTCCTAATATGAATAAACATCCTAATTCTATCAAAAACTTAATTAACGTATTAGTTTTTAATCTTCCATTGTTTGGCAAAACATTGGAGATCTACCTACCCCAACATTGCTTCAGAGGTCATTATTGTTTCAAGACAAAGGATGATGAATGGAAAATCGTGCTTCTTAATTTCATTTCATTATACATAGAATTGCATTTTGATTTCAAAATTTTCTTAATGAAAAAATTATATACACTATATATGTGAATTTCATGGCATAAGCTTAGCTGTTGTTTTCTTTAATCACCAATTCAAAGTTGTTATTTATTTGGTTTCTTTGTCATCATCATTATCACTGTCATGATGTCATCAAAGATTTATCGTCTCATAAGCAGCGTGTTCTATAACTGAGTAATGAGGGACACACTAACTTGTAGGTACTCATCACTGTAGAGTGTTTTAATGACATCAAGGCATATTATATCAGAGAATATTAACTATAACCAAGTCCTGAATCCCGATACACCAAATCTCTCCTTTTTTTTGCACTGACAAAAATGAGAAATTAAAAAAAAGAGTAATCCTGATATGCGTATTCTGAAATTCATTGTAGTTGGCTTAATTTTGTACTTTGAGACACTTGCTAAGTGTTTCGGGATGTTTGCAAAATGAAGAAATCATACTTCTCTCTCCATCTTTCTATCACCATTTGAATGTCACTGTTACAATATCTTCTTGTGAAGTTTTTTTTTTTTTGGCCAATTCCTGGTTTCCATCACACAGGAAGCTTGAGCCTAGTGTGTTGAATAATGATTTTTCACAATGTTATGATCTCAGATAGTAATATGCTTGTTGGTAACTTTTGTTACATGTCTGTCTCATTTGTTAGATATTTGGAGCTCTGTGGTACCTGCTTAGGATTGAAAGAATAGATACGTGCTGGCGGAGTGCCTGTATGCTTACACCAGGATGCCATACTTTTGATTTGTACTGTGGAGATCACTCTATAGAAGGTGGGAATACATTTCTCGGTGTAATTTGCAGCACGAATAAGACATCTATGATCTTCAATTTTGGAATATACCAATCTGGTGTGGTCTTATCCAGAGATTTTCCAGAGAGGTTGTTTTACTGCTTTTGGTTGGGTCTGCAAAGCCTGAGGTTTGTGCATAAATGATACTCTTTAGTTTCCTCGTTGATTTTTTCTTTTTAGTTTCATATATGTTTGGTTTGGAGTCCTCTGCAACATTCATGTCTTGGCGTTTTTCTCATGCATGAAAGAAGTTTTGCAGTTCTTAGTTTTAACAATTTATGCATTCACTTGTCTTCTGGTATGACACATGTTAGAAGCCAAGCCAAGAGCAAAGCCAGTTCACTAACTAAAGCCTTGAGGAATAAATCCCTGAAACATCTTACTGAATATAAATTAATGGTAAGTTTCTAACTGAGAAAACCATCTTGGAAATATATATTTTTAATTTTTAATACTACCTTCTTGGAAATATCAAGAATAGAATGGAATCTCAGAACTCAGAACTTTGTATTCTAAAGTTTGCATTCAAATTCTTTAAATGAACAATTAAGCCTTCTCAAAATATACTTGCCTGGCATGCTTCAAGGGCTTTCCTCTGCATTGATTTGCTCCATCAAATTTTTTTTGCTTCTTCGGATAATGGACGCATCGTTATTCTACATTTCTTATGAGACATTCTAAGTCATGAAATTGACAATACAAAACAATGAGTAATGACATGCTCATTTATGCCATTGATGAGCTTGATCTAAAAATGTATATATGATTAGGGTTCTAAACAAGAAAGAGCAAGAAGTTAAAGGACCAAGGGTGCATTTATTTTGTATTGTATAATTCTAAGCATTTAAAATGCACAGTTCCTTATAAATTTGAGTAGAAATGAGATTTGTGCAGTAAATCAAAATCTGGGATAGGGCTGATCATCTTTACCTATAATTTATGTGTCCATCTTTCCTACATATGACGCTAAACTGTGACATATATAGGATGTGTGCCATTTACTATATCAAGCTGGTTTGAAGATATCCTCCATAGACAGCTTGCCAATTAGTCTGTTAAATTGTCTTGTAGGAAGTCCCTTTGTAAGCACATCTGCAACTTGCTCGGTAGTAGGAATGTATGGCATACAGATTAATCCATTTTCGAGCTTTTCCTTGATGAAGTGTTTGTCTACCTCCACGTGCTTTGTTCTGTCATGAAGCACTGGATTGTGAGTGATCGAAATAGCAGCTTTATTGTCACAGTACACTTTCATAGGCAAGGATTAGAGGTCTTCAACTCTTCCAATAGTCTCTTAATCCACAACACCTCACAAATTCCATGAGCAACTGATTTAAGCTCAGCCTCTGTGCTGCTTCTTGTTACCGCATTCTGCTTTTTACTCTGCCAGGTGACAAGCTTGCCTCCAACAAACGTGTAGTAACCCGAAGTTGACTGTCTATCAATAGCACTCCCAATCCAATCCACATCAGTTTAGGCTTCAACATGCAAATGCCCGCGTTTTCTTAACAATAGACCTCTTCCAAGGGTCCCCTTTAAGTATCTAAGACTTCTATATACTGCATCAAAGTGTTCTTGTCTAGGTGAATGCATGAACTGGCTAACCATGCTGACTGCAAATGCTATATCTGGACGTGACAAGTAGATCAGTTTTCCAACAAGGTTGTAGCCTAAGGTTGGGCTCAATGGGTGTCTCGGCTGTTTACATCCTAGCAAACCTGTCTCATCATGAAGTAAATCAAGAACATATTTACATTGATTAAAAAATATACCATCTTTGGATCTAGCCAACTCTATTCCAAGGAAGTATTTTTAATGCACCCAAATCCTAGATCTCGAAGTCAGCTGCAAGTCTCTTTTTCAGTCTCTCCAATTCTTCATTATTATCACCTGTCAAGATTATGTCATCCACATAGACAATTAAGATTGCAACCTTGCCTTCTCTACTGTGTTTGTAGAACATTGTATGGCCAGCTTGGCCTTGACAGTAGTCACAACTCTTCACAGCTCTCCCAAATCTCTCAAACCAAGCTCTAGGGGACTGTTTGAGACCATATAAAGACTTTTTCAATCTACATACTTTGTTTGGTCCCAATTTTCCCTCAAGTCCAGGTGGTAGACTCATAATGACCTCATCCTCAAGATTTGCATTTAAAAATGCATTTTTTACATCTAACTAGTGTAATGGCCAGCTGAAATTTACAGCCAAAGATAATAAGATTCTGATAGAGTTTATTTTGGCTACAAGAGCAAAGGTTTCCTGATAATCAATCCCATGGTTCTGGGTGAACCCTTTTGCTTCTAGTCTTGCCTTATATCTCTCTATGCTACCATCAGCCTTACATTTCACAGTAAAGACCGACTTGCAACCTACCGTTTTTTTCTCCTTAGGTAAATCAACTATCTCCCAAGTACCACTTCTTTTAAGAGCATTCATCTCCTCCATCACTGCTAATTTCCAATTCGGATCATCAAGAGCTCCCTGAATGTTTCCCGGGACAAACAAGTGTGAAATTGTTTAGGTAAAAGCCCTATGAGTATGAGAGAGTTTTTCATAAGAAAGGTATTTGGCAATGGGATATTTAGTGCAAGTTCTAGTTCCTTTCCTAACAGCTATAGGAATATCAAGATCTGATGGTTCTTGGCTGGGAGAAGTAACAGGAACTGAAGATGAGTTAGGAACAAAACTACCTGTAAAATCTGAAGGTCCAGTTCCTGAAGGTCGAGATTGATCATTTCCAAGAGGAATAGGCTGACTTTGACTCTTTTGATGAGGTCTTCTTCTAGTATAAACCAGAGGCTCAGTATCTATACGACTAGGATTCCCTTCATTGGTTTTATCCCATTGTTCCTGACTTTGAATTTCGGGAGTAACAGTGGGATGAGAAGAATGAGGTGAAATAGTCAAAATTATATTTGGTAAAGGAGTAGGAGATAAATCCCAAAAATTTTCTTCCATCACCTCATTCTCCCCCTAAAGAGAATTTTTGTGAAAGTACGATTTATTTTCAAAGAAAGAGACATCCATACTCACATAAATTTTTTCTTGTTTGGGATTATAGCACTTATATCCCTTTTTATTAGGAGCATACCCTATAAAAACACATTTTTCAGCCCGAGGATCAAGTTTGGACAGAGTATTATTGGGTATATGAACAAAAGCAATGCAGCCAAAAACCTTTAGAGGTAAATCTGAGTACATCCTTGATAAGGGAAAGTTTTTTTTTGAAAACATTCTAATGGTGTGCTATATTTTAAAACACGTGTAGGCATTCCTGTTAATCAAATAATAGGTTGTTAAAACAGCTTCCCCCCAAAGATATTTTGGAACATTCATTGAAAACATTAAAGCACGAGCCACTTCAAGTAAATGCTTATTTTTTCTTTCAGCAATTCTGTTTTGTTGAGGGGTATCGACACTAGTAGACTGATGATGTATCCCCTTTTCCTTCAAAAAACTTCCCAAAAGTTTATTAAAATATTCGGTTCCATTATCAGTGTGAAGAATGCTAATTTTTGTTTGAAAATTGAGTTTCAACCATCGTGTAAAATTCCTGAAAAGTTTTTCAACCTCAGACTTTTCATTCATCAAATAAGTCCAACACAAACGGGTATGATCATCGATAAAGGTAACAAACCATTTTTTTCCTAGAGATAGTAGTGACTCTTGAAGGACCCCAAACATCACTATGTATTAAATAAAATGGTTTTGAATAAGTGTAAGGTTTTGGCAAATAAGTAGTACGATGACTTTTAGATAATCAACAACTTTCACAATAGAACGATAAACAATCCAAACCCTTAAATAAAGTAGGAAACGAATGTTTAAGATATGGAAAGCTAGGATGTCCTAGTCTAAGTGCCAAAGCATTATTTGTTCATAAACAGAATTAGAACTGACACTACTAAGACCCTGAGCCGTTTTAGTCATGGAGGAGTTACCATCAAAGTAGTAAAGTCCATCTATTAGCTTAGCACTGCCAATCTTCTTCCCCAAGTTCTAGTCTTGGAAGAAAATTACACGGCAATTAGATTCTTCGGTTAGTTTACTCACAGACAAAAGGTTGCAGGCTAGTTTAGGGACATGGAGAACAGATTTAAGATCTATATTCTTGGATAATTTTATCAAAAAATTTCCTGCAATGGGTGAGAAACTACCATCTGCAATTCTAATTTTTTCAAGGCCAGAACATGGCGAGTAAGTGCTAAAAAGATTGGAAAGGTTGGTCATATGATCAGAGGCTCCAGAATCAATGATCCATGGAGTAGAATTTGAACAACAAGAAAGGGCATTAGGTACACTACCTGTTTGTGCAAGAGAAATACTAGGAATACCATATGAGGAATTAGATTTTAGCAGCTTCAGAAGGTGATCCATCTGCTCCTTGCTGAAGGGACTTATCTTAGGGATTATGCAGAAAAGAAACGACAATTTTTTTTATTTTATTTTTTTCGAATTTCTTAGGGAGGCTCTGTCTAATTTTTTTTCGAATCTTTCCTTTTTCAACAATATGTTTGCACCTTCTACATTTCCCTTTACTGTTATGGCTAATAGATACATTGTGTAGATTGAAGGACTTCTTATTATGCATGTCTGACCTTTTTTAACCGCTCTTGTAACCTCATGGTCGTGTATGTTTGCAGTTCTCTTGGTCAAAACCTGAAAACTACTACTTACATGTGGGAGATTGCCTTTGCAGCCTCAGGCATGGCTTTATTTGCACTTGTCGTTGGCAATATGCAGGTTGTTAGTTACACTTATCTTTCAATGTCCTTCACCATTATTTGCATGAGTGATGAGATTTACAAAAGGTTAGAAAGATGTTTTACATTGCTTAACATTTTCTACAAATTTGCTATGTTTGACAACTTTGGGCATTGTGTATACTGAAAGCATGTTGAACTTTAATGGGTTTCCTGTGTCAAACTCATATGGGCTAGGACTATCCAATCAGGTTAAGGATGAACTATATTCTGGTCAATCATTGAGGTTTCCTGGTGTTTTCAGACACTATTCTTTCCAACATGTATGGTGTCGGGAGAACCTGAAGTACAACACATAACATTTTATTTATGCTCCATATTAGATTTCATGAGCTCGGTTTACCTTTTCCTGTTTCAGGCATTTCTGCGGTCCAAAAAGGTTGGATTAGAAGAGATTATAGTTAAAAGGCGTGATACAGAGGATTGGATGTCGCACAGAGTGCTCCCCGAGGATTTGAAAAAGCGGATTAGGCGTTACGAACAGTACAAATGGCTAGAAACTAGAGGAATTGATGAAGAACATCTTCTTCATAACCTTCCCAAAGATCTTAGGTTGGACATCAAGCGCCATATGTGCTTGGACCTACTGATGAGAGTGAGTGCTTTGTTAAGTTTATTACACCGATGTAGAAACTTTTTTCTACGTTTGAGGAATTGATACTTGAGATGAAATGAGATCACCGGAATTTTCAAATTGGACTTTTACAAAGACTCATTTTGTTGTCTCTTAGTAATTCTCTGCAGTTGTCATATTTCCTTTCTGATCATCCTTCCCTTAGGTGCCAATGTTCAGAAAAATGGACAAAAATCTATTGGATGCAATATGTGATCGCCTCCAAACGGTACTCTACACCGAAGAAGGTTACATTGTCCGTGAAGGAGAGCTAGTTGACGAGATGATCTTCATCATGCGGGGAAAGCTATTGAGTGTGACCACCAGTGGGAGGACTGGCTTCTTCAATTCTGACTATCTCAAGTATGGGGACTTCTGTGGGGAAGAGCTCCTCACATGGGCCCTTGATCCCCACTGCTCTTCTTCCAATCTGCCCAAATCAACCCGAACGGTACAGGCTTTGACAGAGGTTGAAGGCTTCACTCTAGTATCTGATGACTTAAAGTTAGTAGCTTCTCAGTTCAGAAGACTTCATAGCAAACAAGTGCAACACATTTTCAGGTTCTACTCGCAACACTGGAGGACATGGGCAGCTTGTTTCATACAAGCTGTGTGGCGTCAATACTCTAAGAGGAAGCTGGAACAGTCTCTATGTGTGGAGGAGCACGGTTTGCAGCAAACATTGGTTGAGGGAAGTGGAACAAGCCTTGGTGCAACCATTTATGCTTCACAGTTTGCTACTAATGCATTCCATTATGTACAGCGCAATAGGGGTGGATTGCTGGAGAGATTATTACCTTCAATGTTGCCTCAGAAACCAGCTGAGCCTGACTTTTCCTCTAAATATCATTAGCGAAGTAATAAAATTTCCATGTTAAAAGATAGCTTGGTTTTGATATGTAAATATCGAGAAACCTGAATGGTTTTGTGAAACTATGTCTCTCCCCTGTACTAGATATCTGCGTATAGTAATACAAGAAAATTTTCATGCTGTTATAGATTTTACTTTCTTGTTTGAAAGATACCGATTTTGTTGAGCTGAGCTGATTCTCCTTGGTGTGGTTTGTGTAGTAATAGTTTGAAGTTGTCGTGGGGACAAAAGTTGAGAAAGAACATCACCATCAGTTAAATGATATAATTTTTCAACCTAGTCGTCAATCCCTAACCAGTAGATTAGTATATAGTAAATAATATGTTTGCTTGTTATTTGAGATGCCAAGTAACTAGGAGACTCCAATAAGGTGCCAACTTAGCAGTAGACTTGTGACGTTCGGAATCACAAGTTCAGGGTTCGAACATTTTCGGCAGCATTTCAGGTATGAGGTTCAATGGATTAAAAAAAAAAAAAAAAAAACCCCAAGAAAATCAAATAAACCGACAAATAATGGCATTTGTGGGGTGCCTCCCAAGAAAGTTTGGGGTGAACTTAACACTAACATCTCTGCATTTTTTTAGTAAAATAACGACTAGTAGAAAAGAAAAAGCAGAGTTGAAGCCATTTGTGTGAAGTTCTTGGAAGCGAAACAACGATGGAGTCACTCAGCTTCGCTTCTCTTCTCTTCTCTTCTCTTCGTGGGTCAGAGAAACGCGTACGATGGAAGATTCAATGAATGTTCTTTTCACACGGTTTATGAGAAGTTGCTCCTCGCTTACTATGGTGGTGGAGGGAGGACTCCATTAGAGAAGTCGTCGTCCAGAGATGGTTTCTCTTTCAAAGGTTTTGCCTTTATTTCATTTCATGAGCAGAACCCCATTTCGAGTGAGATTGATTGGAAGTAGTTGTGAAGTGATTAGGAGAGATTGGGTTTTGAGTTTTGCCTTTAATGTGAGTAATCCATTGATGTTGAAATTGTTTGAGTTTTCAGCTTTTGCTTCTATAATTGGATACCCAATTGTTTGAATTTGTGTTAGATTGGTTAAAGTTTTGATTTTTGTTTCTTCGTGATTGCTCACCAAGTGTTTGAATTAGGGTCCCAGTAATTGAGTTTTGAAAAGTGAATAAAGGTTGGTTTATGATTCCTTCTGATTGTGAAATTAGGTTCCAAGGTTCTGTTTGGTTTGACAATTTGAGTGAGTCATGTTTGGGTACTCTGCTTGCATTTCTGGATTGGGTTATTGTTGTTATGAAGTCCATTTCATGAACCAATAAAACCTCCCATGACCCTTGCTCAACTATTTGGAGAATTGATTTCATGGATTGACCCACGTAAGATGCTCGTAAGACCAATGATCAATTTTGCAGCCCACAGCAAGCATCTTCATGATTATACAAATAATTATGGCCATCACGAACATCTACATGACCATGCATGAATGACCGTTGCACACGATGACAGAAATCATTTGAATTTGTGAAAAAAACCAACTCAATTTTTCCTTTGAATATCTCTGAGGTTATTTTATAGGTTGTGGATCGACTTTTGTTTGGTTTTACTTTTGGAGTGTGTAGTGTTGTAGAGATGCATGATTCTTGAGTTGATTCTATATTTTTACTGGTTTGATGTTTGATCCACTCTGGGCTGCAATAACATGATTTCTGTAATATGTTGTGATCAGGAAGAAGATTCTTGACCCGCAAGGTCCATTCCTTCAGAAATGGAATAAGATTTTTGTAATATCATGTGTGGCTGCAGTTTACATTGACCCCTTGTTTTTCTACATCCCAGTGGTCAATGAGAAGAAGCATTGCTTGGGTTTGGATAATAAGTTGCAGATAACAGCTTGTATTCTACGTTTTTCCATTGATATCTTCTACATACTTCACATAATCTTTCAATTCCGAACTGGTTTTCTTGCTCCATCTTCTCAAGTATTTGGAAGCGGTGCTTTGGTTAAAGATCCTATTGCAATAGCCAAAAGATATCTGTCATCATATTTCCTTATTGACGTACTTGCAGTTCTTCCTCTCCCACAGGTATATACATGTTCTTCCTACAATTAATGCATATTCATGAACTATTTCTAGTGCACGTTAGCATAGGAATGGACCTTGCTTTTGTATGGGTAGATGTAATGAGGAATATGTTTACTACAGGTGCTCATTTTGGGCGTCATCCCCAAATTGAAAGGTTCTGAGGCCTTTAATACAAAGAACTTGTTGCTTTTGATTGTTCTTCTCCAGTATGTTCCAAGGTTTCTTCGATTCTATTCACTTTATCAAAAAGTCACGAGAACTTCTGGTATAATCACTGAAACAGCATCTGCAGGAGCTGCATTAAACTTATTTCTTTACATGCTTGCAAGTCATGTAAGTTCGATAGACGTTGTGCTCTTCTTTTTATTACATTTACAAGCTAAAGAACTCCATGACGGGAAAGATTTATGATGTTAACTTAATGAGCTTATATGCCTTTTTCGTTTCCATATTTGGTGTACTGCTAGTGCCTAGTGCCTAGAGCCTAGAGCCTAGAGCCTAGAGCCTAAAGATCTAGGACACATGACATTGCTTCAGAAGTAATTAATTTCTTCAGATATGGGATTCTGAAATTGGAAGCACATAGTATCAGTTTACCTGTGAAATTCTGAAAGCTTCATGCTTAGATTAACTAAAAAGTAAGAGTCAAGAAGTCACTAATTCAGAAGTTAAGAACTTCAGATGCATTTCAGATTAGGAATCCCTTCAGGATAAGTTACATCAACTGTATGTTTCTCGACTGCCATTTTCTTTCAATGACCATCAAACATCTGTCATTGACGGCACTACATTCTTGGTATTCTAGAATGATGGGTTTTTGTTTCTATCTTTCAGATAAATGTTTGTCACTATTTCAAATTGTCATCAAATAGACGACCTTCTGATTTTGGACGAATGTTACCATTATGCATGACTCCATATCATTTCTATAAGGCCATAAGTGTATAATCCTTGCAGCTAATATGGTTTTCTTGTATAAATGGCATCTTGGGTGATGTAAGCCAACTAGTGACGTTATGTGGTAGGGATGAACTACCAACTTTAGAGTTCCCATCTTAAGGAATTTCTGGTTTTGTTAATGGCATGGAGGTATTTAGCAATTTGGGGATCACATTTCTCATTTTACCACTTTTTGTGAGGGCTAAGTAGGGTTTGAAACATTTAAGGGGTTCTATTTTATGCATTGGTTTAACATCGTCGAAATGCAATCCAAAGAAACTTTGGGCTATTTAACTTTTGCATTACGACCAGGTTAGCTTTTAGAAGGAATTAATCTTAGTCGTTAATTTACTCATCACGATCAGTGTGATGAAGGGGGGGGGGGGGGGGGGTGGGGGGGAGGGATATCAAAATTATCTTTAATAATATGAGAAGGTGGAGTGATAATTATGAGAAATATTGTGGAAATTGGGGTCTAAAGTAAAGCTTGGACAAATTTAGGGTGTAAAAAGCTAACATGGTTGTAATCTGGGGGCAAAAGTTAAATTGCTTAAAACTTTGAAAGGCATAGAAGTTCTTTGTGGGACTCTGCATCTGTGTAGTTAAAACGGCGTTTAACGCTGATATAACTCTTAACAGGGGTGAGCCGTTACATTATGACATTATCACGTTATGGTATCACAGCTCCGATATAACGGCGTTATACGACCGTTATTGAGATAACATTTTTTTTCAATAACCCCGTTTTAACGTTTTGTTTTAATACATTAAAAAAAAATCACCCATTTCATTTTCGATCGAACAAGAACCCTAGACTCATAGGAAAGGACTTGAGCTAGCCGTCACCAATCGACAGAGAACTAGACCTCGCCGTTTGACAGAGAACGAAAATAGAAGAAGAGAAGAAGACGAAGAGTCGATCGCACTCTATGTTGTGATCTCACTCTCATACGAAGGAAATGTGTTTTTATTAATGTTTTTTTTTTTTGAATTTAATGTTATGGACATAATTTACTTTATAATACATTAATACTTTGTGGGAGTATTAAAAATATATTTAAAAAACTATTATGTTATATCCCGTTATAACCTATAACGCTCTTGGATCGTTATGGGTCCGTTATCCGTTTTAACTGCATAGCTTTGCATGAATGCAATAGATTTTCCTGGAGTTTAGTCGAGTTCACTTTGAGTATTACGTAGTAAATTGAAGCCTCTTGTAATCTTGTCATTTCTTTTCGGTCTCTGTTTTTTCTTGTGTTTGTGAAGGCTGTTTTGGCTTCCTTTTGTGTCTTATTCTCTTTGGGTGAGCACTGGAGCAATAAGTTCATACTTTTTACCAACCTTGAAAAATAAAATAAAATAAAATATATTTTTTAGGCTTTATGCCATAAAACCAAAGGAGTCAGATCATTTTGTAAAAATACTGCATCTCTTTTCAGAAAATTGAGAATACCACGTTGTTATAACATACAATTCCATATATGCTTAGGGCCTTCAGTTAAGTTATTCTCAATCAAGTAACAATTCTAATTCCAGTGATCTAATGAAGTTGCTCATTGAAATTCTCAACAGTATAGCTTAATTGTTAGTTCAACGAAAATAAGTGAAAGTTAGTTTAGAGATTTCATTTTTTCTTAGCCAACTATGTGAACCAAGTAATTTGAAAGATTAATTTAAGAACCCAAATATTAGTTATAAATTAGCGAATTTTTTTCTTTTTCTTAGAATCATAGCCTCATAGATGATGTGCCCATAGTTGTAATTGGTAACATGGCCAAAGACTACTCATTAGGAACTTTATTTATTCCAACGGAAAATGACATATTCAAAGTGGGCATAGTTTGGGACTGTCAAACCACTTGTTTGGGTTAGGAAGTTCTATTTCGTGAATTCTTGGTTACCGTCTCACAGATACTTAAAACTTCAAAAGGACTTTCCTTAGTGATCTCAGAAAGTAGTAGCGGTTGGTGTAATATTTTGTCATATATCCACCTCATCTTGAGTACGTTTCTGTTTAAATTTGATTAGATATTTGGAGCGCTGTGGTACCTGCTTGCAATCCAAAGAGAAGATACATGCTGGCGGCGTGCCTGTAGACGTACACCTGGATGCCATACTGATGATCTGTACTGTGGCGATTACAGTAGAGAAGGAGGCAATGCATTTCTTAATGCACCCTGTTCTATCTCCAAGTCTGAGACAACACCCTTCAATTTTGGAATATACCTTGTTGATCTCCAATCAGGTGTGGTGAATTCTAGAGATTTTCCACAGAAGTTGTTTTACTGCTTTTGGTGGGGACTGCGGAGTCTGAGGTATGTGCATCAAATGATACTCTACTTTTCCTATTGGCCATTTTATTTATAATAACAGAAATGTACGAAATGTTTGCTTCTTTGAGCCCTCTGCAAAATCCATTCCTCACAAGCCATGCATTATTCCATTTTATTGGAACTAGCATGTAAGAAGATTTGCAGTTCTTGGTTGAACAGTTTATGCATGAGTGAGTGTCTTGGTGTGCTACATTATAGAAGCTGAGTCATGACGGAGATACCTCACTAGCTAAAGCATTCAGGAATCAATCTGAATGAGTGAATGTACTCGTTTAAAAAAAATAATTGAATGTATAATTTATATTAAGAGAAAGATCACAGGAATCTCAAATTGAAAAAAGAAATTGCAAAAAAAATATTTTTTTCTTTATTTCTATAAATTGCACTAAAACTCTTCAATATAGATTAGTATATTGTTTAGATCCAGTATTTGAGTCGAGGTATGCTTTTGTTATGACCTACTCTTGTGATATTGTCCCCATTAAGCCACCCATATAGGGTGTTTTAGTTCAAACCAAAACCACTTTTGTGATATTGTCCCCATTTAGCCACACGTGGGGGTTTCTAGCTCAGACCATTAATCTAGCATAAATTATACACTAACTCATTTTTTTTAAAGGAGTACATTCACTCAGTTATCTGTTTTGATTGATTCCCGAAGGCTTTAGCTAGTGAAGTGTGTCCATCATGACTTAGCTTCTAAAATGTGGCACACCAAGACACTCACACATGCATCAGGTGTTCGACTAAGAACTGCAAATCTTCTTACATGCTGCTTCCAATAAAACTGAACAAGAGTGGGTCATTACTAGAGTTCATGAATGCTTTGGGAGTTTCATGATAGGCGATGCATTAGAAAGCTACCTTTTAAGGAGTGAGGAACTCCCAAAGTCGCAAGGAAGACAACCTTGGCTTCAAATTTAGAGGGAAATTGAACATACAAGCATGAAAAAGAGTTTCTTTTAGAATTCCCCATGTTAAACCCCCATACCAAAATACAAAGAACTTGGTTCAGGGTTGTTCTTTTTACTGTTTTTTTGTAGTTACGAGCAGCTAAAAGACATGCATAACTTTGGATAGAACAAAATGGAGGAATGAGATGGTTAATTAGTATATCAAAACTATAAAATTTGCCATCCCTCAAACAATTTGTAATGAAAGAGAAATAAAGAAAGATGCATAAGAAGTGGAAGGAGAATTCAAGGTCGTTGGAGTTGAAAAAAAGCAGGGCTGTGCCATATGGCATTGCAATGTCTTAAATGATTTGTATGATTACATATTACAACAACGGTAATTGATAACATGAAAACTTGTATTCTACGAGACTTCCCTAAACAAAAATGAAATTCAATAGGCAACGACTACCTCGCACCACCATATCCTCTTTCTCTCACACCACCATTAATTTTTTTATTTTTTTTTTACTTCTCACACCACCTATATAAAATAAAAACCATCTATTTTTTCCCTCACCATTCAAATCGACAAGGCAATGGTTCCTCCCTCCCCCATTCGAAATCTCATCTTCCAAATCTCTCTCCACACTCAAATCTCTTGCAAATCTCCATCGAAAACTCCCAAAACTTCCTTAAAGTTGAAACTCTTAAACCCAAACTCAATAAATATGCATAACTTAACATAACAGACAAACCCAAACTCAACGAAAAATAGGGTAACTTTCGAACCAATTTAAACCCTCAATTGAGACTGATTCTCAAGCTTATCAAAACACGAAAATTGTAGTAATCTGAGTTATCTAATAAATACAACTTGAATCACTTGAAAATATTTTGAAATGAGCAAGTTATAGTCATTTTACTAAAGTCACGCAAATCTGTCCGAAAAATGAAAACGGGATAATATTCCTGACCTTCGACCAACTTATGTGCTCGATCAAGACCGATTCTGAATTTGGTCAAAACACAAAAGTTGTAGTACTCTCAGTTATCTAATAAAAAAAACTTGAATCATTTGAAAATGTTTTGAAATGGGCAAGTTATGGTCATTTTACTAAAGTCGCGCATATCTGTCCAAAAAATGAAAACGGGATAGTGTTCATGACTTTCGACCAACCTATGTGCTCGATCGAGACCGATTCTGAAGTTGGTCAAAACACAAAATTTTTAGTACTCTCAGTTATCTAATAAACATAACTTGAATCACTTGAAAGTGTTTTGAAATGAGCAAGTTATGGTCATTTTAGTAAAGTCGAGCAGATCAGAAAAAAAAAAATAATAATAATAATTAAATTTGTTCACAAGTGCATTGCTTATACCTCGCATTGTGCAATGTGAAGTAATTGGGATACCTCGCAGTTAATTTTTTCTATTCGTAGTGCACTCTGCGAACATAAATTTTTTTTCTGCGCGATTTTACTAAAATGACCATAACTTGCTCATTTCAAAACATTTTTAAGTGATTCAAGTTGTGTTTATTAGATAACTCAGAGTACTACAATTTTCGTGTTTTGATGAGCTTGAGAATAAGTCTCAATTGAGGGTTTAAATTGATTCGAAAGTTACCCTGTTTTTCGTTTTGAGTTTGGATTTGTCTGTTATGTTAAGTTATGTATATTTATTGAGTTAGGATTTAAGGGTTTCAACTTTAAGGGGATTTTGAAAGTTTTTTGAGGGAGAGGGAGGTGATTTGCAAGAGATTTGAGTGTGGGGAGAGATTTCGAATGGGGGAGGGAGGAACCATTGTTGATTTGAATGGTGAGGGGGAAAAAAATGAATGGTTTTGGTTTATATAAGTGGTGTGAGAAAGTAAGTTGGTGGTGTGGAAGAGTAGAATGGTGTGAGAGAGACGAATTGGTGGTGCAAGGTAGTCGTTGCCAATTCAATATTGTGTTCTTTTTGCTTGGAATAGTAGGACCTGTGCCATCTTATTTCATATACCTGTTTAAATGCCAATATCACATTTGCACCTTTTTTACATCTTATTTATTGTTTTGTGATTGTTAATATGATGTAAGCAGGTATTAGTTTAGTAATATTAATTGTAGTTAGGCCTATTAAGTATAGCCTAAATAGTAGTGAGGGCTAGCCAATTAGGGTTGGATTAGTTAGCTTGCTAAAGAAGTTAGGGATATTATAAATAAGGCAAAACATTGTACATTGTACATTGTTCTGGGGTTGATTGAAGAAAAGATTATTCGCTTACGAATAAGGGTTTATCTTGGATCTATCATAGTTTTATTTCAATTCCTGCTTCGTATTCCGATTCTTTTTTTTTTTTTTTTTCAATTCCTGTTTAGTTCTATCATGATATAATACAAATTTAAAAAAGATTATTCGTTTCTTTATTCGCTTATGAATAAGGGTTTATCTTGGATCTATCATAGTTTTATTTCAATTCCTGCTTCGTATTCCGATTCTTGTTTTTTTATTTCAATTCCCATTTAGTTCTATCATTATGATATAATACAAATTTAAGGTGTCAGTAAAATATATAAATTAATGCAAATTGAAGGGTCTCTTATAGTGATTCATTTTTAAACTGAAATTGTAACCTCGTGTTTATGTATGGTTGCAGTTCTTTAGGTCAAGCCCTGGAAACTAGTGCCTATGCCTGGGAGGTTGCCTTTGCAGCCTCTATTTCCATCGCTGGCTTGCTTTTGTTTGCACTTGTGATTGGCAATATGCAGGTTATCATTGAACTGTATCTCGAATATACTTTCTTTTTTTTCTTGTTTTTATCTTTGCATAAAGTTTGAGGAGTTGCCCCATTTAACCAGGTATTGGGAACTATGTAAGGCCATTGTACAGATGCACACCACCATATCCCACAAAATATGTAATTCACTCTGACAACGTTTCATTTCCAGATAAGATGACATTATCACTGAAAGTAGAGTGCTGGAGGCTATCATTGCCAAACATACATGTGGTTAAATATCAGGAAGATTAAAATTTTATTAAAGAGTTAAATGTTTGAATTCCCTCAAATGTACTTGTAGAAAGTTCTTGTCTGCACTCCACACTCTGGATTTCCTAAGCTGAATATTGTTAGATTTTCTGTTGCAGAAATATATGCAGTTCAATGCTGTTAGATTGGAAGAGATTTATAGAGACAAACGGCTGGACACGGAGCAATGGATGTCACACCGAATGCTCCCTGATGAATTGAGAAACCGAATCAGGCGCTATGAACAGTACAAATGGCAAAAAACTAGGGGATTCGATGAAGAGAATCTTCTTCAGAACCTTCCCAAGGATCTCAGGCTGGACATCAAGCGTCATCTGTGTTCGGCTCTACTATCAAGAGTGAGTGCTTCTTTCATGCATTTCTCGATTCTGCATCAATGTCCTCTCCAAGTCTCATCGATTGAGACGTTGCTTAAGATGAAATGATATCTTGGAATGTGAAAAATTGACTTGTTTTAGACTAGAGCCAATTGTGATTTTCTGTCGATTCTCTTTTATATTCATCTTCACATTTTTCTTTAGGTGCCAATGTTTGAAATAATGGACGAAAAATTGTTTGATGCATTGTGTGATCGAGTCAAACCGGTACTCTACAATGAAAATAGCTATATCATCCGTGAAGGAGATCCAGTGCATGAGATGGTCTTCATCATGCAAGGCGAGCTTGATAGCTTCACCACCAATGGTGGAAGAACTGGTTTCTTCAACTCTGGCTATCTCAAGGCCGGGGACTTCTGTGGAGAAGAGCTACTCCCATGGGCCCTTGATCCTCACTGTTTGTCCCATCTTCCCATCTCAACCCGAACAGTTCATGCTTTGACAGAGGTCGAAGGTTTTGCTCTCAGGACCGATGACTTGAAGTTTGTAGCTTCTCAGTTCAGGAGGCTTCATAGCAAGCGATTGAGACATACTTTCAGGTTCTACTCACAGCAGTGGAGAACATGGGCAGCTTGTTCCATACAAGCTGCTTGGCGTAGACACTGCAAGAAGAAAAAACTGGAAAAATTTCTACATGAGGAAGAGGATCGGTTGAAGAACGCATTGACTAATGGAGGTGGCAGCTCTCCAAGCCTTGGTGCATCCATTTATGCTTCACGATTTGCTGCAAATGCTCTCCGTGTAGTACGCCACAAAAGCGCACGCAATGCTAGGTTGCAGGAGGGACTACCTCCAAGGATGATGCTTTCGAAGCCTCCTGAGCCCGATTTTACTGCTGAATATCGTTAGTCCAGTATCATTTTTCCCCATTTATTCATTTAGTTTTCATGTATAATCTTTTATTTTTTATTTTTGAAACATTTCAGATTTTGTTCAATTGATTATGTTGATGGTCCATCAGAGTTTCAATCAAGACTAAAACCCATGGGCAGGGGCGGACCCAGGATTTCACTCTAGGGGGCGAAATGACAATAATATTTGTCGATAATAATAATTTACTAAAATAACCATTTTCCAAAAAAAAAAATTTGTGACAAATTTAAATACTACTATTTACTTTCTTTTGTTAATCTATAAAATAAGATATTGTATTACTCACAAAAGATGGGAGAGGTGAAAGGAATTCACCTCGCCAATTTACAAAAAGTATTATTTATAAATTGCAACTATGCAACTTATAAGTACAAAAAGTATTTATAGTACAAAAAGTATTATCTATAAAGGAATGTCCTTACAAGGACCCTTCAAAACACTTACTATTTCTTTCTAACCATATCATTTAACCACATTTTTACAAATATTCACGACGCGATCTCATGTTCTGGAATTGTTGCATGATGGCTTCATTTTCAATGGTGTCCAAAACACCCCTTTCAATATTAATTAAGTAAATAAAAATATAATATTTACTTTCAAGCATTGTTATCATGGAAAAACATACAAACTCTAACAATATTTATGAAAACATCCAATTCACAAGATTTAAGATTAATTTTCATGAACAAAATGTTAATGTACCTGAGCTGCAAGAGTGTAAAGCAAAATCCAAGTAGTCTTTGTCCTTCCTAGCTCTTCTTTAGTCACGTGATTTGCAATCTGTATATAAAATAACGAAGAAAACTGGGTTATACATTAATCCCTTCAAAAACATATCCAATTAAAGATACTTTTGGAAGAACAATCAATGTTGTTTGGCACTCTACCATGCTTTAATAGTTTAATTGTGACGAAAGACAAACATATCCAATAAATTTTCTTTATACAATCTTCACAATAATTTAATTAACATAAAGCATATATACTTTAAGGCTTTAAGCCACTTTTGCTTTGCAAATCTTCATATGGGCTGAGCACGAACCACATATTTTGTCAAAATCCCATTAGCCACTATTTGTTAAACAATCAACTAAGTCATTTTCTTTATCTATCTTTATTCAAAGAAGCTGATGAAAGGGCTTGCACTTTCTTGTTCTTCATTCAGATTGGACTAACATGTTAAATTAACCAACCAAAGGAATCCAAAGGAATGAGGGAATAATTGCTTCAAATCTAAACACCAAATTAACCAACAAGACAAAAAATTTTCTCACCAAACAAAAGCCCTGACAGAAAAATAGAATTTCTCCGCCTACGCTGGTACGCAACAGCAGAGTCGAGAATCAGATCTGATCATCTGAAGAGGAACAATCGAACAGACCTTGCGCGTGGTGAGAGAAAAGAAACATAGCTCAGCTGTGCGGTTGTGCCGGCTGTACGTGAGAGAAGATGAACAGCCGAACACGCTGTGCGACTCCCTTTTAACTCCACAGACACTCTAGAAAAATGAAGAACATGGTGACAATCATCCAACAAACACACAAAAAACACCGTAAAAACAATTTCCTGAAACGCATTACAAAGAAAACCAACGAATCCCCCATAAGAAGAGTACATTTAAAAATCCCAATCAACATAAAATCATACTTTTTAATCATAATTCATCATTCAAAACCCACTTAACCCCAAACAAATCAAACAAAGGCAAACAATCTAACAAGAACTCGAAAAAAAAAAAAAAAATCTTAACCAAAAACAACATTATAAGCAAAACCCAAACTTAAAAAACCCTAAATTCAAAACACAAACAACCCAAATCATCAAATCAAATCCAAACCAAAACTCAAACAAAGGGGTTCGTTGAATAATGGAACAGAGGATTTACCAGTGAAGGGCTTCTGCTTGACACAAGGATCAAGTTGATTACACCACCGAAGTCGACACGACTTCCCTGATCGCCCAGGGATCCCCCGAGCAATCAGACTCCAATTCCTCGCTCCGAACTTGGACACGAGTCAACTCATAACCGAATCCTCCTCCGGCAACCACGGCCCCTTCACTCGGTCATCCACCTCCTTTGTGCCGTGTGAGAGAAGTCCTTGCGCCTTGCGCGTGACTGCCTGAGAAAAGAGGAGCATGTGCGTGACTGCGCGAGAGAAGGGGAACTTCCCTCAGTTCCCTGTGTTATGCGGTTGTGTGTGAGAGAACAGAGAAGGGAACTTCCTGTGTTGTGCACTTGTGCGGCTATATGTGAGAGAACAGAGAAGGGGGACTGTTGATAGCCTTAGCCCTAAATCCTAATAGCAACTTTTTTTTTTTAAAGTTAGGGGGGACAGCTACCCCCCTGGTCCCTGAATAGGTCCGCCCATGGTAACTACAATGCCTTGTTCAGTTTCTGTCTACAACTTCAACAATATGGTTTCAAGAACTTGTGTCTGAGCGATCTGTTGGAGCTTCTTTGGCCTTGATGAGGCATTGAGTTTGTTCCCTGGATACTTCTAATTTGTCCATACCCTCCATTTTTTTTAACTCAATTTTTAGGAGCAATGAGCATGATGAAAGCTAGTAATGTTGGTGGCATTTGTAAGTTGGAGCTCTTGTTACTCCTCCGCCCTTTCTTGATGTTCTGCAGTTTTTCTTTATTCTATTTCTTTGTGAAACAACAAAAAGTAGATGAATAAGAACCATTGAGTATTTGCATGCAACATGACTAGGAGAAAGTAGAGACTTCTGTGATAAAAACTAAAATTATGTACCAAATTTGTCCAAGGATCAGAAGGTAGTGGACACAGTTCATAATGAAAGTTATACCAGTTTCTGTTTCCTAGTCCTCAAACAATTTTATGTTGTTGCCTTTTGATTTTCCATTGTGGTGTGAGTTGTGAGATATATTGAACCCGAATCGACATGTTTACAGTGTTATCTTTGTTCAACCTGGATGAGTTTGGCAAGTATCAAACTGAATATTGTTAACCTCACACATTGATCAACTACTACACTTAGGTAGTGACAGTGAGAGGGTTTGCTTAAAGCATTACTAAAAGTATTTTCACAGATGTCATGGGTAGCAAGGAGGTTATGAAGATGGCAGAATGTTAGAAGACAATGATTCTAGTTCAGAAAAATGAAAACAGAAAATCTGCATGAAACGATGCAAAGAGTCTCTGTTAACTCTACCACATGAAATGACATGATATGGTCAGCGTTAAAATTAGAACTTGATATTCATTCTGGATGAAGCACTCACACTACACCAAATTGACATTTTTGTAACAACCCCCAAAACAGTATCACTTTTGAAGTGTAACAATTTTACACATTTTCACAAACAAAATGATACAATAATTGTATCACCATGAAGAGTATGGTTATAAAAGTGATACTATTCATGGTGATCCAACTTATTGTATCATTTTTTTTGTGTTACTGTTTTTCATTTTTTTGGCTAAATTTAGTTTTGACTTGAAATTGTTTGGTGAATTGCAACATCTCAAAAGTGATACTGTTTTGAGAGTTGTTACAAAAGTGTCAATTTGGTGTAGTGTCATGATGTGTGGCAAGTTCACCGGTTGTCTTTTGGATGCTTTTGTGACAACAATAGACATTTTGCTTAGGTGCTTGACTCTATATTTGTTTATTTTAATGGTTAAATTTATTGATAATCATTTAATAGTGTTGGTTACGTAGAGTTTATTTGATTAGGTGTCATAATTACAAAAGGTATCGCCTTAGCAATGCCTTACTTCGCCAAGGCTCTCCTGGTGGACCTTGGCGCCTCACCTCACCCCTGATAAGTTATGATCCAAAACCCAGAGCAACGTTCAAAGGAAACAAACTGTATAGTTAGAGTGTCCATGATTTTATATATATGCTTTTTGACATCTAACCTCAAACCATTCCTCTGATTCTATGATTTGAATGGCAATGCAGAATTTTTGTTTATTGTTCACTCATCTATTTTTGGGGATTATGCCTGATGTTTTGAGGTGTTGTAGCCCTGTAAGAGTGAAATGTTACAACACGTCATTATTGTGCACAATTTATCCAGGAATTAGTGATAAAGCTGATAGAATAGATAAAATAGATGTAAAATAGTCTGTTAGAAAGTTAGTTAGCAATTGCTGTTAGAGGTTAGCAACTGTTGTTAGAAGGTTAGCAACTGTTTGTATTGTTAGCTGTCATGAGTTGTATTCTGTTTTGAATTCTGTTAGTGTCAAATGTAATGCCTCTCTTTGTATCATTTGGACATTATAAATAGAGAAGAGGATGCTCTGTAATTGATTGACAAATACAGAGATCCAATTCAGTTCATCAAGTTCTTTCATGGTATCAGAGCTTTGAGTCTCTTCTATCAATGGCAACACAGTCCTCGTCTTCCTCTGGCTCTCTCAATAATATTCAGACATCAAATGTGTCTTCTTCTCCTTCCTTTCAAGTCCTAAACCATTCTCTACCAGTAAAATTAGATAGATCCAACTATATACTTTGGAAGTCTCAGATTGAGAATGTCATTTTTGCTAATGGTTTTGAAGATTTCATTGAAGGAATTTCAATTTGTCCAACAAAGGAACTAAGTCCAGGAATTATCAATCCTGCTTTTGTTGCTTGGAGAAGACAAGATCGTACCATACTCAGTTGGATTTATGCCTCACTTACACCAGCAATCATGGCTCAAATCATTGGTCATACTACCTCCTTCTCAGCCTGGAAGGCTTTAGAACAGATTTTTTCTTCTTCCTCAAGAGCAAGAATCATGCAATTACGTTTGGATTTGCAGTCTACCAAGAAGGGTTCACTGTCCATGATTGATTATATCATGAAGATCAAGAGTGCTGCGGACAATTTAGCAGCTATTGGCGAGGTCATCTCAGATCAAGATCATATAATGAACCTCTTAAATGGACTAGGTACTGAATATAATCCAGTAGTCACAGCCATCAATGTTCGAGATGATCGGATCTCGCTTGAGTCTATTCACAGTATGCTACTATCATTTGAAAACAGATGGGAGCAACAAAGTTCTATAGATAGCATACCAACTGTCTCAGCAAATGTAGCCAATTCTAGTAGTAAACAGTCATTTGGTCGAGGCAGAGGCAGGAGTTATAGCAGCCATTTTCACAGAGGACGTGGCCGAGCAAGAAATCCCAATGGTCAGTATTATATCCAGCAATATGGCCAACAAGGTGGTCATTATAACAAACCATCTAATGATCAAGGTGGTCACTATAACAAACCATCTAATGATCGACCACAATGCCAGTTATGTGGCAAATTTGGTCATATAGCCATGGCTTGTTATCATCGCTTTGATGTTAATTTTCAGCAATCAACAAGTCATTTAAATTCTGGTTCTCCAGTTGATCCTAAACCAGCTATGCCGGCCTTAGCAGCAGTATCTAATCCATTTCATAGTGAAGGATGGTACTTGGATTCAGGAGCAAGTCATCACTTGACTAATGATCATATTGGTCTCACCAATTCCTCGCCATATGCAGGTTCAGACAAAGTTACTGTTGGTAATGGTTCTTCTCTTCCTATTGCTAATGTTGGGTCATTATCTTTCTCTTCTTCTCATCACACTCCCTTTCTTCTTAAGCAAGTCTTTCATGTCCCTTCTTTATCAACCAATTTTGTCAGTGTTACAAAGTTTTGTGCTGATAACAATGTGTTCATTGAATTCTGGTCCAATTATTTTTTTGTGAAGGACCCAATTTCGAGGAAGGTTCTAGCTCGAGGCAGCCTTGAGAATGGACTATACAAGCTGCCAGTTCTTCCTGTCTCCAAAGCAGCTTTAGCTTCCAGTTTCAGTTCCAGTCCTACTAGTTCCAGTATCAGTTCAAGTTCCAGTCCTAGCTTATCTACTAGCTCTAGCATATCAGATGTATCTTCTTTGAATTCAACTTCTAGTCCTTCTTGTATTGATAATCTTGAACAATTATGGCATTATAGGTTAGGCCATCCTTCAAAAGATGTTGTCCATCAGATATTAAGACTTTGTAATGTTCCACTTAATAAATCTAATTGTTCCTCAATTTGTTCATCCTGTCAGCTTGCCAAAAGTCATAGATTACCTACCTCTTTGTCATCTTTTCATGCATCTAGTCCTTTAGACCTTATTCATATGGACATCTGGGGTCCTGCTTTTATAAAATCAACTTCTGGTGCACGGTTTTTTCATTTGTTTGTTGATGATTTTTCACGCTTCATCTGGTTCTTCCCACTTCAGTCCAAAGGTCAGGCTCTAGCTGTTTTCAAATTGTTCAAGATTCAAGTTGAGAATCAGTTCAATGCTTCTATAAAATGTCTTCAATCAGATAATGGTGGTGAGTTCAAAGTGTTTAAACCTTTCTTGTTGGAGTCTGGTATCAGCCATAGATTTTCTTGTCCATACTCCTCTTTCCAGAATGGTCGAGTGGAACGTAGACATCGACATGTAGTTGAGACTGGTCTGGCAATATGCCTTTTCAATTCTGGCAATATGCCTTTCAAGCTACTGTTTTTCTCATTAATCGAATGCCAACTAAGGTCCTTGGTAATAAATCTCCTTATCAAGTTCTTCTTCACCGTCTGCCTGATTATAGGGCACTTCATGTTTTTGGATGTCTTTGCTATCCTTTCATTCGTCCATATAACAAACATAAACTTCAGTTTCGGTCTGTTGCTTGTGTGTTCCTTGGGTATAGTTTAGAACATAAGGGGTACTTGTGTCTAGATCATACTTCTGGCCGAGTTTATGTTTCTCCTAATGTGGTCTTTGATGAGTCCTATCTACCTATGCAATGCTCATCTGTTTCATCTTCTACTTCTCCTATGCAATGCTCATCTCCTTCTCCTATAGTCTCTTCTTTTATACCATCTCCTATAGTTCCTCCTGTAGTCCCTCATGTAGTCCCTTATGTGGTGCCTAATGACAATTTGGTAGTGCCTAACATTCCTTCCCCTGCTCCTATTTCATCTCCTATTCAATCTGCATCTTTCTCTTCTTCTCCTACACCTATTCCATCCGTTTCTACTCCTATTCTTCCTGCTACTACTCTCATTCCTGCTCCTAATCTCATTCCATCATCTGATCCTCCACGCATGATTACTCGGTCCATGCATGGCATCTCTAAGAAGAAACAGATGCTAGACTTGTCTGTGGTCAAGACTTCTGAACCCACCACTCTTCGCCAAGCTCTTAAGGATCCTCACTGGGTTCATGCTATGGAACAAGAGATAGCTGCTTTACATCGTAATGCCACTTGGACTTTGGTTGATCCTCCTACTCATGGCAACATCATTGGTTGCAAATGGGTTTTTAGGCTCAAATTCAAACCTGATGGCAGTATTGACAGGTATAAAGCTCGCCTTGTTGCTAAAGGGTTTAACCAAACTCATGGATTAGATTACTTTGAAACATTTAGTCCAGTGGTTAAGCCTGCCACCATTCGCATTATCCTCACTCTTGCGGTCAGTTTTCATTGGGACATACGGCAACTTGATGTTCATAATGCTTTCTTAAATGGGGATCTTGAAGAACAGGTTTTTATGACTCAGCCTCCAGGATTTACTGATGCCAAGTCTCCATCCAAAGTCTGCCAGTTACGCAAGTCTTTGTATGGATTAAAACAGTCTCCGCGTGCTTGGTTTTCTAAGCTGAGTTGTGCACTTCTGCAATGGGGATTTTTTGCTTCTCGGACTGACAGCTCTATGTTTCTCAAGGTGGATAAGCATTCCATACTTATTCTATTGGTCTATGTGGACGATATTATTGTTACTGGCAGCTCTTCCAGCCTCATTTCTTCTCTTATCACTCGGCTTAATTCGGTTTTTGCTCTTCGTGACTTGGGGCCCTTGTCCTACTTCTTGGGTATTGAAGTTCATAGGTGTCATGGTTCTCTTCATCTCAGCCAAGCTAAGTATATCTCTGACCTTCTTCAGCGTGCTGCTATGATAGATTGCAAGTCCTCTCCTACTCCTAGTGCTGTTGGTCAGTCCTTATCTCAACTTGATGGCACTCCTCTCTTGAATGCTACCACCTATCGTAGTATTGTTGGTGCTCTACAATATGTAACTATGACACGGCCTGACATAGCTTTTGCTGTCAATAAGGCCTGCCAGTTTATGCAAGCACCCACTACTTCTCACTGGTTAGCTGTCAAACGTATTCTCCGCTACCTAAAAGGCTCTTCTAATGATGGTTTACTCATTCATCCTACTCGTGACCTTGCTCTTGAAGCCTTCTCTGATGCTGATTGGGGAGCCAATCCTGATGACAGACGAAGTTCTAGTGGTTACTTGGTATACCTAGGTGGTTCTCTTATTTCTTGGCCAGCCACCAAGCAACGTGTTGTATCCAGAAGCAGTGCTGAATCTGAATATCGAGGCCTTGCTATTGCCACTTCTGAAGTGATTTGGATCCAAGCTTTATTAAAGGAACTTTGTCTTCCCCTTTCTGGTACTCCAATTCTGTGGTATGACAATGTCAGTGCCTACCATCTTGCCAAGAATCCAGTCTTTCATGCTCGCACTAAGCATATTGAGATTGATCTTCATTTTATTCGTGATCATGTTCTTAAGGTTCTTTGCTTCTCAAATATGTTCCTACCTCTGAGCAACCTGCGGATCTTCTCACCAAGCATCTTCCAAGTGCAAGGTTCACCTACCTCAAATCTCTTCTTGGTCTTGCTCCCTTGCACTTGAGGGGGGATGATAGAATAGATAAAATAGATGTAAAATAGTCTGTTAAAAAGTTAGTTAGCAATTGCTGTTAGATGTTAGCAACTGTTGTTAGAAGGTTAGCAACTGTTTGTATTGTTAGCTGTCATGAGTTGTATTCTGTTTTGAATTCTGTTAGTGTCAAATGTAATGCCTCTCTTTGTATCATTTGGACATTATAAATAGAGAAGAGGATGCTCTGTAATTGATTGACAAATACAGAGATCCAATTCAGTTCATCAAGTTCTTTCAAAAGCATCATCCAATTTAATAGAACTGTTGTTTATTTCTTTCATAATCCATGTGGATTTTGATAATTGTACTGTTTAAAATGAACAAGCAGCTTATGCTAGCTCAGTAGGAGCAGCAATGATAATCTAATGGAGGACGAGATCAGGGCGAACCCAGGATTTCACTCCAGGGGGGCAGGCGAAATGACAATAATATTTGTCGATAATAATAATTTACTAAAATAAACAATTTCCAAAAAAAAAAATTTGTAACAAATTTAAATACTACTATTTACTTTCTTTTGTTAATCTATAAAATAAGATATTGTATTACTCACAAAAGATGGGAGAGGTGAAAGGAATTCACCTCGCCAATTTACAAAAAGTATTATTTATAAATTGCAACTATGCAACTCATACGTACAAAAAGTATTATCTATAAAGGAATGTCCTTATAAGGACCCTTCAAAACACCTACTATTTCTTTCTAACCATATCATTTAATCACATTTTTACAAATATTCACGACGCGATCTCATGTTCTGGAATTGTTGCATGATGGCTTCATTTTCAATGGTGTCCAAACATCCCTTTCAATATTAATTAAGTAAATAAAAATATAATATTTACTTTCAAGCATTGTTATTATGGAAAAACATACAAACTCTAACAATATTTATGAAAACATCAAATTCACAAGATTTAAGATTAATTTTCATGAACAAAATGTTAATGTACCTGAGCTGCAAGAGTGTAAAGCAAAATCCAAGTAGTCTTTGTCCTTCCTAGCTCTTATTTAGTCACGTGATTTGCAATCTGTATATAAAATAACGAAGAAAACTGGGTTATACATTAATCCCTTCAAAAACATATCCAATTAAAGATACTTTTGGAAGAACAACCAATGTTGTTTGGCACTCTACCATGCTTTAATAGTTTAATTGTAACGAAAGACAAACATATCCAATTAAATTTTCTTTATACAATCTTCACGATAATTTAATTAACATAAAGCAATATATACTTTAAGGCTTTAAGCCACTTTTGCTTTGCAAATCTTCATATGGGCTGGGCACGAACCACATATTTTGTCAAAATCTCATTAGCCACTATTTGTTAAACAACCAACTAAATCATTTTCTTTATCTATCTTTATTCAAAGAAGCTGATGAAAGGGCTTGCACTTTCTTGTTCTTCATTCAGATTGGACTAACATGTTAAATTAACCAACCAAAGGAATCCAAAGGAATGAGGGAATAATTGCTTCAGATCTAAACACCAAATTAATCAACAAGACAGAAAATTTTCTCACCAAACAAGAGCCCTGACAGTAAATAGAATTTCTCCGCCTACGCTGGTACGCAGCAGCAGAGTCGAGAATCAGATCTAATCATCTGAAGAGGAACAATCGAACAGACCTTGCGCGTGGTGAGAGAAAAGAAACATAGCTCAGCTGTGCGGTTGTGCCGTTGTGCGTGAGAGAAGAGGAACAACCGAACAGGCTGTGCGACTCCCTTTTAACTCCACAGACACTCTAGAAAAATGAAGAACAGGGCGACAATCATCCAACAAACACCGTAAAAACAATTTCCTGAAACGCATTACAAAGAAAACCAACGAATCCCCCATAAGAAGAGTACATTTAAAAATCCCAATCAACATAAAATCATACTCTTTAATCATAATTCATCATTCAAAACCCAGTTAAACCCAAACAAACCAAACAAAGGCAAACAATCTAACAAGAACTCAAAAAAAAAAAAAAACCTTAACCAAAAGCAACATTATAAGCAAAACCCAGACTTAAAAAACCCTAAATTCAAAACACAAACAACTCAAACCATCAAATCAAATCCAAACCAAAACTCGAACAAAGGGGTTCGTTGAATAACAGAACAGAGGATTTACCAGTGAAGGGCATCTGCTTGACACAAGGATCAAGTTGATTACACCACCGAAGTCGACACGACTTCCCTGATCGCCCAGGGATCCCCCGAGCAATCAGACTCCAATTCCTCGCTCCGAACTTGGACACGAGTCGACTCAGAACCGAATCCTCCTCCGGCGACCACGTCCCCTTCACTCAGTCATCCACCTCCTTTGTGCCGCGTGAGAGAAGTCCTTGCGCCTTGCACGTGACTGCCTGAGAAAAGAGGAGCATGTGCGTGACTGCGTGAGAGAAGGGGAACTTCCCTCAGTTCCTTGTGCTGTGCGGCTGTGTGTGAGAGAACAGAGAAGAGAACTTTCTGTGTTGTGCACTTGTCCGACTGTATGTGAGAGAACATAGAAGGGGAATTGTTGATAGCCTTAGCTCTAAATCCTAATAGCAACTTTTTTTTTCTTTCTTTTTTTTTTAAATATGAACCATTTTTTTTTTTTTTTTTTTTAAGTTCAGGGGGGGCTCCACCCATGCCCATGGGCTCTGACTATGATCAGTTTAGTTGCAGTTTTAGGTTACGATATGTTGCTCTAAATGAACTGTGACACACTCACATGCAACGTACTTACAAACTAATGAACATAATAAACACATGCAATGCAGGTACAAACAATGAAATGAAGTGCGAGACGAGGCTGTCGGTGGCCACTTGACCATGAAGATGGCAACGAGAGCTTGCTAGCTATTGCCAAGCATGGAATTTGGTAAGAATGTCTGTTAAGATTTCGGCCCTCAATGTCCCTATATCATAATACCAAGTCCATAATTTGAGAAATGAGAACCCACACCTCTCCATGACTTAGCTCGCCATTTCCCCATTGTGAGACTGAGAACTCAATAACACCACCTACACTACAACACACAAAAGCGTTGGCATGTAAGGGTCTCGTGCTTTCTGACACTCTCTTTGGTGGTTGCGGCAAACCCTACCATGTGACTGGTCGAGTTTCCTTCTTTAAAGATCTCTCTGTACTCTACCCATGTCCAATCAGCTGCCGCTGAGTGTCCATAATAAATGTATAGAACTAGGACACAAATTTTTCTTGGTTAGTTCATTGAATTGTTAGGTTTTGTACATTACAATGTTGATGCTATGAATATAATATAATGAGGCAAGTTATATATGCTGCCATCCTAGTTAACTAATTTGCTTTCTAACATTCAAGTTTTTTTGAAAACCAGTGTATTCAGGTGGAGTTTGTTAAATAAGAAGTGGATCATTTTGATTGGGTGTTTGTTTTTACATCTAATAAGAAGAAAATGTTCTTTATAAGTTCTAAATTTATAACATTTAAGTGAGCACCAAGTAGATGCTTAATGAAAAAAAAAAAAAAAAAAAAAAAAAAAAAAAAAAAAAAAAAAAAAAAAAAAGAGGTAGATGCTTAATGTTGACTGGTGAGTGCTAAATATTGTTATCCATAATCCTTTACGCTTATGCTGTATCCTACTTTATCACAAGCGACTGAAAACAAATCCGTTAAAATATGAAAGGTTACAAGTTTAAGTCTAACGATTATCTTAGCCAACAATCCAGTACCATATCCAGCGATCTTGGACATGCAATAAAAGCCAAACAAAAAGGAGTGAAGGAGGGAGGGAAGGATGGCCATTAAGAGAGGCCATAGTCATGTCACTCTCAATTTTTGGGACATGGAAATGTCACAGAGGATGGAGATCCTTATAGGGCCATTGAAATCTTCTAATTTAGTGCAATCTGCACGTGTGTGGTAGGGATCATAAGCTTCTGTCCTTTCTCCCCTGCTCCTCCCTATCCCACATTTGTCTAATGTACTTAATAATTTTGATTGAAAATTGATCATCATTACTAATTACATAAAAATATGTTAATCACTTCTTGCTAATTAGGGTTCAATACAAGTTGAAAAGGATTTTAGGAGATAAAGAAGAGATGTATTTCCAAAGTGCCCGTTGGATGGTTGTAGCAACAATTAGGTTTATCGGTTGATAAAAATCTTAATGACGAGTCAAGTTCTACATTTGTAAACTTACCGGCTTTTTAGAAGATTTTAGCAAAATCAAGTATTTGAAAACTGGAATAATGTGAGGTTTGGGTCTTGGGGTTTATGGTTATTCATTGGAGATGCTCTTACTATTCCTCCCTGCATATCATGCATAATATGCATGTTGAATTAATACGATTATGAGTGTAGGACATATCTAGAGATCTTTTTAGTTTCGAATATACTAAAAAAATTAGGTTTTTGCATTTAGGGTGATGTGACGTGACGTTATTTTGAAGGAATGATGAAATCCCCAAAGTGTTTATATGTATTTCGAGGTTGTAAACAATCTCATCTGATGATGCCACGTCATCATCATTGTAGAACATAGTTACAAAACCTAATTCCCTAGCCTCATGAATCGTATACTAAATGATCGTTTACAACCGTTTTAATTGTCATTTGCATAAAAACATTGTCATCATCATTAACTAATAATCTCAAGATCTTGATAACAATCCAAACCCCCAAATCAACTCTAACCCCACTTAAAACAAAAGATCCCATGTGCTTAATTGGCTTCTTCTTAGGGAAAAGCTTGTGGTGATGTATCACATATAATTTATTTTCTGGTAAGCGTACAATCTTGCTGGTATTGATCAGTATCGACACGTTGATCTATCCGTAGACAAGTATTTGGTGCGTATTTCTCATTTTACGCGCATGTTACGATACGTGTTATGCATAGTAATATTAGGGGAATTGGGATTGGAGAGTATATTTTAACACGTCGGAGCTCTTTCTAGTTGAAAATTTTAGAAAAATTACATATTACAATTAGAAATAATGTGTCAATGTTTTGAACCGCTTCAACACCATTCCTTGAAATACACATTTAGATCCCCACTATTAAATATCTTGGTTAACAATCTTTATGAGTGTTTAAGGATGTTCTTGGACAATCAGTGTAGTCAGCTTGTGTTGTGCCTAAGGCGAGCCCTCGCTTGCTTTGTGGTATTTATAGATAAATTTCCTTTATACCACTTAGCACAGATTTCAAGACACATGTTAAAATAAGTTGAAACTTTGACACTTTGTGTTCTAATGTTAATGTTTAATTTTTCTCAAAATTTCAGCTCCAACGAAATAGTGGAGGGCTATAAAATTAAAGGGATTGTCTAAATTAAAGGGATTTTATAGTGGAGGGCTATGAAATTTCAAGACCCTCCCCTCTCCCTCGCGCGTTTTCTCGCTGGTTTCCTCGACAATTAGAATTCCCCAAAATTAAAAACAACGTGTTTTGTACAATGCATAGTATGTGCAATTTTAAAGACTTGAATAAAAATTTAGTAGACTATCCTGCACAGTGCATATATGGACTTGACGTACTATTTCTATGTTACAAAGTATGGACAAACAAAAATGGTCCATATGGTCATGTCCATATGAGTCCCTAACTCCCTATTAGGGATGGCAGTGGGGCGGATTTTCACGGATATCCGCCCCACCCAATCCGTTTGGGGCGGTTTTGTATATTGCTGAATGAATTTTTGGGTGGTTTCGGGTATCCAAAAAATATCCGTTCACTATTCGGGGCGGATACGGATTTGGCCATATCCGCTCCGCAAGCCCCGCGGATATCCGTTTAACCAACAAATTTACAAAAGTGCCCTTCGCCTATATAAGGGATAAACTCTGTTTTTCACAACCCACAATCGCCCATTCGCCCATTCGCTCCCTCACCCTCTCACAGAGCACCGCCCTTCCTCCTCACCAAACTCACCAAACTCTCCCTTCGCTCCCTCCTCACCAAACTCTCCCTCTCACAGTCACAGAGCACCGCCCATTCGCTCCCTCACCCTCACCCTCACCCTCACCAAGCTCTCCCTCTCACAGAGCAGCGACCAAACTCCCTCCCTCACACCGCACACCACCTCGCCCTCCCTCACGCCGCGAGACGTCGACATCCTCCCTGCTCCCCTCACGCCACGAGTCGCCGAGCCCGAGATCCTCCCTGCTCCCTGCTCGCTGCTCCCCTCACGCCGCGAATCGATCTGCCTCCCTCCTCTCGATCAAGATCTGATCTGATTTGATCAAGATCTGATTTGATCAAGATCAAGATCAAAATCAAGATCTGATTTGATCAAGATCAAGATCAAGATCAAGATCAAGATCTGATTTGATCAAGATCAAAATCAAGATCTGATTTGATCAAGATCAAGATCTGATTTGATCAAGATCAAAATCAAGATCTGATTTGATCAAGATCTGATTTGATCAAGATCAAGATCTGATCTGATCTCAGAGATCGAATACTTTAGATCGATTTATTTGTAATATGTTTGTAATTTTTTTTTTAGATCAGAGGACTCAGAATTGATCTTTAGATCGAATGTTTTTTTTTTTTTGATCTGATCAAGATCTGATCGAGATCGAGATCTGATCGAGATCGAGATCGAGATCTGATCATGATCTGATCGAGATCAAGATCTGATCATGATCATGATCAGATCTGATCTCAGAGATAGAAATATTTTAGATCGATTTATTTGTAATATGTTGTAATTTTTTTTTTGAATTTGTTGTATTTTTTTTTTAGATCAGAGGAATCGAATGTATTTTTTATTTTTTTTTTTGGTAATTTGTTGTATTTTTTTTTGTATGCAAGTAAGATCTGTTTTTTTTTTTTTCCGGGTTAAATGGGCGGGGCGGATATCCGCCTATCTGTCCGGGTCGGGGATGGTTTTTAAAAAAAATGATAAACGGATATGCGGGGCGGTTTCGGGGATCCGAAATCTCTTGCGGGGCGGGGATGGATTTGCTCAAATCCGCTCCAATCCGCCCCGTTGCCATCTCTACTCCCTATTGAAGGATATATATGGAGGAAGAATATAATGGGACAATAAGAACAAAATACTTTTTGTGCATGGGAAATAGTTGCAATTTCTTTTCTATATGAATGGTTTAGGTGGAATCAAAGTGTAGAAATGGGAATGTGTGAGAAGTCAAAAGAACAGTCTAAATGGGAAAGAGAAAAAGGATAAAGAGCAAAAGTGAAAGGAGGGAACCAAATTCTTTACTGAGGAAGAGCGGATCACTTGAGATTTAAGACCTCTAGAGGCTATAGGAACAGAGGATCACCAGCATAGACTACTGAGTTCATATGAACAATATTCAAAGATTACTTACTTAGATGGGAGATATTTGAAATTTTCTAACTTTTTTGTGTGTTAATTTCTCCACAAATTGTCTCCTTTTGGCTTGAAAATAAATGAACTCATTAATCGATTTGGTTAGCATTCACGGTCGTTTGCCAAAGTAGGATGTATGAATCAGAGGAAGTTGCCAACTTCATAAGACTGTAAAATTGATTTTTAGCATCTCCTATAGCAATCCTCACCATAGAGGAATTTTTAGCGCAAACTCTATGACTGCTCATTTGGTGCTTTTGATGGCTAATGTGCTTTCAAAGTTGTGGCGATAACTGTGAAAAAACAGATAAAAACTCCGCTCTAACATTCAAAAATTGCAAAACAGATAGATGTTAATTTTTTTCATAGACAGTCAATAGACTAGATGAGCTTGGCAAGTCAACAAGAACTTGTCAACACAAACCTAAAATTGAACCGTGATTAATGGGGTTCGATGTCAATGATTTGCAGTTTTAGTTTGTAAATAGGTCAAAATAAATTTCCCTACCAACTCATATTGACATGGCCTCGCCTATTGCCATGCATGCTAACTCGTAATCTCATTCATGTTACATCTCCTCTCCATTTCTTGTTTCTTAGCTAACGGATAGTATCACAAGTCCAAAGTTCAAACCATACGATGATTCCAGTCCATAAAGAATAAATTTTCCGCATAAGATAATAAGACCATTCAAAATTAAGAAGTGCGCAATCAGTTGAAGAAAGTAGGTCAACCTCCTCATCAATGAATCATCCATGGACCACACAGACTAACCAACCATTGGAGTGATTCAAGACTGTGTGGACACTCAACACTCCATTTCAATCCTCTATAATAATCAACACATGTTCTTCCACAAAAGTGGAAACATCCCTGTGATCATAACCCTAGAAAACAAAAAAGTTTAGCTTAGCCGCTAATCACGCGCGATTGCCTCTTACACTGTTTGACTTAATTTTCATTTTCAAAAAGCCGAAAAGCACCTAATAAAAAAATCTCAAAAATAAAATAAAATATTTTAAGTTCCGAAAAATCCCACAAGCATATATATATATATATAGTTTCAGGCAGGAAGCCGGTGATTGCGGTTAGAAAAGTATAGTCATTACATTGGGAGGCTCACATTTTGACTGTTTTATTTGCTTTTCAGGCTTATTTTTATGCGAGGTTCGAATTAAAAGGGCCTCATGGCGAAGAAAATTACAAGAAGGGTCACTGAAAAATTGACTGTACGTATTAGGTGGAAATTAAAAAGTGTCGGTAGTGGGGTTGTAATTTGTAAATAAGATAGAAAATTTGAGGTGGAAGTCGAAGAGGATGGATGGAGTGGTGGTGTTTGTCGGGCTGTCGGAAATTACAAATCTTTTTTTCCGAAATCAGTGGGAGGAGAAAATCAGGTTACTGGCCTACTGCATATGAAACCAAAGGTGCTTATTTCTCTAAGCACTATGGAGTGATGCTAGGCGCGGCGAGGGAGGGGGGTTTGACCCCCATTCCCCTCAAGATTCACACGTGCGCATATCTTGAGGGTTATAAAGGGTCACATTCCCTTTCTTCGCCCCGTTTCCTCACCATTTAGAATCACTGAAGCACTATGACTTGTTTAATACTTAACTTTCTAAATTTTTATATGGGTCTGTTTGGTTAGCCATTTTTTTTTAGAAAATGCAAATCATTTATCTCGTCATGCAGATTTTGGTTGTTTGGTTTTTTCTTTGCTGACAAGAAATCGATTCTTCATTAAACTATTTTTTCACTACTTATAAAAATTCAAGTCCATGAGAAGACCTCATAATCGAATTTACAAAAACGACTTCAATTTTCATATCTATTTTCCGTGCAACCAAATAGACCCTATAAGAAGTTTGTAATTCTTCTCAAAACTTTCACAATGGTATAAAATAGATGGAGCTAATTATTTACAAGTCCTTTTAGACATCTCAATGTTATACTCAATAATGTGGCAGCATCGTTTCTCACTGACATTGGACATCTCAATGTTAATTTTTAATCCTGTGTTGTATATCCTAATTAGGTCATGAGTTTAGTAACATTAACTTTTTGTTAGGGGTGATGCTCACGCTCTTCATTTTTGTTTTGGTATTTTTGGGCGGATTTTTCTCAAATTCCTGCTCTATAATTTATTAAATTCTGCTCTCAAAATTTAGATCTCTGCTATGACAATTTGGAATCGATTGTTTTCGAATTTTGCTTTATGATTATGAAACTTCACTTCCTAAATTTGAATCATTGCAAAATATTTTTGTTTCAATCATTTGATTTTTTTAATGATTATTATATTTTGATGTATGCTATTAAAAATGTTTTGTGCACATAATAGTTGTAAATTTTCGATATATATACCTATTTTGATTACCCATAAATCTAACTATTCATCTTATGCATGTTGTTAATATTTAATAATTATTTTATTAATTTGATATTAACAAATAAAATTGATGAAACTCAAGTTAATATTTTAAATTCTATAATAATAAAATTATAAAAGTACGTTGCATATATTGAGTTTACGATGAACTCAAACGAACTCAAACTTTTGAACATTAACAAAGTTTGAAGTTAAGCACTTTCATTTCTAGTACTTGCTCGCACTTCACACGCGAATGACTACGGTCGTGAGTATATATTTTACAATGCAAAAAATGAGTCAAAGTATAATTTCGCATTACTTTAACTAGATTTTTGTGTGAATGTTGGGATTTTAGTGTTAAAGATTTAACTAATGGTTTGTGCAATTACGAATCCTTTGTCTTAGGTAATTAAGATATCGTTAAATTCTATGTGAATGCAATCTAAGTTAAAAAAAAAAAAAACCATCACTCTAGATAGATTTGATAGCAAATAATGTCAAACTCATTGAACAAGAAAGATTTGGTGCCTATTAAAATGTAACGAATTGTCCCTGAAGAGATACGCCCCTAACAAATGCCATTTTCAGGTATAGGATTTTATTAATTGAGCTCAATCCACAACCTCTAAAATGTTTTGTTGCTACTGAGAGACATGTCTCATCTTATTAACTTCCGACGATGTCTCATATCAGACTTGAGCTTACATATTCAAATCAAATCACGTCACGTCATTATATCAAATTGACATTTTTATAACAATCCAAAAATAATATTTATTTTGAATTGTCCACCAAACAATTTTACATATTTTCACAAATAAAGTGATACCATAATTATATTACCATAAAAAGTATAGTGTCACAAGTAATATTATTTATGGTAATCCAATTTATTGTAACTATTTTTTATTTTTTTGACTGAAAATAATTTTAATTTAAAATTATTTGGTGAACTATTATAGCATAAAAATAATGTTATTTTGGTGTTGTTACAAAAACTTCAATTTAGTATAGTGAGTGCAATGATAGTAGGACATGAAAATGCTACATTGGCATAGCATTTGTAGTGGTAACATGCATGTGGTAAGCTAGCAATAATATTAATACCAAGTGACCAAAAACAGTTAACAATCACCAATCAAATCACATAACATAACATAAAGCAAAAAGTCACGAATGATTAGAATAATTTATTCCAAAGAAAAAGAGACATCTAAACAATGAAAAAGACTGAAAATTCAAAGAGGCACTCAGCCACATTAGCTTTGTGATTGAGTTTAGAAAACACTGACTGCTTTTTCCCCCGGATTCTCCGCAATCAATCTGAAACCACCGCAGATTTTGCCACATACTGCGGCATTCTATATTTCACTGTTCAATTTCATCTCTCACGAAACAAACTTTTAATTGATCTCTCTAACTAGAGTTTGTCTAGTCCGTCAGGTTTTTTAAAGTTTTTTTTTTTTTTTTTATCAAGTTTGAGTGTTTTTATGTTTTTATCGATTCTCTTTAAAATACAATCACAAACATTATCTATAAATAAAATAGAAATATAAAAAGTTTAAAATCTGACTAAAAAGTGACTATAAAACCTGACTGCCTTGAATTAAGGCTCTAAATATTATCATCAAAGATTTGCATTTTTTTAATACAACCATATTATAAACATATTAATCTCTCTAACTATATATGTTGATCAAAGATTGCATTTTATAATACAATGACATTATTTATGAGCCGTCCATGTTGAAAAAAATCGACTTATCGGCACATATCATGGCATATGTTTCATCCTACTCTATCGATTAGTCTCCATGTGCAGACACTAGACTGGACAGTGGCTGCTCCTACCTGTTTCTCACGTGCCCCCGTAATCACTTTCGTCGAAGTAACTCTTACAAAGTGAAGTATACTATAGTATGCTTTAACCACACGTTTACATAGCATTAATCATCATTATATATGTTATATGTACGTTGAAATTTCAACATTCAAATAAATGATTATATACTATGCTCTAGATTCGATATTAATTGCAACCATCTACTTCGAGGAAGTAGAGTTTCTCTAAATAACAACCCATATTAACAACGAAGACCATTTTCCTGTGGATAGGGGTTTCTGTCAATGGGGTACCAGCTCAGCATTAAGACTGTGACGGATGGAATCACAGGTCTAAGGATCGAAATGTTTTTTAAACTTTTAGAGATAATTACAAGAATAGCATTCCATGGACAACATCATGAACAATTTTTATTTTTTTAACAAAGTTGATGATTAGATGAAGAAGAATAAAGAATACTAGCATGTGTGATCATGGAGGAATGGGATATAGAACAAAGGCCAAATGATGAAGAAAGAGACTAATGAAACCTAATAAAACACACATTCCAGATTCTTATTTGCTGTATGTGATGTAACTTCTTGTGATTTGTGATCCATCCATGTTCATGCATAATAAAACTCAGACAAATTTGTGTTAAATAAAACAATTTTAAAGTAGATTTAACTATTTACATTCAAGTGTTTGTCAACGAAATAGTTATAGACAGTGCCAATTACTCATATGATGAATATAGATTTTCAAATTCATCTAGCATAAATGTTCGAATGGAAAGTTTCCAGTCAGTGTGCCAATTACAACATGTAATCGTAAATTGTCAATCCAATGCCAAAAATATGTAACACAGACTTATTATTATATCAAGGAAATGATAGTATTTATTCTGAAGATGTTCATGATTAATTGGTCCATTCAATTAACAGAAAAATTGGATGAAATTTGTGGGGATCACATACATAAATTTAGTTTTTCTATTTTACCATATCTTGGACAGTGAAGTTAGGAAATCGGGTTCTGCAATCAGAATAATGTGGTATCATTATAGGAGTTTTTTTACAACCTCGAGATACACATAAACATTTTGGAAATTTTATAATTCTTTCAAGATCATGCCACGTCATTCTGATTGTAAAACTTAATTTTCTAGTATTTTCGTATCTTGAATGCTGAATTTCAAGATTGTTTGTGCCCGCAAAAAAGATAACTAAAAAAAACAATGGAATCTCCAAAATCAAAATCCGTTAAGAGTCGCTTTACAATTAGTACTTGAACAAACACATAAGTTGTGTTTATTTGTTTATTATGGAATGGGATTTGAATGCCCACTTGATAAATTTTGATGAAAATGACTCATAATTTCACTTCAACTATATGATAATAGTAATAAATTATATGCACAACAATGTAGTTAGAAGCCAAAATTTTAATTTAAACTTTCTTGGTTACTTTGATTAGGATATACCGAGTACGATCCTTGCTTATTTAGGGTTAAGAAAGATAGAGAGCGATATTTTATTTGATATTTATTTTCAATTGAATATAAAAATGATTATGAAATAGCGCTAATTGCCCTATAAAACAGTGCTAATCACCTTATAAAACAAAACTCCTTTATCACTGCCAAAAACTCTCTAAACTTGATACAACGCTAATTGACAACATTTCCAGAGGAACATACCCAAGAAGTCTATATTAGAAAGATTATCTTACCCAAAAATCACATAAATTTGTTAATGTGATTGGGCATGACCTAAAGGTATGAACAATCCTTCATCCTAAACCAATTTGAGGTCTCCATTGCATCCATTATCAGAGCTCAATAGCTTAGAGGCAGAGGGCATATTTTGGTCTAATTTGAGGTAATTTAAGGCTCCATTAGACAATCAAGTGATCATCACATGGTCCCTTCTTCTCACTTGAGCCCTTTTGACCAATTTACTGGTCTTCTGGTCTTCCATGTTTCCCCATTAAATTCTCTGCACAAAAAATAAGACCAAATACAAATAAATAAAAAATGAAAATAACCTTAATCTCTTCAATAAATATCAGTAATAAATTCCCTACTGGTCAGTTTACTGAACTCCACCGACCCAGTAAAAAAGAACACAACAAGATAAAAAGCAAAACTTGCCACATGGTCTGGTTCCTCTTTCAACAACTGTTTTTTGATCCATTAAAAAAGTTCACCTCATAATAAATACAAAAATAAATCAATAAATATTTTTCTGTATTTTTTACTCATTTATCAAATCAAAAAAATCAAAATTTAATCTCTTCCAGGTGTTTGGTAGCTTCCCTCCCTCCTTATATAGAGGTTTCAGTCCTCCCCAGTTCCCCATTCCTTCTCTCACTCTCCCATTCAGTGTTCCTTCTCTGCTCTGTTTTGCACTGGTTTGTCACGAGTTTTTGCTGATAAACCAACATTGTAGTAAACATTTCCCAATTAAATTCACAAATTTTAGTGGGTTTTTGGAGAAGATTAATGGGTTTTTAGAGATTTGAAAAACAGATCTGTTTTAGTGTTCTTTGTTTATTCATACTTGGTGTCATTGTGGGTGTTTTAGTTGTAATGGAGAGGATTCAGAAACCCATTTCAATGATTTGTATGTTAATGCTACTTTCCATTCCTTTGGCTCTTGCTGGTCATGATTATGGGGAAGCTCTTGGTAAGAGCATTCTCTTCTTTGAAGCTCAAAGGTCTGGTTATCTTCCCCATAACCAAAGAGTCAAATGGAGATCTAATTCTGGTCTTGAAGATGGCAAAGCCAATGGGGTGAGTTTATAATTATATTAATATCATTATGGGTATTTTTCAGAAGAGTTTTATACCCAATTTTTCTGGCAACTTTGGGTATTTGATGTTGTTGATTTTGATATTGATGGATTTTTATCTGGTAAAATCAGGTGGATCTAGTAGGAGGGTACTATGATGCAGGGGATAATGTGAAATTTGGGCTTCCAATGGCTTTCACCATAACCATGATGTCTTGGAGTGTGGTTGAATATGGCAAGCAAATGGCAGCAAGTGGAGAGCTTGGACATGCCATGGAAGCCATTAGGTGGGGGACTGACTACCTCATTAAAGCTCACCCCCAACCCAATGTCCTCTTTGGTGAGGTTAGGTTTCTTTACACTCCCCATTCATCCTTCCTTTATTTGATTATCTAGTTGTGGTTATAGGGATTGTTTTTTTTTTTTTTTATGATTATGTGAAATTACAACTTCTTCACTTGTCTTTGATATCATGAAGAAAAAAAAATCAGAAATTTTGAGTAAAAAATGTTTGATGAGAACTTGGTTTGAGTGTTTGGATTTGTTTACTTGTGAGTGTAGTTTCTTGGATGTTACAACTCCCAAAATAGCTCATATTCTTTGGACTAGTTACACTCAAATGGTTCACCTAAAACTTTTAATGTGTGTAGAAGAAATAGAAGCAATTTTGGAAGTTGTAACACTTTGGAAAACTAGGGTTTTTAAAGTATAAAAATTATACCAACTCTTCCCTTCCAAGTGTCGGCAATTATAGAACTTGTAAAAGCTTTGAATTCTTGCATTCACACTTGTGTGCATAAAAATCACCACATTGTTAAAGTATTGTAGGGTTGCACTTCCTAACATTTAGTTTAGCTACTAATTGACAAATTTACTTAATTTGAATGGTAAATTGATCAAAATATTGTTGTTGATCAGGTGGGTGATGGATTTAGCGACCACTACTGCTGGCAACGACCGGAGGACATGACGACTAATCGTCAAGCTTACAAGATCGATGTCAACAACCCTGGCTCTGATCTCGCAGGAGAGAGCGCAGCAGCAATGGCAGCCGCTTCCATCGTCTTCCGCCGTTCTAATCCTGCTTATGCTACTGAACTACTTATCCATGCTGAGCAGGTTCAATTTTTACCATTTCATAGTTTTGCATTATTCAATACAATTTAGCTTTGTCAATTGATCGGATTTACTTACCAATTGACCATATGGTAGTATGTTTTTTTTATTTGGAAAATTCTACGCAGCCTGGTCTGAGAGCACTGATTTGTGTTTGAGAGGGTGTAGCGCTCATGATTGAACCAACTCTACCCCTCTCTAACTTCTCCAAACCCATAGAGAGAAGGTAAGAGTGGTCCAATCATGTGCGAACCACCTTTCCAAGTATAAAACAGTGCTCTCAAACCGGACTACGTAGCAGAACTCTTATTATTTAGAGATAATAAAAATTATAGAGATTTGGGTTGGTGAGATTTAATGACAAAATCACTGAGGGTCTTTTTGGGCTTTAAAAGTGAGTCACATGGGCTGTTTTTGGGTCTCATTAATATAGTGACCTATTCACGCGGGTATCATGAAACGTTAATGGGCTCAATCATAGGCCATTGGATCATAATTATGTGGGAATCTCGACCACCCATTTGATTATCTGTAAAAAGCGTAAATGATAATGACCACCACGTTCTTTGTCGGGTGGTGTCCTTTTGAGGGATTGCAATGTTTTGTATCATGACAGTGGTCACACCCCATCTTCCGTTGGATTAGCAGTCGTTGATCTCGATAACATACTTGTAATCATGTAAAAATGATTTTGAGATTTTAACTAATTTTATTTCATTTTTGTAATCTTGGTATGACATGATGTCGCGTGCCAAAGACAGTGGCGCGTTGGTAAAAATAAAATTTGGTAAAAATAAAATATAGTTAAGATTTTTGCGCACTATTTAGTAAATACTTGCTTAATTCAATCTCATGATTTTGTTTTTCAGCTATTCAGCTTTGCTGATAAATACAGAGGCAAATACGATAGCAGCATTAGAGTAGCCCAAAAGTACTACCAATCTTACAGTGGCTACAATGTATGTTCCTTTCCATTTACTTATTTAATTATTTGATTTTGTTTGGTGAGATAAAAAGGAAATGGTGTGCTAATGCGCGATGCGATTATTGGATTTTCAGGATGAATTGTTGTGGGCTGCTGCATGGATGTATCAAGCAACTAACAATCAATACTATTTGAATTATTTGGGAAACAATGGCGATGCATTGGGTGGGACTGGATGGGCCATGACCGAGTTTGGATGGGATGTGAAGTATGCCGGAGCACAAGTTCTTGCTGCCAAGGTATATAATTTTTCGAGTTTTCCTCACAAAGTTATCATCATATTGAACATTTCTAATTTCTGACATCCCTTACTGTTGTTCTTGTAGTTCCTCATGCAAGGAAAGGCAGCACAGCACTCACCAGTGTTAGAAAAATTCCAACAAAAGGCAGAGTACTTCATGTGTTCATGTCTTGGCAAGGGTAGCCGGAATGTCCAAAGGACACCTGGAGGCCTTCTTTACAGGCAGAGATGGAACAACTTGCAATTCGTGACAAGTGCTTCGTTCCTAATGACAGTCTACTCTGACTATCTCACCTCCGCTGGTAAAAACATCCAGTGTCCTGCTGGTATTACCACCCCATCGGAGCTTATCAATTTTGCTAAATCTCAGGTAATTATAATTGAACATCTATATTTTGTATCAATCGTTCTTTGTATATAGTATCAGGGCCTCACTTTGAGCATTAAGATAACATTGGGTAACCTATGTTATGGCAGGTTGATTACATTCTTGGTGACAATCCTAGAGCAACAAGTTATATGGTTGGGTATGGAAGCAACTACCCCCAACAAACTCACCATAGAGCTTCCTCAATCGTCTCTTACAAGGTTGACTCATCATTTGTTGCTTGCCGAGAAGGTTATGCTAAATGGTTCAGTCGCAAGTCAAGCGACCCCAATCTTCTAACTGGTGCCATCGTTGGAGGACCTGATGCCTATGACAACTTTGCGGATGAGAGAGATAACTATGAACAAACAGAGCCTGCAACCTACAACAATGCACCTCTTTTCGGAGTATTGGCTCGCCTTAACAGTGGTCACAGTGGGTACAACCAGCTTCTTCCAGGTACATTACCTGCACCTTTATCGAAAGCTATTCTAATGATGCACGATTAGTACTTCCACAACTTGATACTAATTTGATTTACTTTTACATAATGCAGTGACACTTCCGGTTTCTAGACCGGTCAGCCACCAACCGAAAATCGTACCACAACCTAAACCAACTCCCATTAGAGGTATTCTTTATGGTGATATACATTCTCAATGCTTTCTTAAGTAGTAGGGTGTTGTTATTTGGGAAGGATTAAGTACTCGGAATCTATGAACTCATAGGAGAAATCTTTTCTTTCTGCAGTTAAATCTTCATATCCAATCAGTATCACGCAAAAAGTGACATCTTCATGGATTCTCAATGGAAGAACATACTACAGATACACCACAGTAGTGAGAAACAAGTCTGAGAAAACATTGAAGGACATCAAGCTGTCTATTTCACAGCTTTACGGTCCACTCTGGGGACTCACAATGTCCAAAGGATCCTACAAGTTCCCATCCTGGATCAATTCCTTACCTGCCGGAAAGAGCCTAGAATTCGTGTACATTCACTCAGCCTCTCCGGCTAAGATTGCAGTCTCTACCTACACCTTGGGTTGATGAAGAAATATAGACAAGAACATCGTATAAGAGAAAGAAGAAGACGTTTGCTTGCTTGGTTTTTGTGAGGTTGTAATTTATGAATTGTGCAGTTATACAAAGTGCAGTTCAGAGAAGGAAATTTTTCTTTCTTTAGGTGAAGTTTTTAGGTTGAAATAAGATTGGAGTTAAGACGGAGGAAGGAGTGAAGAGACAATTATTTGAAGAGTGCTCATCCTCTTTCTCCTTCTACTTCAAGTCTTTTACATATATATATAGAGAAGAGAGAGATCGAAAGAATGGGGAGAAGCAAAAACATAGTTGGGAGATGAGGAATGAAGTGACTCCTTTTTAGTTTTACTTTGTATGTAAGGGTTTTTGATGTAAGCTTTGAAAACCTTCTTGTTTTCGATATGATTACAGTTTGTGCAATGGAAGTATTTATGCTGCTTTTGAACTCGTATTCTTATTGGTTCTGTTAGGCATTTCCTTGGGTTGTTCAATGGCCATTTTGTCGATGAAGAACAAAACAATATATCATCCACAGAGTCCTCAAGATTATCACAGGGTCCAAACTTGTAGTTGGCAATATTCATTCACTTGTCATTCTTTTCATCTCATAAGCCATGTAAAAGTGAGAGAAGGTGGGTAAGGTCTTGACGCAGGTAGGAGTGTGATGAGGTTTTCTGGAGTCATTTTTGGGAGTTTAGGATGAACCTTTACAAATGGTGACTGGCGAGGGGAAAGAATACAAATCTAGGTGGTGATTGACATTTAAATATACTGGAACTAACTTAGCACAAAGAAGCTCGTGTTTGGGGCATTGAAATAAGTAAGGATGAATAGATTCAGATGGATGAGGTAAATGGGAGTCCATATGACTTGCATTCTTAAATCCATGATTTATACTTATTAGAGAATACGGGATGGAGGAAAAGTGAGATTTGATTTCATTTGATACCTATTGATCAAGACTCCAGTCCCAAAGGAGGTGTTGAAGGGACTCTATACTAGCGAGGACATTGTGTATTGTTAAAACACATGGCAATGAACGACTAGGTACTCGATCGACTAAAGATAGGTTTTGCTTCATTGAAAGCTTAATGTATTTTAGGACACGGACTGAAAACTGCTTTCGTTACAGTCCATCTAAGCAGCTACACTACATCACTAAAATTTCAAAAGTTTGAGTCGTGTTTTGAACTTATAACCTCTCACTAAACAGAGAGGGGAGGAACGAGTAGTTAGCCATTTAGTCCCATATCAACTAGAAACGCTTCATTTCTTTACTTTACATAGAGAACTCAGTAGCGAGAGCTTGTGAGCTAAAAACCTCTTTCCTCTCATTTGATCTGAGCTGTTGGACGAGCTGTGTAGATCATATGGGAGGAGAGAGGTTTTTGGCTTGACCCGGATCCAGTTCGCCCATTAGCCCACCACCAACTGAACAAACTCTTTTTTTCTCTTTCTTTGCAATAAAGAAAGCCCAATTACCAGGCCCATCAAACTTCGGATGTGGAGTCTTAAATTCTAAATTGCGATACCAAATGAAATCCTACTGTTCTCAGGTTCACGTGTAACTATGGATGTGGAAGTGTTGTTCAACTATGTTAGACTCATCACATTTAGTAGATGGATGGAAGTTGTGTCCTGAAATCTTTTTTTGAGAAAAGTAAGCCCCAATTTGCCCTGTCTCTCAAAGTCGCTAAGAAAATCGAGAAAGTCATGAACTATATAGCACTCGAAATTGAGCCTGAATTGTCCATAACAAGAAAAGAAAAAAAAAAAAAATTTTTGAGGTTTATAGCATTTGAAATTGAGCCTTGAAAAATTGATATTTTTTTTAGAAAGTCGTGGTTAAAGCCTTCACAATTAAGCCTGTAAACTTGATAAGAAAATGAAGGTTATGATATCATTCAAAATTGAGCCTAGAATGTCAATAACAAAAAAAAATGAGAAATTTGTTAATTATAGCCTTCGAAGTTGAGCTTCTAAAGTTGATTGGAACATCGAGACAATCATGGACTATAACATTCGAAATTGAGCCTGAACTTTTGACAACAAAATATTGAGAAAATCGTGAGTTATAGCATTTGAAATTAAGCTTGAAATGTGTTGACAATTGTTTTTTAGTAAATTGTGAATTATAGCTAATGATACACTGAAACGGTCCTAACTCTGTGTCGTACACGTGTCATGATGATCTCGAGGAATAACAGACCTTAGCATTAGCCCAACATTGATCCGGCCTAAGCGGTTCTAGACCCGCCCAATGCAGTCCGCCAAATGGATTCAGATTCTTATAGCTCGCTAAGCCCACATGTCTCACAACTATCTTCAATACCCGTAAGCCTTGCTAAGGCAAGTATCTCGAGAATCAGCTTCGGACGGGCTAGTATAGCGGCTCTTTGCTTCCTACTAGGAAGTAAATTTCATAGTATGTATCACATATGGAGACTTCTAAGTTCTACCTATAGACTACTCTCAGAACGGGAATTATCTCCTACGTATCTAGGAGCACAAGGCTAACATGGAAATTTCCCTCCACATGAAGATATCCATGAAGATCTTCTTACCTAAACTACCGCCATCAATGGCCTGGTTGAACCGGAACTCCAACACTATAAATAAGACATGAGGTTGGTAAGCTATGGTATGCTACAAATTTTCTGTTTACAGGATTACGCCTTCCTCATATCCCTGTCTGACTTTAGCATCGGAGTGCTATCGGGCACCACAACGATGGTCCGTGGCTTACGTGTGTTCTTTGTGCAAGTCAAGGTCAAAGTAGAGACCGGAAAATGACTGCATCAATAGCCTTCGAAAATAAGTCTCTAACGTCAACAAGAAAACTAGAAAAATCATGGACTATAGCATTTGAAATTAAGACCGAAACGTTGAAAGAAAAAATTGTAGGTTATAGCGTTTTAATTAGACTTTTATGTTGACAACAAAATTTTGAGTAAATTGTAGAAATTGAGACTTAAATGTTGATAAGACAATTGTGAACTATAACGTTCAGAATATAGCCTCAGAAGTTGATGAAAAAAAAAATACAAAAAGTTGTGGGTTATAGCCTTCTAAACTGAGATTCAAGCATAATTGAATACATGCATCGTGAAAATAGTTGGTTATACCCATTAAATTTGGGCATCAAAAGTTGATTAGAGAAAATGAAAAAAATTGTTGATAAAAATCGTAGGTTAATACCCTTTTAATTATGACTTCAAAAGTAAATCGACAAACCAAGAAAGTACTAAGTCGTAGCCTTTGAAATTGAGACTAAAATATTACTAAAGAAACTCGAGAAATCGTAGGTGATAGACTTAGAAATATAAGGTAAAAAAGTTGATGAAAAAAACTGAGAAAACCGTGAGTTATAGCCTTTGAATTTGGGCATCTAAAGTTGATTGGAACATCGAGACAATCATGGACTATAACATTCGAAATTGAGCCTGAACTTTTGACAACACAATATTAAAAAAAAATCATGAGTTATAGCACTTGAAATTAAGCTTGAAATGTTGACAAATTTTGTGGATTATAGCCTTCGGAAATAAGTCTCTAATGTCGACAAGAAAACTAGAAAAATCATGGACTATAGCATTCGAAATTAAGACCGAAACGATGAAAGAAAAAATTGTAGGTTATAGCCTTTTAATTAGACTTATATGTTGACAACAAAATTTCAAGTAAATTGTGAATTATAGAAGTTGAGCCTTAAAGGTTGATAAGAAAATCAAGATAATCGTGGACTGTAACATTCAGAATATAGCATCAGAAGTTGATGAAAAAAATCAAGAAAGTTGTGGGTTATAGTCTTTTAAACTGAACCTCGAGCATAATTGAAAAAATCGATAAAATAGTGGGTTATACTTTTTAAATTGGGCCTCAAAGGTTGATGGAAAAATCTAAAAAAGTCATGTGTTATAACCTTTCAAATTGAGCTTCAAAAGTTAATGGCGAAACCCAAGAAAATTGAGAGTTATAGCTTTCAAAATTTAACTACAAAAGTTGATTCGAGAAAATGAAAAAAAATTGTTGATAAAAATCGTGGGTTAATACCCATGAATTTCGACTTCAAAAGTTGATCCGCAAACCAAGAAAGTACTGAGTTATAGCCTTCGAAATTGAGACTAAAAAATTACTAAAGAAACTCGAGAAATCGTAGGTGGTAGACTTAGAAATATAGGCTGAAAAGGTTGATGAAAAAAATTGAGAAAATCGTGGGTTTAGCCTTTGAATTTGGGCCTCTAAAGTTTATTGGAACGTCAAGACAATCGTGGACTATAACATTTGAAATTGAGCCTAAACTTTTGACAACACAATATTGAAAAAATTGATAGTTATAGAATTTGAAATTAAGCTTGAAATGCTGACAAAAAATTTTAAGTAAATTTTGGATTACAGCCTTCAAAAATAAGTCTCAAACGTCGACAAGAAAACTAAAAAAATCATGGACTATAGCATTCGAAATTAAGACCGAAACGTTGAAAGAAAAAAATTGTAGGTTATAGCATTTTAATTAGACAAATATGTTGACAACGGAATTTCGAGTAAACTGTGAATTATAGAAATTGAGCCTTAAATGTTGATAAGAAAATCGAGATAATCGTGGACTGTAAAGTTCAGAATATAGCTTCAGAAGTTGATGAAAAAAAATCAAGAAACTTGTGTGTAGCCTTCTAAACTGAACCTCAAGCATAATTGAAAATTTCGTGAAAATAGTGAGTTATACCCTTTAAATTTGGGCCTCAAAAACTGATCGAAAATCTCAAAAAGTCATGGGTTATATACCTTTCAAATTGAGCCTCAAAATTTAATGAAGGAACTCGATAAAATTGTGGGTTATAGCATTCAAAATTGAGCTACAAAAGTTGATTAGAGAAAATGAAAAAATTTGTTGGTAAAAATCGTGGGTTAATATCCATTGAATTTTTACTTCAAAAGTAGATTGACAAATCAAGAAAATACTGAGTTATAGCATTTGAAATTGAGACTAAAAAATTATTAAAGAAACTTGAGAAATCGTAGGTGATAGACTTAAAAATATAGGCTGAAAAAGTTGATGTAAAAATAGAAAAAATAGTGGGTTATAGCCTTTGAATTTAGGCCTCTAAAGTTGATTGAAACATGAGACAATCGTGGAATATAACATTTGAAATTGAGCCTGAACTTTTGACAACAAAATATTGAGAATATCATGAGTTATAGCATTTAAAATTAAGCTTGAAATGTTTTTTTGTGTAAATTGTAGATTATAGCCTCCGAAAATAAGTCTCTAACGTCGATAAGAAAACTAGAAAAATCATGGACTATAGCATTTGAAATTAAGACCGAAACGTTGAAAGAAAAAATTGTAGGTTATAGCCTTTTAATTAGACATTTATGTTGACAACAAAATTTTGAGTAAATTGTGAATTATAGAAATTGAGCCTTAAATATTGATAAGAAAATCAAGATAATCGTGGACAATAACATTTAAAATGTAGCTTTAGAAGTTGATGAAAAAAATCAAGAAAGTTGTGGGTTATAGCCTTTTAAACTGAGCCTCAAGCATAATTGAAAAAAACCGAGAAAATAGAGGGTTATACCCTTTAAATTTGGGCCTCAAAAGTTGATCGAAAAATCTCAGAAAGTCATGCGATATAACCTTTCAAATTGAGTCTCAAAAGTTGATGAAGAAACCCGAGAAAATTGTGGGTTTTATAGCATTCGAAATTGAGCAACAAAAGTTGATCAAAGCAAGTGAAAAAAATTGTTGATAAAAATCGTGGGTTAATACCCTTTGAATTTTGACTTCAAAAGTTGATCGGCAAACCAAGAAAGTACTGAGTTATAGCCTTCGAAATTGAGACTAAAAAATTACTAAAGAAATTCGAGAAATCGTAGGTGATAGACTTAAAAATATAGGCTGAAAAAGTTGATAAAAACTTATAAAATTGTGGGTTTTAGCCTTTAAATTTGGGCCTCTAAAATTGATTGGAACATCGAAACAATCATGGACTATAACATTCTAAATTGAGCCTAAACTTTTGACAACAAAATATTGAGAAAATCATGAGTTATAACATTTGAAATTAAGCTTGAAATTTTGACAATTTTTTTTGAGTAAATTGTGGATTATAGCCTTCTGAAATAAGTCTATAACGTCGACAAAAAAACTAGAAAAATCATGGACTATAACATTCGAAATTAATAACGAAACGTTGAAAAAAAATTGTAGATTATAGCCTTTTAATTAGACCTATATGTTGACAACAAAATTTCGAGTAAATTGTGAATTATTGATGATGATATATCAAAATAGACCGATCATCACGGCCGTACACGTGGCATAAAGTCCCATCATGATAATACAGCGCTCGATCCATTAGGCCAGCTCATAAAGCCCAAAAAGAATGAGGCCAATTATAGAGGCCCAGACCTACCACTAAGGAGGCGTAAACAATATCCAAATCCAGACCCAGACGAATCGAAGCCCAAATCCAGGCTCGATACATGTTCTCTTATAAATAAGAAGAACGTTGCACCAAAAAGGAGCCGTGGAGGGACCTATGCCTCCACGAACGCATCTCTACTAAGGAGGAGACTGTTACAGAATATCTCCTTCCGTTGCGCTTCACATGCTTAAGTCATGTAGAGAGTTAACCACGACCATTATAAAAGGTAAAGGGAACATTCGACAAAGGTATGCAACTTTATCTGAGTTTTGTCCAGATTTACTTCATTCTTCCAACATAGTTACTGACTTAAGCATCGGAGTGCCTTCGGCCACCAAAAAGGTGGTCCTTGGCAGTCTAATAGTGGTTTTGCATGTCAAACTCACAGAATGACAGTTTTTTAACGCATCAGTTTGACGCCATCCGTGGTGAACAACGAGTTTTCTTTTTCCTAAAAATAAGATTCACAGTGATAAGACTCACCACAACCTAACGAAAGAACGAGACCATCTGAAGGAATAATGCAGTCTACAGATCCACAATTCAGTAATGATCGCGACAACTCTCCCATTGACGCATCACTAACGGCTTAGGGAGAAGATGTAACTCGAAATACCAAACCAATAGCATCCGAGAATGCAGATCCGCTACACGCAATAGTCCAAACAACCCAAACGACAATCGACGCTGCCACAGAACTTTGGGTAGATTTGCTCATGACTCAAATGAATAGAGATGCTTGAGAAAATCAACCAGGAACGCATTCAACCAACCAACCCTACTCCAGCCCCGCCTCAACAAAACTCCATTGTCCTAACTCAAGTGAGTGAAGAAGCCTTAATGGAACTCCAACAAGGAAACATCAAGAGCAACGAGATCCACCGAGACAACACTCCACAGTGCGACGGAATGGTTGCGGAAATCTCGTTCAGGATTGAAGTCACGGATACCAATGTACTATACGAGTTGGTCAAGCCACCATTTTCTGACGAACTTATGAAGAAAACGCCAAAGAAATTCACCCGTCAAAGTTTGAAGTGTACGATGGTACCACTGACCCAACTGATCACCTACGACATTTTCACCACATGATGGCTCTAAAAGAACCGCAGAGTCGATCCTATGGAGAACGTTCCAAACCAACCTCACATCCACAGCAATGAACTGGTTCAATAGCCTACCACCGAGGTCAATAGACTCTTTCCTGGCCTTAGCCACTGCTTTCATTACCAGATTCATTGGGAGCCAACGAATGAGGAAAGGACCCCACTACCTTTTGCACATCCGATAAAAGCCAGAAGAAACAATTGGGAATATGTTACTCGCTTCACCAACGAGTTAACGATGATTGATGGATGCAGCGACGACACAGCCACTGCAACTTTCGTCGCCGGGTTGAAGAGAGACACCTTCTTCAATTCCCTCAATTTGGAACCTTCAAAAGGCATGGTGGTCTTGCTGAAAATAGCACAAAAACATATTTCTTTCGAATAAATGAAAACCGCAAGGAAAAAGAATGAATAGGAAAAGGAGAACCACTCGAAGAAACGAGAGAGAAAAGTTGAAAGAATGCGAGATGGCGGATCACGGGAAGACAACGACCATTTAAATAAACATCGAATAGATAGACGTACGGAACCCAACCAGCAAGAATCCATGAAGCCGCAATTGGCACGACCCAATCATGAACGAATAACCAGCGTAATGAGGAAAGAATATAAACCAAACACAACCCTAAAAGCAAACCGAACTGACATCTTGAAACACATATCAAACTGGGAGAATGTCAACTGGCCAACCAAGATGAAAGGAGACCCGAAAGGACGGGACAAAAACAGATATTGCTTTTTCTACAAAGATCACGGACGTGATACTGAGGACTGCTACAAATTGAAGGAAGAAATCGAGCATTGGATCCATAAAGAACGATTGAACGAGTTTGCCGGTATATCAGACAAACAGTTCAAAGGTAAAGAAAAGAAGGACGCTAATATATGCTCTACACAACAGGATCAAAGGAACGGTCAAGGGAACTAATATATGCTCTACACGACATCTGCCCTGGGAAAGAAGCACCTCCCACCCGAACATACCTATATCGAAGTAAAAAAACCAACACTCTGAAAACTTTAGCAATAGAGACAAATTCGGACAAAGTCACTTATAAAGGAAATAACAAACTCCATCAGACCCTAACAAGTAGTGCCAAACGAGGAGCAAAAATAACCCAAGCAAATGAGGTCATAACTTAAAAAGAATAACAAAAGCACGAATGCCAACGCGAGGATAGACACTAGCGACGCAGGAATAAAAGAAGAAACACTTCACAGTATAATGGAGATACTCCAGGAAGAACGACACTGAAATCAATCAAGTTTCATTTTTGAAATCGACATTTCACAAAAAGCGAACAGCTTTATAGTACAACTATGCAAAACAATCTGCGCAAAAGCCTAAAAGGAACCCGGACGCAAGTCAGATATGCACAATAAACTTCTGGTCTAATCAACCAAAGAAGTAAAAGTTTGATGAACGAGTCAACTATGTGAAATAGCTTCGAGTTGACTAGAGTGTCGCACCAACGAAGTAAGAGTTGGACAACCGAGTCAAACTAAAAAACAAAAGCTTCGAATCGATCGAGGTGTCGAGTTAATGAAGTAAAAGTTGGTCGAATGAGTCAACTAAACAAAATAACTTTGAGTCGACTAGAGTGTCGCACCAATGAAGTAAGAGTTGGACACCCAAGTTAAACTAAAAACAAAAATTTCGAATCAACCGAGGTGTCGAGTTAACAAAGTTAAAGTTAGATGAACGAGTCAACTAAACGAAATAACTCCAAGTCAACTAGAATGTCGCACTGACAAAGTAAAAGTTGGACGAACGCATCAACTAAATAAAATAACTTCGAGTCGACTAGAATGTTGCACCAACGATGTAAGAGTTGGACACTCGAGTCAAACTAAGAACAAAAACTTTGAATTGACTGAGGTGTCGAGTTAACAAAGTAAAAGTTGGACGAATGAGTCAACTAAATGAAATAACTTTGAGTCGACTAGAATGTCACACCAACAAAGTAAGAGTTGGACACCCGAGTCAAACTTAAAACAGAAACTTCGAATCGATCGAGGCGTCGAGTTAACGAAGTAAAAATTGGACGAACGAGTCAAACTAACACGGGAACTTCAAATCAACCGAGACAGAGTAAAGGTTGAATGAACAAGTCAACTAGGTAAAGTGTCTTCATGACAACTAAAATGTTGCACCAACGAAACAAATTGAACGAACGAGCCAAGTGAGCGAAACAACTTTATGTCACGACGAGTTAACAAAGTAAAAGATCAGGCGGATAATTCAACAAAGTAGAAGACAAGCAAACAAAACAACTTTCATAGGAATTCAGAAACAATAAGCACACGATCAAGACATGCCTACTAAAGCATAGGAAAATTCAAATCACCAACAGATTGTTACAGACATATCTGTGGAACATCGAATACAGGTTATCAAGACAACGACGGGTGAATAAAGTGGATAAAAGGAGCTAACTCTGATCATTCAAAATCCATTCAAAAAATAACAATGGAAGGCTAAGTGGAAAGATTTATAACATCCTTAACAATACCACATACAAAAGCCGGATCAACAATGGGGACTCCTTCAGCCATTGGGACACTCGGAGAATCTTCAGCGACACCTTCCACGACCTCAAAAGTCTGATAAACCAGATGACGATACTGGGACAAATCGACACCAAGACCCTTGATATAGTCCAGAAGCTCAGTCCGACCATCAACAACGCGTTGTCAATCTGCCACTTCCATAACACGAAGTCTATCCTTAATGAAAGCAAACTCACTTCTTACCACAATAAGTTGGCCCTCAACAGTAGTGGGCATCGCAGAGGAGTCAGCCTTGGCCTCGTCAAGCGAAGACAACAATTGCTCTAACATTTTCTCAACAACATCGCGATTGTTGGAATGATCTATCATGGCCCGCGTGACCTCATCATGAAGCGCCTTCTCAGAGGAAAGTTCTTTCTCTGCATCGCGCAAGCGTGTGTGGATGCCTTTTAGATCAGCTCTCAAGGATTCGAGCGCAGCGACAAATCGATCCCGCGCACCCTCCACCTCAGCCAACAATGCCCGAGCAACCTCAGCCGCCTTGGTTCGTTCAAAATATCATGTTGTTAACGCGTCATACTGATAAAGAACTTGGGAGAATACCAGCAGCAACACAGAAAACTTCATCTCCAAAGAAACCATAAGATTGTGATTGACCTGATGACTCAAGCCCATTATTCCTGCATAGGCAAGATGAGTCATCCCCTCCATTATAAGCCTAACACCATCTTCAAGATGAAGGTTCGGGTTCAGTACGGACATCGAAGGCCTATGCATCGACCATCTCTGCCATTCATTTTCCAACTTACGTACACCATCCAATTTAACTCGGATCTCCTCGGGAGTAGGTTCCTTCCAACTGACACATGGATGAAGAACGCGAGGATCATGTAGTACAGAGGAACCACCACCACCCATGGCAAGGAAAAATGAAGGAACGACAGGAGAACCTCCATCACCCTCTTGTTGTCCAGCAGAAACGGAACGGGTAGTAGCAGAAGAACTCATATAAGTTGCGGAATGAGGAGCCTCCATCCCTCCGTCAACAAGAGGAGAAAAGGGACGAGGATAGTGTAACTTAGGAGCCAAATCTCGACTGTCAAGCTCTTTAGATTGAACAACAACCAATTGGATAATCTTGGCATCCAAGGACCGAGGATCCTCATCAGAACACTTTAACAACGTCAAGACCGCCATAAGCAGAGAAAAGCTTCTTTTCACCGTTGTCCAAGGGACGAACAATATCTTTCTCACTCCACTCTAGAGCCAGCTCCATCTCTTCCGCCTCCTACAGAGAATAACGGTACATGATCAAAAGTACATGATTAATTGTGGATTATAGTCTTCAAAAATAAGTTTCTAACGTCGGCAAGAAAACAAGAAAAATCATGGACTATAGCATTCGAAATTAAGGCCGAAACGTTGAAAGAAAAAATTGCAGGTTATAGCCTTTTAGTTAGACCTTTATGTTGACAACAAAATTTCGAGTAAATTGTGAATTATATAAATTGAGCCTTAAATGTTGATAAGAAAATCGAGATAATTCAGAATATAGCCTCAGAAGTTAATGAATAAATAAAAAAAGTTATGGGTTATAGCCTTCTAAACTAAGCCTCAAGAATAATAAAAAAAATCGAGAAAATAGTGGGTTGTACCCTTTAAATTTGGGCTTAAAAAGTTGATCGAAAAATCTTAAAAAGTCATGGGTTGTTACATTTCAAATTGAGCCTCAAAAGTTAATGAAGAAACCCGAAAGTTTTGTGGCTAATAGCATTCAAAATTGAGCTACAAAAGCTGATCAGAAAATGAAAAAAATTGTTGATAAAAATCGTGGGTTAATACTCTTTGAATTTTGACTTCAAAAGTTGATCGACAAACCAAGAAAGTACTGAGTTATAGCCTTCGAAATTGAGACTAAAAATTACTAAAGAAACTCGAGAAATCGTAAGTGACAGACTTAGAAATATAGGCTGACAAAGTTGATGAAAAAACTGAGAAAATCGTGGGTTTTAGCCTTTGAATTTGGACCACTAAAGTTGATTGGAACATCGAGACAATCATGTACTATAACATTCGAAATTGAGCCTGAACTTTTGACAACAAAATATTGAGAAAATCGTGTGTTAGCATTTGAAATTAAGCTTGAAATGTTGACAATTTTTTTTTGAGTAAATTGTGGATTATAACCTTCGAAAATAAGTATATAACGTCGACAAGAAAACTAGAAAAATCATGGACTATAACATTCAAAATTAAGACCAAAACGTTGAAAGAAAAAATTATAGGTTATAGCCTTTTAATTAGACCTTTATGTTAACAAGACAATTTTGAGTAAATTGTGAATTATAGAAATTGAGCCTTAAATGTTGATAAGAAAATCGAGATAATCATGGACTATAACATTCAAAATATAGCCTTAGAAGTTGATGAAAAAAATCAAGAAAGTTGTGGGTTATAGCCTTCTAAATTGTGCCTCGTGTATAATTGAAAAAAATCGAGAAAATAGTGGGTTATACCCTTTAAATTTGGGTCTCAAAAGTTGATCAAAAAATCTCAAAAAGTCATGGGTCATAACCTTTCAAATTGAGACTCAAAAGTTAATGAAGAAACCCAAAAAAGTTGTGGGTTATATAGCCTTCGAAGTTGTGCATCAAACGTAATGAAAAAACCAAGAAAATCGTGGATTATACCCTTTGAATTTGGCCCTTAAAAGTTGATCGAAACATCCAAGAAAGCCTTGGATTGTAGTTAGCCTCAAAAGTTAATGAAAACCCGACAGCTTGGGAACACAAGATCTACTCGTAATATCCTTCGATCGCTTGCCGCGAAGATAGAAAACGTGAGCTAAAACGATTATCAGGTTAAAGACTCAATCTTATTGTTAGGAGTAGCTGCAAGAAGTATATTCATTCTGAAAGCGTTATTCTCATAGGGCAGGAAGCTTTGGATGCCCACTAATATGAAAGTCGTGATCCGCACGAGTGAAGCTAAGGGCGCACTCTTTTTAGGATAGATCTCCCTTTCCTGCTAAACTCTACGCCTAACATGTGAAATGAGTGCATAAGGATGTTGTGTTCAGCCTTGAATACGATCATTAAATTGAAAGTACCAGAAATCTCTAGAGGCATACCATCAGAGAAGCTTCCTTGACCAATTGGGTAGAAAAAAATTGTGGATCCTAGCCTTCGAAATTGAGCCTAAAAATAGATGAAAAAACCAAAAAATCGTGGGTTATATCATTCAAAGTTGAGTCTTAAAGGTAAATGACAAAAATGAGAAAATTATAGATTATAGCCTTTGAATTTGGGTCTCAAAAGTGGATCGAAAAACCCAAGAAAATCCTAAGTTGTAGCATTTGAAATTGATCCTAAAAAATTGGTGAAAAAAACCAAGAAAATCATGGGTTCTACTACAACCTTTTGAAATTAAACCTAAAAACTAAATATGACAAAGAAAACAAAAATCATGGATTAAAGCCTTTAAATTTTGGCCTAAAAAATTGATGAAAAAATCAAAAAAATTGTGCACCAGAGCCTTTGAACTTTAAACCAACATTTAATGAAAAAAATATGAAAGTTGTGGTTTATACCATGAGATTTGAGACACGTGATCGAGAAGATTAAAATGTAACTGAGAAACCTAATGAAGACGAGAATTAACTGTCTTATTTTGAGCTAACTTCTGTCTTATTTTTTGGTGTTCCAACTTTATGTTTTTAGATTTATATTGTGTCTTCGATGTGTTGAGAGACTAGCATTATTGTTCAATCCATGTTATTTCGTTATGTGAGGTTTCATGATATATACTATAAACACAATTTTTTTTTATCAAGAGATTTTTTTTTTTGGAAAGCGAGCTGAGTTTTTATAGGGTCCCATAACCTATCAACAAGGTGCTACCTACAGGTCAACACCATAAGAAAGTAACCATGCCACCGTCGGATCTCAAACCTAGGACGTGGGGATAAACCCACACAACCCTAACCACTCGACCATAACACCATTGGCAAGAGATTGTTAACTAGGACAAGATGATTACTCTAATACTATAGTCCTAGTTAAAAGTCTTTTAGAGCGTTTTGAACTTATATCCCAAATGTTATTATTCAAGCTTTGTTATGTAACAAAATACAAAAATGAAAAGGATGCATCTCTTGTTCTGGATTTTTAATTAAAATATTTGTATCGTATACAACCTTATTTGTGAATAATTATAAGGTTTTAATATCACTTTCCAATTTTTTTTTTTTTATTCATGTTCAATCAGCATCAAAACAACTTCTAGAGTCATCAAGGTTAATGGGGTAAGTCAACAAGGTCATCCTCGAGATGCACATAAGAATAGTGTTTATCTATCTAATCTAATCTAATTTGGCAACGACTTTCTAACACCACCATTTTTGCTGAAGGACACAACCACCCTCTTTTATTTATTTCTTTCTCAATGTACTGGAAAACACCACCAATATAAACCCCTACCTCACCATTGTTCATCTTCTTTCCTTTCTTCTCTCTCAAGAGCAACAAACAATACCACCGCATCGCCCTGCCGTACCATCCCTCCTTATGTCGGATTGCACCACCTCTGCCACCACATTTCCTCTCTTCCTCTTCTCCTTTGCTTTTGTTGTTGTTGTTGTTGATGATGTTTTTCATCTTCTTCTTCTTCTTCTTTTTTCATCTCTTCCTCATATATTCTTTTCCACCGCTGGCAGCGCTAACCGCCCCCACCTCCTTCTCTTATTCTTTTTTTATTTTTCTCTTCTCTTCTCTCTTTGATATGAGTTTTTTCCCCATTCGCACGAATCTGTTCGAGGGCATAAAAAAAAAGATAAGAAAAGAAGAAGGAGGTGAGGCGGTGCTGTCGGCGGTGGAGAATAAGAGAATAGAGAAGAAGAAGAAGAAAAAAAATGGATAGGAGATGCGTGACCGACGAATGGGGCGAGGTAGTGCAATGGTGTTAGTGGGGTGAGGTTGTGCGGTGGTATTGTTCCTTAAGATAGAAGATCGGTAGTGGTGTATTTTTTATATTGGTGATATGTCAAAAAGATGATAAAGTCTTTAAAAAGTAGGAAATGATGGTATTTGCGAGCAAAATTAGTGGTGTCAAAAAATCGTTGCCATCTAATTTTAGGAAACCAAAGGTGGATTGGAACACAAGTTGAACTCCGCCGACCAACAACTCTATAATTTGGGGGAGGGCTCTGTTTCTTCTCTTTTTCTCTCTCTCTTCACTTCACTGGGACACTTAGACTTCCTTCGCCGCGTCTTTACCAAACCCTAATAAAATCCCTCCTTTTCAGTCTCTCAAGTCTCAACCTTTAATCTTCCCCTCTAAGAAACACAAACCCTAGCGCTTGTAAATTTTTACCCAGAAAGCTTCAATCTTGATCACTAGCAGAAGAAGATCTTGATCGGTAAGTTCCTTTCTTCAATTCGATTGCACTTTTCTACTTCTTTACTGATTTTGGGGAATTTTTTTAGGGTTTATTTGTTTGTTTGTCTCTTCGACTGAATAATTGAAGTTATTGTTTCGAAATTTGTTGTTATAAGTCTTGTTGTTCTGTTATAACAATTACAATTAATTGAGATGAGACCTGAAATTTGGGTCTTTTAGGGTTTGTCAGAAGTTTAATTTGTGTATTTGTAGCTTGGTTAGCACTGTGTGTGTTTGATGATGTGAATTGATGAGGGGAACTTCAAAACTTTTTTAAGGGAAAAAAATCAATTTGGGTGTTTTTTTTTCTCCTTTTGTAGGTAATAGTGTTAATTTGTTTTGTGATAAGTTTTGTAAATTAGTATATATGTAATTGTTTGGTTTAGCATTACTTTTTCGTGACGATTTGATGTTTTTTCTTGTTCCAGCTTCAATGGCTGCTGCTAAACCAGTCACTAATGAGGCCATTGCTCTTACAGAGAAGAAAATGGACATGACATTGGGTATGTAGTTAGCAATTAGTTTATCTCCAATTCTTTATGATTGACCGTTTGTCCCCGTCAGCAACGAACAATAAAACACCATTCTGAATTGTAAGATAGATTAGTTATTTCTCAGCCTTTATCTTACTTGGTTTTGTGTATATTTATTAATACAGAGGATATCATCAAGATGTCTAAAAAACCAACCTCAAGAAGAAATAATGGAACAGATGGAAGAAGGCAGAGGGTCTCGGTGAGTGCTTTATCCTTGATGGAGTATGAACGAGTACCCACGTTAACTATTTGGATGGAGAATTTAATCTGTTGGAATAGTTGTATGCCTTTCTGGTTAAATATGTTTGTTTGATTTGTGTTAACAGAACAAAGGCATGAAACCCTTCAATAGTAATGGTGGGGCTGCCAAAGGAAACAACAACAACTCCAAAGTCCAGCGGTTTATGGATTCCAGATCTTCTATGCGACAGGTATCTGTGGTTTGCTTCTTCGATTACTGTGGGAATATTAGTATTGTTTGGCAAGAAAAATGTAGTAATATATCTGTGTCTCACATCAGGGTGCTTTTGCCCAAAGAAGGTCAAGTTTTCAAGGGAATCAGTTCCCACTGGCAACAGAGATTGCAAGGAAGGCTGCTTTTGCTCCTATACGTAATAATAGGCCTTTTAACAGCAACAGGATGGTTAGCTGGAATAAACCAAGGTATTTCTTGGTGTCTATATGTATTCATTGTTACATATGCTTGGAAAATCTATCTTATACTTTGTCTTCTTCACAGGTAATTGAGGGTCTCTTCCTGTCAATGACATCTCATGATTTTGATCTGTTATTTGACCACTGTGATTGTTGGTGGACCATAAGCCACTTATCGTCACGAGAAGTCTGGTTCAATGAGTTGATTGTAGTGGCTTTCATTTTATCCTCGCACTCCAAGATGCATGCACTGTATTATTGTGTTTAAATATGTCGTCTGATCTGTGAAAGATTGCCCCTTGTTTACAGTACTGTGGAATCCTATTGGATAAGGCAGGGGTTCTAGTTCCCAGTCAAAGTAGTGATGATGTTAGCAGGATCATTCAATATTCGGCAGTGTATATCATGGTATTTTAAAAACAGAACAGAAAAAGAGCCCAACAGAAACGTGCACAGTTTGACTAGTTCCTTGTGTGGGACTGAAGAGAGTCCGCTTTTTGGTCGTTGTGGCTAGAAGACAACTTAGCGATCTGGGTTCATTGGTATTGCATGTTTTATTTCCTGGGAGGTTTTGTTTCTATAGAATTTTCTGACATTTTCCTGGGGTCCTTATTCTTCTATGAAATTTGATTCTTCTTCAGCTACTATATGGTATCACTATTTTAAGTGGTTTTCAGTTTGGCAGTCCTATTTCTCCAACATTAATATGTTCCCACCTTTTTCTTCCCAGTGAAGGAAAATAGGCAACCAAGCGCTTGTTTAGCTCATGCTGTATAGAGATCCATTTGGGACTAAAGAACGTGATCTTGTGATGTGCGGCTGGTAAGGAAAGGTGGTGACTTTGGTTGGCATTCAAATGATTTTTCCGGAAGGATTTAACCTGTAGAGTTATGTAACACGTGTAAGATTTTCTTGGGGCTACTAATCTTCTGGTGTGAAATGTGCCATTTCAACGTGTTACCCGTTGATGCTTTTCAGTTGGGCCGTTTGTTTTAGTGTTGCCTTCCTTTTCATCTTGGCAAGTGAACTATATTTAGAGTCAAGTCAAGCCAAGCCAGGCCAAGCTGTGGCTTAGCTAATACAATGTGTCAACCCATTTGGAGTTGCATAGGAGTACCTACAGCTCTTGGTTATATACTTGACTTTTGTGAAGGAATTTCCTGTTATGGATTTCTTATGGTTCTGATTTTTTAATCAGATACGAGCGCTGTTGTCTTGGACTTTGGGTGACATTTGGGATGTTGCATTCCCAGCCCCACAAATGTAGAAGTGCATGATGGACTCAAAGAATTGAGTTTTACAGGCTTCTCATCCCATTTAATCATGGTGAACTTGAGATGGTTTATATGGAAGAGTGGTAGGATTTGGGTGATCAGCAAACGGAATTGAACCTTTTTGAAAGTAGAAGTATAACTGATAGAAATGAACAGGCTTGATGAGGAGTTTAGAGGAGGCAGCAGTCCATTGTGTTAATTGTTTCATGTGTGATGCGTATCAGATTGCAATTTGTTAAATTGATTGGAAAGTTTTCCTACCTGGACATCAAGTGCAACCTTTCCAATATCTTTATTCCCCGGAAGGAGCACTTGCTGCAGAAATTCATTTTCACTGGATGCATCGTTGGGCTCTGCACCACAGAAGAAACCATTTTTCCAAGTTTTGTAATTGGTTTGTGTAGTATTTTAGTTTAAACCTATAAAATTTTATGGTAAGTACATTCTCAAGTGTTACTGCAAGTAATTGTGTTCAATCAAGTTTGATGAGGTGATGTTTTGCCTTCTAATGCGAAGTGGTTCAGTCGAGTTTTCGTCATTTGTATTATCTTTTGTGTAGGTTTGGAGCCCCGCCAGTTCAGAGGAAGACTGATGTTGGCTTGGTTGTGAAGGTGAAGTTTACCTTTTTTGTCACAAATATCATTTTCATTTCAGTAGACTTTAATGGTCTGCTGTTTAGACATTTTCCAGTGTACTACTGTGTACGAACTTGTGGTTCTTGGTGCAGTTTTTCCTTTTACTAAAACATCATCTTTTTTGTCAAAGCAGAGGCAACAGAAGAAGACGGTACCTAATAGGAAGCCTCAGACCTTGGATTCACTCTTTGCAAACATGAAAGAGCAAAGAACACGTGTGCAGTCCCAGCAGAATAATGCACGAGCACAACAAAATAATGGGAAATTCCAATTTCAGTCACAGCGTATGGGTGCCGGCCAACAGCGTCCATGGGGAAGAGGTCGATTTGGAAACTATGCACACTGATGTGGCACTTGTTGGCGAGGAGGAACAGCCGACATGGTACAAGTCGACCAACTGATTAGCAGATGTAGCTTGTTTATGCATTTCTTGGGTGGCAATCTAGATCAAAGTTGTCTTTTATCTTTCTTCGAGTCCTTTTCTCTTGTACATCAACTACTTTAGGTGTTTCTAGGGCAATAGTTTGGGTTGATTTGATCGAAACTGATTCTCTGCACTTGATTTGGATGTGTGTGTACTAAATGGCTGAAATGTTTTCTGTTCCTGTTAATGGTCCATACCTCTGTAACTTTTATTGAGGTTGAATATCAGTTGGATGGTTTACAGGAATACAAATTTTTAGTTCGTTTGCAGATTAATTTCATGATAAGTATGTTAGCAACAATGAGACAGTTTTCTATTATGCTGTGGATGTTTAGTTAGTGTGTACCTTTTTGCGTTTAGATTTAACTTTTAATCTTTGCGAACTGAGAATATAAATGTTCATATTGTGCGCCTTGTTGTGCCCGAGGCTCTGAGCAACATGAGTATAGTGTTGCAATAACATGAATATAAAGACGACTTTGATAGGGATTTTTGGTACTTCAATTTCACGATCGTATTCTATGTTTAACACAATATCCTTATTCTATGTTTAACACAATATCCTTATGTACCAATTTCTGTAACACAACATCCTTAAATGCCCATTTAACATGTGTAATGTTTCATGATTGTATTCTACGTTGGAAACAAAGTTCTGTAATGAAAAGTTTACCCATTTCATTGTGGGAAAGCTTTTCATAGGGTTCACTAATAAAAACTTTTCATCGCGCCTCTCTCCACTCGACCTCCATTGTGATCATCTCACTCAGAACTCCTCTCTTTCCTCTTTCAGTCTCTGTTTTAAAACAGCTTGACACTTCAATCTTGCGCTACCTTCATATTGTCCACAAACTTGGACCTGGATCTTTAGGGCTCATATTAATCAAACTCGGGACTTAAAATAATAAATCTAGATTTTATGTAATTAGAATAACCATTGATATTGAGTCTCAAAATATGATAAAAAAAACCGAGAAATCGTGGATTGTCCCATTAAATTCAACCTCAATGTTGATAAAAACAAAAAACGAGAAAAAACTTTTATTATAAACTTTGAAATTGAGCCATGGTGGCAAATATGAAAAACAGACGACAAAACAAACTTAAGTTCATACAAACTTTTGGATTCAAAGTCACACTTCAAGCAACTCGTAGTAGTTCCGTTCCAAACGAATTAAGAAAATTATTACGGCAATTACATTTGTTTTCTTCGTAGCACTTATAAGCATATTTTACCAAAGCTAGTACAACTCACAGTTTATGTTGACAGGAGAGAAGCTTTATGTCAAAGACTGGCTCATCCAAGTGATAATCATAGAAATTGATAAATCCGATATAACATGGATCAATAAGCTACAAGACTATACTACTGTTATTTTAGACAGAAGCCACCACTATTGAGTTCTTTTATTCATTAACCTATATACATGACAGACATTGGGGCATATATGCTGATCACCAAAGAAGGCTACTACAGCAATGGATATATCAAATGGCACCCAGGATTGAAGTTGGGTTGGTCAGGTACAACCCAACTAAGCTTCTACTCTGTCTACACCCAGGTCGAACTCTTGGATAACTTCGTGGAGCTACTACACTTCCCAAACTACAATCTTACTAATATCTCCAATTTACTTTTTGGAAATATCAGATTCTTCAGTCTTTGCAAACCTTCCTCGAACCCTTGGTTGGGTGTCAGCCAATGCTTTCCTGCACGCATACTGATAGAAACCGTGTGTCAGTTTGGTTGAGGAGGAATTTGATTCCCAGTGTACATGCGACACCTAATCCTGCTGCCGGTACAGAGGTCCTTACAAGCCTCAGTGGTTCTTACAATTGTGTAGAGAGACGAGGACCCCAGTGACCAATTTTGGATGGCCAGACAGAGATGAGCCATGGTTCTTACCGTGTTGCAGAGAGATGGACAAGGGTGATCAACTTCTGAGGGCCCATATACAGATGACTTATGTCATTTCTAACAGTGACAAATCTAATTGAGCAAGTAACGAATAAAACAAGTTTGTTCATAGCGGTAGTAGTCACACGTGTAACTTACTTTGATAGTCCTGCCAAAGTTTCTCTTTGTTTTCTTCTTCCTGTATCTTGAAAGCAATTGCAAGCGTTCTTCAGCAGTGTAGTTGCCAATGGTTAGCCCACGTTCGGAAGAAGAATGGATGATATTGGAGCCACTGGAGAGAGTCTGAAAGAAAAAATCAGGATCAGAAATAAATCCCCTATCGAGTAAAACCAGGCACTATCTAGAATGATATTGATAGCTGGAATAATTATTAGCGGTTTATAGGGCCCATTTAGATTGCATATCTTCTATGTTTTGCAGTTGAACAGTGTAATTTGCTCTTCATGCTAAATTAGATGATAAGGCTGTTCTAAAAAAACAGAGTTGTTCTTGTGGTACTTTAAAGAATCATCGCACAAACATCTTAGTAACAAACAATCTTGGTCTTCTGTCCTTGTTTCCAATTGTGAGAATATACATAGTGAAATACAGAGATATAAAAGCAAAATATACAATTTTTCTGACCTGCATGTCTCCTTCACTGAAGGCCCTTCGCATTCCATAAGCAGCACTGAAGTCCACACCGTGAAAATCAAGAAAATTAGGTCTCACTGGATTCGCTGTTATCCATTCCATTGAACTCAAACATCCAGAACTAACACTTTTCTGGACAGATGCCTGCGAAATAAGCTTATTGTTCCCTAAGGCTGGATCTTCATCCATCTGCATAACAGGAACCTTGACGTCTGCGACTCTGGAGAATGGATTTGCTATTGCAGAATTTGCTAACGGGTCCTTCTCGCATTCATAGAATACTTCATTCAAGATAGGCTTGCTTTGAGTCATTCCCACCTCTGCAACTTGTATTGTTTCAGGAGAGAGAACATCTTCTCCGCAAGAAATCATCGAAAAGGCAGCAGTCATGGGATCAAAACTTATCACTGGTTCTTCAATGATTGGTTCTGGGGCTTTGAACAAGTCCCCTTCTCCTCCCAGATCATATTCGGATATTGTGGAGGCTGAAATCAGATTGCTCTGTGGAAGAAAGCGGGAAGATCAATAAGATAGGAGCAGTGAGCAAAAAAGGAACGCATAAAACTTATGTGATTTGATCAGTGATTGAGGGTGCCACCTCTATCCACAATTTTTAATTTTTAATTTGTGGATCGGTAAATATCTGCATATCAATAAGAAAAATGTTCTGACCATTTTCAGTGAATTAAATTAACATATAAGCAACACAGACATGTTCTTGAAGAAACAGAAGAAACTTTAGAACCAAAACTTTGAATCGGGAAAATTTTAGTTGGATAATCATGTTACCTGCCACAACATGGTTTTGGCAAATTATGATGAAAGTTGTAACCATCAGATTAAGATATTCCATTTGCTTGGATCTCATCAACGTCCAATTACCAAAAGGAGAGAGACTGGGCATGTTCTAGGGCCCCTAAGCTTCTTTTCCATTTTATGTCATTTCATTATGATTATTTTTCTTGTACATGAGAAGCAAGTACATATATAGCAGTCCCTGAACGCTTAGTGCTCCACGATGAAAAAAAAAAAGTTCATCACTTGCAACCACGGGAGTACAACTTATTTCCATTGTGGAATAATGTCAGACTGTTAACTCCAGGCTTCCTCTATGGTGGGGCACGAACATTACCGTGCAAAGTATTACTTATCACACAATAAATTTGGTATTAACAACTAAATTGTCCACGAAACTAAGTTACTAAAATTGTCTAAAAAGGTCAATTAGAATTCAATCAGTTATCCTAGTGACATTTGTTGGATTGTCACCCGTCCAAGAAACTAAAGACTAAGGATCGACAAAAAAGGACCATTTATGGTAAGGTATAGTAGGGATGTTCTTTTACTTAAAACAGTTCAAGTTTTCTCCCGATTTCTAATGCTTTTTCTTGTGTGGTTGATGTTAAAACCAATCTTCTTTGTGTCTTATCACAATAGACTTTAGCTCTTTTTTTTTAACCGATTTTCCCCGATATATAAAAAGATGGTGTAATTTCCTACAAACAAAAGAAAGCAAAAAACATAAAGTAGTTAAATCACTAAAGCAATTAGTGAACTAAACTACTCATGGTCATGGATGGGTGTTTAACCTAAAATGGGACTCCCACTAACTTGTAAACTCCACACTAACATTTTCTTAATCAAGCAAAGCTGAATTTCCAGGGAAGAACCTAAGTTTCTACTTCCTTGGGTACTTGCAGTCATTCACAAACATACCTTTTCGGATTCTTTATATTTATCTTTCCAAAACAAGTTTTCAGACACAATAAATAATTTTAGTTCAAAAGGGCAAATCGACTTTTGCTTTTCTTCTACTTTTGCTTATTTGTTTTCTTTAATCTCTCTAAGTGCTTAGCCAAAGCATCTATCCCCAACAATCGATTTCACATCCGAAAATCCAAATGCAACGAATTAAAACAAAAGCCATCCTCCCCACCTCCCGTTAACTAGCAAAACAAAGAAACCACGCAGTTAATTGTCCTCTCTAAGCCATCAAATGAACTGAACCACCGATTTCATCCTAATATAGACATAGACCTAAAGAAATTTGTACCTCATTTCACCAACATTAAATGTTTTAATTAATAAACACAACGATTCACCTTAGATTTCGAACTAAAACACTATAGAAAAACGGCATAAACACAAAACAAGATAAAAGATCATCATAAATCATAATAAACTAATTTCTTGAAACATTTTAAAACAATGAATGAAATACACGAATCAAATTTCAAATATTAAACACAATAAACAAATATTCACATGAACAGTATGAATCAATAAACTTTAACAAAGTCAATATCGATTTCAACAAGTCCGAAACTCTTCCAATTGATCAAAATTACCATTAAAATGTCAGATTTCAGGAAATGGAATCCGCAAAGTTCTTCGAACGGCTGAATTTCCTGCGAAAAGCTCTGGAAATAGGGATAGATAAGTTCGGTGTCTCCGTACATTTCTTTCTTCTTCTCGGAAGCCTTAAGCTCTCTCTAGTAAGGTTTTGAAGTTCTTGATACTTACTTTCTCTCTCTAGATTCTTGAAATTTCAGAAGAAGAAGAAGAAGAATAAGAAGAAGAAGAGAGTGTTGGTTTTCGTTAGGTTCTATGGGGTTTTAATGAACGAAGTGAAGAGTGAGAGAGAGAGAGAGTTGTAATAAAAAGGAAAAGGGAAAAAGTGATCCAGTGAGATCGAGTGCGAGATCTTTTGGTCGAGTGTGGGCAGTGGATGAGTAAAACTTTTGTGTAGAGTGAGTATCTCGAGACGAATTGGAGGGTGAAGAGTGAGTGTGAGGCAGCTGGATTTACTTGGGATTGACAGTGAGGAGTAGAGAAAGAAAGTGAGGTGAAGGATTTACTTGGGATTGACAGCTGGATTTACTTGGAATTTTCGGAGGTGAAGAGAGGCAAGTATTGTCTTGTTTTGAGGAGGGAAAAAGGTGAAAAGACATGATAGTGTCGTGTCACAGAATAGAGAGCCTCTTGCTTCATTCATATTCCCAGGCCCAGCTGGGGGCGAAAATACAATTTTGGTCCTGAGGAGTGTGTGTTTTAAAAAGGGGAGGGGGCAAACTTGTATTTTCGCCCCATAAGATGGAAAACCAAGCTGATTTCTAGGCCACCTAGAATTTCTGTTCATCATCATATCATCACCGAAAATTCTAGGGGTCGAGGGGGAGAGCGAGGGGTGGGTGGAAGCCATCCAACCGCCTCGAGATGAGCGCCATCACACATCTCGAGTCCGATGCACTCATCTCGAGGGAGATGGGTGGTTACCACCCATCGACGGGAGGGAGCGAGGGAAAGGGCCGAGTGTAATCACCCATCCTCCTCGAGATGAGCACATCGCCTTGGAGATGCATGCTGGTGCACATCTCAAGGAGGATACACCCATCCCTCGACCCCTCCCTCGACTGTGATTTCGTTTTTCGAATTAATTTGGGTTTTTTTTATTTTAAGAAATATTTCGAGTTAATTTGGATTTTTTGATTTAAAAAAAATATTTCGGTAAGTGAAAAAAAATATAAAATTTTCAAAAATACATTAAATATATATATTAAATTTATAATTATTGAGAAAAAACTGGATATAGCAAATTCGTACATTAAGTTGAAAAAGAGGAAACTTTTGCACGAAAACACAATCTTTGATTGTATGTGATTTAATGAGTGCAATTATATGGGGTGTTATGAATATGATGATCATGCTTCACATGTATGTTCATGCATAGAGAGAGGCTAACTGTCGAGGGAAATTGCGAGGAAAACAGTGAGGGGAGGGGGCCGTCCACCCCCGGAATTCGTGCAAAAAAAAGTCAACGCACGCATTCTGAGGGGATGGACGTACCTCCCCCCTCCCCTTGCTGTTGTCCTCACCATTTCCCTCGACAGTTAGATTTACATTCATGCATATCTTGTTGTGAACTAACCCAAAAAGAAAAATTGGAAAGGAAAAAAAGAAAAAGAAAAAGAATTTAAAATGGTAATTACATACGCCAATTATTGGACGCAACGTAAATTTTTGGTGTGTCAAACTCAAATGTATTTTATATTGAGTGTTTAGGTCTACGAACAACAACAGGTGTAAACTTTAGTTCTCAATATTACTTATGCGAATGAGAATAACGATTTTAAGTTGACAGAAAAGGCAAATCAATCATATATCCAAAGTTTATGAAAAAAAAAAATTTCTATAAACAAGAAGAGTGGACTGTAATTTAATGCTAAGAATCCCTTTTGTTGCATTTCTTCTTTAAATTATTGCAAATTGTGACATTTATCTATATAGCAGGGTTTTGTAGATGATGCAAGTGAAATTTAGTTTCAAGACTTACTATGGCTGATGAAAATAAAACCCAAGAAACCATCAATTATAATCAAGCTTAAGCAAGAAGCGGGTATATATCATATTCCAAACAGTTGAAGCGGGTAATTATATAATTGAAAATGCCTAATTAACAATAAAGACTGTAGTTATTTAGGAATACTGGATTAACAGGAATTAGAAATATTTTTTCTTTTCTAATTAGGAGTATATTTGTATATCTATGAATACCTCATTGTAAGATGAATAAAGTTATACTCTAAATTATTTAAAAGTTGTTTTATTGGACATGAACAACGAGAGTAAACTTTAGTGCATTGTCGCCTTTCTTCTGATGCATTTGTTCTTCAACATGATGCTATTGTACTTGATTGTAATTGAAAAAAAAAACCAAATTGAGTTTAGATTGTGAATGTTAATCAAAAACACACATGATGAGGATATTAGTTCTAGCCAACTTGATGAACATGGATTGAGACTTGGGACCCGTATGAATATGATATGCAAGTTAAAAAGAGTCGAAAACATAATTTAATTGGTGTTTGTTGCAAGTTGTAAAATTGGAAAAGGGTGATCAATGCCTGCAGCCAATAAAATTTTGCGCATGCATTGTACCAGTACCTTGCTTCATATCAAACTTCTATTTCTTCACCAGGATTCACATAATGACATTTACAAAATCCATTAATGATTCTAATCAAGATTAGTACAAAATGCTATTCCCCACATGTTATGTTTTGCAAATTTATAAGGATCCAAATTAGATTAAGAGTGTGATTAAGAGTGTGTCTGGTTGGAGAGCTGGCAAAATTTTATTGAGAAAAACTTTCAATATTGGATGAATATTCTAATTAAGCAAAGTTGTCCGAAATTATTTTTCTCCCCAAGCTATCAAACATGTTCTAAGGGTTTGTTTAGTTAGCCATTTTCTTTGTTAATACAGATTTTTATTGTTTGGTTGTTTATTACCGATAAGAAATTGATTCTTCATAAGATTGTTTCGTAATTTCAATTATCATGTTTATTTTTCATGCAATCAAACAAACCATAAGAAACAAAAGCAAACCGACAAATGATACAGTAGTCAAGAAACAACTTGACTAATACTGCTAATTAAGGAGACTATAATGGTCCTTTTACGACACAAAACGGAAACAAGTTTCGATATTATTAAAATTTAACCCAAATTTCATGCGATTAAAGCCTCAAGTGTGTAAATCCAAAACCCTACTCATGTACAATTCCTTATCTTCCCTTGAAGCAAGAGTTTTGGGATTACAGTCCTTTTAGCTAGTAAGAAAAGTTTAAGGTAATATAAAAAGGCATTGGAATTCATGCTCCTATAAATTTATTTGCATATTAACTATGCTAGGATCCGAAATGATACTTATGCGGGAAACAAGGAACGAGAGGCATGTCATGGGCTTTCATGGTAATGTGTACATATGGGGATAACTAAAAGGATTACAGACCAGGATGGTGACTTCGACAATTGATTGATGAAAGACTCGAGTAAACTATACAAGTCGATAAGAAACATATCGCCATCTTGATTTTTTTACATAATGCAATATATAATATAATACATGTCAACTTGATCAACTTGATCAACTTGATAATAAAATATCCTACAAAATTTATAGTTAATTTTCACTGAATTATAAGAAGACTATAAGTACTTATCAATCTATTAGCTTCTGTTTTTTGTTGTAAAACCATTTTCTGCTTAGTTGCAACACAATTTATGACTGACTTAAACACAGAAAAAATTATTAGAGATTTTTATTCGTTTGTTAATACAAAATACGGAAATAGGGATCGCGCTTGCTTACTGTATACTGTTTATTCTAGGATTTGTGGGATGAACTATTCGTCGTGTATTATAAGAAGGCAAACACAATTAGCGAAGAGTGAGGCTAGGAAATCAGGTTTTGTAAATATGTTTTGCAACCAAGATGATGTGGCATCGTTAGAGGAGTTTTTTACAACTTCAAGATACACATAAAATCTTTGGAGATTTCATCATTCTTTTCAGATCATGACACGTCATCCTGGTTACAAAACATGATTGCAAAAACCAGGTTTCCTAGCATTTTTGATTAGCGAAATAGGAACTCTTAAACAAAACTTTACTCAATCAGGAAATGTTTTGTTGCGTTTTCTAGGTCACAATCATCGGTTTATATTCAATCATCTTGCTAGTGGATCGTGTCATTATCGATGGCATTTCTCATTTTATCAATGCATATTCCATTGGAGAGTATTAAAGTTTACAATTTTCTCATTTTATCAATGCATATCTAAGTTTTTCGTTTCTTTTCCATCTCAATATAACGCGCCAATAACACAGTAATAACTGACATCATGTGTGTGTTACGTTTTTTCACAACATTTTCTTTTGAAAAGGAAGAAGATCAAAGAAAAAATGTGTCTATGTCAAATCAAATTAATCAGAGATTAATCCAAGGATTAAGATTGATATAGATAGGGCCATCATCTCTACTAAGATTTGATTGATCAAATGATCTTGACACATCTAAAGTAGTCAATATTTTCATTGATCACCAAAAACTTTAATTAGAAGAATATTAGTTTTTTTTTTGGAAAGTGAGCTGAGTTTTTATAGGATTTTATAATCTATCGACAAGGTGCGACTTACAAGTCAACACCATAAGAAAGTAACCATGTCGCCGGTGAGTCTCGAACCTAGAAAGTAGAAGATAAACCCACAAAGCCCTAACCACTCGACCATATCAAAGAATATTAGTTTTTTAGTTCATAATGATCTTCTAATTGAATGGTTGAACACTTGAATCCCAAGATATTTGTTAAGGGATTCACCTTTTAGATATTTGTTTCAACCTTGATGTTGAAAGCTTGAAAATGTGTGTGTGTTTTTTTATTTTTTGTCCTGCAGATAGAGCTAGAGTATGAGCTTCAGGATCTAATTGATGTTCAATATATAGTTTTTTTTTTTTTTTTTTTTTCTATACTGATAAATATTGATATCTTTCCCTATGGTGGGGTGAAGGACTTAAACACAAAGGATCTAATCACTTATAATTTGACTCTTATTTACTATCTTATAGTCGTTGTCGTCTTCACTAACAATATGATTACATTGCTGTACTTCTAATTATTCTCAAATTGCCAAAGCATGAATAAATGTACATTGGGCAAGTAGCAGGATTTAGTGTACCTAACTTGTTGTATATGTCATGCAATACGTAAGGGATCGATCGAAGCTTAATTGGATTAAAAAAAGTTTATAAAATTCAAGATATTTTAAACAAGGAAAAAAAAATGAAGAATTTAGGGTTTAGCTGTATGAAAACAATGATAGATTCTGTCTCCCAGTTAATCCAAATGAATCAAATTATCCAACGTGGTGAGAAATATTGCCCGACAGTGCAAATTGAAATAGACAAATAGATGTATGGACCCATATTCCATTTTCAGTAATCTAATTATGTTTTTATAAACAAATGTGACAAAATGAACGAAAGCGACCAGCCGACATCGTCCTATGCTCCACTACATAGTGTGAATCTCTAGGATTGCTCGGGGAGGCATGTCGATTTAAACTTATAGACTTTTAATGAAAGGCCAAAGCATAGAATAAGTAAAATTAAACACCAAACTTTAGTCAATGTCATTGCAAATTACAATGTGAAAATATCTAATGAATCCACTTAAAATATCTTTACAAAGATCCATAATAAAATCAAGGTAATCAATAGGGTTTCATGGAGTTTTTTTTTCAAACAAAAAATGACTGAGAGAGAAGAATAAATGGGGATGTGGGGTGTAAAGCAAATGAAAAGAAGGTTTAAAGAATTTCAACTTGTCTTAATAAAGAAAGGGGGGAGGCATCCAAGTATATATGCTTTTGAAAAAGAAAAGGTTAACCAAGAGAACCTTAAGTACTCATATTTAGAAAATGAACCAAAAATAGCATTTGAATGGGCACTAATAAACAAGTACAAACACTTTAGGGACATAAGGTTTCAAATGTCTCCCTAGATATCATGAGATGGCCAATGGACTAATTTCTTAACATGATGTGTAGCTTTGTGGTTTTGACAATTGGCATGCAACAAGTATGATTCTTGATGAAACAGTTGATTATCCATTACATAATTTTATATTAATGGGTGCTTCGTCGTGTAATCATCCTATTGATACATTGACACGGAGAGAAAAAAGAAAAAAAAAAAACCCAAGGAGCAAAAATAGTCTCGTGATATTAGAAACTTTGGAATTGCACTTCGTTTTGCTCTATATGACATTGATGCTTACTATTGAGCATGATTTTGTTCACCCACTTGAAAGGCGGGTGAACTATCCCGTGGCCTCATCCATGGTAAGCATATTGTTGATTAATGTATATATTTCACGTCTGGTATGATAAGGGAGAATGAGTGTGTTGTTCAACCATATTTTAATGCTGGTGGACAAAACTGCTATCGCCCTCAACCCTAAACAACTCCATTAAAACTAGAGGAAATGGGGAAGATGCCTTATCGAAAATGACAAATTATGTTGTCCATTCTCATCGGTTGAAATGTGATCATATTCAATTTAAACACTCTGAAGTCTGAAGTAAGGGTTTCCTTCCTAAAAGTGATGGGGAGATGAAAAACTTTAAAAGTGAGGGGAGATCCCACTAGAAACCTCACTTCCTTACATTATTTCACTTGAAGGGATTCCTTCCTTCTCCAATGATTTCAAGTGCATTGGAATGATGGGGCTTCATCAAAAAAATTAGCTAGCTAGGGTTGTGTGAGGAACAAGATCATCAAGAGATGTCAACAACAGCTGGAGTGGATTGTCCATTTGTGCATGGTGACATCCTATAGCTCCCCCCTCCCTCCTTTGTCTTTCTTCATGAACTTATCGGGAGCTTTCGATGCACTAATTAAGGGAGGGTCCTTTTCCATTCCATTCTATTCAACTCAAAAGCATTTTTTGGATTCTGGAATGGAAGGAAGTGTGGTTTACTTGGGTTGATGGAGACAAAAGTTGGTGCTTTTACAATAAGGCCAATGTTTCTTTCTTGAGCAGAGTGTTTCAGTAGGGCATAATATGGGTGGAATTCTAAGAGCTTTACACATGGAATATTTTAGTTCTAATTAAGCATCAGGGCAATTTCCATGAATATGAAAAGAAAAAAGAAAAAAAAAATCATAATGCATAGTAGCTACCACTTCCATTTTGGTTGAACTATATACAAGAGGAAAATTACGAGTGTTATAAATAGTTTTGAAATTGAATTTCTTGTTGTTGTAAAAGCGAGGACTCAAAAGGATGGATAGCTTAGATGTTGCTTCAAAGCATTTCAAGAATTTTGGGATCATATATAAGCTGAACCCGTTCTCTCTTCATTTTTCAAGTTCTATAGATTTGATGAACCATTCTAGTTATATGTTTTATGGTCCTAGAAAAATTAATCCCATGATCAAGCTAAGTTGAGAGGACATTAAGAAACATTACTATAACATGTCCTCCTATTTCTATTTCTATTTAATTTCTATTTCTATTTTTATTTTATTCGGTAATGCAACTCTCTCATTTATTAATTTGTCTTTTGAAATGTTGCATGGTCTTCCAAGGTCCTCTATGGATACTCTCTAAGAACTTGTCCAACAACATATATAATTGGATGTAGCGAGATAAAGTTATGCTTTCCGCAAATTTTATACTTTCACTATACTTCAAAAATAAAATGCTAAAAACTTTTTAAGTCAAGCAGTCATCCCGCGTATTATAGGTCGATTGTTGATACTGCAAGATGTATAAGTATACACATTTAGCTCTACATTTTTCTAAATATTGTCACACGTTGTCTCCTATTGGAGATATTCTAGAAGGGAGTTTGTCTAGGTAGTCAGGTTTTAAAGTTATTTTTTTGTTAGGTTTGGGTTTTTTTTTACACTCTTACTCGTTCTCTTTAAAACACAACCACAAACATTATCTATAGAGTGGGTAAAAATATAAAAAGCCCAAAACTAACTAAAAAGTTACTATAAAGTATGGCCGCCTAGAATTGGAAATTCGATCTAGAAGGACAACTCTATTCTAACATTCACAATTTAAATTTATTTTGATATTATAATGTGACAGTTGAATTAGTTTCTTTTCATTGGCGCACACTTAATGGAATTTTCAAATTTGCATGTGGTTTTTGAAAAATCAATAAATGTGAAGCAATGAGATAATGCTACTTCAACTGCTACATCTGAATGTCAAAATAAATACAAATTTTGGATGTACCAATATAATCACTCCACTAATATATATATATAAAAGGAAAAAATCTATTTAGCTTGGTACTTAAATGGTTAGTGCTTGGAAAGGGTGTTCATCGCATGAGTGCGAACTCTACCCCTCTCTCGATAAATTTGGAGAAGATATAAAGATAAATAAATTAGACACTCATGTGTTGGACACCCTCCCAAAGCGCTTTCCCAGACTGCGCAGAAAGGTAAAGGTTCATACACGAGATGAAGATGCTTTAGAAAGACCCACACGAAAGGAAAAAAATGGGGTTTTTTTTTTTTTGGAAGGTGAGCTGGGTTTTTAAGGATCCCATAACCTATCAACTGGGCGACCTATAGGTCACACCCATTAGAAAGTAATCACGTCGCTTGTGAGATTCAAAGCTAGGACGTGGGGGACGAACCCACGCAGCCGTAACCACTAGGTCATAACAACGATTCCAAGTCACGCGCCACAATAACGGGACTCTTGTCCTCCACGAGTTTGGGATTTGGGAAGTACAGCAATTTATGTTGTCAGCCAGGACACATTGGTACTTCCAACTTGCCCTATTGTAAAGTGACATCTGTCTTCTGTGCCACTTGGCTTCTACACTAATGACCACGCAACATAGCTACCAATCAATGGTCATGGGTTTGGTGGGTTCTTCGGGGTTTACTCTTTGAACACAGAGACCTTGGAGAATTTTTTTTTTTTATTTTAAAATTGGTTCGATGATTAATCTTATTTATTTATTAATTCATGTAAGAAGACTATACTATTAATCATATAGGGTGAACTAAATCAGGTTCAAAGGCTATAATATTATTGTCACTTAATATCTCTGTTACTTTTATATTATATTGAGATTTACTTTCATCTTAGTCCATCGATCCACCTTGTATGAAGACTTATTTTCGCTTCGGTCATATAAGCAACTACATTCACTATCCAAAGGCTTATCAATGGTGGAGTACATGTGCTTTTAATAATTGAACTAGTGAGTCTCGAACCCTCGACCTATCACAAGGAGTGGATGATTCATTTGGCTCTTCATAAGTGTACTGTACACTAACTCGGGCCTTAAAAAAAAAAAAATTGGTCATGATCAAATTTTTATGATTAATTGTTACTGTTGAAAAAATTCAGAATGCATGAAAGAATGCTTATACAACAACATTATGGATATAAACAGTTAATCACGATTTGTATCTTGTGTGTTCTACTGGATTCAGACTAGATTATTTTACATGATTTTTATACAAAAATACACAATAAAATTCATCTTTTATGTGACCTCTACTCTTAGGACAATAGGTGTGAAACTGAATTCAGGCATCGAAAAATTGTATAGAAACCTTCAGGTCGCAATTGAAAATATCAGGTAGATTTTAGTCCCTATCAGCATCTTTTTATAAATCATTGATTGATCATTTTGGACATAAACCTATAAACTATACTAATATAATAGGAAAATAAATATATTCTACAAGAGAAGCTTGAAAGTGACCATTGTGTTCTTGTCTACCCTAATATCACATTCATCAGTCATCACTCCTAATAACATTTTTTCAATGCAACATTAACCTCTCGACTAATTCTTCCTTTTCTTCACCTCTAAGCTTAAGTTGTAACATATGTTTTTGAATGTCAGAGCATCTTTACTACGTTTTACAGTCTAGTTGACGCACTCAAAAGATTATTGTTGCACTTGAACGGGCCTGCCCAAAACTTCTTTGAGCCTATCCGAACCCTAAATGTATCCAACCATAAATGAGTACTCTGTAGAATTACGACAGAAGCTTTTTGGAGGTCCTCAATAATAGCCTCAACAAGCTTAGGACCAAACCGGCCCCAAAGTTGAGAAAATACGAGAGAAGGAGAAAACGAAATAGGAGTCCTCCCAAGTCCCAACAAGAAAAATAATGAGGGGTTTTAAAGTAAGGAATGAATAAACACAAACGTGTCACTGTTTGGTTCCATCGAATGGACCTTGCACTCACAGAATTAGTGATGAATGAATGAAACAAGGCAAAAGGTTGCAACTGGGTGAGGGGTTCTCTGCCTTTTGAGAGAAAAGATACTGAGAATGAAAAGTGTGTCAATTTCGTTCAGGACGAGTTTTTGTGTCGTTTCTACTAACATCTGAAAGCTTCACTGACTTCACAGATTGTATTCCAGTACCCCTCACTTGGAACACACCAACAAACCATCCACACTAGTCTTCTGGTTCCAACCTTCCAAGTTAATTGTTTTCTTCTTCTTCCAGAAAAAGAAAAGAAAGAGACATCTTCCGCACAGTCAGGCTCGCGCCAGGCCAGCCCAATACCATCAATCATCCCATAGATTTGTCTCTAAGGGAAAATTCTTAAGTGCATTGGTGGTGTGCCTCGTGGTCATCAGGTACCGTCCATTTGCCTCGAGATATGAATTATTTCATATCTCGATGCAAATAGACGGCACACCACCAGGCACCGTAGTAGTGCTCGTCTCTAAGATGATGGATGGTATTGGGCTGGCCTGGCGCTCTAGATTTTCTGCGAGAATATAAACCATAACAGTAGGATTCACTCTGATAACACATTCAAGATTTCTCTTTCGATTCATCCGTAGTTTGGTACCACTGACAGATTTGGTGAACTGTCAAGACACCTAACCAAACGCCTGAAATCAACAAACTGTTACCCAGACATAGTAAACAATAAAAGCTAAGAACAGGATTTAACCTCAATGCCAAGTACAGAGCAAACCTTGGTCGTCTTGCTTATAGCAAAGATTATGGGGCAAATGCTACAGTGTGGCAGTGAAGAAGAAAAAACTGCAAGCCCCGAACTCACCATATCTAGAGACAGACAGACAGACAAATCCTTAAGAAATAATTGATCAGGATCAAACAAAAGAAAAATGAGTAAGCATGCAAACATGTTGTAACGACCCGATCCGCACAGTAAGATATTGTCCGCTTTGGGCCCAACCGGCCCGCACGGCTTTAAAAGGCCTCTTACTATGAGGATCCAACCTCGCACATATATAGCACATAACCATCCCGCACCCAGGCGATGTGGGACTATGATCCCCCTTGGTAGCTAGCCCAACCCCTCTTGGGATCCACGGGCCTGTTGGGCCTATTGGGCTCCAACCCTCACCCTCCCCCTCAGGTTCGCCCACACAAGGGTCTCACAGTCCACCCCCCTTAAGGCCCAACGTCCTCGTTGGCCACACAGGCACAACGTCCACGTTGCCTGAGGGCCCACCTCCATGTGGCACACTTCCGGCTGGGTCAGGCTCTGATACCATTCTGTAACGACCCGATCCGCACAGTAAGATATTGTCCGCTTTGGGCCCAACCGGCCCGCACGGCTTTAAAATGCCTCTTACTATGAGGATCCAACCTCGCACATATATAGCACATAACCATCCCGCACCCAGGCGATGTGGGACTATGATCCCCCTTGGTAGCTAGCCCAACCCCTCTTGGGATCCACGGGCCTATTGGGCCTATTGGGCTCCAACCCTCACCCTCACCCTCCCCCTCAGGTCCGCCCACACAAGGGTCTCACACATGTCCCCATTGATGCATAGAAATCTTATACCGTTTAAACAACTATAACACAACTAAATAAGAAAGAATATGTAAGCATTGTATATACTTCCAATCAAAGTGTGAAAAGATTATGTGAGCATTTTGTCACGAGCCATCCCTAAAAATATCCCTCACCAAGGCAACAAGGCATCCAAGGCATCATATGGGCGCTGGCAGTAGGCCCGTAAAGGCTCGATGGAGCAGCAAGCTTTTCGAGATGCCTCCGGAAGGTTCTAGAGTGCTCTTGGACATTCTAGCTTAGCTTTCTCTAGAGTGTTCTAGCATGGATGAGTCTAGAACACCCTTGTACAGATTTGTGTAGTATTTTCTAGAAGCCTCCTTGTAATTTCTGGTTCCTTTGGAGGTGGGAACTTTCTAGATGCATAGAGAATACTCCTTTGAAGGAGGATTGTGGAAGGTTCTAGGCTAGAAGCCTCTAGGACTTTAAGGGCCTATAAATAGGCCTTGGCATTCATTTGTAGAGATCATAGACAGAGAAAACACTTGTACAACTCTCTCAAGCAATACAAAGCATTCTTTCAAGAAGCCTAAACACTTGTTCCTTAGCATTTTCCTCACTTAAGCTTCCGTAGCATCACTTAGCATTAGCCAAGCATCGAAGTGCCTTGACTAGTTAGTCCGACGGGAGTGTGACGCTAGTAGGCAGCGTGTTAGCCAAGGGAAAAAGGTCAGCACGTGACACGTGGTATCAAAGCAACGACGATCGTAGGGGCGGTCTTGCTGAAGTTGCGTTGTGCTAGCTGCTGTGTGTACGAAGGTTAGGTGCGGAACAATCTGATCATGTCGGGAAACAAAGAGAGTGCTGTTGGAGGGTCCGTGGTCGAGGAGACTGGAAGAAAGACTAGTCGGACCAGCATGCTTGAGGATCGTATGGCCAAGGTGGAGCTGACCGTGGGCGATCTCCAGGACAGCGTCGGGGAGATGGAACAGAAGGTTGAGTCCTTCCATGGGACGTTGGCTAGCGTCACTATGGATATCGAGCAACTCGATAGCCGCGTCCAAGACCTTGAGCTTGGCACTGTGGAAGCCAAGGACGAGACTCAACTTCTCGTCAACCAAGTTGCGGATGCCATGCGCAACGAGATGGGCCAGCTCAAGGACACGCTGATGGGGCAGCTCCAAGCCATCCGGGAGCAGGTTGAGTCCTTGCAATCGGACGTCAACCTATGCAAGGCGGTTGTGGCAGGTAGTGCTACTATACGAGAGGGACCAAGGATAAAGGTGCCCGAGCCGCCAAGGTACCATGGGAAGCGCGATGCTAGAGAGCTCGACAACTTCCTATGGAGTGTTGAAAAATATTTCGACGCGATGCGCTTGGACGACGATGAGTCCAAGATCACCACCGTCACCATGTACTTGGGTGATGATGCCATCCTTTGGTGGAGGAGGCGTGAGTCGGATATCAAGAAGGGTCTTTGCTCGCTTAAGACTTGGGACGAGTTCAAGGCGGATTTCAAGCGGCAATTCTATCCGGAGAATGCGGAGGAAGTTGCTATGAAGAGGCTGCGTGGACTGAAGCATACGGGGTCGATCAAAGAGTACGTCAAGCAGTTCACTTCTCTTATGCTTGAAGTCTCGGACATGCTAGAGAAGACTCAGCTCGTCTACTTCATGGATGGACTACAACAATGGGCTGAGCAAGAGTTAAAGAGACGCAACGTTCAATCACTTGCGGAGGCCATCGCAGTTGCCGAATCCTTGTTCGAATACAAGGCTGATTCGAAAAGCCACAAGGGCGGCAGCAAGAGTGGCGGCGGTAGCAAGGGAAAAGGTGGGGGAGCAAAACCCACCGAAAGAAGCAGCAGTAGCAGCGGCGGCAAGCAGTTCGAGAGGAAGGACAAAGCCAAGCAGTCCTTCTCGGATAGCAAGGTGAAAAACCGCGACTGCTTCTTGTGCGGAGGGCCGCACTGGGCTAGGGAGTGCCCACAGCGACAGAAGCTCAATGCGATGATCGCTGGCAAGAGTGGATCGTCCGGGGAATCATCGGGGGACGAGGCGCAAATGGGGACTTTGCGCTTGCTAAGCAGCGTCAAGGCTACGGTGAAGCAAAGCAACGTGGCTAAGGTAAGTACGCTGCCCCGTTCAAAGAAATCCGCTCTCATGTTTGTGGAAGCCAAGGTAAATGGCAAGGCTTCAAAGGCACTCGTCGACACGGGTGCAACGCACAACTTTGTTGCTTTGAAGGAGGCAACAAGGCTGGGCGTGCAATACACCAAGGATCCAGGCACCTTGAAGACCGTCAACACAGCACCGGTGCCTATCCATGGTGTAGCACGAGGCGTCTCCCTTCATTTGGGCAAATGGAAGGGGACAGTGGACCTAACTGTCGTCACGATGGACGACTTCTCATTGGTGCTGGGCATGGAGTTCATGGATACGGTGAAGCCATGGACATTAGAAAGGGACGGGTCGATGACCATTGCAAAGGATCGAGAAGCATGCTCCGTCCCTGTCACTCGGGAGATCGTGGAGGCCAAGATGTTGTCAGCCATTCAAGTAAAGAAAGGCGTGCAAAAGGGGCAAGCAACATTTGTGGCCACGTTGATCGAAGATGGGCCTCAACCCAGCGAGGTTCCGAAGGAGGTAGCTGCGGTTTTGAAAGAGTACGAAGATGTCATGCCTCCAGAGCTACCCAAGAGACTTCCTCCAAGAAGGGAAGTCGATCATATGATCGAGCTGGAGCCAGGGGCTAAGCCTCCAGCCATGGCGCCTTATCGGATGGCACCGCCAGAGTTGGAAGAGCTACGCAAGCAACTCAAGGAGCTGCTGGACGCGGGGTTCATTCGGCCATCCAAGGCCCCATTCGGTGCACCAATATTGTTCCAACGCAAGCACGACGGGTCCTTGCGTATGTGCATCGATTACCGAGCACTTAACAAAGTAACCATCAAGAACAAGTATCCAATTCCTTTGGTTGCCGATCTTTTCGATAGGCTCGGTAAAGCCAGGTACTTTTCTAAACTGGATCTCCGATCAGGGTATTGGCAAGTGCGCATAGCCAAAGGAGATGAGCCAAAGACGGCATGCGTCACTCGCTATGGGTCTTATGAGTTCTTGGTGATGCCTTTTGGTCTCACCAATGCCCCGGCTACTTTCTGCACTTTAATGAACAAAATCTTTCAGCCTTTCTTGGATAAATTTGTAGTCGTCTATCTCGACGATATTGTCGTGTATAGCGACAACTTGGAAGAACATGTGCATCACTTGCGACAGGTTTTCCAAGCATTACGGGAGAGCGAGCTGTACGTGAAATTGGAGAAGTGCTCGTTCGCCCAAGACGAGGTGTCTTTCTTGGGGCACTGCATCAAGGCTGGAAAGATCATGATGGAACGGGACAAAGTGCAGGCCATCAATGAATGGGAGCCACCCAAGAACGTTTCGGAGCTACGTTCTTTCCTTGGGCTGGCCAATTATTATCGGAGATTCATTTTGAGCTACTCGGCGAGAGCAGCCCCACTGACCGACTTGCTGAAGAAGAAGGTGCAGTGGCATTGGAGTGAGAAATGCCAAGAAGTGTTCGATGATTTGAAGAAGGCAGTCACCGAGGAACCTGTCTTGGCCTTGCCCGATTATGCTAAGTCGTTCGAACTTCACACCGATGCATCAGACTTTGCCATCGGAGGGATGCTTATGCAAGAGGAACATCCCATAGCCTATGAGTCTCGCAAGCTCAATGATACCGAGAGACGGTATCCGGTGCATGACAAGGAGATGACAGCCATCATTCATTGCTTGCGAACTTGGAGGCACTATTTGCTTGGGAGTCGGTTTACCATCATGACCGACAATGTGGCTACGAGTTATTTTCAAAATCAGAAGAAGATCAGCCCCAAGCAAGCTCGGTGGCAAGATTTTTTAGCGGAGTTCGATTATGTCATGGAGTACAAGCCAGGCAAAGTTAATGTTGTTGCTGATGCTCTCAGCCGAAAGGCCATGCTCGCTAGCGCAAGCAGCGCCGCTAGCAACCTTCTTGATCGGATCAAGGAGGGGACTTCTCAAGACCCCTTGGCCAAGGGACTCATGGAGATGGCCAAGGAGGGGAAGACTCGACGGTTTTGGGTAGAGGATGGGGTGCTCTACACCGTCGGTCGTCGCATTTATGTGCCTAAGTGGGATAATCTTAGGCAAGACATCATGAAGGAGTGCCACGATTCAATGTGGGCTGGCCATCCGGGGATGCAGCGGACATTGGCACTCTTGGAGGTGAACTACTATTGGCCTCATATGCGGGACGATATCGAGGCCTATGTGAAGACTTGTCTTGTGTGCCAACAAGACAAAATAGAGCAACGCGTACCGGCAGGACTATTGCAGCCTTTGCCGATTCCAGAAAGGCCATGGGAGAGTGTATCAATGGATTTCATATCAGCCTTGCCCAAGTCTGATGGGTATGGCTCTATTATGGTGGTGGTCGATCGCTTTTCCAAGTATGGGACTTTCATACCTGCCCCACGCGATTGCACGGCCGAGCAAGCCGCCAAGTTGTTCTTTCAGCATGTGGTGAAGTATTGGGGCTTGCCTCGGAGCATCATAAGTGATCGGGACCCAAGGTTCACAGCAAAATTCTGGACGGAGTTATTCAAGCTCTTGGGTTCGGGTCTACACTTCTCAACAAGCTTTCACCCGCAAAGCGATGGGCAAACAGAGAGGGTGAATGCCTTGTTGGAGTTATACTTGAGGCACTTTGTGGGTGCCAACCAGAAGAATTGGGCCAGGTTGATGGATGTGGCTCAATTCTCATTCAACTTGCAGCGGTCCGAATCAACGCAAAAAAGTCAGTTCGAGATCGTCATGGGCCAGCAGCCCTTGACTCCACAAGCCGTTGCGTCGGGCTACACGGGTAGCAGCCCCGCTGCGTACAAGCTTGCACGAGGGTGGCATGAGCAGCTTGATATAACGAAGGCATACTTGGACAAGGCGTCTAAGAAGATGAAGAAGTGGGCGGACAAGCATAGACGCCCTCTCGAGTTCCAAGTGGGCGACATGGTCATGGTCAAGTTGCTGCCACAACAGTTCAAGGTCTTCCGCTCGGTGCACAAGGGACTAGTGCGGAAGTACGAGGGGCCATTTCCCGTCCTACGGAAGGTCGGGAGAGTTTCTTACAAGCTTGAGTTGCCGCCCAAACTCAAGATTCATCCGGTGTTCCATGTGAGCATGCTCAAGCCCTACCATGGTGATAAAGAAGATCCAACGAGGGGCGAGTCACATCGGGCACCAACCGCGGTCGTGGCTTCCTTTGATCGAAAGATCGAGAGCATCGAGGCAAAGAGGCTCATCCGACGGAGGGGTGTGCCAAGCTATAATGAGTATCTCATTCGATGGAAGGGACTACCGAACAGTGAGGCCTCATGGGAGAAAGAGGGTGACCTATGGCAATTCCAGGACAAGATCGCGGAGTTCAAGGCACGGTCTTGACGGGGTCGTCAAGGACTTGGGTGGGGGAGAATGTCACGAGCCATCCCTAAAAATATCCCTCACCAAGGCAACAAGGCATCCAAGGCATCATATGGGCGCTGGCAGTAGGCCCGTAAAGGCTCGATGGAGCAGCAAGCTTTTCGAGATGCCTCCGGAAGGTTCTAGAGTGCTCTTGGACATTCTAACTTAGCTTTCTCTAGATGCCTCCGGAAGGTTCTAGAGTGCTCTTGGACATTCTAGCTTAGCTTTCTCTAGAGTGTTCTAGCATGGATGAGTCTAGAACACCCTTGTACAGATTTGTGTAGTATTTTCTAGAAGCCTCCTTGTAATTTCTGGTTCCTTTGGAGGTGGGAACTTTCTAGATGCATAGAGAATACTCCTTTGAAGGAGGATTGTGGAAGGTTCTAGGCTAGAAGCCTCTAGGACTTTAAGGGCCTATAAATAGGCCTTGGCATTCATTTGTAGAGATCATAGACAGAGAAAACACTTGTACAACTCTCTCAAGCAATACAAAGCATTCTTTCAAGAAGCCTAAACACTTGTTCCTTAGCATTTTCCTCACTTAAGCTTCCGTAGCATCACTTAGCATTAGCCAAGCATCGAAGTGCCTTGACTAGTTAGTCCGACGGGAGTGTGACGCTAGTAGGCAGCGTGTTAGCCAAGGGAAAAAGGTCAGCACGTGACAACTTGCAAACGTACTACATTATCATTGTTCCCTTCCAATTGATCATCTATTACTACAACCTTCAACCTTACCATATATCTGAACTAAATTGTGAGACAACGACATAGGACTCATAGTCCTTGTGTAATCGTGGCTCCCAATTTTAAGGGAGGAATTTAAGAGGGAGTTAAAGTTCTTTATTCACAAGGACTTAAACTCATGTTCTCTCATTACACAAAATTGACACTTTTGCAACAACTTTCAAAACAGTATCACTTTTGAGATGTTACAATTCACCAAACAATTTTAAGTCAAAACTAAATTTAGTAAAAAAAAATGACATAATAAGTTGGATCACCGTGAATAGTATCACTTTTATAACCATACTCTTCATGGTGATACAATTATTGTATCATTTTGTTTGTGAAAATTTGTAAAATTTTTAGGTGAATTGTTACACTTCAAAAATGATATTATTTTGGGGGTTGTTACAAAATCCCCAATTTGGTGTAGTGTCTCTTTTGTTTATATAGCAAGCAACACAACATGTGAAGATAAGCAAATACAACGTGAATTAGCAACACGCACACAGCTGAAACGCAGCAGCAACAACGCAGCGTTAGATTGGCAGCAAATACAACGCTGAAACAGAGCAGCGGTGTGGCGTGAGTGCGGCGTGAAACGTGCTGCGATAAGGGCGTGAAACATGCCGCGAGTTTGGTGTGATTCGGTATGTGTGCAGCGTGAAACAATAGCCAAGTGGATGGATTGGAATCGAGTGATTTTGGGTATTCTTCGTTTGAGAGTTTCGTCAAACTTTTGACGGTATTGTTGGCTTGAGATTGGGTAATCTCAAGGATTGTTGCTTGACAACGTTGTAATCTTCAAGTAAGTGTTTTCATATCATTAAGATAGTTACAGAGTCGTCGTCCGTGGAGTAGGCAAAGCTTAACCACGTAAATCTCGGTGTCATTTTTATTTTCTGCATATTGCTTGTTGTTTGCTATTACTTGCATAGCGTTTTAGCCATTCACTATCACCAACTAGGTCTAGGACTTGTGTTGGGATTATTTGCATTAGCTAGTATTTTCCTTACAAGTGGTATCAGAGCGCCAGTTAGATGGTGTTTATGTTTTGAATGTGTCAATTAAAATGGCTGAAAGGTCTTCTTCATCACGTGACGATGGCTATGTGAAAGTTCATGGGTTTGATATTGTTCGATTCAATGGTAGGAACAATTTTAAAGCTTGGCAGATAGATTATAAAGATATTATGGTTAATTTGGATCAGATTGATGGACTAGATGAGAAAAATAAATCGTTATCAGATAAGGCGACGGTTTATGTTATCGAGAAGGGGAGTAAAATGGATCAGAAGGCATGTAGTACGATTCGCTTGTGTATTTCTCGCAATGTGATTTACAACTTCGCTGATGAGATGACGGCTCGGGGTATTTGGGATAAGCTTCAGGCTATGTATCTTCAGAATGATCATATGAGTGTGATGTACCTACAGAAAAAACTCTTCACTTTCAGGTTGCAGCCAGGTAAACTCATAACTGATCACATAAATGAATTTGAATGTTTATACTCATATTGTGTTAGCTTGGGAGCTAAATTTGAAGATAATCAGAAAGCATTATTCTTGTTAATATCTTTGTTACCGGAATGGGAACCGTTTGTTGATCTGATGACAACATTGAAGAAAGAGAAATTTGTGTATAGTGATATTGTTCAAGCTGTACTTGCAAAGCTTCCAGAAAGAGTGCTTCGAATGAGGATGTTCAAGCACATGGTCTTTCAGTGACAATGGGAAGGAATTACAAAATGAACAACTACAGAAGGAACCGGTATAAATCAAAAGGCAGAGATATGTCTAAGGTTGAATGTCACAAATGTAAGCGCAAAGGCCATTACATAAGGAATTGTCCAGACTGGAAGGATAATCACAATAAGCAAGAGAATGAGAGTAAGGGCGTAGTGAATGTTGTTGAGACACCGGATGTGGTAGAGGATATTCTAATCGATGGTGACTTAGCATATGCACTGATGGAAAAATCTTATGACCATTTGTATGACGGTTGGATGTTGGATACGGAAGCTTCGTATCATATGTGTCCCGTAAGGGAATGGTTCAACACATCGCGAGGTTAAGGGTAGTTCAGTTAAAATGGGTAACTCTCGGGCTTGAAAGACAATGGGTGTTGGTACAGTCAAATTCCAGTTGGCAGATGGGTCATGTAAATAGCTTACCGAGGTACGTCATGTTCCAGCTCTTTCAAATGGGCTGATTTCTCTTGGGGTGCTTGAAGCTCAGTGCTACAAGTATATTGGTGAGAATGGGTATTGCAATGTTTATTGTGGTGACAGGTTGCTTATGACAGCGGTTAGGCATGCCAATTTGTATTTCCTTCAAGGCAGTATAGTTGAAGGTGGAGCTATGGTTTCTACAGTTGTTGATGAGAAGGTTGCTTATGATAGCGGTTAGACATGCCAATTTGTATTTCCTTCAAGACAATACTTAGAGAAGGTTATTCACCGTTTTGACATCGATACATCTAAGCCAGTAAGTACTCCTTTGGCTACTCACTTTAAGCTCTCGAGTAAGTTGTCTCTTAGCACAGAGGATGATAGGGAATACATGTCACAAGTTTCCTATGCTAGTGCAGTTAGTAGTTTTATGTATGTCATGATTTGCACACGTCCAGATATCACTCATGCAGTCAGTCTGGTTAGTAGGGTTATGTCAAACCCGGGAAAACAACATTGGCAGGCAGTGAAGTGGATATTGAGATATCTTCGAGGTACGCTAGATGTTGGTTTAGTATATGAGAAAGGAGATGTGACAAATATGATCCGAGGTTATGTAGATTCTGATTATGCTGGTGATCTTGATAGGCACCGATCGACTACAGGTTATTGCTTTACATTGGCGATGGGTCCGGTGAGTTTGAAGTATCAGTTACAGCCTACAGTTGCTTTGTGACAGTCAAAGTGTTATCCATTTGGCGAAGAACCAAGTTCATCATGCCCAAACGAAGCACATTGATGTGCGGTATCATTTTCTGAGGGATGTCATCGAGGATGGTGAGATTCTCTTGGAGAAGGTGAGTACTAAAGACAGCCTAGCTGATATGTTGACAAAAGCGGTTCCAGGGATCAAGTTTGAGCATTGTCTCAACTTAATCAAGCTCTCTCAGTGTTGACGCCCCAATGGGGGGTAGGGCCCTTAGGGGCATGGCGACGATTCTCTAACTGAGAAATGGATCTTAGCAGTTTTTCATGCCAAGGTGGAGATACTTATGTGGTTGTTTGTGATGCTTGTGTGGTGGCCTGAAATTGTTCTCCAATGTGGAGATTGTGAGACAAAGACATACGACTCATAGTCCTTGTGTAATTGTGGCTCCCAATTTTAAGGGAGAAATTTAAGAGGGAGTTAAAGTCCTTTATTCAAAAGGACTTAAACTCATGTTATCTCTTTTGTTTATATAGCAAGCAACACAAGATGTAAAGATAAGCAAATACAACGTGAATTAGCAACATGCACACAGCTAAAATGCAGCAGCAAAACGCAACAACAACGCAGCAAAACAGCAGCAACAACGCAACGTCAGATTGGCAGCAAATACAACGCTGAAATAAAGCAGCAGTGTGGCATGAGTGCAGCGTGAAACAGGTTGCGATAAGGGCGTGAAACAGGCCACGAGTTTGGCGTGATTCGGTGTGTGTGCAGCGTGAAACAATAGCCAAGTAGAAGGATTGGAATCGAGTGATTTCGGGTGTTCTTTGTTTGCGAGTTTCGTCAAACTTTTGGCGATATTGTTGGCTTGAGATTGGATAATCTCATGGATTGTTGCTTGACAATGTTGTAATCTTCAAGTAAGTGTTTCCATATCGATAAGATAGTTACAGAGTCGTCATCCGTGGAATAGGCAAAACGAACCACGTAAATCTCGGTGTCATCTTTATTTTCTGCATATTGCTAGTTGTTTGCTATTACTTGCATAGCGTTTTAGCCATATATCACTAACTAGGTATAGGACTTGTGTTGGGATTATTTGCATTATCTAGTATTTTCCTTACATAAATCACAATACTAAGCCTAAAACAAAGATGATCCGCTCACATTTCTCCCCTTCCCTCCCCTCCCGGAGATGACACTCAAACTGAATCAATGGACAGTAGATGCTGCAAGTTTTATGAGATCCTTGCCCTGGAGAAATCCATCTCTGGGCGCTGCAAAGTTAAATGGCAATTTTATTGTAAGTAAATTAGTAGGAGAAGAATACCACATCATACAAAGACTTCTTCAACAACTAAAGGAAAAAGTAGAAGAAAAATAACTTACTTCAGACATAAACTTCTTCAGCATTTCCTGCTTCTGCATCTCCATCTCCTCGCTGGTGGGTAGGCCCATAGACTTCTGGCGCTGATCAAACTGCATAGCACAGATACGATAAAAATACATAAAGGTAATTACAAATGCAATAGAAAACATAAATCTATTTTAATCCTACAAAAACGAAATTTCTAAACAAAATTGGAGACAAATATGACAATCCAAGTAATAAAACAAAAAGGAAATTGAAGCAAGATAGCAGAAATCTAATTATGTTTTTATAAACAAATGTGACAAAATGAACGAAAGTGACCAGCCGACATCGTCCTATATGCTCCAACACTTTTGGATGATCCTAGAAACGATCGAAGTGTGAATCTCGAGGATTGCTCGCAGAGGCAAGTCAATTTAAACTTATAGTTTTAATGAAAGGCCAGAGCATAGAATAAGAACTTTAGCCAATGTCATTGCAAATTACAATGTGAAAAGGTCTAATAAACCCTAAATAGTATAATACCCACTTAAAAGATCTTTACAAAGATGCATAATAAAAGAGCATTGCTACAGCGCACTGGGGGTTTGCCTGGTATTTAGCCTGGTGCTACCCCCACCATCCATTTAGCCTCGCGATATGTGTTTCATCCATCTCGAGGCAAAATGAACGGTGAGGGGTTTGCACCAGGCTAAATACCAGGCAAACCCCCGGTGCAACAAAGAATTTTCGATAATAAAATCAAGGTCATCAATAGGGTTTAATGGAGTTTTTTTCAAATAAAAAAGGAAAATTCTAGGGGTCGAGGGAAAGGGAGCGAGGGATGGGTGTAACCACCCATCCTCCTCGCGATGAGCGCCCACACGCATCTCCAACACGATGCACTCATCCCGAGGAAGATGGGTGGTTACACCCATCCCTCGCCCCTTTCCCTCGCTCCCTCCCTCGCTCTGTAGCAAAGCTCAATAAAAAATGACTGAGAGGGAAGAATAAATGGGGATGTGGAGTGTAAAGCAAATGAAAAGAAGGTTTAAAGAATTTCAACTGGTCTTATAATAAAGAAAGGGGGTAGGCATCCAAGTATTTTGAAAAAGAAAAGGTTATAAAATGTTTTGGATTGGAACAAAAAATAGACTAACCAAGAGAACCTTAAGTACTCATATTTAGAAAATGAACCAAAAAATAGCATTTGAATGGGCACTCAAACAAGTACAAACACTTTTGGGACATTAGGGTTCAAATGTATCCCTAGATCTCATGAGATGGCCAATGGACTAATTTCTTAACATGATGTGTAGCTTAATGCTGGTGGACAAAACTGCTATCGCCCTCAACCCTAAACAACTCCATTAAAACTAGAGGAAATGGGGAAGATGCTTTATCGAAAATGACAAATTATGTTGTCCATTCTCATCGATTGAAATGTGATAATATTCAATTTAAACACTTTGAAGCAAGTAAGGGTTTCTCTATAGATCCTAAAATCGTAATGCGTTGGAGTTTGAACTATAAATTAATAATACAATTTGTTACAAATCTTATCAAATAAACTAGCAAGTAATGACAATTCACTCTTTTGTATAAAATCATGATGGATCGTGATGCAGGAGGATCCGAGTCAGATGATGCTGAGCTGTCAGATAGTACGTTATTAGCACTAAGATATCTTGAATTAGCATATCAGCGCTGGATTGCAGGAAATCATGATTATATTTCTATCTATTTCTAATTTGGCAGTTTTGAGTGTGTTTTAGTATTTTGGCCATAACTTTGGCTACCAGTATCAGAATCGCGCAAATGACCCCAATTCGGAAAGCACTTTTCAACGCGCACGTCGTGGTCAACGAGCTATGCTCGTTGCACATCTTTTCGAGGCCAAATTCTACCGTTTTCCCTTCTGAATCCACAAATTTAGTAGTTTATTTCCCTTTATAGTAATATTTCAATTATTGTTTAGGAAGTAATTCTGAACCCAATTTGGGCCAGATTTCTGGTAGTTTATTTCTTTTATTACGTATTTTATTTTAGCATGATTATTGAAAATTTTCTAATTATGGTAAAATTCTAATAATCACGAGTTTTAGCTATAAAGTCCGGCTTGTGGGCTGATTTTAGAGATACATTTTATTTGAGTAATTTGATTAAACATTAGAGTTGTTTCTCTGTGTTTTGGGCTATCATCTTGTGTTCTTTCCTGTCAATTATCTGTTGCTATTAGCCTGCAGAATAATCGTTATTATGCCCGATGTCAGTTGGTATCAGAGCTTCAGCATCTTCTTGGGGTGAGATTTTATCAGTTTCTATGGCTGGTGGTCGTGGTCATCGCGGGCAAGTTCCGAACGAGGAAGCCCCTCACCGTGATCATAGCGTTCAGGATATGATGATTGAGGATTTACAGAGGCAAGTTGCATAGCTAACCCAGCGTCTAACGGTGCAGGATTTCGGTAATCGTGAGATGGAAGATCACGATTTTGATTCCAGTTTCAAAAACCCGTATCACAATCATGCTCGATTCTAGGAGCGTCGTGGTCTGGAGGATCGTTATGGAAATCTCGGTTTCAAGGTAGATCTACCCAAGTTTTCTAGGACGTTACAGGCTGAAGGATTCGTGGATTGGTTGAATGAAGTAGAACGTATTTTTTAGTATAAGGAAGTTCCAGATCATGTCAAAGTGAAATTGGTTGCCATCAAATTCAAAGATAGAGCATCTGCGTGGTGGGAGCAGTTGAAGGAATCACGCGACAGGCAGGGCCAGGCCAAAATCACTGATTGGGAAAAGATGAATAAGAATATGAAGAGTCACTTCCTTCCTTTCAGCTATACTCAAACTTTGTTTTAACGACTTCATTCACTGAGGCAAGGCACGAGATCAGTTGATGATTACACGGAGGAGTTCTATCAATTAGTAGCCCATAATGACTTATCTAAGAGGGAAGAGCAGATGGTGGCACGATATTTGGGGGGGTTACGACAAACTTTTCAGGATGTCCTCAGCTTTCACTCACTGTGGACCATTTCTGAAGCCTACCAGCGTGCACAGGCTGTGGAAAAACAACAGAACAGGAGGCCTATGATCAGAAGTGATCAACGCAGTCGGCCAGTTCGCCCTCAAGAATCTCATCCTACCCAACAGCCACCACATAGTAGCTCTATTATTAGATGTTTTAGATGTGGTAAACAGGGACATATAGCGACTAAGTGCAGGAAGTCTGCTATTCAGAAGGGCCACATCTCCTGATTGAGGAAGACGTGATAGACGAAATTGAGGAACTTGGAGATGTGTTGTATGGAGATGGCCATGAGACTTTGGTTGTTCGTAAGAGTCTACTGACTCCCAAGGATGATTCAGGGGACGATTAGTTAAGAACCAATATTTTCCACACGACGTGCACAGTTGCAGATAAAGTCTGCAAGATGATCATTGACAGTGGCAGTTGTGAGAACGTCGTGTCTGAAGAGGATGTCCAGAAATTGCAGTTGAAGACAGATCGTCATCCCAAGCGGTACAAATTATCATGGCTGAATAAAGGCAGTGAGGTAACAGTGTCTTTTTCGATTGGGATGAAATATTTTGATAATGTTTGGTGTGATGTTGTATCTATGGATGCTTGTCATGTATTGTTAGGCACAGTGTTTTAAAAAGCGATCGGGGCGTACGCCTTGAGGCGCGCTTCGAGGCGGGGCGCAAACGAAACGCCTCTAAGCGTACGAGTCGAGATACCAATTCAAGGCGCTCGCCTTATTTTCAAAAGCATATGCTTCATAAAAATAAGATCATCAGATCTGTTTCAGATCTTGAAGCAGATCCAACAGCTGAGATTACGCTTAATTAATTAACCTAACTCGATCCTCTTATTGTGATTCTTTTGCAGAGCAGCAGCCATCGAAGCAGACAGAGGAATAACTAAATAAGAAGAGAAGAAGAAGAGAGGAAGAAGGGGAAGATAAGATCGAAGTCGAACCACAGCGAGCAGTAGAAGCCGTTTCGACTTCCGAACACTCTGTTTCAGTCTTCAGATCTGTATCTGTACGCTGTGTTTTAAAAATCCGTGCGACAGAGGAGGTGGAGGTTGCTTACTGACCCGTTCGCTGTTGTCGACATAAAAAGATTGCTTACTGCTGTTGCTGGCTGATCTGTTCACAGCTGATCTTTGGCTGGCTGAGATCAGCTAGCTGATCTGTTTGCAACTGCTTGCTGTTGCTGTTGGTTGCTTCAATCTCAGCCTCTAAAGTAATTTCAGTCTCCGTTTTGCTAATATGTTCTCTCTTCAATCTAAAATGGAGATTGAGTTGAAAAACTAGTTGTGATGTGAGGAAGATGTGTAACAGAGTGTGAACTACGTGTCAATTTCATGTGAGTCCATGTGTTGGTTTGGTTTAATCCATGTGGCAAGTTATTATGACTAAAATTTGTCCATGTTGCCTTTCTTAGTTCTCTGCTACCTGCATTTGTATTTGTTTATAAACTTTTATATTTTTTAAATGAAAAAATGATGTGTACGCCTTGTTTTGCCTTGATACATTTATATTTTTCATAATTTTTTTTATTAAAAAACGCCTCGCTTCGCCTCGAAAAAGCTTGGTCGCCTTGAGGAGGAAAAACGTTTTTAAAACATTGGTTAGGCAGACTTTGGCAGTATAATCGCAGTGTTATTCATGATGGGTGGAAAAATACATATTCCCTTAGCATTAAAGGGAAGAAGATTGTGTTGGCACCTCGTCGGGAAAGAACCACTCCTACCTCGTGGGAATAGTGCAGCCAATGTGAATTCAGATTTGCCAACAGAGGTGTAGCAGCTTCTTATAGAGTTTTCTGACCTGATGCCAGAGGATCTTCCTCCTGGACTGCCGCCTATGCGGGATATTCAGCATCATATTGGCCTTGTTTCGGGGTCCAGTTTGCCTAATCGGCCGACTTATCGCCTTAGTCCTAAGGGATCTGAAGAGTTGCAGCGACAGGTGGTAGAGTTGTTGGAGAAGGGCTACATCCGTGAGAGTATGAGCCCATGTGCAGTACCTGCTCTGCTAGTGCCAAAAAAAGATGGCTCTTGGCGTATGTGTGTTGATAACAGAGCAATCAACAGGATTACAGTGAAATACAGGCTTCCAATTTCTCGCCTGGATGATATGTTAGACCAGTTGTCCGGAGCTAAGGTTTTCTAAAAAATTGGCCTTAAAATCGGATACCACCATATTAGAATAAGGCCTGGAGATGAGTGGAAGACAACGTTTAAGACACATCATGGGTTGTATGAGTGGATGGTCATGCCTTTTGGCTTGTCCAATGCGCCCAGTACATTTATGAGATTTATGCATTGGGTTTTACGGCCTTTCGTGGAGAAATCCGTTGTAGTTTACTTCGACGACATCCTCATTTATAGTCCTACATGGGCATCACATTTTGATCACCATCGTGTTGTTTTTGATAAGTTGAGGACGGAACGCCTGTTCGTCAATCAGAAGAAGTGTTATTTCTTCACTACTTCTGTTACTTTTCTTGGTTTTGTTGTGTCTACTGATAGTGTTCATGCAGATCAGTCGAAAATAGGTGTGGTCTTGGAGTGGCCCAAACCAAAGACCTTACACGATGTCAGAAGTTTCCATGGATTGGCGTCCTTCTACCGTCGGTTCATCAAAAACTTCAGCACTCTGATTGCTCCTATCACAAAGTGCCTCAAGGGACGTGATTTCCAGTGGTCCGAAGAGGCGGAGGCCAGTTTTCAACTGGTCAAGTAGAATATGACAAGCACCAGTTTTGGCACTTCCTGATTTTGAAAAGGTGTTTGAGGTAAATTGTGATGCATCTGAGGTTGGTATTGGTGGTGTTCTTAGTCAGGAAGGGCGCCCAATAGCATTTTTCAGTGAGAAGCTATCAGGATCAAAGAAGAATTATTCCATCTATGATCTGGAGTTTTATGCCATAGTTTAGTCCCTGGAGCATTGGCGTCACTACCTAGTACAGAGGGAGTTTATTCTTGTCACTGATCGTGAGGCCCTGAAGTACATCAATGGGCAACACAAGCTGAGTCGACGGCATGCCAAGTGGGTGGCGTACTTGTAAGAGTTCACGTTTACGCTGAGGCACCAAGCAGGGAGTCTGAACCGTGTCGCAGATGCACTGAGCCATCGTACGTTACTCCTTACCACCATGAGCACTAGAGTTGCAGGATTTGAGGCTTTCTTTGATATGTATGCTGCAGATCCTTCATTCGGAAGGATACTTCGGGAGGTAACTGATGGTCAACGACATGACTTTATTTTGCATAATGGTTATCTGTTTCGTGGATTACAGTTGTGCATTTCAGATTGTTCACTAAGGCAACAAATTATTCGTGAACTTCATAATGATGGTCACTTTGGGCGAGATAAGACGTGGGCCTTGATCTCTTCTTCCTATTATTGGCCCAAATTGACCAGTGATGTGGCTCATTATGTGGAGCGTTGTTATGTGTGTCAGCGGTCCAAATGAGTTCTCACTAATGTGGGCATGTACACACCTTTACATGTACCTAAGGCCCTTTGGTTTGATGTCAATATGGACTTTGTGTTGGGCTTACCCCGTACCCAATGGGTCTGGGATCCTATTTTGGTTGTGGTTGACAGGTTTTTCAAGATGGCCCATTTTGTAGCTTACAGAAAAACAATGGATGCTGCCCGGATCACCCATCTTTATTTCAGGGAGATTGTGCGTTTTCATGGTGTTCCCCGATCCATTACTTCAGATCGTGACACCAAGTTCATGAGTCATTCTGGCGGAGTTTATGGGAGAAACTAGGGACGAACTTGAATTTTAGCAGCGCCTACCACTCTCAGACGGATGGACAGACCGAGGTGATAAACCGCAGTTTGGGGAACCTTTTGAGGAGTTTGACAGACACTAAACCAAAACAGTGGGATTTGGCGTTATCTCTGGCAAAATTTTCCTATAACAGGTCGAAGAACAAAACCACAGGAATGAGCCCATTTGATATTGTTTATGACCAGAATCCATCCGGGGTGCTCGACTTAGCCCCTATTCCATGTGTGGGTCGTTTGAGTCCCAAGGCAGATGCGATGGCAGAACATCTTCAGGGTATCCATGAGCAGGTGAAACTGGCCATTCACGAGAGTAATTCCAAGTACAAGGTTCAAGCCGACAGTCATCGTCGTCAGGTACTATTTGATGTTGGTGATTTTGTTTGGGCAGTATTGACCCGTGATCGTTTTCCTGTTGGAGAGTATCATCATAAGTTTAAGGAGCGGAAGATTAGACCCTGTGAGATCTTGCAGAAAATCAATGATAATGCCTACAGACTGCGCCTCCACAGTCATTTGAGGACTTTTGATTTTTTAATGTAAAGCACCTGAGTCCTTGTTTTGCAGATCCCAATGATGCTATTGTGAACTCGATGATGAGTTCTTTCCCACCCGGGGCGACTGAGCAGAAGGATCCGAGTCAGATGATGTTGAGCTGTCAGATAGCACGTTATTAGCACTAAGATATCTTGAATTAGCAGATCAGCACAAAGATGGCAGGAAATCGTGATTCTATTTCTATATATTTCTAATTTGGCAAATTTGGGTGCGTTTTAGTATTTTGGCCATAACTTTGGCTACGAGTATCAGAATCGCGAAAACGACCCAAATTCGGAAAGCTCTTTTCAACGCGCACGTCGTGGTCAAGGAGCTATGCTTGTTGCACATCTTTTCGAGGCCAAATTTCACTGTTTTCACTTCTGAATCCACAAATTTAGTAGTTTATTTTCCTTTATAGTAATATTTCAATTATTGTTTAGGAAGTGATTCTGAATCCAATTTGGGCCAGATTTCTGGCAGTTTATTTCTTTTATTACGTATTTTGTTTTAGCATGATTATTGGGGTTTTTCTAATTTTGGTAAAATTCTAATAATCACGAGTTTTAGCTATAAAGCCCGGCTTGTGGGCTGATTTTAGAGATACATTTGATTTGGTTAATTTGATTAAACATTATAGTTATTTCTCTGTGTTTTAGGCTATCATCTTGTGTTCTTCCCTGTCAATTATCCGTTGCTATTAGCCTGCAGAATAATCATTATTCTGCCCGACATCAAATCGTGTGTCTTATTGTAAAATAGTCTAATTTTTTTCAAAAAAAAAATGAATTTTTTAAAAAAAAAATGTTGTCAAAAGAGGGATCTCTCACTAGGGTGATGAAATGAATCTAGACACGTTATTTTCCTACCTTTGCATCTCAACAAACACTTTCTTGTTGAAGCTCCCACACTATTCTCACTATAAAAAAAAAATTAATAATAATAAAAAATAATAATAACCAAAAAAAAAAAAAAAACTAAACCTTATAGTGATGGAGAGATCCCACTAGAAACCCCACTTCCTTATATTATTTCACTTGAAGGGATTCCTTCTTTCTCCAATGATTTCAAGTGCATTGGAGTGATGGGGCTTCATCAAAAAAATTAGCTAGCTAGGGTTGTGTGAGGTACAAGATCATCAAGAGATGTCAACAACAGCTGGAGTGGATTGTCCATTTGTGCATGGTGACATCCTATAGCTCCCCCTACCTTCTTTGTCTTTCTTCATGAACTTATTGGGAGCTTTCGATGCTCTAATTAAGGGAGGGTCCTTTTCCATTCCATTCAACTCCAAAGCATTTTTTGGATTCTGGTATGGAAGGAAGTGTGGTTTACTTGGGTTGATGGAGACAAAAGTTGGTGCTTTTACAATAACGCCAACCAATGTTTCTTTCTTGAGCAGAGTGTTTAAGTAGGGCATAATATGGGTGGAATTCTAAGAGCTTTACACATGGAATATTTTAGTTCTAATCAAGTATCAGGGCAATTTCCAGGAATATGAAAAAAAAATGAGCACTTCTAGTCGTCGAGGAAAGGGGCGAGGAAACGGGTGAGGGGGGTGGGTATTACAACTCATCCCCTCGAGATTTGCATGCATCTTGAGGGGATGAGCGGTCACACTCGCCCCCTCTATCGTTTCCTTGCCATTTAGAATTTTCCAAAAAAATTCATAATGCATAGTAGCTACCACTTCCATTTTGGTTGAACTATATACAAGAGGAAAGGAAAATTCTAAATGTCGAGGGAATGGGCGAGGAAAATAGCGAGGGGGGACCGTCCATCCCTCCGGGATGCGTGCCTTCATTTTTATTGCTCACATTTCGGGGGATGGACGGTCCCCCCCTCCCTCGCTGTTTTCCTCGCCCATTCCCTCAACAGTTAGACAAGCTCAAGAGGAAATTTACGAGTGTTATAAATAGTTTTGAAATTGAATTTCTTGTTGTTGTAAAAGCGAGGACTCAAAAAGAATGGATCATTGTAGAAAAAATATTTTTGGATTGCTTAGATGCTGCTTCAAAGCATTTCAAGAATTTCGGGATCATATATAAGCTGAACCCGTTCTCTCTTCATTTTCAAGTTCTATAGATCTGATGAACCATTCTAGTTATCTGTTTTATGGTCCTAGAAAATTTAATCCCATGATCAGGGTAAGTTGAGAGGACATTAAGAAACATTACCATAACATGTCGTCCTATTTTTATTTTTATTTTTATTTTATTCGCTAATACAACTCTCTCATTTATTAATTTGTCTTTTGAAATGTTGCATGGCCTTCCAAGGTCCTCTATGGATACTCTCTAAGCACTTGTCCAACAACATGTATTATTGGATGTAGCGAGATCAAGTTATGCATTCCACAAATTTTATACTTCCACTCTATATACTCCAAAAAAATATCTAAAATGTGCAACTTTTTAAGTCAAGCGGTCGTCCTGCGTATTATAGGTCGTTTAAAAAAAAAAAAATTGGGTTACCCTTTTTTATTTATTTATGAGCAGATGTGCTCTAATAATCGGGCAAAAACTCATAAAATTATAATTGATGAGTTAGGAACCCACGACCTCTCACAAGGAGAGTGAATACACGACCAACTGAATTACAATTGGTGGACGCTAATATATATATATACAAAGAAAAAATCTATTTAGCTTGGTCCTTACATGGTTAGCGCTTGGGAAGGGAGTGTTCAGCGCGTTAGTGGGAGGTTTAAATTAAAAAATAAAAAATAAAAAATAAAAATTAAAAAAGTGTTCAGTGTGTTAATACGAACTTGACCTCTCTCTCAATGGGTTTGGAAAATATACAAAGAGGAATATAATAGGCACTCACGTGCTGAACATCCTTCCAAACGCTAATCAGTGCGCTTTCCCCAGACTGCATAAAAAGGTAAAGGTTCATACACGAGATGGAGATGCTCTAGAAAGATCCACACGAAAGGAAAAAAGCGGGTTGCCTAAACAACGATTCCAAGTCACGTGACACCAAATGAGACAAGTAGGACGACAGTGTTGTACTGTAGTGAGTCACGCGCCACAATAACGGGACTCTTGTCCCCCACGAGTTTGGGATTTGGGAAGTACAGCATGTTATGTTGTCAGCCAGGACACATTGGTACTTCCAGCTTGCCATATTGGAAAGTGACATCTGTCTTCTGTGCCACTTGGCTTCTACGCTAATGACCACGCAACATAGCTACCCAAAAGAAAAGAAAAGAAAAGAAAAGAAAAGTAAAGTAAATAAATAAATAAAATAAAAATAGTCATGATCAAATTCAGAATTCATGAAAGGCTGCTTATACAACAACATATATGGATATAAACAGTTAATCACGATTTGTATCTTGTGTGTTCTACCGGATTCAGACTAGATTATTTTACATGATTTTTATACAAAAATACACAATAAAATTCATCTTTTATGTGACCTCTACTCTTAGGACAATAGGTGTGAAACTGAAATCAGGCATCGAAAAATTGTATAGAAACCTTCAGGTCGCAATTGAAAATATCAGGTAGATTTCAGTCCCTATCAGCATCTCTTTATAAAGAGCAATTCTATTCAAAAAAAGTGTTTTAAAGAGGGATTGGCAAAAATGTATTTTCGCCCCTTCAGACAGTGAAACCTAGCTAGAATTTCTGCTTTATAAATCATTGATTGAACATAAACCTATAAACTATACTAATATAAAAGGAAAATAAATATATTCTACAAGAGAAGCTTGAAAGTGACCATTGTGTTCTTGTCTACCCTAATATCTCTAACCGTTGAACTGTTATGCCATTGTCTACCATAATATCACATTCATCAGTTATCACTCCTAATAACATTTTTTCAATGCAACATTAACCTCTCGACTAATTCTTCCCTTTCTTCACCTCTAAGCTCAAGTCAGTAACTTAAGAAGATGCATATGTTTTTGCATGTCAGAGCATTTTTACTACGTTTTACAGTCTAGTTGACGCACTCAAAAAATTATTGTTGCACGGGCCTGCCCCAAACTTCTTTGAGCCTATCCGAACCCTAAATGTATCCAACCATAAATGAGTACTCTGTAGAATTGCGACAGAAGCTTTTTGGGGGTCCTCAATAATAAGCACAAACGTGTCACTGTTTGGTTCCATCGAATGGACCTTGCACTCACAAAATTAGTGATGAATGAATGAAAAAAGGCAAAAGGTTCCAACTGGGTGAGGGGTTCTCTGCCTTTTGAGAGAAAAGATGCTGAGAATGAAAAGTGTGTCAGTTTCGTTCAGGACGAGTTTTTGTGTCGTTTCTACTAACATCTGAAAGATTCACTGACTTCACAGAGATAATACGCAACACGTGTCGGCAATATAGACTAGATGCAAGGCTCAGTGCTATCAGGATCATGAACCCTAATGGAAAACAGAGATGAAAGTAAGTAATTCGGGTTACTGGTTAGGCTCTGCATTTTCCAGATGTGGACCACATCATTACACCTTTCGACTCCCTGTAGACCAAATAAAACCCGGCCCATTCAAGCACTGGCATTTCAAACGGATTGCCTGTAAGCAGCCCATCACCTTTTCCAGGACCTCCTCAAACACTAATGTCACTGCATCTCAGTGAAAACTGACAAGAAGTCGAGAATATAAACCATATAGCACGATTCACTCTGATAACACAACAGTAAAACTCACTCTAATACAGCTGACAACCCCCTAAATGTATCACAGTGGAATCCGTAGTTTGGTACTACTGACAGATTTGGTGAAGACACCTACCCAAACGCCTGAAATCAACAAACTGTTACCCAGACTGGACATAGTAAACAATAAAAGCTAAGAAGAAGGTTTAACCTCAATGCCAAGTACAGAGCAAACCTTGGTCGTCTTGCTTATAGCAAAGATTATGGGGCAAATGCTACAGTGTGGTAGCGAAGAAGAAAAAACTGCAACGCTAATAGCAATATCAGCCTACTACTTCCTAGCCCCGAACTCACCATGTCTAGAGACAGACAGACAGACAGACAAATTCTTAAGGAATGATTGATCAGGATCAAACAAAAGAAAAATGAGTAAGCATGCAAACATGTCCCCATTGATGCATAGAAATCTTATACCGTTTAAACAACTATAACACAACTAAATAAGAAAGAATATGTAAGCATTGTAAGAATATGGGGCAAATGCTACAATCAAAGCGTGAAAAGATTATGTGAGCACTTGCAAATGTACTACATTATCACTGTTCCCTTCCAATTGATCATCTATTACTACAACCTTACCATATATCTGAACTAAATCACAATACTAAGCCTAAAACAAAGATGATCCGCTCGCATCTCTCCCCTCCCCTCCTGGAGATGACACTATGAATCAATGGACAGTAGATGCTGCAAGTTTTATGAGATCTTTGCCCTGGAGAAATCCATCTCTGGATGCTGCAAAATTAAATGGCAGTTTTAATGTAAGTAAATTAGTAGGAGAAGAATACCACATCATAAAAAGACTTCATCAACAGCTAAAGGAAAAAGTAGAAGAATAACTTACTTCAGACATAAACTTCTTCAGCATTTCTTGCTTCTGCGTCTCCTCGCTGGTGGGTAGGCCCATAGACTTCTGGCGCTGATCAAACTGCATAGCACAGATACAATAAATATACATAAAAGTAATTACAAAAGCAACAGAAAACATAAATCTATTTTAATCCTACAAAAACGAAATTTCTAAACAAAATTGGAGACAAATATGACAATCCAAGTAATAAAACAAAAAGGAAATTGAGGCAAGACAGCAGAAATCTTCTCCGACAACATTAATGAAGAAAATGTGAGTAAATAAACAAAATGAAAACACGGACTCAAATATTCGATATAAGACCAGATCAAATAAGTACCCCTCATGCAATTGACTACTTAACTATATATCAACTATAGAGAAATAGACAATTAATGTGTGCCACTACAGAGTTAAGAGACTTTGGTTAAAAGTTTAAAAAAGATGCACAATGCTCGTAACAGCCACATGAGGGGGTACTGTTACAGCACATGACATCATTTCTCAGTTTGGAAACAAAAAGTATAATAAACACGAAAGGCTATTGTCATTGCACGTACCATCATTTTCTCAACAGTTTGACGTGTTTCTGGATCTAAATCAGAAAGCTGGCTGGTCTCAGGTTCCACTTTCTGTGTGTCAATTTCTGGTTCACCCTTCACCAGATACTTCCACCACTCCATTTGATTATGCTTTGTCAAAAGAATAGAAATAAACTTCCCGTCCTCTGTAAAGGAGAGTAATGAAGACAGAAACAAACGATAAGTTTACTGCAGAATTGAATAAAAGAAAGGGAGACACACATTATTTAAATAGTTCACTATTCAAGGCTCCCATACAAGTAGGAGCATAATTTTGTTGCTTTAATTTGAAAATTCAAAGACCTTATGTCTGGTGCAACCATGGAAAAGGAAAACCCCTTTTGAACAAACACAACAACAGAAACAATGATCTGTAATCCTAATAATAAATGTGTGTGTGGGTTGGTATGTTGCATACATAAATCACCGTATTAACTGGACAGTTCACACATGCCCATTCACTTTTTGGTCATTAGTTCCATATGAATTTATAAAGCACAAAGAAAGTCAGTACAAGCATACCTATGCTCCAGAAACAGTCATCCACTTTCACAGACTGAGAAAGATCCCCCTGAATATACATAGAAAAAAGACGAGATACATATAAAAAAGACGAGATTCACATGGTGCATAAGATACATATAAAAATAAAAAATTAAGCACTTACATCTATAATAGGAGGCTGCCCCTTCAGTCCAACCTTCAAATGATTCTTCTTGATTTCACAAACAACAAACCTTGATTTAGTTCCACTAGGAACTGGGACATTTACGGTTACCTCCTGGAGGGTCTGTGTCCAGGAATAATTGTCCATATCCAAACCATTACCCTTGTTCGGAACTGTAAAGCAACAGTAAGGCATACATAAGATTTTCTTATCTATAGTATAAAAATATGAGTTCCATGAAATAATACAACTATAACAGAAACATGAAACTATAAGACCATGTGCATACAAACTAGGCCAGAAACATGCAAATAATGGGGCAAGTTCAATTTAACATGCAGCAAAGATCTGAACATGCAGCCCAGACAGCCTAGACAACTTGAATTTGCTTAAAATTTTAAAGTTTCTCAAGCATAATTCAATGAAATCATTGTCAAACGGCCTAATCCAAAATCAGTAAGGATTGATTGGCAAAGAGGAAAAAGTGTCACTGCCTGAATATTTCTAACCCTTCGGTACATTGTAAAAGAAGCATTATCAACCACTAGACTACGAGGTACATTGTAAACGAAGCATTATCAACCACTAGACACGAAGTCCGACTCGACATGACAGATGAGACTACTCCCAAAACATATATTGTAAAAGGAGTATTATCAACCAGTGTTAGTGGATCGTGAATTGTATAGTAAATCGGAAAGGGTAAGATTTTGATTTTTAATTGTAATTGTAAGATTCATAATATTATAAATATTTGTATTTAAATGAATAAATATCCCTAATTTACACCGAAATAAAAAAATTTGAATAAGTAAGAATGCATTTTCATTGAATTTGCAAGTTTTAATAATATAAAAATGCCTTTTATGAAGGTGTTCTTTATTCTCCCTTCCCCTCCCAAAAAATAATAAAAGAAAAAATAAATAAAGTGTTGGTTCGAGTCCTAGATGGAAGCAAGCCAGTACTGTGATCCGGCCCGTTGATTTCCTCCTCCCTCTCAAAACCCTAGTGTTATACACCCCCCCCCCCCCCACTTCACACATAAACATATTCGATCAAACCCCAGTAGTCGTCGCCCATTCCCAAGAGTACAAGATCAAAAGCTTTCTTTGCTTTTCCGTATCAAGGTTCGCTCTGGTATTATTCTCATCAATCAGTTGTTTTCTCTTCAATCAATTATTTCTCCTTTTCCATTTCGTTATGTTTCCAATTTAACTTCTGATTCGGTTGATGTGGAAAAATGGTGACTTTTATAGTCGCCCCAGTCTGACTCGCACCATTCTTCTATCGACAACAACGACAGTCGACACAGATCTTTTGTCGACAATCGACATAGCCGCACGACAGCTGATCGAAAGTATCTTCTTCTCCTTCTTCTATACTTCTTCCTCTTCTATTGTTCTTCTTCTTTTAGTTCTTCTTTTTCAAGTTCCATGAAAGAATACAACTATAACAGAAACATGAAACTATAAGACCATGTGCATACAAACAAAAACATGCAAATAATGGGGCAAGTTCAATTGAACATTCAGCAAAGATCAGAACATGCAGCCCAAACAGCCTAGACAACTTGAGTTTGCTTAAAATTTTAAAGTTTCTCAAACATAATTCATTGAAATCATTGTCAAACGGCCTAATCCAATATGAGTAAGAATTAACTGGCAAAGAGGAAAAAGTGTCACTGCCTGAATATTTCTAACCCTTCAGTACATTGTAAAAGAAGCATTATCAACCACTAGACTTCAAGTTCACGGTACATTGTAAAAGAAGCATTATCAACCACTAAACACTTGGTCTGACTTGACATGACAGATGAGACTACTCCCAAAACATATATTGTAAAAGAAGTATTATCAACCAGTGTTAGTGGATCGTGAATTGTATAGTAAATCGGAAAGGGTAAAATTTTGATTTTTAATTGTAATCGTAAGATTCATAATATTATAAATATATGTATTTAAATGAATAAATATCCCTAATTTATACCGAAATAAAAAATCGAATAAGTAAGAATGCATTTTCATTGAATTTGCAAGTTTTAATAATATAAAAATGTCTTTTATGAAGGTGTTCTTTATTCTCCCTTCCCCTCCCAAAAAAATAATAAATGAAAAAAGGGAAAAAAAAAGTGTTGGTTCGGGTCCTAGACGTTTGCGGGCCAGTACTGTGATCTGGCCCGTTGATTTCCTCCTCCCTAAAACCCTAGTGTTATACACCCCCCCCCCCACTTCACACAGAAACACATTCGATCAAACCCCAGTAGTCGTCGCCCATTCGCAAGAGTAGAAGATCAAAAGCTTTCTTTGCTCTTTCTCTGGTATTATTCTCATCAATCAGTTGTTTTCTCTTCAATCAATTATTTCTTATTCTTATCCATTTCATTATGATTCCAATTTAACTTTTGGTATGGTTGATGTGGAAAAATGGTGACTTTTATTGTCGCCCCAGTCTGACTGGCACCATTTTTCTATCGACAACAACGACGACAGTCGACATAGATCTTTTGTCAACAATCAACATAGCCGCACAACAGTCGATCGAAAGTGTCTTCTTTTCCTTCTTCTGTGAGTGCTGACACAGAGGAGTGCACATGTATTCTTCTGTATTTCTTCCTCTTCTCTTGTTCTTCTTTTCTTTGTATGAATCACCAAAATCGAACAAGTTAGATTTAAGTTTTGAATCATGGACGAATCACAACAATTTATGTGAAACCCGATTTATTGGGCCATTTAGATTGGTTGCAGATCGAGTCGAGTCAAATCGATGATTTGACTCACGACATCCACAATTCATACAACAATGTTATCAACCACGATACATGAAGTTTGTCCTACTCGACATGACAGATGAGAAACCCCAATTACAGAAAAAGAATGTCACATTCATTTTCACTGCAAAGAACTTCAAAACTAGACTAAATATCATGCAATGAGTTTCACAAAATAACTTTTAATCCCTTTGCTTTCACGCATGTATCAAACTTGTGGAAAGTCCCTCATGAAAGTGATTTCTTGAAATGTCAAAATTTCACAAAATATTTCTTATTTTGAAGTTACCGAAATTTCTTTCGAAATCCAAAATATGTCAAAATTTTCCTGAAAAAAAAAATAAATATTTTAATCTCCGTATATTTTAACATGCGATAATGTTATTTTAGTATCAAAAGTTTGTTATACGAGTAATTCTTGTGTAATATGTAGTTTGTATTATACTACGAGTCATATCAGACTTTTATGTAATATTTTAGAGTTTAAAATGCACAATTTATATTGTTAAATTCAAAATCACAACCGAAATTTTCACATTTTTTATACATAAAACAAAATATTTCATAAAATCGGGGAACTGAAATTAACTTGAAAAACGAAATCACAATCCTTGCTCATGTATTCCTCACGGACCTCACCAAAGCAACCCTATCCAATAAGACATACGTTAACTAGGAATATTCATTCCATCAAATCTACACACTAGTCTATTCCCCTCTGTCTGGTTGAAGTAGCCAACTTATTCCAGCTTGTCCACATCTACTATTTCAATTAGATTAAAACCTTTTCTTCATGCCCTCCACAAAGACACAACTTCAGAAAATTCCTAAACTCAAAAGTCTCAATAAGTGTCCATTACAATCATGAACGAATTTCGCTTCCAGGTCTAGGGTTTTAGTCATGAGTTTAACAACACCATTCAAAGTGAACAAATTTTGCTTCAAGGTCTAGGGTTTAAACATGAGTTTAACAATGCAATCAAATCTATCACAAACTCAAGTGATTACTCAATTGTAATCTAACAATGCAATCAATACTAATCACTAACTCTTCATCTCTCTCAATTGTTACCAGAACCATTGAATTTAAGGCTACAATATTTATTCAAATCTTAGCTCCATTATTACCAATCAGTTTGCATTTCGCTTATCGAGCTTGAATCGATAACGTTGTGTGAATCCATCCATCAATGCAATCAATATTAATGTAAACCTACACTTTGCAAACACAAAACTAAGGCAAAATAAGAGAAAATTACCTCGCAAATTGCTCTTCCCTTCTTCCTTCTCCGATTTACTCTCCTCCTTCTCCTTCTCCACCTCCACAACCTTATTCGACGCCTCCTCCTCACTCTTCTTCGCCTCGACAGGCTTAACGACCTCCACAGCCTCCTTCATCTTTTTCTCAGGAGTCTTATTCGCATCCTTCAAGCCTCTCTCCTCAGCCTTCTTCTTCCTCTCCTCAGCCTCCACCTCCTTCCTCGCCTTCGCTACCACCGCCACGATCTTCCTCTCGGCACTCTCGTCCTTGAACAAATCAGTCTTCCTCTTCAAGAAATCCACGAAGATCTCCACCGCCTCGTACGGCGTCTTCTCATCAAAGATCGGTTTCAACACCGAGTCAAACGGGCCGCTCTCAACCTTCTCGCTTGAAGAAGAAGAAGAAGAAGGACGGCTTTGCCGTGGCTGTTGTTTTTTAGTTTCTTCTTCTTGCAAATCTGAGATGATCGCCATTGATGAGTGTTTCAAGGTTTTTAGGGCTTTTACCAGAGTGAAGACTCAGTAAAGAGTGAGAGTATAAATAGTTGCTGGGTTTTGAAGAGTTGCGATTGCGATTGGGGGGGTTTAATAGTATGAGAGAGAGAGTTCGAGAAGCACGAGGAAGAAATCAAAATTGGAATTTCCGATGCTATGCCGACTTGGTTTACGGAGTAAGGCTCTCGAAGTTCCGTTTTTTTAATTTCTTTGAGGAGATGACCCCACGAATTACTAAATGAATCGGTCTAGAGAGCAACGCCAGTTTTTATCATGGCTTTCTTTATTTTTTTTCCACTTTTTATCACTTATTTTTAAAACACAATCACAAACATCGTAGAAGGGATAGAAGTGTAAAAAAAATCCAAACTTGACCAATAAATGGCTACCAAACCTGGCTGACTAGAATTGTTGAAAAAAAGTGTACAAACCAACTCAAACATCCCATTTATTTCTCTTCATCCTCCAGTTCACTTTCTTCCACCTCTTCCACAACTTTCTTAGGCAATAACTCACTTCATAGCTTCCACAGTCTTCCTAGGCAATGTCGGCTTCATGAAAACATCATTAGTTTCCTTCCAACATTTCTTGTGTTTGTTCTCATTTAATCTCATTTCCACTTCCTCTTCATCGCATAAATGAAAGCTAAAAATTTTCCTCCACACCCTCATCCTTAAGTATACAACTTTTCTTCCCATGAAAGTTTATCACGATCTCCACAACTTCCAGTGGATTCTTCTTATCAAGAATTTTCCTCAAAACCTTATCTAACTATCTCATTTGTCTTTCCTCAACATCCTTCTTTGTATTCCTGTGATCTTAGTCTCCACATTTTCATCCTTGAAGAGATTTGATTTCCTCCCAAGAAAATCCATGGCCATCCCCACAATTCCAATGGGATCTTCTCATCAAGCATCGATTGCAGATTATTATCAAACAACACTCTAGTTTGTCTCTCATATATTCCTTAGAAATAAGATATCATCTCTGATGCGTCCGAATTTGTCATTGTTGATCTAGAACCTGCAAAACAAACAACGGTGAGTCAGGGACCACCGTTGTGGTGGGCAAAGACACTTTGATGCTTAAGTCAAGTAACGGTGCAAGGAAGATGAAGACTAGATGTAATTATCAATGTGTACGTGTATCTTTCCTTTTCTCTTTCCTCACCTTAGGTAGCAAGTGTTCCCTCCACAACCGTCCCTGCTATATAAAGTGTGATGGAGGGAGGAGATCTCGCCCATAATCTTACATGTGCATGACTGAGTCTCTTCGACATTTGGCTTTGTTTAGGACCCAATGCTTGATTGGGCTAAGAGTTGATTTGTGCAAGTGGATCTCGGACTTATGATAGCTAAGAGATATGTATTCGAGCTTTATTATTCTGGGCGAAGCCTCAAGACTCGTGCCTCTTGGGTTGGCGTCACTTGGGCTTGGGCACATGACTTACAGGCTGAACAACAATTTAAGAATGGATCTGCTTGAGACCGCGATGAAACCTCTATTATATTAGGGTTGGCCTATACCACGAGCGGATGTGATCGAGTGACTGTTCGATGTCCCATCGATAACCATCGATGAAGTACAAGAACAACAAGGTTTTCAAGATTTCACAATGGAATGTGAAGGTTGAGCTTGAAGATGATGTAATGAGTTATTTTCTTTATATTCCACACACTCCTGATACATCGTTGTTTCTTGGAACTCCAAGTTATTTTTTTGTTGACGGTCGCGATGGTCCTACAAGGTTTAAACCAACTAATGAATTCCATATCCTTAAAGTTCCCAATGCAAGAAATGTTGAAGAAGATAATGGTTGTTGTTGGATAAAAGGCTCTTCCATGAATGTACTGCTAAGTTGAATCATCAAGCCTTAGTGTAAGATGATGGAAGTATAAATGTTTTCAGATATCAATCCACTCAGCAAATCCCTGGGACAACCCGGAGGAGGAGAAAAAGGGAAAGGTTTTGGAAGAAGCTCTTAATTGTTGGTAACAAGGAGGCATTTTATTTTCTCCGGAGAAAATCATGATGGAATAATACAAGCTGTATGCCTAATCAAGGTTCCAATATTCTTGTTCGATTTGAGGAAGGCATGCCTGTCTATTTGCATGTCGATGATGATTTATATCTTCATTGCCAGGGGCGGAGTTAGGATTGCAGACAAAGGGGGGCAAAAAAATAAATCACTAATAATTTAATTCTTAAAATAAATAAATAAATATGATTAAAACAAAGTTTCAAAAGTAGTACAAGATAAACATATTTTATGTGTCAATGTTGTTGCACATTGGATTTTAGTAAAAACTCTCTGCGAGTTCTCATGTTCATAGGGTTTACCAAACCAGACCCGAATGCTACAATATTGTTGCCACTTAATATCATCTGCGTTGTAATCCATGCTCGAAGGTTATATAACTGACCCTATAGGGTTTACCAAATCACGCCGAAGGCTACAATATTGTTGCCACTTAATATCCTCGTCGCCTCTATCTCGTAGGGAGACTTGCTTTCACTCCGGTCTGTTGTCTCCACCTTGCATGAAGACGACTTATCCATGGCGAAGCACATGTGCTTCTAATAATCAGGTGAAAACTCACAAAATCTTAACTGGTGAGTCTCGAACATGCAACCTCTTAAAAGGAGAGTTGATGTCCGATCAACTGAGCTTCAATTGGTGGACAACTGTTAATATTAAGAATGTTACCGTCCAATTGCTTAGCTGAAGCAGGCTACTGTGAAGGCTGAAGAGTGTCGATGAGGAGCAAACAAGCAAGAGAGAGTAAGACCACCTCCATAAATCAATCTATGTCTAATCGAAATCTTATCGTGTGATTGGAGAAATCAATCTCCGTTGAAATCGTCTTGTGCGATTGGAGGAGATTGGAGAAAATCGATCTTTGTCAAAATCATTTTGGGCAATTGAGAAGGCGGAGAGGTGAACTTGCGAAGGGTTTGTGATTTTGTGTATATTTGTATTTTATTATCTATGAGATGGGGCAATCTAAAATTTTAAAGAGAAGCAAAATTGCAAATATTGTTAGTTTGGTGAAATTTCTTAAAAAGCTAAGGGGGGCAATCCGCCCTTGTTCCCTGCTATACATATCAAATTGAGTTTCTTGAAGACTCTCCCGTTCATGATCATATTATGCAATTTATGAAGAAGTTGATGAAGGTAAAAAAAATAAAAAAAATAAAAAATTCATGAATTAGATGATTTGGAAGAGTCCCCCCACCCCAAGAATAGCCGTATGACCAATATTTACATGCATCGTACGTACCCCGACTTTAAAAAAAAAAATAGTAATTTACCTTATCATGTTATCAATAGATTATTTCGACTAATTATTTGTATCTCTAGTCATTCCAACTTAATTTAAGCGCAAAGCACCAGACATTCCTAGCAATTGTAGAGATGGAATTATGAAGTTTCAAACAAATAACCTCATATTTATAAAGTTAGTAATTCTTCTTACAAACTTACATATACAAAGCCTATTTTCTACAAAAAGGCACTAATTGCCATTATAGAAATTAAACTTCCTAAGTAGATAATCTGGAACAGTGTCCCCAAATGGCCCCTGACCAATATAATTTCCGGGTGGACTATACGAACAGACGATGTATATACCACCACTGTAGCATTTTACCTGCCAGCATCCTACGTGTGTGGTATTCTTCCACACTATTTGCGTATAATGACCACACATTTTTCCTGCCCTACATACATTTTGAACTGGATTGTAATCAACGATTTCATCAGCCCATGCTTTTACGGCGTCAATTGCTGTAAACATGTTAAATGGTGAACCCCAGAAAAGATTTTCACCATAGGGTGTTTTGGAGTGTTCCATGACGCAATCTCCAATCCGATGGTTTGCATAGCTACGAGCATACTCCTCAAGTTTGTAATCCCATTGAAGTGGTGGCAACCCCGTTGCAAGCCTGACCTTATTGTGCTCATTAAGAAAAGCTAGTTTTATTGCATTAGCATTGGTTGGATCGATGGCTGGTTTCTTTGGTACAACTGCACTAAAAGTTTTCATTACAAGTCCATCAGCAGAAGATAAGATACGCGTTGTTGACTCTTCTATGACCTCCCGGGCTTCAGCAATGGCGAGTAGGAGGGGTAAGGAAGAAAATAAAAATAAGAATGTGGTTTTACTCGCCATTGCTGTGTGTTTATTGTCGTAGGAATGGAGAGGAGGAGAGGGGCCTCAGGGATGGCTGTTTCAGGTTGATTCTTGGATTGTTCCTAAGGAGGTGTATATATATGGTGGTTTGATGGTGGAAGGAAAGTTTATGTGGTGGGATGAGAGAATTTGTAGGTTGATAACTAAATTGAACATGAAGACTAAACTCCTTTATAGGTAATTGGCAAGCTTCTTTTAACAAATTTAGGCACAACAACTACTACTGGCAAGTACTCATAGCCCTTAATTTGATCGTAGTTATCTAGTTTTTGCTCGTCATCATTAATTAGTTTATGGATTGATAATTTTTTTTGTATATTCGTTGTAGACACATTTCCCATGCAAATTGGCTAAATAAGGCCTAGCTACCCTGCATGATTTTTTTTTTATTTTTTTTTCTGAATAATCCAACCAGAGAATGCGAGTGCAACTTTTCCTCCCAAGAAAATCTCCATAACCTCCAATACTCTTTAATCAAGAATCTGCCTCAAAACCTAAGCGAACAGTCTCAATATTGATCTCTCCTCGACATCCTTCTTCGTCCTGAACGCCAAATTTGAGATCTTAATTAGCCTCCACGTTCTTACCTTTAAAGAGATCAAATTTCCTCCCAAGAAAATCCATGATCATTTCCAAAACTTCATATGGAATCTTCTCATTGAGCATGGGTTTCAAAACATTATTGAACACTCCAATCAGTGATCATATCCATGATGATGAAAACAAGAATTAACAGAGCTTTCAGGCAGTGAGGGGTTTTAGGTTTTTGGGGTTTCATTAGGCCTCACCATTTAAAGGCCTAGGAAAAGGCGCTTCGATTTCAATTATGAATTGACGGTCGAGTTTAATTAGTCTCTTTGATTCATTTCGATACTTTGTTCAATTTTTGTTACATTTTTATCGTTGTTTTTGACAATTTGGGGTTTGTTTATACCGATTTGATTACTTAGTATAAATATTGCAATGGGTATTTGTACTTTTCTTTTTTAGCATCAAGAGTTTCGACAATAAAAAAATCTAGAGAGTCGGGACATTAGAGCCAGGACAGCAATAGGGGGTTCTCTATCCGTGTGATTGTGTTTGATTGGGCCATTATGAACATCTCTAGAATGATAGATAGTATTGGGTCTGGCCTCATGGGCATGGCTCTCTAGAAAAGTTCTTCGACAATCATATTGGTATCTAGCCAATTCTCAAGTGTCTTCTAAAATATAGTAATCAAGTTTTAGTTTGCTAGGGTGACTAGAACAAGTGTCTTGTAAAATATAGTAATCAAGTTTTAGTTTGCTAGGGTGACTAGAACAAGTGTCAACTGGTCAACCAAAAGTATAACATCTGAGTTGGTAGAGGTGTGACGGATTGAATCATTACGATTGGTGATGGATTAGAGAATGTTTAGGTTGGTAGTTAAGGGTAACTGGGTACTCTCCGTAGGCAGTGGAGGGTTTATAATATGTGAGTTTCTTTACTGCCCAAATTTGGTTGAAACCTGAAGAAACGCCATTGACATAGAATCTATTCTTTCCATTGTTCTTCATGTAATTGATCACATGGGTCTTTGAATCCGAATCATATCCAACTCACACAGAATCAAGTAGTATTGTTTAAATGGAGAGCAACTCATCATCTCCCTGGATTTGTTTGTATCATTCATCCATAAAAAAAACTATGAATTATCTTTTTACAGAAATTCTAAATGTCGAGGAAGTGGGCGAGAAAATGAGCGAGGGGAGGGAGGTGGCGGGATGGGGACCGTCCACCTCCCTCGGGATGTGTGCCGTCTTTTTCGGCGCGCGCATCCCGAGGGAGGTGGACGGTCCCCATCCCGCCACCTCCCTCCCCTCGCTCATTTCCTCGCCATGTAGAACTTCTCATCTTTTTAATTAGTAGTGTTCTTAGCAAACATCAATCAAAAGACTGTCCCCACGTCAGCTCATGCTTAAAAATATATTGATGGTATGATGTAAATTTTGGTTTAGTTAGTAGGCAGCTTAAAATTGATTTGCTCTGGTTTTTAGAATACGTATGCACGTTTACCAAAAATTACATAACGGGGGTGTAGCTCATATGGTAGAGCGCTCGCTTCGCATGCGAAAGGCACGGGGTTCGATTCCCCGCACCTCCATTTTTTCATATAAAACTTTTTTCTTGATTTATATTTTGTTTTTATACCTCCTCTCATCTTCTTCTTCTCCTTTTTTTTTTCTTTTTTATTCTACCGTGAGGGCAATAAAATTTGTCGATGGTGCAACAAGAACAGAGTTACCGCCTAAGTTTGTAAAAAGTATTTGATGTGCACTCGGATTTCTCCACTCACAGGTGCCACAAGAAAACTTTTTTTACCTTGGTTTACATTTTGTTTTTATACCTCATCTTATCTTCTTCTTCTTCTCCTCCTGTTTTTTCGTGAGGGCAAAAAAAATTTGTTGATGGTACAGCAAGAACAGAGTTACCACCTAAGTTTGTAAAAAGTATCTGATGTGCACTCGAATTTCTCCATTCGCATGTGCCACAAGAACACAGTTACCACCTAAGTTGTAAAAAAAAAAATTAATAAATAAATAAATAATAAAAAACTTAAGACACTATTTTCAAGTATAAATGTTGAAAAGGACGATATGCCCATATGTTGATCTTGTTAATCAATTGTAAATGTTGATATTGTTGATCCAAGATGCCCACATGTTTAGTTTGTATATATAAGAATTTTGGGATGTTGGTCATATAATGCAGTTAGGAATTTTGTGAGTATTTGCAAATGTATTTTCATTGCTTATAATATTTGCATGCATAGTATATAAAACAATAAAAAAATAAAAACACAACAAAAGCACTCTCCCATTTGCAGATTAGCTTCACAAAAGATTTTTATCTTTTCCTTCAAATTCAAATTCAAAAAATAAAATTTTGCATTTAATTCCTGCTCAAGACTTTAGTTGCCAGAATGAATAAAAAATGGGAGAGAGGGTCTCCCTGTCTAAGACCCCTCGAGGATTTGAAAAAAACATTTTTAAGTGCCCTGAAACATCACATAGTAGTAACGGTTTGTACCCAAATGCAGCGGCCTCCGCACGCTATACACATCAAGTCGCAGCGGCTATCGCGACAATAATCAAGTAAATCGCAACGGATCATGCACACTTGTCCAAAATGCCTACGGAAAATGCGAACATAAGACAATGCATCACACCAATCGCTACGGTTTGGGCAAAAACTAGACACATGTTTCTATCCAAATGCAATAGCTGCTGCGAGGATATGTATTCCACTTGCAGTAGCCAATGTGTCCGAACGAAAACCAGGCTCTGTCTTTTTTTTTTTTTTTTTTTTGTATTTGCTCTTTTTTTCCCAGGTCCTATGAGTTTAATACAATATTGACATATTTTATTTATTGCTAAACCTCACTTTTGAACACCCCAACTTGAGATGGTTAAAAGTGGGGTTTAGCACTAAATCAAATATGTAATTATTGTAACAGACCCAAAAGAATTGAAAAAAAAATATTCAAATACAAAAAAAATATATGGACAAAATCTGGTTTCCGTCCAAACGTAGCGGACAATGCGAGCGTGTGAATACCTTTCGCTGTTACCGTTGTGTAAGGAAATAAATCATAATCCATTTTTTGCTCAAGACACGGCGGTTCGTGCGTCTTGTGTTCATATCCTCATAGAGGTCGCTGTGTTCGAACATAAAACAACTTTGTCCATTTTTTTGTTTTCTTGTATTTGAATAATTTTTTTTTTTCAATTTCTATGAGTTTGTTACAGTAAGTATATATTTGATTTATTGCTAAACCCCACTTTTGACCATCTCAAGTTAGGGTGTTCAAAAGTGATATTTAAAAATAAATCATATGTCAGTACTGTATAAAAAAAAAAAAACTAAAAAATAAATCATAGGACCTAGAAAAAAACTCAAAAATATTCAAATACAAAAATTCTAAAAAAATGGATAGAATCTTTTTTTGTCCAAACGCAACTCGCATGAGTCGCTGCGTTTGGGGCAAAAAAAAGTCTGATTTCTGTCCAAACGCGGCGGTTCCTGTGAGACATTGTCTTATCGTCGCCCGACCCGCTGCATTTTGGGTAAAAACTGACTTTGTTTCAAACAATTGGTGAATTTCTGTTTTTTTTAACCTTTTTTTTGTCTATGACATTCAAACATATTTGGGAAAATCATCATGGTTGCATAATCACAAGAAAATTACTTGAAAAGACAAATAGAATTGTTTGAGAAGGCAAATAAAATTGCTTGGGAAAATAAAATTATAATTAATTCATTTAATTTGAACATTATAAAAGGGGAGTTGTCTTTACTATTCATTATCAATTGAAAATAAATAAAAAAAGATGAAGAGAAAAAGGAAAATGTTCAAAGAAGAAAACTTCGATGACGAATAATGGGATGAAATAGGGGATCCCGAAAAAGAGGACTCCTTATTGGCTGAGGACCCCCTCGTCATTGTCTTTAGATGATGAAGAGGACGATGATGACGTTTCATTGTCCGATGAGGAGGATGGTGAATCATCGTCATCCTCTGGTGAAGATAATGGTGATGGTGGGGGCGTTTGTGGACTACTACTCGTCCTTGGGTTGATCGTATTTTTCAGCCACTTCTCCAGTTGGGTTGATCGTCTTCGCCATGCAATATAGGGCGTATATTAGTTCCCTGGGCTGTTATTTTGATCCCGTAGTGGAATTCACCTTTTATTTTCCTTTGAGTCGCTTGTTTGGCATTTCGAAGAATTCGTTGAATTGCCTTCTCTGAACCCAATGCCAATTTCATGTTTTAGTTTGCAGCAGTCTTTAGTATCGTGTCTGTGATCCTTGTGGAAGAAACGATATTTGCTTTTGTCTTTTCCTTTTGGGTCTCCTCCCATTTTGAGTGGCTAGTTTATGTCTTCTCAGTTCGCCATATGTTTCAGTATATTGGCTCGGCTCATTTTCAGGGTTGTATGTGGTTTGTATGTCTTTTTCATCACACTTGTTACCCGCTCGTGTCTAGGTCGTGCCGACTGCAGCTTCCCTGACTCTTGCTGGTTGGATTCAGTATTTTCGCTATTTCGATGCCTCTTTGACTGAATGTTATTTTCTCGGGGTCTGTCATCTATTCTTTTTTCCTCATTCCATTCCCATTTTTTTGAGTGGTTTTCCCTTTCTTGGTCATTTTTCTTGGTCATTTTTGAGTTGGTAGTGCCTCATATGCTTCAAACTCTGGTGGGGTGAGAATTTTTTTGGCATGAGAGTTATTCTTCATCATCATCTTTTTTCGTACTTATTCTTCTTAAAATCCATGAGCCTGAACTTCATGCTAAAAAAAATCCCTAAGCAGGGTGGAGATTTGTTATCTACCATCAAAACCGCAGATATAATCAAGGCGGAGTGAATATCCACCAATCCGTGCAGAACAATAATGAATTTTAGAAAACATAATAAACAATTTTGCATGATAAATTCGAGGATCCACGATTGCTAGCATGACATGATTGGATTGGCTCATATCCGCCCATTTCGCCCCGTTGCCATCCATCCATTGGTTACCACTCCCTTAGAGCATCTCCAATGGTAAAAGTTAAAATGATGGATCAACCATCCCCTATTTAAACCAAAAGCTAAATTTAGGGACCTTCCTATTTCTTCATCACTCTAATCATATCCCCTATTCTAACTTCTTAATTATTATTTAAATATATCTTATACTTTTTTTTATCCCACTATTCATTTTGTTTTGGTTTTTTATTTTATTTTTAATTTAAAAATTAAAATTTTGAAATATTTTAATAATAACCCCTCTCTCCTTGGCAACCGATCCCGTGCTCCCCACCGCTCCACTCCTCCACCTCTCTTTTAACGTGTCACCTTTACTCTCCCCCCTCACTCCAACTGTCCTCTCTTCACTTTTACACACCTCCACGAAACAATCGCATCGCACTTGCCTTTGCTTGACCCTCTCGTCTTCTCCGTTTCTCCTCTTAGCACATTCTCACTATAAATATACAACATTTCCCTTTCTCATGTCTTTACATCGCTCTCGAAACCAAACCAAATCTATTAGTATCAGTATTAGACAGACAGACCGACGACGCTGGGTCTGACGCTCTTTGAAGGGAGGGAGTTGTCAGTCCGTCGTCGGGCCAATCGTATTATTTTTATTATTTGTTTATTAAAAAAGAAGTATCTCTTCTTCCTAGTTCTGTCGCTCCCTTTCGCTCTAGCCATGGCAACGATTACGAAGACGATCTTGGTAACAGGTGGAGCGGGTTACATTGGAAGCCATACCGTTTTGCAACTCTTGTTGGGTGAATTCAATGTCGTTGTTGTTGACAATCTTGATAACTCCTCTAAGGTTGCACTTCATCGAGTGAAGGAACTCGCTGGTGATCTCGGCAATAATCTCGTCTTTCATGAGGTAACGCTTTTTGTGTTTTTTGAGGTTTTCTAATTTGATTTTTGGGTCCAAGAAATTTTGCAATTGATTGGTGGTTTGAATTGATTAAAATTTGGTAAAATTTGAATAATTTTTGACAAAATTTCGATTTTTAGGGTAAGGTTAATTATAGGTTTTTGTTGAGATTAGGGCTTTTTTTTTAATTGGTGAAATTTTGAATAATTTGACAAAATTTCAATTTTTAGAGTAAGGTTAATTATAGGTTTTTGTTGATATTAGGGCATTTTTTTTGAATTGATGAAAATTTGGTAAATTTTGATTAATTTGACAAAATTACAATTTTTAGGGTAAGGTTAATTATAGGTTTTTGTTGAGATTAGGGCGTTTTTATTTATTTTTTTTATTTTTTTTCTATCATGTTCAATAATGCAGTTTTGTATTATTTGGTGAGAACTAGTTGGTGATTTGAATTGTAAAGTTATGATCTTGATTCACGAGTTACCAATTGAGTGTAATTGATTGATGGTAAACTGATCTTTCGGTTTTTATCAATTTGAATTGTGCTGTTTTTATTGGAAATATTGGTTTTGAAAAGTTTATTTATGGCAGTAGTAAGTAAAAATTGGGGTTTTGGGAATTTGTGGGCCAATTGTTTGATCTACCTTTATTTGTCACTGCAGTTTGATCTAAGAAATGAGAAAAAGCTGGATGAACTTTTCAGTAAAACAAAGTAAGTGTGGAAATACGTTGGCTTTAATTTTTGTTTATTTTATTCCTGTCGAAATTTTGTAGCTTTGAGTTTGTATAAAGATTTCAGTTGACTATAGCGAAGTTGAATAAAAGAACATAGTTGGTGTGGGGTGTACACTAATTCCTTTGACTTGCTTTAAGTTTGGCTTCACTCATGCATGTTAGTATTGGCTTGAGATGCAAGTTTTGATTAGGATACTCGTGTGACCTATTAGCAAGATATGCGTTTGAATAATTGCTTGCATGAGGGTATGCTCTTTTGCTTATTAATCTTTGTAGAAAAAGTTGCATAATCAGAAACGGGAATACATCATTTTTTTTCCTCTCATTGAAAAGGGCAAATTTTCATCATTAGAGAGAAAAATGATATCCAAGCTCAGAGGAGTGAGATCCTCAACCACATGTATGAATCACCTTATCTGATACATTGATCACACAGAAATGCGGGTCCTCCAACAAACCTTTCTCCAGCAAATTTTCATTTGGAGAAACAGTCTGAAACTAGCCCTGTTATACACAAAAGACCACGAGGTTATGATCCCCATCATCTTAAGGGAACAGTAGTTGAGCTTAATTTAAGCCTAATGGTCACACCTTTGAACACAGTATTCAGTCTTAAGTGCTTAATCTAAAACAATATTCAGTATTCAGTGCTTTCATTGTATAGTGTTTGGAGTAAGCATCTATTTAGGAGTGTTAGTGGATAGAACTCTTCTGCTACACGAGTTATGCTTTTAATGATGTTCAAGTCTAGGTGAGGTTCTGATGTATGTAATTTTCAAAGATGTTCAAGTCTAGGTGAGGTTCTGATGTATGTAATTTTCAAAGGTCTTTAGCAGTGGTTCACATTACGTGATGAGCTATACTCCACACGAGTCGTTCTTTATGTGCAATCAATTTATTTTTTATCACTACTGCAGGTTTGATGCTGTCATTCATTTTGCTGGATTAAAAGCTGTTGGTGAAAGCGTCCAAGAACCATTGATGTACTATGACAATAACATCAAGGGCACCATAGACCTTTTAAATGCCATGAAGAAGCATGGGTGCAAACAGGTACTTTGAGTTCCAGTCGTTATTGGAGCAGGTTTTACTTTGCCATTTTGTGACTGTAAAATTCTGTACACAATAAAATTTCATTGATTTCGGAGTGAAGGACGGTGGCGTGAACAGCTCTTCTCATTTTGTTTTATTTTATTGTATTGGTTGCAACCTTCGTCAAAATTATCTTACTACCCAAGACTTCATTGGTTGGCATAATGGAGTAGTATTCCATTACGTGCAGTTGCTTTTGAACTGCGTGTTGAAGGATTTCTTGATCTTAAGGGGATTTCATGTGGAATAAAGGTCACAGGTTACTAAATAAGTTTTAATACTGTTTATAGGCTGACCTCGATGTTCTTGATGTATTTTTCAGCTTGTATTTTCATCATCAGCTACAGTTTATGGATGGCCAAAGGAGGTTCCATGTACAGAAGAGTTCCCCTTATCTGCAGCAAATCCATATGGGCAAACCAAGGTAATTTTCATACAATCATTGAAATTGGGCTCTTCAAGAACCAGGAATACCGAGACGTGATTATAGGGTGTCACCATATAAATGAGAGGATCAAACTCTTGGTGGTTTTTGCCTGTTATGTTACACAATTGGAATTTTTATAAGTTGTGTTTTTCCCATTGCAGCTCTTCATTGAAGAAATATGTCGTGATGTATATCGTTCAGACTCTAAATGGAAGATCATATTGCTTAGATATTTCAATCCAGTTGGAGCTCATTCGAGTGGTCATATAGGTGAAGATCCCCGTGGAATTCCAAACAATCTCATGCCCTTTGTGCAGCAAGTTGCTGTGGGCAGGAGACCTGCACTTACAGTTTTTGGAAATGACTATTCGACAAAGGATGGCACTGGGGTATGGTTTTCATCTTCAGTTTGCTATTTATGGTTGTTTGACAGAAAAAGAAAATAACTCAATTAGTAACTGCCAAGTTTGATGGATTGATCCAGTTGATTTTGATGTGATAACTTTTATGTGCCTCTATACGCACTGTCAATGAATTTTGCATGTTAATTCTTGTTTTTATTTTATTTTCTTTTCCCTTTTTACGTTCGTCTGTCATTTGGTGATGCTGAAAAACAAGCATGTTTGTCTATTATTGAATATAAGCTCTTGTTTCTTCTATTTTTCTTAATAATAAGTGATGTTTTTATCCGCAGGTACGGGATTATATCCATGTTGTTGACTTGGCAGATGGACATATTGCCGCATTGAACAAACTATCTGATGCTAAAATAGGTTTGTCATCTGTGCTCTATAAATACGGATTTTTAATTTCCATGTCTTGTAAAGATCTCACTGAAAATGGATTTAGCCAAACTTGGACCTCCCTATGGATGCACATCAAGAACATTGTTTCATGTCCGTTAATGCCTTGTGTACAAACCATCATCCTTGCCCTTTATTTTATAATTTATACTACCATTTACTAGAGCATTGAATCTGGAAAAATAACTGATTGATATATTATCTCATTTCTAACAGGTTGTGAAGTTTACAACTTAGGAACTGGAAAGGGTACATCAGTGTTGGAAATGGTAGCCGCTTTTGAAAAGAGCTCGGGGAAGGTACTACTACTAAATGAAGATCTTTCCAACCAATTGATCAGTTTTACGTTATCCTTATGAATGCTTTTTCTATTGTTTTCCCCTACCTGTCACATATTTTTTTCTACAGTTGCTCGTATGTTCTGCTGGTCACAGGTAATCAATAATAGAACAAAATCCAACTAAAAAAACGCATTCTTTGTTGTGGTTGCTCCAGAAAATTCCCTTGACTATAGCTGGACGGCGACCTGGTGATGCTGAAATTGTTTACGCATCAACAGAAAAAGCAGCACGTGAGCTAAACTGGAAGTAAGTTTATACCTAATATATGCCAAGTTCATTTCCACTGTTTTTTCCTGCTGAGCTTAAACTTGTATCCATTGCAGAGCAAAGTATGGAATTGACGAGATGTGCAGAGATCAGTGGAACTGGGCCAGCAAGAACCCGTATGGCTATGAATCTCCCGACACAAACTCAAAGTGAATAAACTATATATGATTATACTCTCACAGTCTAATCTTACAACTTTGACTCATTTTAGAGTTAGTGTTCAGTTTGGTCTTGTTTTTATACACCAGTGTATCTAGAGTTGTACCTATTTTAAAGAGTTATGGCTAGAGTGGATAGAACTAGTAACTGTAATTGATATAAGTTTGATGTCAATAGAGATACTTTTTAGTGTGTCAATATATTGAAGTTTGACAGTGTATTGTGTATAATTTCTCTTAACAGTAACAGTTCTTGGTCTCTAGTCTATTCAAGACGTTGACCCCTGGAGTTGGGTGAAGAGTCCAGATCATTCATATCGTAGGTGGAGTATGTTATCTATTTGTGCATGGTGCTCGTATTGCTTTTGATTTTGTCAAAGAACCCTGGAATCTTGCCAAGTTTTGGTAATTTGGAATTGCAAGAATCGGGTGTTCATCATTCCACCCTAATATCCTGTCATGAAACAACTAACTCGGAAACACCATCATTTCACCCTAATATTCTATCATGAATCAATCAACTCTCTCACCCTAATATTCTGTCATGAAACAACCAACTTGGAAACACCATCATTTCACCCTAATATTCTGTCATGAATCAACAAACTCTTTCAAAAGCTCGAGAAGTGAAAGGTTCATGACTAGGATACACCATCATTTCACCCTAATATTCTGTCATGAATCAACAAACTCTTTCAAAAGCTCGAGAAGTGAAAGGTTCATGACTAGGATAGTGATATTCTCCCACGCTTCCAAAGTCGACATCCTCATCGGCGAAAGGTTCACGACTAGGATCGTGACATTCCCCCACTCTTCTAAAGTCGAAATTTTCGTCGGCCTACTCTATTGACAGTAGCCCGATGTAGATGCTCATACATAATGCTAAATTATTTTAATCCAGCCTATAGGTCGCCCTTGCCGGGAATCGAACTTTGGATGTGGGTTTTAGCTCTGATACCAATTGCCATGAATCAACCAATTCTTCCAAAAGTCCGAGTTGTTTAGGAGGCGAAATGTTCATGATTAGGATCGTGACATATCCAGCTTGAATCCATCATTTTAAGAAAGCCACAAAACCTCTCTACAGGGTACTCTATTATTAGATGGTCGTTAGGTCTCGGTTCTGCAGGGATATGGAGTTTTAGTTAAAGACTCCATAGAAGTTATTTGACTTGTGATTCCATTCATTATAACTCTTTAACCCATCTCACCCCAAATGCTACCGGCAGGGTTTAAATTCTGGACATGTGATTCCATTCATTATAAGTCTACCACATAGCTAGCTGGTATTGGCTTTCTATGTAGCACTTGGAAGAGGAAAAAGGTGTGTATAGTTATACCATGTACATAAGGCCACTATACATTGGAGATCCCTTCAAGTATGCCGAAGGGTTTCTAGGTTCCACATTATATGCACCATTGGACATAACATGTTGGATTGCCCACGTAGTTGCTTGGGTAGCTAAGACTCTAATGCAAAATCGAACATGACATTTGATCAGGTTTAGTATTTTCGAACCACGAGATGGCTAATTTAATTTGTATTAAACAATTTAAAAATATTCAATCTTCACCCACACAGTATACTTCGAGATTCGGCATTTCGTGATTTTTGCCAACATCGCAAATAGTTCAATTGCTGATTCGAATTTCAGTTTCAAACATATTAAAAACCAAACCAAAGAGGTTGAGCTTCTTACATCTCTCTCTCTCAAACATTTCTCCAAAAAAAAAATAAAAAAAATCGAAACTTTAGTTCCCCTCTGTCGAATCAGCTCAGCCGGCTCTGTCGATCCAACTCCCCACGCAAGATCTCTCCCGATTCGATCAAAATCCAGACTGGTCTCACTGATTCGATCGAACCCTTATAGGTTTCTGCTCAGACAAGGAAGAAAATGGAGAATTTGATCACTTTGGTGAACAAGCTACAGAGAGCTTGCACTGCCCTCGGTGACCATGGAGAAGGCGCATTGCCGACCTTGTGGGATGCTTTGCCCTCGATTGCTGTCGTTGGAGGCCAGGTAGCTATGGATATTGCTTTCTTGTCGGGGTATTTTAAAGATCTGGTTGATTTGTTTGTGCTGTTTGTGTGAATTCGATAGATCTGTGGGTTGTGTGTGTGGGTTTTAAAATTTTTTTGTGTCTGTTCTTTTTGTTTTGGGTTTGATTGAATTTGATTTGCTTTCAACCCTTTTTGGGGTTTCGTTTATAAGCTATTAGTTATTAGGATTAACCCCTTTTCTCTGTAGAAGAAAATTTGATGAGATTATAGGGTATTTGATTTGTATAGTTGGTTTATTTTGCTTTAAGTGGTGCAAAATTATATCTTTCTTGTTCATTTCATGTTTTGGAAGAAATGTGGAAGATTTTTGCAAATAGTGGAACGATTGTGTGGTTATATATGTGTAATTGGGGGAATGTTTTGGTTGTGAAGTTTGATTGCATGGTCTTGAAAAGAAGGTTATTACAGTTAATCATGAAAGAAATTGTTTTTTTTTTTGTTTTTTTGTTTATTGTACTTGCAGTCGGATTATTTTAGACCTGCTGTTAGTTTGATAACTTGGGTTTTGGATATGAAGGTTTTGGTCGCCACGTTTTGGGGAATTGCTATTCTGCTTATTTGAGCTGGTATTCACTATGTCAGTTTTTACGTATTTGTGATTGAGGGTTGCAATTGAATTTGATGTGCTTTTCTTTCAAGTTTCAGGTTTTTAATTAATCTGACTCTTCTTGGGTTTTGTCATTTGTGTTTTAGTCGGTTGAAATAAATAAGTTTTTTGTTATCAACACATGAGTTTGTTAATGATAGTCATGACTCATGAAGGATCCTATATTCAAAGAAACTTCATGCACATGTTAGAGTGTAACAGAAAACACGTACAATTTCTATGTGAATGTATGCATAAGATAACATCCATTCGGACGGTACAGAAGTTGCATTACTACTTGAATGGACCAGAAAAATGCAACTGTTAGGGATAAGGGGATCCGAGAGACTAACACGAGACGAGGTTGCCAAGTCCAGTTGGGGCTGGAGCACAAGGTGGTCACGGCTACATAGTAGCAGCCTGGGATGAATCAAACATCATAGAACACATTTTTAACATAATTGTGTATCTTTTAAATAAATTTATTTTTTAGTACAACCTATACAAGGTTTTTTTTTTTTGTTTTTTGGAGGGGGTGGGGGGGGGGGGGGGGGGTTAGAATTTCGCTTACGGTCCCAAAAATCTCAGGGCCGGCTTTGCATCCAAGGTCAAGGGAAATCATTTAATCTTCAGGGCCCCATTTTGGGCTTTTAAGCATTAAAAATACATTATCACTCTTAAGAGACCTTCTTAAACTTTGCCTTTCATTTCTTTTTGTTTCCGTTTGTTATTCACAACACTTATATGGTCAACTTGTGACCTAGGTAACCTTAATTACTTGGTCCCACAAATTATTCAGATCAAATCAAAGAGAAGTAACTCATTAGTTGTCATTGACTTGAAGGGTATGATCTTTTTGTTTGGAAATTTGAGGTTTACACCAACCAAAAAAGATGTTCCACTTAGAGAAATATTGCCATTTGTTTGATAATAGTGTACAATACGTTAGAAGAAAAATCATTAACTTTTTGCATGACAGTTTCAGATAAACCAAACCTACATTTAACATGAAAGTTTCAGATAAACCAAACCTACATTTAACATGAATGATTGTCCTAGAATGCCTTTCATCTTTTAACCATTTTGGTCTACTGGTCTCTCATGAACTCATGATATTCTCAAGGTTGGTAGGTACTTGGCATGTACTGATTGTCCTAGTTTCTTTTCTTTATCAAATTGTGATTTTTACAATCCTTTGACCATAGGGCTTTCCTAGTACTTTGGCAATGCATTAAAGGATTCTTATCTTATTATGATTTTGGTTTGTTTTGACCATAACAGACCTTGCGACAGTTTACTTATAATATCTTGTATTGTTTGTTAGAGCTCTGGAAAGTCTTCAGTGTTGGAGAGTATCGTAGGGAAAGACTTTTTGCCTCGTGGATCTGGTAATCTGTCACGATAAAGACTTCCTACCTTTGATGATACTAAGACTTGTTTGTTCAATGTGTAGGAGTAATGCAAAATTATCTGTGCAGGGATTGTCACTCGACGTCCACTTGTCTTACAGCTTCACAAGATTGACGAGGGAAGAGAGTACGCAGAGTTTATGCATCTTCCAAGAAAGAGGTTCACTGATTTCGGTAATGTCAAGAACAAGTACAATTAGTTCCCAGTTTAGTGCATTTGTTCTAGATGCTGATTATCAGTTGTTACCTATATATGGAATCTAGTTCACTTGCAATTTAATAATAATTGTATTTTTCACCTGTTGTGGAGAGATATTTTATTTATATCGATCGTTCACCCAGTGAACAATGTGTCCTGCAACCTTACAAGGCAATTGTTCATTTCTTTGACTTATGAAATTTTTTGTTGCACGAACTTCATCTATCTTGATAGATTTACCTTGAAAGTACTGATCTTAATTATAATTCTGTAGCTGCTGTGAGGAAGGAAATTGCCGATGAGACTGATCGTGAAACAGGCCGCAGCAAGCAAATTTCTAGTGTTCCAATTCATCTTAGTATCTTTTCTCCTAATGGTGAGCGAAAGATTTTTCTCCATCTTTTTCTTCCAACATATGTTATCAAATACATTGTCTTAGCAATTGAGCTTTAGATATTTATTTAAATGATGATTGGGTATTACCTGTTTCTGGAGAAATATATGAAGCTGAAAGTGGTATAAGCCACTTGATGTCTAACACGTTTCTAGAATTTCAATTTTTTGCTCTTGGTTGTGGTTCCGAGTCTTCTATTTATGTTGCTAGTGCTGCTTTGGATTGTTATGGACCTATAGTAGGTGGTAATACTGACATAGAGATCTTCTATTTCTTTTGTATTACTTGGTTATGCTGCATCCCTTCTTTTTGGCATGGATGCTTTTGTCCCTAAGTGCCTGGTTAGCATCATCATTAATCCCACACTCCCCCGTGCTTTGTTAATTAAGTTCATGATATTCAAATCATGTTATTTTAAGTAATTAGGTTTGCACCTAAATATGCAGTTTTCTGGTTATCACTTATCACCTTGTGGTAACAATAATAGTTTCTTGGCAGTTGTAAACTTGACGTTGATTGATCTTCCGGGATTGACAAAAGTGGCTGTTGGTAAGTTATATGTCTGTTAATTAGGATGTTTAGTATCACTTTATTTCCTCTAACTTTGACATGAAAGTGACAAATCAACTGGGGCATTGTAGATGGTCAGTCTGAAAACATTGTGCAGGACATTGAGAACATGGTCCGTGCCTTTATAGAAAAGGTACCCTTGGTTTCTTGATAAGTTGTACGATTTATCTTAAATATGATTCTGTTGCGACTTTGTCGATTCATTACATGGATTCCTTTTTCATAGATGTCCTTGCAGGGGGCAAGACCCTTTTCTTAATCTTCATGTAAATGAATTTTATGTAAATATTTTAATGGTTAGGGGTTTAATGTTGTGATCGCTTGAACCATCAATTAAAAACATAACACCATTACCAATTGCTTATGGTCTGCAATAATTGGACCAAAGAAATTAAAGATCAATTTAATTGGGACTACATGCTGATTTATTACAATGATAGAGACTAATGGCTATCAAATACGTTCAGAAAGTTTAATCTTGAAATGGACGAGGTGACATGGAATGTGCTAATTTCGATGAAACACTTCTCGTGGGGTTACAGATATCAAAATGCATTGCCATCATGCATTGATATTTGATGGCAGTAATATACATGGTAAAGAGATCAACGTCAGTAAACAATTACATCAAAGGTGACTTAGGAGGAAAATTAGTGCACAACCCTTGGCCAATGGGTCCCTTCCCTATATATATGTGTGTGTATATGTATTCCCCTTATAGGTGTTTTGGAATAGGCATCTTTGTCTTTTCTTATTTTCGTTTTTTTATTGCCATTATTTAAAAGCTATATTACTGTTCTCCATGTGCATGAGACTATCCCATGTTTCTCTTAGTGCTGTTACAATGACACAGATACTTGTGACCGTGTCAGCGATATTATGTTATATAGGCATCTCATGATGCAGTTATGGATTTTAAATCAAGAGTTAAAATAATTTCAAATTTCCAAAGAAGTGTGGCAAGAACTTAGTACCTTATTTAAACATGAACTAGATGGAACATTGCTTATTTGCTTAATTCATTTTTTACTTTTGCAGCCCAATTGTATTATTCTAGCAGTCTCACCTGCCAATCAAGATCTTGCTACCTCGGATGCAATTAAGATTTCTCGTGAAGTAGACCCAAGAGGTAAGGTCTTGTATGTTTAATCTTTACTGTTTCATCTCAATCTTGGATATTTTATGATTCAAAAGCATAAGCTCTAATTGTTTGAAGCCAAAGCCATCAATGTTTTGACTGCATAAGTAATCATGCTGACCCTTATAATTAACTCTGGTTCATATTTTGTATTATTCCTCAGGAGAGCGAACTTTTGGAGTGTTGACAAAGATTGACCTTATGGACAAGGGTACTGATGCAGTTGATGTAAGTCTGCTTACTCTTTCTCAATAATACAGAACATGATGACATGTCGTTAATTTGTTACTCAAGAATTGTCCTTTCTTCTTAGATTGAGATTATAGCAAGAATTGTTATGGTTCTAGCTGTTTATGAACTCGACGCATGTGCTTCTGTTGGCAGAACTGACACACTTTTGGTTGTTCAGATATTAGAAGGCAAATCATACAAATTGCAGTTCCCTTGGATTGGTGTTGTCAATCGTTCTCAAGCTGATATTAACAAAAGTGTTGATATGATTGCTGCTCGGCGAAGAGAGAGGGAATATTTTGCAAATAGCCCAGAGTATAGGCATCTTGCTAATAGGATGGGTTCTGAGCATCTAGGAAAGATGTTGTCAAAGGTGAATGAATATTTCTTTGTTCGCGTGTTACTTGATTATCATAAACTTGCTATTTTTGTAGTTGTTTATTTTTTCAATTGAAAATGATACAACTTTGGTAGCTATTGTATCTTATTTCGTATTTTCACTTATATTATGATTTGTGATAATTTTTGCAGCATCTGGAAACTGTGATCAAGTCGAAAATTCCAGGCCTCCAATCCCTTATTAGTAAAAGTATTTCTGATCTAGAATCAGAGTTAAGCCGACTTGGGAAGCCCATTGCGACTGATGCCGGAGTAAGCTTTTTTTTATTATTTAATGATTTCACATTACTTTCATTTTTGTTTTTGTCAATACTTCGTCTTTACATTGAAATAGTTGACTTTTGATTCCTAATCTCTATTTAATTGTGAGAAGAGTTTGTGATGGTTGGGTTGCTGTTATGCAGGGAAAATTATATATGATCATGGAGATTTGTCGTATTTTTGATCAAATATACAAAGAGCATCTTGATGGAGTGTATGTATCCCAATTTAGCTTTCCCTCGCATGATAGTTTACTTCTCCTCAGAGCCTAATAATATTAGCTTTGCTTTGCATTGTTGTACACAGACGCCCAGGTGGTGATAAAATTTACAACGTTTTTGACAACCAACTTCCCGCAGCGTTGAAAAGATTGCAATTTGACAAGCACCTCTCCATGGAGAATGTACGAAAGCTAATTACTGAAGCAGATGGGTACCAGCCGCATCTGATAGCTCCTGAACAAGGATATCGCCGTCTTATTGAATCTTCTTTAGTTACTATTAGAGGCCCAGCAGAGGCAGCTGTTGATGCGGTGAGCTGATCTATTAGAACATATCGTTAATTCAGGCATTAAGTTGCAGTAGCTAACACCCAATATTTGGGGTTTATCTATTTTGCTGATTGCATGTGCGTCACTGTGGGTTGATTCATTCTTGTTGAAAGTGTTTGAGATATTAGATCCTCTTGTTTCTAAATACGATAAGAGACCTAATTGATGTCTCTGGTTGTGATGAAATAGAGGTAGATCAATACACAGCAGAGATATATCGTTTCAATCGCTCACTTTCCTGATTAGCGATCTGATTGTTGCTCTTCTACATCTCAGTACTTCTTTAAACCATCCTTTTTTTTTTCCAAAGGTATCATATACACTTGTTAGATGGGTTCACACTGACAAGAGAGCAAGTGTCAGAAATAAAAGGATACTACCTCAGCTGTCAAATATGAAAGGATGCAGAGAAAATCCCTGTGTATTTCTGTTGTCAAGTTTTTGGATGAAACTTTTGATATTTTACAGTTTATACTGGTGACTTCATATTGTAAACATCTGTGTTCCATCTTAAAAGACGGTTCTCTAACAGGATTCTCCAACCATTTCTCTCAAAAATTTCTTTATCATGTTTTAGGTTCACGGGCTACTCAAGGAGCTGGTGCACAAGGCTGTCAGTGAGACCATGGTAAGTTGCTGGCTGTTATAGAAATGGCACTATAGGATGCACCAGTTTTAGCTTGAATTTCTGTTGCCTCGTTGCGAATCTGACAGTTCATTCTATTTCATATGCTTACTGCCAACAATTTGGGCTGTATGGGGCTCCAATAAAATGAATGACAACTTTTAGGGTTTTGTGGTTTGGAGTTTGGACATTGCTTGCTTACAAAAATACCATTCCAAGTTGGATTCTTCTTAATCCTATGATATGATAGACACCAAGATTGCTTGGCCTGATGTTGGGTGCCTTTCCCATTCATTCCCACCTCCTGCATTCTTATGTAGTTGTGTTTTCATGTTTATAGTTTTCGACGGTTGTATATTTATCCAATATTCTGTGTAATCACTTTTTTTGTCAAAGAAAGTATTTGGTGTGAATTTTTGCTTTTTATTTTTAATTATATGCATTGGAGCAGTAGAGGTTATATGAACTTAAATGATGTTTTCTTCCGCGAACCTGATTACTTTTGTCATTTTGCGTCTTGTTTCAGATTTTTGTTGAGTTGGCTGAATTGTTCAAGTATAAACATCCATAGTTCAATTAAATTATTTTGGCAAGGCAGAGAAACATCTAGCTAACCTTTTATTTTTCATTTTTCATTTTTAGCATTTAACAAGTCAAAATGTGAATTTCATGGTATCCCCTCGATACATGAACGTTTCCTGTGTTATTAATTCACTTTCTGCTGCTTTCGGTACCAAGTCAATTTCCATGAATGTGAAGAATCTACTTTATCTTCTGCAGGAATTAAAGCAATATCCATCTCTCAGAGTAGAAGTCACAAATGCAGCTGTTGAATCATTGGACAGAATGCGGGATGAAAGCAAGAAAGCAACTCTTAAACTAGTTGACATGGAGTGTAGTTATCTCACGGTTGACTTTTTCCGAAAACTTCCTCAAGATGTTGAGAAGGGTGGAAACCCAACACATTCAATTTTTGATAGATACAATGATTCATATCTCAGGCGAATTGGTAAGCTCTAGCTGTACAATCTCACTTTCCTGCTAATGTTCATTCTGTTATATTTTTCACTTGGTTATGCTCCTTAAACCAATGTTTCCAAATTGGTGGTTCAATGGTCACATTATTAAGACCTCATTTAATTGAGCTTTCACGACTTGGACTCATGAGATTTTATCGTAGTTCAAGATAAAAGTCATAGCTTCACTTGTCCAACCTTGAACGTGCACGTGTCTTGTACCTGTTCAAGCTTTTTTTTTTTTTAAACCTAGTGCTATTCCTTTTATTTTATTTGTTTATTTATTTATTTGACTTCCAATAGATCGTATACTTAGTCAACATTGTCTCACTATATTGTGGCAGATTTCATTCTGTTCCACTTGGTTCAGTCCTAACAAGTTATTTTATTCTTATTTTTTCTGGAAACAATCAGGAACGACTGTCCTATCTTATGTCAATATGGTTTGTGCAAGCCTTCGGAATTCCATTCCCAAGTCTGTTGTACATTGTCAAGTTCGTGAAGCCAAACGTTCCCTACTAGACCATTTCTTTGCTGATCTGGGTAAAAAAGAGGTAACTATTAATATCTTCTACTTTGACATTCGTATTATTTTATTTATCGCATTTTTTCATGGTGACTACGCAGAATGAATCTGCTGTGCTTGTCCAATTTCTGAAGGACAAATCATCAAAAAAATTTGGCAATGTGTGCCACAAATGTAAAGATGTGAATGGTGGTAGTAACTGATGAACTCTGTTTTTGCAGGCTAAGCAGTTAGGGTCTTTGTTGGATGAGGACCCTGCAATCATGGAGAGGCGAACTGCCCTTGCAAAGAGGCTGGAGTTATACCGAAGTGCACAGGCAGAGATCGATGCCGTTTCTTGGTCAAAGTAGAGAGAGTAACCTTGATTCTTTCGTACACTCAGATTTTGGACAGATGGAAGTATGATTTTTTTTGTACATGGCTGCATTCACGCATATACCTCGAGTGCCAGTTGTTTGTTAACCTGATTTTTATAGCTGATATATATATATATGTAGCACAGCTTGTATTGATTCCACTGAGCTTGTCTAGCTCACATATCGTGGTCATTCGTTCCTTGTAGTTTTTTTTTTCTTCCAAAATCTTTGATGTATGCTTGGACTATTGGATTAGATTTTGTTTAATGCTTTCTCAAGCATTAATGGCTTCGATATACAATTTTAGTGGAATGGCTTGGTATGGTTCACATTTTTGTCATCGAAACATACTTTGAACAGGTGAAATTCAATAAAAAAAGAAAAGAAGTGATCTTCACTCGAGAGTGGATTTATATAGTCATTACATTTTCAGAGTTCATATTAACTAGGGATCGTCACATCTTGTAATATCTATTATTTGGAGCACTTGAAACATTGCATATAAGTGGAGTACTTATCAGCTTATGACTAATATCAGTTAGACCTAGTGCTTCAGGATTTCATATTTGAGATGTTTGAATCCCAATATACTGGGCATACAAGGCCCAAAACACAATCCATTTTTAAATCCATTGGAAATTTGAAGTATAAAATATACCTTTAGGTTTAGCAAGAAAGATATATATGACAATGGTATCACAAGTTTATGGTTGAAATCCCCTCAAAATTAATGGTTCTAGGACCCAATAAAAACCCAACGAGGAGTGAGCTTGTGTTCTAGGTACAAGACACACTAGTCAATAAATGAAATCCTGGAATGTACAAGACACACTAGTCAATAAAAACTCCAATTTTAGTCACCTTCGCTCATTTATGGAAAAGTTTGATCTAATGGACTTTCCTCTTAATGGCTCTAACTTTACTTGAAATAGTAAACGTAAAGATAGGAACGGTATTAAAGCCAAATTAGATAGAGCTTTAGTTTCAATTGACTGGATGCAACTTTTTCCTTATGCTTTAGCTCCGACTATTCACACATTCTCCTTGGATCATAGAGCTATTTCCTTACAATCGATTTCTCGTGTGAACAATGGGCCTAAACCGTTCAAATTCTTTCAAATATGGGCTAAGGACCCTAGATGTCGTGAGATCATTGCTTCGTCTTGGGCTCCTAGACAACATGCTCAGCCACAACATAATTTCACATTAAAACAAAAAAAACTCAGCTATCACCTTTCTAGATGGAATAAATCTGAATTCAGGAATATTCAGTTGAATATCAATGAAACCATGTCAACCCTAGACAGGCTTCAGAATGCTCTTCCCTCTGTGGCTAATGTTGATGTTATCTCTGTCTTTGAAGATAGGCTTTCAAAACTATATTACCGAGAGGAACTCTTCTGGAGGATCAAGTCAGGCTCCTCTTGGCTCCGAGATGACGATAGGAACACCAAGTTTTTTCATCTCTCAACTTTGTGGCGCCATAAACGAAATCTTATCCTTCCTCTGAAGGATGATACAAATGTTTGGCATTCTAAACATCTAGAGAATGGTAACACTCTCAATACCTACTTCAAGAACATTTTCCAATCTTCCGCTTCTGTTCATAGCTCGAATATCATTTCCCTCTTTCCTCCTATGATTTCCCCGAAAGATAATGAGATTTTTCTCACCATCCCTACGGAAGAAGAAATTAAAAATGTTCTTTTCGCCATGGGTAGCCATAAAGCCCCGGGGCCTGATGATTTTCATGCATTCTTCTTCAAACATTACTGGGAGATAGTTAGGCTAGATACCATCGAGGTGGTTCAAACTTTCTTTAGCACCAAGCTTATGGATCCCAAGCTTAATGAAACCTTCATCGCCCTTATTCCAAATATTCAAAACCTTGTCACCCTGACAAATTCAAGCCGATAGGTTTATGCAATGTGATTTACAAGGTTATATCTAAGATTTCTTGCAAACCGCTTGAAACCTTTCATTGATCAAATAATTTCTCCCAATCAATGGGCTTTTCTTAAAGGTCGGTCTATCACGGATAATATAAATTTGGCTCATGAAACTTTTTTCCAAATGAAACACAATCGCCGAAAAAAAAAGGCTGGATCACCATCAAAATTGACATGGCCAAAGCTTATGATAGAGTCGAATGGTCCTTCCTCCTTCAAATCCTTAATCAACTTGGCTTCTCCGAATGATGGATCAGGTTGATTGAGCAATGTGTTTCGACAACATCGCTCAGAGTCCTTTTCAATGGGACTCCTTTAGATACTATTATCCCGACCAGAGGCCTCAGACAAGGCGATCTTTTGTCACCATATCTCTTTATTCTGGTCACGAAATCTCTTTCGCGTTTACTAGCTAAAGCAGATAGCGAAAGCCTTATCAAAGGTATTCGGATCCGCCAGAATTCTCCCTCTATCAGCCATCTGCTCTATGCGGATGACTTGATGATTTTCTGTAGAGCCTCCTTAGAAGAAGCACATTCCATCAAGAACATTCTTTTCGACTATACCACGGCTTTAGGGCAAGCTGTCAACGTCGGTTTACTTCAGTTCCAATGTTCACAATAGACATACTAAGATGATTCTTAGAATTCTGGGATCCAAGAGGTATAACCCTAAGGATAAATATCTAGGCTCCCCCCTTCTCCTTTCTAAGAAGAAAGCAACTGATTTTCAGTTCTTGATCGATAAAGTCCACTCCAAGCTTTCTAGTTGGAAAGCTAAAGTCCTGTCACAAGCTGGCAGAACGGTTCTTATCAAAACGGTTTTGAACTCTATTCCCATTTATACCATGCAAACTTTTCTACTTCCAATCTCAATCACAACTAAATTGGACAACATTGCCCGAGATTTTTGGTGGAATGATGCAAATGATAGCAAGTCTAAACATACTTGTACCTGACAGAGGATTACGTTACCACAGGCTCTTGGTGGCCTCAACATCCAATTTGCAAGAACAAAAAACCTGGCTCTCATGGCTAAAAACAGGGGCGGACTCAGGATTTCACTCCAGGGGGGCCGAAATGACAAAGTAATATTTGTCGATAATAATAATTTACTAAAATAACTCTTTTAAAAAAAAAAATTAAGTGACAAATTTAAATACTACTATTTACTTTCTTTTGTTAATCCATAAAATAATATATTGTATTACTCACAAAAGATGGGAGAGGTGAGAGGAATTCACCTCGCCAATTTACAAAAAATATTATCTATAAATTGCAACTATGCAACTCATACGTACAAAAAGTATTATCTATAAAGGAATGTCCTTATAAGGACCCTTCAAAACACCTACTATTTCTTTCTAACCATATCATTTAACCACATTTTTACAAATCTTCACGTCGCGCTCTCATGTTCTGGAATTGTTGCATGATGGCTTCATTTTCAATGGTATCCAAAACATCCCTTTCAATACATGTCACCAAACAATCATTCATCTAATCATCTCCCATTCGATTCGTTAGGCGACTCTTCACAATATGCATAGCTGAAAATGCCCTTTCAACTGTAGCAGTGGCAACAGGTAGAATCAATGATAATGTGATGAGTAAATAAACCATAGGATATACAACATCCTTTTTTGTTTCAACCATCTTCTTAGCAACACCACCTATACCGATTATATTTGAAAATTCACTATTTGATCGCACATCCATAATATAAGTTTTCAATTGATCTTGAAGCACCATCAAATCAAAATCTGAGAAATTCATTGGATAAAATTGAGCAAGGCGGATCAACTTCTGGTGGTCAAATGTTGAAAATGAATTGTTTGCACTTAAGCATGTCATACACAAAAGTAACTCTGTATGCACCTCGTCAAAACGATTATTGAGCTCTTGCAGCTGCATATCTATGCATGTATAAAATAATTCAGCTCGATAGTGATGGAGATTTGTAACTACTTCTTGTTTACGCCGTGATCGCCCCCGAGGTACAAAGTCATCATCCATTCGAGGAACGGTGATATTATGTTTCCCACAAAATGAAGATACATCAGCAATGAGTGAATCCCATTCATTTTCTCTCATCATTTGTAACCTTTGCTTAGATATTTCAACGAGATTGATGGCATTCACAGTGTCTTGATCTTTTTTTTGCATTGATTTTGATAATTCATTGGTAATTCCTAATACATCCTTCATATGTAAAATCAGGACAAAATCAAAACATTGCATTGATTCTAGTAAAGCACAAGCTCCACCCCTTTGTTCTGAGCTGGTGCCATCTCCAACGACAATTTCAAGTACATCTATCACCGAAGAAAACATAAGAATCAACCTTATTATCGTAGTATAATGAGACCCCATCGAGTATCACCGGCTCGTGTGAGAGTTGTCTCTTGGTTCAACCCTTTACCAGTTGAAAGTTCATCACTATTAAGTTTCTCAATAAGGTCAATAGTTTGTTTATCTCGAAGAATATCTTTGCGTTTGCATGAAACCCCAACAATATTCACTGCTGTAGAAATTAAGTTAAAGAATAATGCGATCCGAGGATGGTTTTTCACTTTTTTGCGACATGTACAAATGTCAGTTGAAGCTGATGCGCAAAACAATGGACATAAAATGCAGACTGGTTTTCTTTCATAATCAGTGCTTTAAGTCCGTTGAACTCACCTTGCATATTACTGGCCCCATCGTAACCTTGTCCACACAACCTTGTTATGCTCAAATTATACTTGGAAAGAATTTTTTCTAGTGTCTTCTTCAGTGAAAATGCGGTTGTATTCGAAACATGAGTTATACCTAAGAATCGTTCAATAACACACCCCTTTTTGTCCACAAAACGTAAAACAACTGCCATTTGCTCTTTGATTGAAAAATCACGAGATTCATCAACCAAAACTGCAAATAACGCGTCACCAAGATCTTCAAGAATAACGTCGAAAGTCTTAATTGCAACCGCTTTTGTAATGTCTTTCTGAACTTTAGGTGAAATCAACTTGTGATTTTCAGGAGCATATTTTAAAACAACTTTCTTTATGTCTTCATTGTGATTAGCTGCATACTCCAAAAGTTCAAGAAATTTTCCTCTATTATTTGAGTCTTCAGATTCATCATGACCACGAAAAGTCAATCCTTGATGCAAAAGAAATCGAATACAGTCAATTGAAGCATTTAAGCGGGTCTGATACTCAAGTTTAGCTTGATCTGATTGCTTAACGAAAAATGTTTGGATATGCTGCTTTTGCTTCATCAAATTTTGACTCATTGTATAAGCTTCATAATGAGTCTTTCCCAAATGACCTTGTAATTTATCCGATTTCTTCCAATTATCAAACCTTTCCACTACAAAAGTGTTGCCACCACTTTGATCCCCGAAATTCGGTTTGAAGAGATAGCAATGTAAACAAACTGCAACATCTTTCTCTATGCTATACTCCAACCAATCCTTATGTTGGTTGAACCAAGCTACATTAAAACGTCTCATCCCACCTCCCATTTTCTTTTGTGGAAATTTGTGATTCTTAGGCTGACATGGACCCCTTTATAAATATGCTCTTCTAATTATGTCCTGATCCTTAGGATGATAGTCTGAAATTCGAGGTCTTGATTCGGGATCTGTTGGGAGATTTGACATATCATAATCCACATGAATTGGCTTTGAGATTGGATCTAACTGACCACCCTCATTATTTTGTAAGCTAGGGGATGGTAACTCTGACACAGACTTTCTTTTCAAAAACTTGTCCATAGCCGGAAAAAATAAATAAAATATTATAAGTAAATAAAAATATAATGTTTACTTTCAAACATTGTTATCATGGAAAAACATACAAACTCTAACAATATTTATGAAAACATCCAATTGACAAGATTTAAGATTAATTTTCATGAACAAAATGTTAATGTACCTGAGCTGCAAGAGTGTAAAGCAAAATCCAAGTAGTCCTTGTCCTCCCTAGCTCTTTTTTAGTCATGTGATTTGCAATCTTTATATAAAGTAACGAAGAAAACTGGGTTATACATTAATCCCTTCAAAAACATATCCAATTAAGATACTTTTGGAAGAACAACCAATGTTGTTTGGCACTCTACCATGCTTCAATAGTTTAATTGTGATGAAAGACAAACATATCCAATTAAATTTTCTTTATATAATCTTCAGAATAATTTAATTAATATAAAGCATATATACTTTAAGGCTTTAAGCCACTTTTGCTTTGCAAATCTTCATATGGGTACGAATCACATATTTTGTCAAAATCCCATTAGCCACTATTTGTTAAACAAACAACTAAGTAATTTTTTTTATCTATCCTTATGCAAAGAAGCTGATGAAGCCATGAAGGGGCTTGCACTTTCTTGGTCTTCATTTAGATTGGACTAACATGTTAAATTAACCAACCAAAGGAATCTGAAGGAAGGAGGGAATAATTGCTTCAGATCTAAACACCAAATTAACCAACAAGACAAAAAAATTTCTCACCAAACAAGAGCCCTGACAGAAAATAGAACTTCTCCGCCTACGCTGCTACGCAGCAGCAGAGTCGAGAATCAGATCAGATCATCTGAAGAGGAACAATTGAACAGACCTTGCGCGTGGTGAGAGAAAAGAAACATAGCTCAGCTGTGCGGTTGTGCCGCTGTGCGTGAGAGAAAAGGAACAGCCGAACAGGCTGTGCCGCGTGAGAGAAGACCTTGCGCCTTGCGCGTGACTGCGTGAGAGAAGAGGAACCTGTGTCGCCGGTACGTGACTGCGTCTGCGTGAGAGAAGGGGAACTTCCTTCCCTGTGTTGTGCGACTGTATGTGAGATAACAGAAAAGGGGAACTGCGCGGGCGGTTGTGTTTTTTTTTTTTAGTTGATAGCCCTAATAGTCAACTATTTTATTTATTTTTTAAATATGAACCAATTTTTTTTTTTGTTAACTTTTTTAAAAGTTCAGCCCCCCTGAATAGGTCCACCCATGGCTAAAAAATATGGAATATGCTCTCAGCGCATGCAAACATCCGCAGCTTGCAAATGAAAGCAATTTATTTCCCGGGCAGAAGTTTAACCCAAGTGGCTAAACGGGAATCTGTAGCCTCTTTTGTCTTTTGCTTGGAGAGGAAATTTCACCTCTCTAGCTGGAATGAAGAAGCATTTGCTTTGGCAGATTCTCTCAGGGAACAATATCAATATTTGGACTGATTGCTGGGTGAGGCTTGACCTTATTCTGGAAGATTGCGTTTTTCGCCCCATTCCTGCAGTCATGCCGCAATCTATGTCCGATCTCTGGATTGGTAACTCAGATCAACATGGTCATTTGAATGTTTCTCTTCTTCAATCCCCGTTTCCTGATCCGATCGTTAATGATATTCTGAATACCCAGGTCAGACAAACTTCAGATCCTGATAAACTTATTTGGTTACCGGACAAGAATGGCAAGTTCTCGATCCAAAGTGCTGCCAAGGCCTTCTTTAAAGACCTCAATGACATCTCCACATCGGCTCAGACTTCTCCCTCGACCATGGTTAGAGATGTCTGGCGCATCAAAGCCCCGTCAAATGCTCTTCAACTTCTTTGGAAAATCAGTCATGATATCCTGCTGACCGGGACTAAGCTTGTCAAACTTCATGTTCCTCTCGAGAATGGTTGCTACTTCTGCCAAAGATACGAAGAGGATGTCACCCATCTCTTCTTCCTCTGTCCAGTAATTCTTAAATTGTGGCACCTCACCCCTATTCCCATCAATTGGGAAAGAGTCACCATGACACTCCAATAACCATTCAACATATGTTTGGTTTCATGTAAAACACAACCAATAGACATAAATCTGAAAAGGCAGAATCACTTGCCCAATTTGTGGTTGTTTTTCATATCATCTGGCAAGAACGTAATCATACGATGTTCGATCATCAGACTGTTGCTTCTCAATCATTCCTCGCGAGGTTCCGCAAAACTTGGAATGCCTGAAATTGCCAATGATTCACTAGTCCATCTCGTTCTTCATTCTTAGGACACGAGATCACTAAGATTAATTTGGTTGCCTCCATTCTGAATTTCCCCAACTCCTCAGATGGTGCCTACCGACACTTAATCATACTTCTCATAATCTGATCTATGGACCATGGCTCGAGTTAGAAACTAAACTCCAGGCTGATATTCAGCGCCAACTCCAGTCAGTCATAACTCATCATATCAATGCTAGATCTAACTGGCTTAATCGTGTTCCTCTTACTTTTGATCCAGATATAGTTATTGTCACTTATGATGCTAGTTTCTTTGACTTTTCTAAACAATGAGCAATAAGGATTTTTGCAGTCACAATATTTGGCCAAGTTCTAGCTAGAGTAGTTTGTCGTCTACTAGGGAAAATCCATGATAGCATGTTGGCAAAGTGTTTTGCAGCGGAAGCTGCTCTTTTGTTGATACAAGAACAATAGTGGAAGAAATGCTTTCTTCTGGGTGATCCGGGCTTGCTTAACACCATTTTGCATGAAGTCAAGCAGGATCACCGGACAACCATGAATTGGATGTGGTCTCCTATTATTAGTAGCATTAGACAACTTTTATCTTTCAACTGTAACTGGTATTGTAATTATCTTCCTTGTGGCATGTCTTCAATTTGTTATTCTAGTCAGTTCTTACGACAACATTCTTGGTACTAGCTCACTCACTCTTTGTGACACAACATGACCCATTATTAGGATGAGTGACCCTCCTCCTTCAGTGTATTTATAGAAGACAAGGTTGTATTCTAATTTTAGATCTTGACATAGGGAAACCTAAATAATCGTAGGTTGCATATTGCATACTCACTAACTCTTGGTTACCCAACTCCCATGTTTCCTATAAAAAGAGTGTTATTTTTCAAGTTTTTTTTTTCCGAACACGGCTAGTCCTCTTTGGATGCCTTTGTAGAATTCAAGGTTGTATTTAGAACCTCTTATTTTAGATCTTGACAATAAAAAAATATAGGAAAACCTAAATGATTTGTGGGGTTGAGTGAACAAAATGTAATTCCACTTTGAAATAACAAAAAACCATCTCTCACAAAGACAAAGTCCAGAAAACAGAGGAGCCTAGAGAACCCAACAACCTCTCCCTCCAAAAATAAAGTCAAGTCACCTACTTTTGTTGTCTTTGACCCCACTTCTCCCCATTCAATTTAAAAGAAGAGAAATCCGTACAAGATTCCTCTGCGTTTTCAATTTGTAGATCTACAACTCGAAAAGACTCAGTCTTTATTGCATTCTGTTTCTTCTCATAATGACCCAACCGACTAGTTGTTCTTCTCAGATTTTTGAATCCATTAGAACCCAATGTTTTATTGGTCTCTGGGTCTTAAGCATTAGAAGATCTCTTTGATCCCATCGATTGGTATGTTTTAATTCTTCCTCTTTTGTGCTCTGTTTGAAGAAATCCCCATTCATTGATTTTTTTTCAAATATTTTTAATACCCATTGATTGGTATGTTTTAATAGTCCTCTATTAATGAATTTGGTTTGTTACTTTCGAATTTGTTTTTTTCTTTTGAATTTTATATATGGGGTGGTTGATTATAACACCTGTTTGGTTGGGGTTTAATTTCTGTGTACATTGTTTGTCTTGCTTAGATATTCTTAGAGTGTAGAATGACAAAGGGTATGCATATAGAAGTTGTGGTTTAAGTAGGACTAGGGGAATTAATTCGGTTTGATTCGGCAAAATGGCTTCGGATATATATGATTAAATGGAAATTGGTGTGTTGTGGAAAGCAGAATTAAAAATAGGGATTTGCAATTATGATTTTTAGGAGATGAGTTGAGCTTGATTGGGTTGTCATAGTTATTGGCGTTAGATAGAAAGTCCAAAACTTCAAAATGCCCAAGGAACCTGTTAAGTGTCGTTCACGTTGTGTATTAGGGAATGTGCCACACATATAGTCCTGGGTGATTAGGGCTAACTAGGCTGAAGAGGAAGGTTGCTTTGTTTTTTAGAAGGCGACTACTTACCTCGAGGATTTTTTCTATCGTGTAGAGTATATCGTCCAAATGTGGTTGTGAGAAATGATTGGGTAATATAGTTACACTTCCAATGTTCTTCATGACTGAGGAATGCTACATGTTTAAATTTGAGAATGCTATAAGGGTACTGGTTTTCCTATATTCCTTATGCTTTATTTAGGAACTAAAAATTTATATTATATGTTTCTTAGGAGGATATGAAAGAGGTCTCAGTGATCTACCTTATTGGTTTTCTTGGACATTTTGACTTTGGGGATCTAAGGTTCCTTTTGGAGAGAAATTTTCACGTTGATTGTCAATTTGAAAAACGTGAAGCCCATTGACAATATTAATATTGCTAAGAAAAATATCACACCAACTCCTGTATGCATATATCTGAATGGAAAATTTATAGAGTTTCGAACATACTAACACCTCACAGAGCTTCTTTTTTGAGTTTTGAAAAGTTTGTTGTAAAAGCCTTTTCTTTGTTGCATATCAAGAACTGGTTTTTTTTTTTTTCTTTTTGCTTGGAGTTTAGTGATTCAAGTTTCTTTTCATAAGGACTTCAGATATCTGTTGTTAGGCTCATATTTGTTGAATTTCATTGTGCCCTATTTTTACTACTGATTTAATCTAGTTAGAGAAGTGAACATCCAAGAAAGGTTAATGGAGCCGTGGTGTACAATGCCAGTTGGCATGCCCATCAATGTAATTTATTAAGATAGAATTTGATGTTTGGGGGAGGAAGGAGACACTACTTGGAGTTAGAATCATAGAAGGAAGCTAGCTTCTAAAAGCCAAAGGAACTTTAACGCCACTTTCATGTTTGAATTTAGGACTGCAAAGTGATATTCATGTACGTACAGTCCTTGACTTTAGTGGATAACAAGACACATGAAGAAGAAAATTCCCTTGATTTTAAGAAGTGGACTAGTTGCTCATGGCACTTTCTGTTGCGTAGATGTAAACTATGAAATTTGCTGTGGTTTTCGAATGTTTTACACTAGTTTAAGAAGTGATCCATCACTGAACTCTACTTCGTGAGGTTTCTTTTGTTATACTGGTTATTTTCTGTAGAAAAAAAATCCTCTGATGAACAGTTTTGTATGTTTCTTGAGATTTAGCATCTGAAAGAATTTCAACAATTTACTTTATTCGACTAGATTAGATGCTAACTTGCTATTATTTTACTCAATTTGGAGTACACTATGGGCTTTTAAATTTCAAACTAAAAATTAAAGTTCCTTTTGTGCTTCTTTGTCCATTCTCGTTTAGGTATCTCAAATTTTTGGTTTGGACACAGAAGTCCAAGGTTTCTTACTAGCTTGCCATTTCACAAAGCCTCGGGCCCCATTTACAGCTTCAACATTGCTAAGAAATTATTATGTTTAAAATTTTCATTCATAAATCTAAACTGTAACTTGTCAAGTTTCTCCTTTGCTTTGATGTTACTGGACTTGTAATTGGACTTCTGAAATATTTGTTGTAAACACCTTCTCTTTGTTGCTTATCAAGAACCAGTTATCTTTTCCAAAAGTTTGGGAAAGGGGGATTGCTTAATCTGTGAAAGTCAAAGAAAGTACCGATATATTTTGATCATCAAGCTCTTGATACAATGTTATGTTCAGTGCTAGGTTGCTATTGACTTCTACTTAGGCTTGCTCAATTATTGTAAACTGGGTCAGCTTGCGAGATATAACCAAATAGCCAATAGTAGAGTCAGCATGTGAACTTACACTGAAATGCATGTGCCCCCAGCTACATATTTCATTTTACCCTATGTACTCTGGTAGATTTTCCTTGAGTGATACAAATTTGAAGCATTTGAACATGGTTTATGTATGGTGATCCATTAAATTGTATTGAGACATTTCTTGCCATTTTCTCATTATCTTTCACCAGTTGGTTGATGATTGTATACCATTATGTGCAGATACTACAGTGCCAAAGAGAAACCTATAAGGTAATGGCGTCTGAAAAGGATGTATTTGACCTGTCAGGACCTACACATTTATCTTTTATTGATTGGTAAGACGTATTCCCTACTTCCATAGCACCTTATATTGGTGAATTTTCTGTGTTTTCTGTGGGATGAAATAAATGACCAGTCTACTAAACTTGTTTCTGTGACATAAGGTGGTGACCACTATGACCTTGGTTACAAAATTGAGCGGCACAGATGGCTGTAAGGGCCTTTGATTTTATTGCTACCCACGTTAAATCGCTTGTATGGTTTTAGGGGTCCTCTTAAAGTGGTTCCGGTTCATGAATTTTATGTTCTCTTGGGCTATAACATGTTCATGAGTTCTGGTTTGTGGTTTTTTCTTTTGGCTTGTGAGCTTCTCACTCACAGGCAAGGATTGTGATTTCGTTGTTTGGGGTAATTTCGATAAGTTTATTTTAGGAAATATTTCGTTGTGTATAGAAAAAATGTAAAAACTTTGCTTGTAATTTTGAAATATCAATGTAATTTCAGCATTTTAAACTCTTATATACTACATAAAGAGTACCGCAAGACATATATACATATGTTATATTACATAAGAATCACTTATGGAACAAAATTTTAATACTAAACTAAGGTTAAAACAGGTTAAAATGTAGAAAAATTGAGATTGGCCTAACAAAAGAAATCAATATTTAGGATTTCGAAAGAAATTTCGGGAACTTGAAAATAAGAAAAATTTCGTGAAATTTCGACATTTTTTGAGAAATCACATTCTTTGCTTACAGGTCAGTTTTTATAATGAATTTCCTTGTTCATTTTGTTGGAAAAACAAAGTAAAATAATTGAGAAAAATCAGAGCACCTTGAACGAATAAATCTGTTAAAACCCCCTTATGCATTATAAAATGGAATAACAACCACTGATCAAATTTGTATACTGACGAAATCTTATAGTTCAACAAATTGAGTAGTTGATCTTAATTTCCATTTGTCATTTCCTGCAACAGAATTTCCTTATGTAACCAGTTTCTTTAATGTAGGAAGAATGCACATCACCGAAGGTCTGTGGCAGCCTGCTTGGTTCAAGGTGTATATGTTCTAGAGAGGGACCGCCAACTGAATCATCAAGGGTCTGAAGCTCTTGCTCCTCCCTGGTGGGAATTTTTTCATTTTCACTTGTTACGTCAGCTCATAGATGATGTCGATTCCTCAATTTTTGGTGCTCTATACATGTTTAAACCCCCACCTTCTATTGACAAGCAGCTGACGGAAGGTGCTCCACTGTATGTCATTGCCTTCCGAGGCACCATTACCCAGGGAGATTGCTTCACACAGGATTTCAAACTGGACCTACACATTATCCAAAATGGCCTTCATAGAACCTCCCGCTTTGAGATCGCAATGCAAGCTGTGCGTAATATTTTTGCCGAATGTAGAGATTTGAATATATGGCTAACTGGTCATTCACTGGGAGCTGCAATGGCAATGCTCGCTGGGAAAAACATGGCTAAGACGGGTATTTTTCTTGAAGCTTTTCTTTTTAATCCACCATTCTTTTCGGCTCCCATAGAGAGCATCAAAGATAAGAAAGTCAAGCATGGGATCCGCATTGCTGGTAGCTTGATCACAGCAGGACTTGCCATGATGAAGGGTAATAATCAGAGGCAACAAACTGAGGATCCGTTCGCAGCCTTGTCTGCTTGGGTTCCGTGCTTGTTTGTTAACCCAGGTGATCACATCTGCTCAGAGTACATTGGGTACTTCGCGCATAGGCAGAAAATGGATGAAATAGGAGCTGGAGGAATTGAAAGGCTTGCAACCCAGCACTCGATAGGGAATCTACTAATGGGTGCAATGGGGAGGCCATCTGATTGTGACCCATTTCATCTGCTTCCTTCAGCCAATGTAACAGTTAATCTTACTCCATCTCCAGACTTTAAAAAAGCTCACGGTATTCACCAATGGTGGTGGCCTGATTTGCACTTGCAGTCCAAGCTATACCATTATGGATATTGATGTTTCCGCATTCAGTCACCATTTTTTCCATGTAGGGTTAGTTTATCACCCCCTTTTGAAATTTTCTACAGTTATTTTTTTCCAGACAGAAAAGGTTAATTATTTGTTGATATTGGACGCATTGCTTTTGGGATTTAAAAGCATTAGAGATGCAAACTTATGAATCAATTGCAGTTGTCCGTATGTCTCTGGCTTGTTGATATCAGTACTATGGTTTCTCCAAGATATGTATGCCATTTTATATTTCATTCTCAGCGCAGGGTTTGCTCTTAAGAAATGTCGCTGACATTTAGCATCGATGCATCCCCCTGAGGTGCAACACAGGTTCAGCACTGAGTGACTTAAGTGAAACACAGGCTCAGCACTGACTTAGTAAAACTGATCATAGATTTTCTGTATGCAGTACTAATAACTTTTCACAGATGTGGGACTTCTAACATTTTACGGAACTTGGTGGTTTTCTATCAGTGTGTAGTATGATTCATCTCTTTAGTAATTTCTTTTGTGTATTGCATTTCATCTATAGCTGTTTACATTAGGGTTTAGTCCATAGATCCTTCAATGAAGTGGGAACATACAATTGCACGTCTAGCACAACAAAAGTGCGTTGTACTAGTTGCATAACTAGCATAGTAGACTCGTTTGTCGCCAGCTTGAAGTGCGAGACAGGATGATAGAGTTCTGATAGTAGGGAACTGATTGTGTTCTTGTTTTGCAATTATTGCAATTTTGGCAAATTAGTGAAAATTGGTGCCGTTTTCATAATTTGATCTTAGTGTTTGTGGGGGTTTGCTTTCCAAAGTGGTACATCGGCTACCCATTAATGGAAACTCACATCATGGGCTCCATGAATTGCAATCAAACTATCTGTTTGCTCGATCAATTAACCATTTGCTGTTGTTTCCAAGTTTACATCGTTGTCGATCTTGGTCATGTAGTCAACGTATGTACACAAGTGTTATACAAGCCTAAGAGCCTCAGGCAATGGTAAAAATAATTTGATACTTTTGTACGTGCTTCTCGTGGGGAAGGTGCGGTAATATTAATTGATCCTAAAAGGCGTACCTACTAAGACCTAAAAGCGCTCACCCCCGGATATCTAAGTTGAGGACAATATCGTGCTTGAGATATGTCTTGTAGTGATGGTGCCGGTTGCTTCGCATCTTTCACCCCCGGACCCAACACCACATTCATTTCCTCATGTTTTGCGGTTTGAGGCTTTTGGATCTAGTCATTTGAAAGAAATTAAATTGTCCATGAAGAAAAACACAAAAAGAAAAATAGAACTGAATTGTATCAGGAGCTTTGCTAGGGGTCGAGGGAGGGAGCGAGGGATGGGTGGTAACCACCCATCCGCCTCGAGATGAGTGCATCAGATTTGAGATGCACGATGGTGCTCATCTCAAGGCGGATGGGTGGCTTCCAGCCACCCCTCGCTCCCTCCCTCGTTCCCTCCCTCGACCCCTAGAATTTCGTTGTATCAGTACACCTATGAGTGCAAAGTTGAACTTGGGCATGGCCCTTAGTCAGTGGAAGTACATGGATTATTGTCCAATGACCTTTATCTTTGGGTCTATCTATTTATTTATTTTTGTTCAAAAACTTATTTTCATCCCAAAATTTAGAAAGGTTTAACAACTATTAACATAATAATCCTGGATAATTTGAGACTAAGAGATCTCCTCTCATCCCCTAATAGTTTTGTTTATAACTACAAATCTGGTACTCGATCGATCAAAATGGCCAATTGGATCAATACGCTTCACTATACCATAATACTATTTAACATATAATCTCAGTGTGCCATTACTAACTACATATCTCCTCATTTTTCCATGATGTTTAGGTTATTCAACATCAAAATCATGACCAGCTGGTAATTTTTCAATGCCCGCGGCAGCAAGGAACGACAAGGACGGGAGCTTGTTTGATGTCGTCGTCCAGCTGTTTGAGGAAAACCGTGCTTTGCGACTAAAGAAACAATCTATGACCACTAATACACTTAATAGCGCCTCAGATGATAGTGACGAGGCTGCGTCGGAATCGGAGTTGGGGCCGGAATCACATGCTATTAATGATATAAATTTGGGGGCGCACTCCGATAAGGATCTACAGCACAAAGTCAAACCAGCGGCCCTTCCGGGCAAGCGTCGTAAGACTAAGAGGGGCAAATCTTCCTCCCACGCTTAAGATGATAGAAAATTTTATGTTTTGGAATGCTCGTGGGGTTGGTAATAAGGCCACGAAGAGGAGGTTAAAAAATATGGTTGTGGATCGTAGATTTCATTGCCAGCATTGGTGATATGTTGGCTTTATGTATTTTGGTTTTCGGATGCGGCCCAATTTTTGTTTTGGTTAAAAAAAAAAAAAAAAAAAAACATCAAAATCATCAATGCCTAATCATTGTCTCTTTTCTAATCCTTTAGGGTTCTTTTTAAGATAACATGCATCATTTTGTTGCAACAAAATGGCTCAACAACTTTCATTGATCATATAATTGGCTTAGTATCCATGGTGGTCTTCTTCTTCTTCTATTGTGTAGACTTAATGGTTTTCTCTTTTTCTTTTTTAAAGAAAAGGTCTTAGAAAAGGATTGCAATCCACTTGTTTATCTTCCATAACTCTTTGTTAATTGTTATAGCTTTATGAGATGTGGTTTGCCTTTCATGGACAGAAAACCTAACACTTTAATTGACCGGTCCTTTCTTCAATTGGCCAAATGTTAGATGAAACCATTTATAACTTGCTTATGTTTGAACCATTTTTCTAATAATTTCTATGTTTCAACACTTTCCTAGATGGTAAGCTAGTTTTTTTTTTTTATTTTTTTTTTTATTTTTTTTTTAATTTTTAATTAAAAATCTTTGCTAGGAGAGACAACTATGGTATGTCAGACCTTAATTATTTGTCCCAAAACGAGATATAATAACAAATTGATAAGGAAAAAAAAAACCAAAAACTAGACAAATATATCATCTAGATTGACCAAACCCCTAGATCAATGCTTGTACTTGTTGTTACTTTTTTTCATTCTAGATGATCTTCGAGGAAATACCTTGAAATCTTTGAAGTAGTCATGGTCCATCGTGTTTTCAACATATTCCACTTTTAATCGAATGTGGTCTGTTTTTAAATCTGACACTATTCTTGATCTAATGATGTATTCATCCAAATCTTCTTCCTTTAAACTGATTTCATCCGAAATGTCGGTATCGGTCTCCATTTCAGTTTCGCTGTTAGCATTACGAACCAAATAGTTAATATGTTTTACATTCGGTGCTTCAATTACTACGGCGTCCACTAAAGTTTCATCATCTTGTACATTACCCTCATTGCTGGAACCCTTCTTTCCAGCCATGCACCTTGCTGTCACCACTATGAACACGAGTCTGAGCACCACTGCCAGCACCATTGCCCGCATCTCCAGGTTCCAATTGATTAAAATCTGCGTGCTCTCTCTGCTGCCTCGAGCTGCTACCTGAAACATTGTCACATTGTTGCCGAAAAGCTCCGATCGTCATTCGCGTTTTCCTGTGGGATCAACTGCCCTGTTTCATCACCTACAACCTGTGACGTCTTGTTCACAATGTCCTCCTGCTCCTTAACTGAAACAGAGCAAGAGATCTCAGTAGTTGGTGACACTGCGAGCGCTGGAGAAACAGACCCGACATGTTCTGCTCTAATCGAGGCCTGCTCTGGCTGGGACGCAGTGAGCTCTGTGTTGGGCGGAACATACTCTGGCTGGGATGCAAAGTCCTCTGTTTTGGACGAAATGTGCTCTGTTTTGGGTGAAACAGAGCAGCCATGCTCGCAGGGGCGGATCCAGGATTGCAGATAAAGGGGGGCAAATAGTACACAACTATTTTACTATACAACTGTTCAACTAAACAAATATACATGACATGATTAATTCAACTATAGTTAGCAAATGAAGAGTTCACCTTTTTTAATTGGAGAAAACAAAATTAAGCATGGTGGTATAAGATGAGAGTTGGCGAGAAGCATAGCTCTGCTTTCTTTCTAACTTTTTGGCGTTGAGGCAAGCATAACAGTACAATCTAAGTCTAAGTAGTAGTAGCAGCAGTAGCCTAAGTAGTGTCTATTCTCTGGACTAGAGTGGATGGAGAACTTTTTCCTTTTGGGCTAGCTCGGACAAAGCAGACAAACAACAACTTTTGAAATCTAAAATTTATAATTGTTTAATCTAAAATAAAGAGATTAAATAGATAGAAATTTAAAAAAAAATTCTTGAAATGTATAATTTCCCTTTTTCCGGTCTCCAACTCAATTAATGGTGGGAATTAAAATAGAGAGATATTAAAAAAAGAAAAAGAGAGAGATGGTGGATGGATATATGAGAATTAGAAAGAGAGAGAGAGAGATTAAATAAAAGAAAAAGAGATGGAGTGGGATTGGGATTGAGATTGGTGAAGGTGAAGTTTAAAAAATAGAAAACAAAACCCTTTGATTTAAAATAACCTAGAGTCAATAACCAAGATTGTATATAAAGAGGGGCAATCTAAAATTTTAAAGGGGGGCAAGATAAAACATACAATTAACTTAATGAGCTTTTTTCAAAATTATAAGGGGGTCAATTGCCCCCCTTATCCAATACATAAATCCGCCACTGCATGCTCGTCATTATCTGGTGAACTAGTTACTTGTCTAAGCATGAAACATTTCTCTAACAAATACTCAAAAATTTTGCTAAAGAAACGGCTATGGTCATCTAGTGTAGCACTGTCTTAGTCCGAGTCATAAGCTCCGCGGTTTTGAAATTCATGTTTGTCAAATTTAAAGAAAATGTTTAGAAACTTGCATCGTCACATCTCTACAATGCTAAAGGTATCGATATATCAAGGCGGTTTTCTAGCTAGAATCTCAGACAGTCCTCTGGTTAATTAGATGAATTAGTTACTTGCTTAACCCTATAGCTAACAATTTTCAAGCTCCATTAATCCATTTTTTGGAGTTTAAGAAACCAAAGTTTAGCACAATAGTTAGTGCAAAGACTTTTAAAAGTTAGGCATTTCTTTTCATTGTATTGACACCACCTTATTTCATTATAGGGTTCGGTTTTTCACCTAAATCGTGAACCGAACCGACTTATGTCAGTTTTAAAATTTTCAAATCGAAACTGAATCGATTCTAATTTATGCAAATCGTAACCGAATCGAACCGACTAAAATCGAATCAAAATCGAAATAAAACCGAACCGACCGACTATTTTAAACATATTGTATTATTTATATATAAAATATATATTATTTATTATATATATTCGGTCGGTTCAGCCCTACTTCATTATCCACTGTCCATTGAACTGTTTCATATTAGGTTTCTTTTTGTTAATTACATTAATATTGTTAATGTTAAGTTTATTGTTCTTATTCTATCAATCTCGCATTGGATAGATTACAAACTTTCTATAAAAGGTGATGATCGAACGCATTTGGTGGATGAAACAAAGATAAGCTAAGCTGCCTATCATAATCAAATCGATAGTCTAAGTTCAATGGTTTAGTTGGATAAACACAAACATTTATATGGTTTAGTTCGATAATCATTAATGACTTCTATTAATAAACCTGTTTTCTAATATCTAACTCTGGTGCTAATTTTCTATGAAAACTTTTCAATGCATGCAACCAAATTCAGCTCGATGTAAACATAAGAAGAAACCTGCTAATCACACCAAGGTACATTATCAGAAAACTAAAATCAAAGTACATTATTATGAGTTAGTACATGATTTCATTATTTTCGCGCATTATACCTGTCGATGGTTCCAAGATTAGGATCATAATAATTTTACGACATAAATACTTGTCTGTGTTCAAATTAGCAGCTAGAGATCATAAATACTTAGGGTTCCAAGCACATGGACATATAGTTTTTTTTCTTTCTCTTTGTCCCATTGTTATATTTCTCTGTGATCTATTGATACCATCCGTTACTGCTTAACCACTGAGCCATCACGCTTTTTGCTGGTTCACTGGTATGATTTAGGTTACAAAGGAATATATATACATCTCTATTTGATTTGATTTATTTTTTATTTAGGATTTTAGAGTGTTGATCCACATGTTATGTGCGGAAGCGTTACAAATACCGAAATGTAAAAGTACAAAACAAATATAATTAATACCGGAGACAACAAATTTACGTGGTTCAACAATTTATCTACATCCACGGACAAATATAACAACTTTACTAGTAAGATTGAAAAATTACAAATGGAGAGAGCTACACAACGTCAATGACGTTACACACACGTGTTTAAATGACACTACAAATACGCGGGATGTGTATATCACAACAAAATAACAAACTCTCTCTCAGGTAGTCTCACATCAAGTAGCGAGCAACATCATATCAAATATATAAATGATTGGATATGTCTCAATAAGCGTCGAGACATTTTAGAGGCAGTTGAGCTTCGTTCGTGAAAACCCTACACCTGAAGGGAAATGGATATCTAAGTTGAAGACAATATCGTGCTTGAGATATGTCTTGTAGTGATGGTGCCGGATGCTTCGCAACTTTCACCCCCCGGACCCAACACCACATTCATTTCCTCATGTTTTGCGGTTTGAGGCTTTTGGATCCAGTCATTTGAAAGAAATTAAATTGTCCATGAAGCAAAACACAAAAAGAAAAATAGAATTGAATTGTATCAGTACACCTATGAGTGCAAAGTTGAACTTGTAAACTAAAGCATGGCCCTTACTCAGTGGAAGTACATGGATTATTGTCCAATGACCTTTATCTTTGGGTCTATCTATTTATTTATTTTTGTTCAAAAACTTATTTTCATCCCAAAATTTAGAAGGTTTAGTCTTCTTCATCTTCTATTGTGTAGACTTAATGGTTTTCTCTTTTTCTTTTTTATTGAAAAATGTCTTAGAAAAGGATTGCAATCTACTTGTTTATCATCCAAAATAATTGCAAGGAAACATGACCTAGACGCATCGACGTAATCGTGTCGCCACTTTGTAATACGACAAGGTCAATCGGAGAAATGTCCAAACTTATACGTAATCGTGCCACCACTTTGTAATAAGACAAGGTCAATCGGAGAAATGTTCAAACTTATTAGTCTTCGACGTACTAAGTGGTGTTGGATGTTTAAAGTAAAAAAAAAAAACATTCGTATAAGATTCCTCCATGTCTTCAATTTGTATATCTACAACTTTAATTCTTCCTCTTTTGTGCTCGATCTGTTTGAAGAAATCCCCATTGATTGGTTTGTTACCTCGAGGATTTTTCTATCGTGTAGAGTAAGTATGGTGGCCTGTGAGAAATGGTTGGGTAAATTGGAGAATGCTATAAAGGTATTGGTTTTCCTATATTTGTTATGCTTTTATTTAGGAACGAAAAATTTATATTATATGTTTCTTAGGAGGATATGAAAAGAGGTGAGCTTGCGAGATATAACCAAATAGCCAATAGTAGAGTCAGCATGTGAACTTACACTGATCGAAATGCATGTGCCCCCAGCAGCTACATATTTCATTTACCCTGTGTACTCTGGTAGATTTTCCTTGAGTGATACAAATTTGAAGCATGGTTTATGTATGGTTCAACTAGATTAGATTAGATGCCAACTTTCTATCATTTTACTCAATTTGGAGTACACTATGGGCTTTTAAGTTCCTTCTTTGTCCATTCTATCTCAAATTTTTGGTTTGGACACAGAAGTCCAAGGTTTCTTACTAGCTTGCCATTTCACAAAGCCTCAGGCCCCATTTGCAGCTTCAACATTGCTAAGAAATTATTATCTTTAAAATTTTCATTCATATATCTAAACTGTAACTTGTCGAGTTTCTCCTTTGCTTTGTTACTGGACTTGTAATTGGACTTCTGAAATATTTGTTGTAAACACCTTCTCTTTGTTGCTTATCAAGAACCAGTTATCTTTTCCAAAAGTTTGGGAAAGGGGGATTGCTTAATCTGTGAAAGTCAAAGAAAGTACCTATATATCTTTTGATCATCAAGCTCTTGATACAATGTTATGTTCAGTGCTAGGTTGCTATTGACTTCTACTTAGGCTTGCTCAATTATTGTAAACTGGGTCAGCTTGCGAGATATAACCAAATAGCCAATAGTAGAGTCAGCATGTGAACTTACACTGAAATGCATGTGCCCCCAGCTACATATTTCATTTTACCCTATGTACTCTGGTAGATTTTCCTTGAGTGATACAAATTTGAAGCATTTGAACATGGTTTATGTATGGTGATCCATTAAATTGTATTGAGACATTTCTTGCCATTTTCTCATTATCTTTCACCAGTTGGTTGATGATTGTATACCATTATGTGCAGATACTACAGTGCCAAAGAGAAACCTATAAGGAAACGGATGTATTTGCCCTGTCAGGACCTACACATTTATCTTTTATTGATTGGTAAGACGTATTCCCTACTTCCATAGCACCTTATATTGGTGAATTTTCTGTGTTTTCTGTGGGATGAAATATATGACCAGTCTACTAAACTTGTTTCTGTGACATAAGGTGGTGACCACTATGACTTTGGTTACAAAATTGAGCGGCACAGATGGCTGTAAGGGCCTTTGATTTTATTTTAGGAAATATTTCGTTGTGTATAGAAAAAACGTAAAAACTTTGCTTGTAATTTTGAAATTATCAATGTAATTTCAACATTTTAAACTCTTATATACTACATAAAGAGTACCGCAAGACATACAAATGTTATATTACATAAGAATCACTTATGTAACAAAATTTTAATACTAAACTAAGGTTAAAACGGGTTAAAATGTAGAAAAATTGAGATTGGCCTAACAAAAGAAATCAATATTTCGGATTTCGAAAGAAATTTCGGGAACTTGAAAATAAGAAATATTTTGTAAAATTTCAACATTTTTCAAGAAATCTCATTCTTTGCTTAGCTTACAGCAGGTCAGTTTTTAATTATAATGAATTTCCTTGTTCATTTCCTGCAACAGAATTTCCTTAATAGATGAAGTGTTATGTAACCAGGGGCGGATCCAGGATTGCAGACAAAGGGGGGCAAAAAAATATGTAACATTTCCAAGAAATTTCCTCGGTATACAGCATAAAAGATGTCATTTGTATTAGAAGTTTCCAAGAAATTAGTAAGGGCATCAAAGTTTGTCTTCTTTTCTGGGTTTTGTTTAAGTGATGGAGATATACAACATAAAAATTTCAATTTTTCTGTACATTGCAAACAGGTTATGTATGTCACTATGTGTGTAGTGTGGAATGTGTACATGTGGTGTGGTGTGTATGGGGTGTGTTTGTCTTTGAGTGTTAGATTGATTGCTTAGTAACATTTTATGTAAAGCATTTTTTTTTTGCTTTTATAGAAAGATCATTAAGGCTTATTGTGAGATTGTTTTCAAGAAGGATGAGATTGGCTTGGAGATATTTCATATTGTATTGTCTGCTGCAATGGCTTTAGCAGCTGATCCAATTGCTTTTTTGATTGACACAACATTCATCGGACATGTAGGTTTGTCATTGTTTATTCTTTTATTGTTAGTTGTAATATTAGGTGGAGAATCTCTGAATCGGTTGACATGAAAAACTATATTAAATTCAGGAATTTAGGTTTCAGAAATTCATCGAAATTTTTATTGCAAGACCAGAGCAACAAGTCAGAGATGGAGAAATAAGAACATCAAACAAACTCACCTGTTTCAGACGGAGATGAAGAAGAACTGAAGAAGATATCGCAAGACGCAAGCGCAGACGCAGACACAGACACAAGAGGCTCGATTTCTCTTGTGATTTGGGATCTATGATGTTTTTTTATAAGAGGGAGCAATATGAAATTTCAAGGGGGACAATATAAATTTTCAAAGGGGGGCAATGGTGAAATTTTAACTACTTTAATGAATTTTTTACAAAACCTAAGGGGGTCAATGGACTCCCTTATCCAAGCAGTGGATCCGCCCATGTATGTAACCAGTTTCTTTAATGTAGGAAGAATGCACATTACCGAAGGTCTGTGGCAGCCTGCTTGGTTCAAGGTGTATATGTTCTAGAGAGGGACCGCCAGCGCCAACTGAATCATCAAGGGTCTGAAGCTCTTGCTCCTCCCTGGTGGGAATTTTTTCATTTTCACTTGTTACATCAGCTCGATGATGTCGATTCCTCAATTTTTGGTGCTCTATACATGTTTAAACCCCCACCTTCTATTGACAAGCAGCTGACGGAAGGTGCTCCACTGTATGTCATTGCCTTCCAAGGCAACATTATCCAGGTAGATTCCTTCACACGGGATTTCAAACTGGACCTACACATTATAAAAAATGGCCTTCATAGAACCTCCTGCTTTGAGATTGCAATGCAAGCTGTGCGTAATATTTTGGCCGAATGTAGAGATTTGAATATATGGCTTACTGGTCATTCACTGGGAGCTGCAATGGCAATGCTCGCTGGGAAAAACATGGCTAAGACGGGTATTTTTCTTGAAGCTTTTCTTTTTAATCCACCATTCTTTTCGGCTCCCATAGAGAGCATCAAAGATGAGAATGTCAAGCATGGGATCCGCATTGCTAGTAGCTTCTTCACAGCAGGACTTGTTATGATGAAGGGTAATAATCAGAGTCAACAAACTGAGGATCCATTCGCAGCCTTGTCTGCTTGGGTTCCATGTTTGTTTGTTAATCCCGGTGATCACATCTGCTCAGAGTACATTGGGTACTTCGCACATAGGCAGAAAATGGATGAAATAGGAGCTGGAGGAATTGAAAGGCTTGCAACCCAGCACTCGATAGGGAATCTACTAATGGGTGCAATGGGGAGGCCGCCATCTGATTGCGACCCATTTCATCTGCTTCCTTCAGCCAATGTAACAGTTAATCTTACTCCATCTCCAGACTTTAAAAAAGTTCACGGTATTCGCCAATGGTGGCGGCCTGATTTGTACTTGCAGTCCAAGCTATACTGTTGCGACTTATTGCGGAAGCGGGTAGACACCAACAATTGCACACAAGTATCACAAGGATCCAATCAATTAAATAGAGCAACTAGCAATGAAAGTAATTAAAGAAAACCAAGAACCTACCACGAGAGACACAAAGTTTACGTGGTTCGGCGAATTGCGCTTACGTGAGGTGATTCCACTATATTCAAGAACAAGGTACAAGAAGATGACAATTCTCACACAATCTCTCAACAAGAAATGAAACAATTCCAGCAATTATAGCGTCTTGTTTCCTGTTATACAACAATTCTTTCCCAACAGTTTCCTGTTTCACAGTTGCTGTTTCCTGAATTTGTTTCCTGTTCAAAAACAAGTTTCCTGTTTCCTGAATTTGTATCCTGTTAAAAAAACAGTTTCCTGAATTTGTTTCCTGTTCAAAAACAGTTTCCTGTTTCCCAAAACAGTTATGTTTCCTGTTTCACATATACCATTATGGATATTGATGTTTCCGCATTCAGTCACCATTTTTTCCATGTAGGGTTAATTTATCACACCCTTTTGAAATTTTGTACAGTTATTTTTTTCCAGACAGAAAAGGTAAATTTTTTTTTTTTATTAAACCTCCAGAGGGGAGGGGCAACTATGGGATGCCAGACCTTTATTATACCAAAAGATTTTTTACACATTTCGGGGGTACATTACGACTTTACCCTAATAAGAAAAAAAACCAATAGGACTAGCCCATGCGAAACAAAAGAACACTGAACAAATCCTGCCTAAAACAAATTTTAATCCGTAAAAGATCTTACCGAAGGTCAGAGCCGCATGAAAATGGCCTTGAAACAGGAATTCGAAAATCTCTACCCAAGAAACCTTGCACAAAATTGCCACTTTCACTACTTGTACACAAAATTCAGCTTGCCACTTGATCATTGAAACATCCTACAAAACTTGCAATTGCATAATAAACAAGCTTGCAACCTGCAAAAAGCAACTTGCAGGAAGCAACTTGCAATAAAATTTGCAACTTGCCATCAACAACAAACCAACTTTGCACCTTGCAATCCAATTCCTGCGAAAACAGGACAGCACCATGTCAACCATATTCGAAACAGCACACGCATAGTCTGTTGACTCACAAGACAACAACAAATTATCACAAACAGAACGCTGCCCGAGCAGCAGCAAATTCCTCAAAATCAAGCACGCTGTCCATCCAGACAGCACCCCTGTTTAGTGTAAAGAAGGTCGCCAAAACAGAGCACTCTGTCCAGCGAGACAAAGCACTCTGTCCAGGTTCCAAACCAATCAAACTGTCAAGAGACCGCACCCAATTCAGCGACCACAGACGTTCCTTCCCCAGCGACCACTCCGCATGACCCGTATCTCTGCATTGAACTGAAGACAAAGAACTTGCACTCTGTCCAGTCTGTTGCCCATTCAAAACAGAGTATGTCCCCTGTTGTTCCAGAGAATTTCTCCACCAATTCGTCATCAAAGCTTCAACACACTCGCCGAATTGTTTCCTGCGACCCTCAGACTGCCATAAACGAATTGTACCAGAGATAACCACACTCATTTGACATCCGGAAGTCTAAGATATGCCGTCATTCTTGTCAAGAATAATTAAGGACTTTATTCTTTTAGGGAGCGATCCCCACGAATAAGTTCGAGATATATGCTCCACTTGTGGCAATCTAGCCAAAGCGTCCGCCACTGAATTAGTCTCTCTGAACACATGGATGCAATGCCACCCCGTATCCCTAATCATCTCTCTTATCTCCCTCCACCAATTGCTAAGGAACCAAGGTATCTTTGTTTTTTGGGAAAGCCATTGTTTAACCACCATGGAATCCGTTTGAATGACGCATTTTCGAACACCCTGGTCAATACAAAATCTCAAGCCTTCAAGCAAGGCCCTCGTTTCTGCTGAATTAATTGTTCATTCCCCAAAAAAACATTGTCTAGTCGCCACAAAGTCACCCTCTTCATTTCTAATAACAAAACCTCCAGATATATTTTTCTCCCTACAAGATCCATCAACATTTAGCACATGCCATTCCATAGGAGGGAAGTTCCAATACACCGCCCGGGGAGGAATCATGTCTACTTTTATTTCCTTTATACCCAATCTATTGAGCAACGCCCCATTGGTTTCCTTTGATTTAGGTTTAAAAAATTTTGCAACACATTTAATCATGTAATACACTTTAATGATCACATAGCTTGACGAACACTCCTTTCCGTCATAAAGTTTTTTGTTTCTCTGAATCCATATCTCCCAAAGAATAAAAAGAGGAGTGAGATGAAGGAGGATACCTGATAATGAGGATTTCTTCGCCTTCCTAAACCATGCCTTTAGCATGCTATAGACTTCAACCGGTCTATGTAAGTGTATATCAAAAACCAAGTCGAAATGTCTCCACACCCTGCTTGGTAACTCACCCTCCAAGAAAAGGTGTTTTGTGGTTTCCTCCGCAGATTGAGCACAACATCCACATTTAGAAGCCAACTGGAATCCAATTCTTCTAATTTCTCCATCTATGGGTATAGCCCTTTTAATAATCTTCCATGTGAAAACAGAAATTTTAGAAGGCAGAAGAGGATGTCAGATCCAATTCCAGAAGTCATCAGGGCTCCACTGTATGTCATTGCCTTCCGAGGCACCATTACCCAGGGAGATTGCTTCACACAGGATTTCAAACTGGACCTACACATTATCCAAAATGGCCTTCATAGAACCTCCCGCTTTGAGATTGCAATGCAAGCTGTGCGAAATATTTTTGCTGAATGTAGAGATTTGAATATATGGCTAACTGGTCATTCACTGGGAGCTGCAATGGCAATGCTCGCTGGGAAAAACATGGCTAAGACGGGTAATTTTCTTGAAGTTTTTCTTTTTAATCCACCATTCATTTCGGCTCCCATAGAGAGCATCAAAGATGAGAATGTCAAGCATGGGATCCGCATTGCTAGTAGCTTCTTCACAGCAAGACTTGTTATGATGAAAGGTAATAATCAGAGGCAACAAACTGAGGATCCATTCGCAGCCTTGTCTGCTTGGGTTCCATGTTTGTTTGTTAATCCCGGTGATCACATCTGCTCAGAGTACATTGGGTACTTCGCACATAGGCAGAAAATGGATGAAATAGGAGCTGGAGGAATTGAAAGGCTTGCAACTCAGCATTCGATAGGGAATCTACTAATGGGTGCAATGGGGAGGCCATCTGATTGCGACCCATTTCATCTGCTTCCTTCAGCCAATGTGACAGTTAATCATATTCCATCTCCAGACTTTATAAAGGCTCACGCTATTAAACAATGGTGGCGGCCTGATTTGCACTTGCAGTCCAAGCTATACCATTATGGATATTGATGTTTCCGCATTCAGTCACCATTTTTTCCATGTAGGGTTAATTTATCACCCCCTTTTGAAATTTTGTACAGTTTTTTTTTTCAGACAGAAAAGGTTAATTATTTGTTGATATTGGACGCATTGCTTTTTGTTAACAAAAATACAAAGGAGGAAATATTGAGAGAAAGAAATGCTTGATTCTCTGCATCTCAGACCCAATTACATCAGACCCCTTAAATACATAAATTCTTATGAACTACCCACACCCATGACTCCTATAAGAAAGGACTACTACTACTACCACTTCATCCATGAACTAGAGAAGTGCTCCACTCATTAACAACCACCTACAGAACAGAAGACTAAGTAAACATCAAACAAAACTAGTAATGAAATAAAGTGGGTTTACATAAAAAGACCATGTTGCCAACATTCCCTCCCTTAAACTGAAAATATTTCAGTTTAATTTGCAAACTCCAAGTAGGTCACGTAGCTTCAGAAATGACTCTAATTTCAAGGGCTTGGTAAACATATCTGCAATCTGTTCTTCACTTCTACAATGAATAAGACTAATCTTTTCATCTTTAGTGAGATCACGTAAGAAGTGATATTTCACATCTATGTGCTTACTTCTCCCATGCAAAACTGGATTTTTGGAAAGTTTAATTGCTGATGTATTATCTGCTTCAGTTGTTGACAAAGTGACAATTGCTTGCTTTTTCGAAGACCACGAAACAGCTCCCGAGCTAAGCAAGAAAACATATCCAGAAGTGTTCTTCCGATCATCTAAATCTCCAGCATAATCACTGTCAGTGAAGCCAAACAAATCTGACATTTCTCCCTTCTTGTAGAATAGCCCAAATTCTGAAGTACCTTGCAAGTACCGAAGAATTCTTTTGGCAGCTCGAAGATGCAACTCTTTTGGACACTCCATAAAACCTGCTAATGAGACTTACAGCGTGCATTATATCAGGCCTAGTTGCTGTCAAATACATTAAACTTCCAATGATTTGCTTGTACTAGGTGCTGTCCACCTTTCTTCCTTCAGGTTCTTTGGTCAGCTTCAAACCCTTCTCCATTGGTGTGTTCACAAGATTGCCATCCTTCATCTTGAACCTGTCTAGAATATCTTGCACATACTTCTTTTGGGAAATAATTATTCCAGCAGCAAATTGGTTCACTTCAATGCCAAGAAAATAATGCATCTTTCCAAGATCAGACATCTCAAATTCAACCATCATGGACTTTTTGAATTTGTCAAACAGGGCACTATCATTTCCAGTATAAATAAGATCATCTACATATAAGCAGACAATGAGCATTTCTCCCCCATCTCCCATCTTTGTATAAAGTGTATGCTCATAGGGACATTTTATAAAACCTTCCTTAGAAAAATAAGCATCAATACGATTATACCAAGCTCTAGGAGCTTGTTTTAAACCATATAGTGCCTTTTTTAATTTATACACCTTATGTTCATTTCCAAAACTTCACATATCCAGGAGGTTGATCAATAAATACCTGTTCTTCCAAGTCTCCATGTAAAAATGCCGATTTCACATCCAACTGGAAGATAGGCCATGAGTTTTGTGCTGCCAATGCAATCACCAGTCTGATTGTATCAAGCCTTGCTACAGGAGCAAATACTTTTTTATAGTCGACACCGAACTCTTGCTTATAGCCTTTAGCTACTAAGCGCGCCTTGTAATTGTCGACGTCGCAATTTTCTTTCAACTTGGTCTTGTACACCCACTTGACACCAATTGTCTTGTGCCCTCTTGGAAGATCAGTCAACTCACTACAAGAAAATAGGTGTTTAGCGACGGTTGGCCAACCGCCGCTAATAAAGGCGTCACAAGAGCATTCGACGGTGGTTTTTTGCAACCGTTGGCATAACCGTCGCTGTATGTTATTTAGCGACGGTTAGTAGTAACCATTGGTAAACCCGTCGCTAAATACCATATAGCGATGGGTGTTAACCGTCGCTAAATATGGGGCAAGAATTGACGTTTTATAATATGCTGCAACGGTTCTTAACTGCCGCTATAGTTCGTGGCGCCTACAACGGTTTATACCCGCCGCCAAATTCCAATTGGTAATTCTTTTAGTGACGGTTAAAACCGCCGCTAATGCATGTCATTATTATCATGATAATTCTATTATGCGCACTAGAAATATGTAAACAATCTGTAGTCACATTTTAACCTGTAATCACATTTTTCAACCTGTAAATAATCTGTAAACAACCCACAATTTTACACAACTATTTTATATTGAAATCATTAAAGAAAACATGACTTCAACTATATTGTCATCAACTTTAACAAAAAAACCCTATATTATCATCAAAGTTAACAATATATCAAAGCTAGTACATGTAGAATTTCTTGAAGTTTGATAGTTAAAATCAAATTTACTACAGCTGCAATTGTACCATGTTCTTGAAAGAAATTAGACAATGCTATGGAGAGTGGAGCCGATGAAGATCCTCATTATTATTTTGACTAGGTGATGAGGGCCTTGCAGTTGCTGGTGAAGCTTGCCCACTTTCTTCGTCTTGTGCCTGAAAATGATGAGTCAACAATATTACTCTAAACCTGAACCAAATTACAATAATTAATTGATTTATATTTAGTAAGTAACCAATATCAGTGATAACTAATATATATTAAAATAATGTAAAGGCAAAGAAACATACGGGTTTAGTGAATAATCTTGCAAACTCAGCAGGCACATTTCCATCCAACTTCTGAAAAATGTATGTAAATGCTCCCTCATATCCCCGCCTCTTTAATTTCTCTGTCTCTAACTGTGACTCCAGCTGGTGAATTCTCTGTTGCACTTGAAGATCAATGTTTTGCGTTGGTTGTGAGGACATCATCCCACTAAACCTACTATTGATGCTGCCAAAGACTTGAGATGGACATGGCCCGAATCCCAAAGCTCGAACTCGGCCTGAATGTTCTTTTCCTAACACCTTAGCAAGTGAATCTTGTTGTGATATGGATCGTGATGTGGAATCTTCTTTCTCAATCTCTAAAATTTTCTCCTACATTAATGAGGCAAGCCATCAAACTTTGGATTCAAAATTTATCTAAACATTAATTGATATAGTTTGATAAAAAAAAATAGTTAAATTACTTACACTTATCTGTCTCGCTTCGTCAGTTACATAAGACCCGTCCTTTTTTGTGTGTGTTGCAATATACACCTCTCCCCTACTCACAGGTCTCCCAAGTTCATATTCCTACACCGATATTATGAAGTCATATAGCTTTAAATAATATTGTTAAGAATGATAACTTAAAGTGTGGTAGGATGTAAAATATTAATTACCATCTCAGCCTTTAACCTGGAATTGCTTTTTGATCCTCCTGTGTGTGGATCGGTGAGTTTCTTCCGAATTTCAATGTTTTTTTTTGCATTTTTCCTATCAATGTATAGATAAAAACATATTGTTAGCATATATTCCTAATTATCTAAATGAATAATGTAACTATTTTGTGTTACCTTTGTCCTTTCATCCAAGCGGTAGTCAATAAAATGTGCCCAATCATTACGATCAATGCCTTTGGGATGTTTTGCGATATTAACATCTCTGGATAGTGTAGGATCATAAAATTCATGGAACAATTTATGCCTATTGTCCTTCCATTTCTTCCCAATGTTTTGCAAGATATAATGGTCTGCCATTGGATCTTCCACATATAGTTTATTCTTCAAAATTAATAGTCATTAGTATTCAAATCGTTATCAATAATCTAACAAACAAGGTAAGTGACAAACATAAATTAAGCCATACATGTATAATAGTAGTATACACGCCATCCTTGTAACTTTTTGGCACATCCTTCCAAGAGTTGTATCCAACTGGAAAAGCCTTAAAATCGGATCCCAATTCTCCTAAAAAACTTCCTAAGAGACCAGCTGCATCTCCAATAGGTTGATGCTCAGTGTTAAATGGAATCATTACTTTTGTGCCTCTAGGAAGTGACCAAACATCATGTGCCCTCATATGAGATTCTTTTATTAGCCCTTGCTCATCTAGGACAAGTTGATATTCGTTATACTTCATTCAAAATTAGCGACTAACATATTATTTTCTTGAATAAGTTTAAATAACATACCAATTGTATTCACTGTCCAATACTTTCTGGATTTGCGTTCATGAACACTTGACCGTGACTCGGGTGTAGCAACTGGATGAGACTCAATATCATCCGGTGGATGAGAGACGGGTGTAGCAGGTGGCTGAGAGATCAATGTAGCAGCTGGATGAGACTCAGAGGTAGCAGTTGGATGAGAGACAGATGTAGCAGCTGGATGAGAAACAGATGTAGCAACTGGATGAGACTCAGATGTAGCAGTTGGATGAGACCGAGCACTAGATTCAAAGGATCGAGATTTTGTCGGACGCTCTATAGGATCCGATTCAACTTGGAAACGTTTAGGCCTAGGCATCACTGAAACTTCAAACAAAAGTCAAATTGTGAAATAATAAATTATATAATGAATAGGAGAAGACAACATGTTTGAAACCAATAAGCAAAATTTTCATAGTAATGTATTATAACAAACATAATTTTTCATACAAAATCTTCATCTTCTATAATATTGTCATTATTAGCATTGATTGCAGGTTCATCATCTATATCATCCCTTGCCAATGGCAAATCTCCATTATCATCTTGAAACCACTCATCTAAGTCTTGTTGTTGATAAGGCGTATCCTCATAGAATGAGTCTTCAGTTTCATTCTCGCCCATGTCATACAAGTCTCTTGGCTTTAAATGAACAACAACACTCCATTCTTTATCCACCTCATCCTCCACATAATACACAAGTTGTGCCTCTGAAGCTTGAATATATGGCTCATGATCTTCATGATAACCATGAAACGACCATGATAGTTTAACTCAATGATATCTATCAATTTTCCATAATAAGGAACACTTCCTTCCCTGACATTATTATCACGACTGTTTGCATAGCTTCTAGTTCCAAATGAACAAAATACTCCACTATTATGAGTTTTCAAGCCATCTTCTCGTGCTAATGTTCGGAATTTGAAGCCATTAACATTATATGCAGTAAACCTTCTTGCTTGAATAAGTGGTCCTCGTGCAAGAAATATAATGTCATTTGAATGTGATCCGTTTACATCATTCACAACCTAACATCAAAATGATACCATATTAGTCATATGCATGATTATATTACTTAAATAAATAATTGATATAATATATACTTACGCGTCACCTAAACCAATCTACGAATCCTTTATGAACCACCTTATCTATCTCAACTTATGATCGTGTACGACTCCTTAGCATTCTCTTAGTTTCTGTCCTATATTCCCTAAATGTTACATCATAAAAAATAAGTATGAGCCATTACAAAGTTTTTTGAAGAATCATATTAAGTGTTAGAATTTACTCACTGAAGAAACGAGTTGACTTTTGTGCAGTTGATCAACACGTGACAATGTGCTTGCATATATTCTAAAGGTGTTAAATTGAAATATGAAGAACCCCCCACTGGTCTGCCTACCAACGGAAACAAAGTAGCCACTTCAGAAGATCCAACACCAATTACCCCATCATCAACACGGGGTGTTCGATTGAATCTTGTTTCCACATCATCTAAATATCTTGAACAAAAGATAAGAATTTCATCGGCTAGGTATCCTTCAGCTATACAACCTTTCGGTTGTGCCCTATTACATACATAGGACTTCAAACGTCCTAAGTACCTTCAGGATTATAAAAGCAAATGTATTAGAATAAGAAAATCAAGTGATAATTCATAAGGTTTAATTTATGATATTTACCTCTCTATAGGATACATCCATCGATAATGTACCGGGCCTCCTCGTTTGACTTCATCAACCAAATGAACTACTAAATGAACCATGACCGTAAAAAAAGGAGGGAATAAGATTTCCATGTGGCAAAGTGTGAGCACAATTCGATGTTGTAGATTGTCCAAGTCTTGAGGATTCAACACTTTACCACATATGTGTCGAAAAAATGAGCACATATCAACCAAAATTGCGGACACTGGAGTAGGCAATGCATTTCTTATTGCAATTGGCAGCAATTGTTCCATAAGAATATGAAAATCATGGCTTTTCAACCTAAACAGCTTACGTTGTTTCAAATCAACACATCTGGATATGTTACTTGAGTAACCATCTGGCACAATGAAATGTTTCAAAGTCCTAAGAAATATGTCCTTCTTTGCATTAGTCATTGTAAAAAGACTAGGAAGGTATTTCCCATTCTCATTTGGCCAGAGAGCTTCTCTTATACCCATTGATTGAAGATCTTTTCGGGCATTAAGATGATCTTTAGTCTTCCCACTTTCATTAAGCAAGGTGTATATCACATTGTCGCACACATTTTTCTCAATATGCATCACATCAAGATTGTGACGGATCAAGTTATGCTCCCAATATGGAAGATCAAAAAATATGCTTTTCTTCCTCCATTGTTGCGCCTCACCAACTCTAGTATTTTGCCCACGAGCTCTTTTACCTATAACTTCAACCTCGGGTGTCTTTCCAAATGTAACGTTAATATTCTCTACTTGTTTCAAAATATCTGTTCCTGATAGTTGTATTGGTGGATTCCTTTTTTCTTGCTTGCCATTAAAGCGAACTCGGTTCAATCTAAACTTGTGACCAACATTTAGAAAACGCCGATGACCCATGAAACACCATTTTTTACTATGTGGAAGGCGGCAAGACTCCGCATCAAAGTTACATGAAGGACAAGCTAATTTAGCATGTGTATTCCACCTTGATAGGGTCCCTAACCCTGGAAAATCACTTATTGTCCATATTAAAGCTGCTCGCATTGTTAAACTTTCATTCAACGAAGCATCATATGCTTCTACACCAACCCACAACTCCTTCAATTCATCAATAAGAGGTTGTAAGTAAATGTCTATATCATTGCCTGGCATCCGCTTACCAGGAACGATCATTGAAAGAATGAAGGAAGTTTGCTTCACACATTTCCAAGGAGGAGTATTGTACGAAACTAGAACCACTGGCCAAATGCTATAACTAGTACTCATATTCCTGAAAGGATTAAACCCATCGCTAGCCAAGCCGAGGCGTACATTACGTGCATCCAAAGCAAATTCAGGAAATGTTAAACTAAATTTTTTCCATGCCTCAGAATCTCTCGGATGTCGCATCAAACCATCATTGCTATCCTCACTAGCATGCCATCTCATATCAACAGCAGTCTTAGAAGACATAAACAAGCATTGCAATCGCGGTATCAATGGAAAATAACGAAGAACCTTTGCAGGTTGCCTTTTTCTTTTCTTACCATTTATAGGCACATTATTTGCATTTCCTTTGGTATTTGGCTTCCATCTAGATGTGCCACATTGCTTGCATGTTTGTCTATCTTTATCCAATCCCCGGTACAACATGCAATCATTCGGACATGCATGTATCTTAGTATAATTAAGACCAAGTTTATTAATGATTTTCTTGGCCTCATAGAAAGTTTCGGGGATCCTTGCATGTTGGAATGCATCATGCATCAACTCTATTATCATCGACATTGCTTTGTCACTCATCCCACAAATACACTTAATGTGATACAGTTTAACCAAAAAAGATAATTTTGAGTACTTTGAACACCCTTCATATAGCTCTTGCCCTCCATCCTTTAGCAACTCAAAAAACTGTTTAACTTCATCATTCAACCCACTGCTTATACCCCCCATCCTTCCATCCCTTTCATGTGATGTGGAAGATTCTTCATGGGCATAGTGCCTAGAAAATGCAAAAGCATCATGGATCATGTCTTGCATTGGATCTTGAATAGGCTGACTATCTTGCACTACATGCATGACAGTAGAACTTTGACTTGTCATGTTGTAACCAAACAGTGTACCCTTTCGGAAATGGTCTACAAATCAAGTGATCATACACCACTTCTCTAGTCTCCCATTTTCTAAAAGCACAACGAGGACAAGGACACTTTATTCTATTATCAGATGACTTGTTTGCAAATGCAAAATCCAGAAACTGATTCAATCCTTCCGCATATTCAAGTGTATTCCTCGGCATAGAAATCCAAGTTTTGTCTATTTCAAAATATCTGAATTCAATCAAAACAAAACAACTAATAAATTCAATCCTACTAATCAAACAATAATAATTTGAGAATGACTATGTTCATATTGTTAAAACATGATGTTTTGTTTATTGCAAACATGTTGTTTGTAAACATGTTATTTGCAAACATGTTGTTTTGTTTATTGCCAGTAAGAAATCTAAAACATGCCAATAAGAAATCTAAAACATGTTGTTTTGTTTGCAAACATGCCAGTAAGAAATCTAAAACATGTTGTTTTGTTTATTACTAAATACATGATAACATGCTTATGAGAAAGATACAAAAGTTAGGAGAGCGATAGTAAGAAATCTAAACAAAAGTTAGTAAGAAATCTAAAACACTTTTTTGTTTATTACTAAATACATGATAACATGTTGTTTTGTTTATTACTAAATACATGATAACATGTTTTCCTTCATTTAGATAGTGTTAGAATTGTTTTGAGGCATATATAGTGTTGTGTAAACAAATGGTTTAGGGACCCATTTTTATCCACACGAGTCAGGGAGCCAAATAGGAGAGCGAATTTTGCTAGGTACTGATCAGGAACACGAGCAGCAGCTAATCAAGACCCCTAATTCAGCGACTCCAACAACGCTACAGCAGCTGAAAGAGACTCCAAAAACAGAGTTTGCAAGCTCTGTTTCAGCATTGAACAAAGCAGAGTGCAGCGTTTCAGCAATGAACAAAGCGGAGTCTGCACAATCGGTTTCAGCAGCAAACAAAACAGAGTTTGCAAGCCCTGTTTCAGCAGTGAATAAAGACGGGTTTGACACCAACATTCAGTAGTTTAAACTAAATTTTTTTCATTCTAATCCGAATATGGTTTCTGCCAATATGGGGCATTTTATCTTAGGCGTTTCGCAACAAATTTGTGACAGTTCTTGGAAGATATGTTCTGTTACCTGAATTTTTCTAAGACTGCTATTCCAGAGATGTAAAGGTATTCATCTGTACCTTCAAGATGACTGAGAACCTCTTTATTTCTCAAGACCGTGACGTCAACAACCCCAACAAGTCTTTTTTCTGAAACAGGACTTGAATTTGAAGCTTCTGTAGGCTTCGCAACCAAACAAGCAAACCTAACAATGCCCTTTAGAGTAAGCTGAATTTCAGCGACTAAGATTTTATTCGAATCTGAACTGACAAGGGATGCATATGATCAAATTCAAGAGTATTTTTCATCTACCGATATGACTACTCCTAGTCTCCTATGATTGTCTTGTAACCTACAATTTTTTTTTTTTTCAATAATTTCTTCTAACCTTCTTGCTAATATAGAATTCACAATTGTTTTCCATTATGAACACAATAAAAGGTGAACAAAAATTATACCTGTTTGGTGGTGAGTTTCTAAGCTTGTAAACCAGATTGAAAAACACTTCAGCCTGTATCATGCAGATCACACTTTACAGTTTACACCAACAACTTGGTTTAAAATCTTGAAAACAATAATAATAACTAACTAGAAGAAAGTTATGAAACTTATATAAAAACCATTATAAAATTCTTGTCTATAAACACTCGCAAAGATTGAAAAATAAGTTCATATCAAAATTCAAACAACAAAAGCATAAGTATCAAATGATAGGAACTGACCTGTTTATGGTGATATTTCTGCAGGAATTGTAGAATCCAAGCCAATCAACACTGAATAACAATGTCAGAGTGGTGATTCTTGGAAGCAAAAGAGCCTGGCAAGATACAATTCTGGATGAGAACAACTACAAGAATCTTATATTCAATGAAGACTGATTTAGAAAGAATAGAAGTATTGTATAGAATGAATTTGTAGGATTACAATGAGATAGAATGAAATGTATCAGGCAACATTCGAGAGTGCCAATCTCCTATCTGAGCAAAGCCCAGTGTACAATTGTTTCTTACATAATGAATGAATCCCTTTCTCCAATCCTTCTTCTTATTTATAGACCTGCTAATACAATGTATTCTTAGCACCTAACAGATTTCCTAGCACACAATACAAGTCCTAACAGACCCTAACAGAGCACCTCACAGATTTCCTAATACACCTAACAGATTTCCTAATACAAATACACCTAACAAATTTCCTAATACACCTAACAGAACACCTCACAGCTTTTCTTAGCACCTAACAGATTTCCTATCTAAACACATCTATCTAATATTCAGTATTAGACATCAACATTCAGTATTTTTGAAACACAATAACAGATTTCTTAGCACCTAACAGATTTTCTTAGCACCTCACAGATTTTCTTAGCACCTAACAGATTTCCTAGCACACAATACAAGTCCTAACAGAGCACCTCACAGATTTCCTAATACAAATACACCTAACAGATTTCCTAATACACCTAACAGAGCACCTCACAGATTTTCTTAGCACCTAACAGATTTCCTATCTAAACACATCTATCTAACATTCAGTATTAGACATCAACATTCAGTATTTGACACCAACATTCAGTATTTTTCATCTATCTAAACACATCTATCTAATATGAGGAGATCAAGAAAGCTGACCTTTTTGAAACTCTAGAGATTAGAATGAAAGAGTTTCATGCGTTTCAAAACAAGGAGATACAAAATGTATTAGACTGAAAGAGTTTCATAAATCTATCTAACAGGGAGATACAGAATGTATTAGACTTTCATGACGTTTTGAAACTCTAGAGATTATAATGAAAGAGTTGTAACAGTTGAAAAAAAAAAAAAAAAAAAAAACATAGAAACGAACAGTGAACATAGAAATAAGCAATAGTGGTTTCAGGACTCAAATCGATTTACCTGTTGATGATTTCACTTCTTCTTCCTCCTTATTCCTCTTTCGTTTCTTCCTCTGTCGTTTCTTCTTCCAAACAATATTCTAGCTAGGTTAAATAAAAGAAAAAAGAAATAATAGGAAGTTAAAATAAATTAGAAAGTTAAAATAAATTAGTTAGGTTTGGGGTTGAAACCTCATCCATTAGATGGTATTAAGATCTAAAACACAATCAAAATTTGTTAATTGCACCCCATTTGCACGTTTTTCCACCACGCCGAATTTGGACCAAGCATATGGCGATGATTAGCACAGCCGCAATTAACCATAACCGTCATTAACCAATATTATTTCCCGACGGTCAACGAAACGTCGTTAAATAAAGCATTTAACGGCGGTTTTTGCGAACCGTCGCTGAATACCCGCCGCTAAATTCTGATTTTCTTGTAGTGACTCCCAAGTGTTGTTTCGTTCAATGGCTGCAATTTCATCATCCATCGCCTTTTGCCATTTTGATTTTTTTATAGCTTCTTCGAAAGCTGTAGGATCACAGTCGAAAAATAGAGCAAAATGTGTAAGTGGGTCCTCAGATTGGTCAATTCCAGTTACCTCATAACCAGCCATCCATGCAGGTCTTCTTCTAACGCGTTGAGGTCGTTCTTCATTTGCTGCTGCTGTTGGCAAGCTTGGAACATCTACTGGACCATCTGCTGGACCATCTGGTAGATGTTGTTGATCATTCTCTGTCGGCTGCTGCCTCTCCTCTTCGTTAACTCCATCAAGGTTGACAGGTATTAGTTGTTTAACAACATTGTTGTTCCATGGCCAAATACTTTCTTCATCAAAAACTACATCACGACTGATAACAATTTTCTTAGTGATAGGATTGTAAAGCTTATAAGCTTTTGATTGATCACTAACACCAAGAAAAATGCATTTTTCTCCCTTGTCATCTAGCTTTTTCCTCTTCTCGTCTGGAATACGGGCATAGGCAACACTCCCAAAAATTCTGAAATGATCTACCGCCGGTCTTCGTCCACTCCATGCTTCCTCCGGTGTCATGTTTTGAACAGCAAGTGTGGGACTTCTATTCAAAATATGAATGCTCCAGTTGATTGCTTCGGGCCAGAAACTTTTTGGAACGCCACTCCGTGTTAAAAGGCTTCGCACCATGTTCATAATTGTGCGATTTTTCCTCTCGCACACCCCGTTTTGTTGAGGCGTGTAAGCTGCTGTAAGTTGCCTCTTAATTCCATGGATCTCACAAAAATTTGCAAATTCAAGTGAGTTGTATTCTCCACCACGATCAGTGCGAAGAACTTTTATTGGATTGCCAACTTCCTTTTCAACAAGCACTTTATAATTTTTAAATGCAGCAAAAGCGTCAGATTTCTCCTGCAACAAATACACCCATGTTTTTCGGCTAAAATCATCAATGAAGGTGATCAAGTATCTTTTACCTCCATTGGAAGATGGATTTATTGGCCCACAAAGGTCAGAGTGAATCAGCTCCAATTTCTTCTTTGCTCTCCACGATTTTCCTTGCGGAAATTGATTACGGTGTTGTTTGCTAACAACACATTCTTCACAAACCTGAGATGGATCAACAGTAATCTGAGGAAGACCAGTCACCATATTTTTCTGCTGTAGAGTCTTCAATCCGCCAAAATTCAGGTGACCATAGCGAAAATGCCATAGCCATGCCGCATCCTTCAGTTTTGCTGAGAAGCATGAATGAGTGGTGTTGTGGAGATAAAGCGGGAACATACAATTCGCAGTCATGTTAACTTGAGCAATTAAGCCCAACTTTGTATCTTGAATTCGACATACTCCATCTTTGATAGAAATCTCGTACCCCTTTTCTTGTAGCTGACCCACACTAAGCAAGTTGGTCTTTAAATTTGGAACAAAAAGAACATTAGAGATAGTGTGGGTGGAGTTTTCTTTGGTCTGGAGAGTAATCTTTCCTTTTCCCATAACAGATACAGTGGAGTTGTCACCAAACTTGACAGTGTTGCGAAAAGATTCGTCTAGATCGGAGAACGCCTTCTTATCTCCGCACATGTGATTGCTGCAGCCAGTATCTAAATACCACATGTTTTGTTGAGTTTCTTCATTCACATGACACACCATCAAAAGAGACACCTCTTCTTCTTTTTCTGCAAAGTTAGTTCTTTCTCCATTTTGTCTATTCAAATTAGTTCGACATTCTGACTGATAATGGCCATACCTATGACAGCGGTAGCATTCAACATTGGACGTGTCTGCTGACTTTGGTCTATGAGTTGTTGAGTAGTGGCCTCCTCGTCCTCTTCCTTGAAATTGATTTCCTTGGTGCTGACGGTATAGTTGTTGTTTGCTGCCATGATCATTGCTTCCTCTTCCTCTTCCTCTGCCTCTGCCTCGTCCTCTATCTCCTCTTGGTGTCGAGTGATTTTTTGTTGAGGCCTGCAATGCTTGCTCCTCTTTCTCCTGCTGGTTGATTTTTTTTTCATGAACTAGGAAGGAACTTTGCAGTTCATCAATTGGAAGTTCCTCAATGTCATGGGCTTCCTCGATAGAGCAGGCAACAAAATTGAATTTTGGTGTCATGGATCGAAGAATCTTCTCAACGATAGTGATGTCCTCCGTCTTGTCACCATGAATCCGCATCTTGATAACGATTGCCATCGTCCGTGAAAAATAATCTGTAACAGACTCTCCTGATTTCATCCGTAGTGTTTCGAACTCTGAGCGAAGTGCTTGAAGTTGCTGCCTCTTTGCTCTTGTTGATCCCTGCTACTTCTTTTTCATGGAGTCCCAAATATGATTGGAGGTGTCCTTGCAAAGAATGGTTTCCAAGATTGAACGATCAATAGCTTGGAAAAAATAATTCTTCGCCTTGAGATCTTTCAGCCATTGCCCTTCTAGCTCTGTTCTTGGTGTATCAGACAATGTTGTGCCAACTACTGGTTCTGTAATTCCATCAGAGACAACCTGCCAGTACTCCTTGGATCTTAGAAAATTCTCCATCAACATGCTCCAATGGTCATAATGACCATCAAAGCGAGGAATTGAAGGTTGAACGAAGTTGTCAGTGGCCATGAGAATTGCTAGCTGCTGCAAAACAAAATGAAGCTACTGCTTACTTTGTTTGTACTCTGACTCACTGTCTTCACTCCCCTATTTGTTTTTGTTTTTTTCACTTTCTCTCTTTCACTCTTTAACCACACTCCTCTCGTTGTGGCTCTGATACCACTGTTAACAAAAATACAAAGGAGGAAATATTGAGAGAAAGAAATGCTTGATTCTCTGCATCTCAGACCCAGTTACAATGACCCCTTAAATATACATAAATTCTTATGAACTACCCACACCCATGACTCCTATAAGAAAGGACTACTACTACTACTACCACTTCATCCATGAACTAGAGAAGTGCTCCACTCATTAACAACCACCTACAGAACAGAAGACTAAATAAACATCAAACAAAACTAGTAATGAAATAAACGTGGGTTTACATAAAAAGACCATGTTGCCAATACTTTTGGGATTTAAAAGCATTAGAGATGCAAACTTATGAATCAATTGCAGTTGTCCGTATGTCTCTGGCTTGTTGATATCAGTACTATGGTTTCTCCAAGATATGTATGCCATTTTATATTTCATTCTCAGCGCAGGGTTTGCTCTTAAGAAATGTTGCTGACATTTAGCATCGATGCATCCCCCTGAGGTGCAATACAGGTTCAGCACTGAGTGACTTAGGTGAAACACAGGCTCAGCACTGACTTAGTAAAACTGATCATAGATTTTCTGTATGCAGTACTAATAACTTTTCACAGATGTGGGACTTCTAACATTTTACGGAACTTGGTGGTTTTCTATCAGTGTGTAGTATGATTCATCTCTTTAGTAATTTCTTTTGTGTATTGCATTTCATCTATAGCTGTTTACATTAGGGTTTAGTCCATAGATCCTTCAATGAAGTGGGAACATACAATTGCACGTCTAGCACAACAAAAGTGCGTTGTACTAGTTGCATAACTAGCATAGTAGACTCGTTTGTCGCCAGCTTGAAGTGCGAGACAGGATGATAGAGTTCTGATAGTAGGGAACTGATTGTGTTCTTGTTTTGCAATTATTGCAATTTTGGCAAATTAGTGAAAATTGGTGCTGTTTTCATAATTTGATCTTAGTTTTTGTGGGGATTTGCTTTCCAAAGTGGTACATCGGCTGCCCATTAATGGAAACTCACATCATGGGCTCCATGAATTGCAATCAAACTATCTGTTTGCTCGATCAATTAACCATTTGCTGTTGTTTCCAAGTTTACATCGTTGTCGATCTTGGTCATGTAGTCAACGTATGTACACAAGTGTTATACAAGCCTAAGAGCCTCAGGCAATGGTAAAAATAATTTGATACTTTTGTACGTGCTTCTCGTGGGGAAGGTGCGGTAATATTAATTGATCCTAAAAGGCGTACCTACTAAGACCTAAAAGCGCTCACCCATATCAAATATCTTTTCTCCGATATGACACATCTGTCATCGAAGATTTAAAAGCTTTTAGAGTTGATGACAATTTTACAATGACTTAACTACATGTAGATTAAACCAAGAAAATAATTTGGGAAAGTATAAAAAAAGCAATCAAATGTAAGACATGAGGTCTAATAATCACACTTTAATTGGATCTTAATTAGCAAATAACCTGAAATGATGAGCTCATGGTGGGCAAAACCCACATTGTGTCATTCCATATGTCCTTTCAACTGACAGTAACTTCCAACCAATTCACCTTTATAATTAACCAAAAATATAAAATAAGAAAACATAAAGCCATTTCTTATCATGATATAGGAAATTAGGAACCCTATTATTTTTATTTATTTAATTATTATCTTTATAAATCTTGTAACTCTTCAAAGAAATTTCCGTTTCTCAGAACGTCTACTTAGTACGTCCAACATCACTTACTACGTCAAAGACTAATAAGTTTGGACACTTTACATTGACCTAAGGTCAACGGCATGCCGTATTACAAAGTGGGGCCCACAATTACATTTTAGGTCTTGTTTTCTCTTTTTTTTTTTTTTTTTTTTTGTTGAAACTAAAATTTTTTTGTGGGATTTATTATGGACGCAATACATTGTGTCACAACTATCTTCTTGCCTATGGTTTTACGTCCATAATAAATCCCACAAAAAAAATTTATTTTCAACAAAAAAAAAAAAAAAAAAGTGGGAGGAAACAAGACCTAGACGCATCGATGTAATCGTGGGCCCCACTTTGTAATACGACATGCCGTTGACCTTAGGTCAATCGTAAAGTGTCCAAACTTATTAGTCTTCGACGTACTAAGTGGTGTTGGATGTTTAAAGTCAAAACATGCGTGTTGGATAGAATCACAAGTCAAGGGTTTAAAACATGAAGAAATTTATTTTACTTGCTTTGATTTCAAAATTTTGATGCACGCCCAATGTAAATAAAAGATCGAGACCAAGAATATGTAACATTAGATGGGCCGACAAGGTCAACAAAATCATAATTTTATGCATATTTTGGTATTGATTTGTGATTTAGAGTTCTAAGCAAGTGTGACTCACATAACCCTCTTTCGAATGCGCCAAGACACAAAAACGAAAGAAGGATTCGTCTGGCAAAATGCTCTTACAAGATTATCGAATAACCCTAATTGTTTATCATAATCATCTGGAGTACAAATCAACATCGCTTTTTTATCTGATTAATTAACTAACTTTATTGATGTTAACATTTCACATGAGCAATTTATCCAAAACCCCGTGAAGCCCTTTTAATTAACTTCAATGCAACCACTTGAAAGCTTAGCTTCCAAGATCCAACACCACCAAAAACAATATATACTTATATATATGGGAGCTGGGGATACACATTATTATGATGATGGTATATTAGTATTATTTATTTATTTTAATTATTTAATAATTGATCGAGTTCAATGTAAGTCCAAGTAGGAATCCAACAACTTTAGGGTTTTGCTTTGTTTGCTTTTTTTTTTAAAATCCTTCCACGGCAAATGCCGCTGACAGGGTTCAAACTCTGAACATGTGATTCCATCCGCCAAAGGCCTACCGCTGTGCTGGTCTCCTATTGACTAATAAAATAGGCCAGAAATCAAGTTTGTAGTAGTTTTTGAAGTTTAAAAGAATTGTTGACAAGGTGAAAAAACTTTTTCTGGTTATTTGCTTACTATTTCCGCTGTTAAACCTATTACATTATGGTTAGAAAATTATCAACCATATGATTTTGTTTTTGTGCTAGATGAAGGCCTCCAAACCTAGTTATTTTTTGCAACTTGAGGTAGGATTTGTAAGAAAATTGACAAAATTGGTTTTGGTTGGTTTAGTGATGTTAATGTCTATTTGGTTCACTGATATTTTTTATTTTTTTTATCTCTTAAACCCTCCCACTTCAGATGCCTCCAACTCCGTGATCTATTGATACCATCAGTTACTGCTCAACCACTGAGCCATCACACTTTTTGCTTGTTCACTGGTATGATTTAGGTTACAAAGGAATATATATACATCTCTGTTTGATTTTATTTATTTTTCATTTAGGATTTTAGAGTGTTGATCCACATGTTATGCGCGGAAGCGTTACAAATACTGAAATGTGAAAGTACAAAACAAATATAATTAATACCGGAGACAACAAATTTACGTGGTTCAACAATTTAGCTACATCCACGGACAAATATAACAACTTTACTAGTAAGATTGAAAAATTATAAATGGAGAAAGCTACACAACGTCAATAACATTACACACACGTGTTTAAATGACACTACAAATACGCGGGGTATATATATCACAACAAAATAACAAACTCTCTCTCATGTAGTCTCACATCAAGTAGCGAGCAACATCATATCAAGTATATAAGTGATTGGATATGTCTCAATAAGTGTCAAGACATTTTAGAGGCAGTTGAGCTTCGTTCGTGAAAAACCTACACCTGAAGGGAGACGGATATCTAAGTTGAGGACAATATCGTGCTTAAGACATGTCTTGTAGTGATGGTGCCGGATGCTTCACAACTTTCACCCCCGGACCCAACACCGCATTCATTTCCTCATGTTTTGCGGTTTGAGGCTTTTGGATCTAGTCATTTGAAAGAAATAAAATTGTCCATGAAGCAAAACACAAAAAGAAAAATAGAATTGAATTGTATCAGTACACCTATGAGTGCATAGTAGAACTTGTAAACTAAAGCATGGCCCTTAGTCAGTGGAAGTACATGGATTATTGTCCAATGACCTTTATCTTTGGGTTGGGTCTATCTATTTATTTATTTTTGTTCAAAAACTTATTTTCATCCCAAAATTTAGAAAAGGTTTATTCTTCTTCTTCTTCTATTATGTAGACTTAATGGTTTTCTCTTTTTCTTTTTTACAGAAAAAGGTCTTAGAAAAGGATTGCAATCCACTTGTTTATCTTCCATAACTCTTTGTTAATTAATTGTTATAGCTTTATGAGCTGTGGTTTGCCTTTCATGGACAGAAAACCTAACACTTTGACTGGATCCTTTCTTCAACACTTTTATATTCAACACTTTCAAGCTTGATTAAGTTTGGACTCGTTTGTGGGACTCAACTCGTTGAGTACTCTTTTCTAGCCGCCGCACACACAAAAAAAAAAAAAAAAACTCAGCATTCTAAATCTTTTGTGTCCTACACAACCCACAAACAAACAGTAATTTCCAAGTTTTCAAATTTTCCATGACCACCAACAGTCACTAATAACTACCACCAGCTTGTATATATTTTCTACAAAACAAAACTAGTTCTAAAAAAAATCAGAGAACACAGAAACACTAAAAAGACTGAAGACTTCCTAAGAAGACTTCAGTGTCTGCTGCTCTCTCACTCTGCAATCCAACCAAAGGCTCGGGTGTTTTTACATTTTTATTCATTTTCTTTAAAACACAATCACAAATATTATTTATAGAAGGGGTAAAAGTGAAAAAAAAAACCCAAAATCTAATTAAAAAGTGGCTATATAAAGTTTGGCTGCCTAAAATTGAGAAATGGTTCAATAGGGTGGGTGGATTTTTACTCAGGCTTGTTATGGGACACCCCTAGAGAAAGTAGTTGCAAGATCACACCTCCATTGTAGAACAAGAAGACACCATTTGCTTTGATTGCCCTTGTCAAGGTCCAAAACTTAGCTGGAAATGGACCAGACAAGGAGGAGAGGGGTACCAATGTATTGCCTCCATAATAAATCCCACAAAAAATTTATTTTCAACCAAAATAATTGCAAGGAAACATGACCTAGACGCATCGACGTAATCGTGCCGCCACTTTGTAATACGACAAGGTCAATCGGAGAAATGTCCAAACTTATACGTAATCGTGCCACCACTTTGTAATAAGACAAGGTCAATCGGAGAAATGTTCAAACTTATTAGTCTTCGACGTACTAAGTGGTGTTGGATGTTTAAAGTCAAAAAAAAAAAACATTCGTATAAGATTCCTCCATGTCTTCAATTTGTATATCTACAACTTTAATTCTTCCTCTTTTGTGCTCGATCTGTTTGAAGAAATCCCCATTGATTGGTTTGTTACCTCGAGGATTTTTCTATCGTGTAGAGTAAGTATGGCGGCCTGTGAGAAATGGTTGGGTAAATTGGAGAATGCTATAAAGGTATTGGTTTTCCTATATTTGTTATGCTTTTATTTAGGAACGAAAAATTTATATTATATGTTTCTTAGGAGGATATGAAAAGAGGTGAGCTTGCGAGATATAACCAAATAGCCAATAGTAGAGTCAGCATGTGAACTTACACTGATCGAAATGCATGTGCCCCCAGCAGCTACATATTTCATTTACCCTGTGTACTCTGGTAGATTTTCCTTGAGTGATACAAATTTGAAGCATGGTTTATGTATGGTTCAACTAGATTAGATTAGATGCCAACTTGCTATCATTTTACTCAATTTGGAGTACACTATGGGCTTTTAAATTTCAAACTAAAAATTAAAGTTCCTTCTTTGTCCATTCTCGTTTAGGTATCTCAAATTTTTGGTTTGGACACAGAAGTCCAAGGTTTCTTACTAGCTTGCCATTTCACAAAGCCTCGGGCCCCATTTGCAGCTTCAACATTGCTAAGAAATTATTTTCTTTAAAATTTTCATTCATATATCTAAACTAACTTGTCGAGTTTCTCCTTTGCTTTGATGTTACTGGACTTGTAATTGGACTTCTGAAATATTTGTTGTAAACACCTTCTCTTTGTTGCTTATCGAGAACCAGTTATCTTTTCCAAAAGTTTGGGAAAGGGGGATTGCTTAATCTGTGAAAGTCAAAGAAAGTACCTATATCTTTTGATCATCAAGCTCTTGATACAATGTTATGTTCAGTGGTAGGTTGCTATTGACTTCTACTTAGGCTTGCTCAATTATTGTAAACTGGGTCAGCATGCGAGATATAACCAAATAGCCAATAGTAGAGTCAGCATGTGAACTTACACTGAAATGCATGTGCCCCCAGCTACATATTTCATTTTACCCTATGTACTCTGGTAGATTTTCCTTGAGTGATACAAATTTGAAGCATTTGAACATGGTTTATGTATGGTGATCCATTAAATTGTATTGAGACATTTCTTGCCATTTTCTCATTATCTTTCACCAGTTGGTTGATGATTGTATACCATTATGTGCAGATGCTACAGTGCCAAAGAGAAACCTATAAGGACAACGATGTATTTGCCCTGTCAGGACCTACACATTTATCTTTTATTGATTGGTAAGACGTATTCCCTACTTCCATAGCACCTTATATTGGTGAATTTTCTGTGTTTTCTGTGGGATGAAATATATGACCAGTCTACTAAACTTGTTTGTGTGACATAAGGTGGTGACCACTATTGGTTTTATTGCTACCCACGTTAAATCGCTTGTATGGTTTTAGGGGTCCTCTTAAAGTTGTTCCGCTTCATGAATTTTATGTTCTCTTGGGCTATAACATGTTCATGAGTTCTGGTTTGTGTTTTTTTCTTCAGGAATTCTAAATGACGAGGAAATGAGCGAGGAAACCAGCGAGGGGAGTGAGGTGGAGGGGGGAGAACCATTCACCCTTCTCGAGATGTGCGTGTTGACTTTTCTTGCATGCATCTCGAGGGGAGTGAATGGTTCTCCCCCCTCCACCTCACTCCCCTCGCTGGTTTCCTCGCTCATTTCCTCGCCATGTAGCAAAGCTATTTTTTCTATTGACTTGTGAGCTTCTCACTCACAGGCAAGGATTGTGATTTCGTTGTTTGGGGTAATTTCGATAAGTTTATTTTAGGAAATATTTCGTTGTGTATAGAAAAAACGTAAAAACTTTGCTTGTAATTTTGAAATTATCAATGTAATTTCAGCATTTTAAACTCTTATATACTACATAAAGAGTACCGCAAGACATACAAATGTTATATTACATAAGAATCACTTATGTAATAAAATTTTAATATTAAACTAAGGTTAAAACGGGTTAAAATGTAGAAAAATTGAGATTGGCCTAACAAAAGAAATCAATATTTTGGATTTCGAAAGAAATTTCGGGAACTTGAAAATAAGAAAAATTTCATGAAATTTCGACATTTTTCGAGAAATCGACTTCTTTGCTTACAGGTCAGTTTTTATAATGAATTTCCTTGTTCATTTTGTTGGAAAACAAAGTAAAATAATTGAGAAAAATCAGAGCACCTTGAACGAATAAATCTGTTAAAACCCCCTTATGCATTATAAAATGGAATAACAACCACTGATCAAATTTTGTATACTGACGAAATCTTATAGTTCAACAAATTGAGTAGTCGATCTTAATTTCCATTTGTCATTTCCTGCAACAGAATTTCCTTATAGATGAAGTGTTATGTAACCAGTTTCTTTAATGTAGGAAGAATGCACATTACCGAAGGTCTGTGGCAGCCTGCTTGGTTAAAGGTATATATGTTCTAGAGAGGGACCGCCAGCGCCAACGGAATCATCAAGGGTCTGAAGCTCTTGCTCCTCCCTGGTGGGAATTTTTTCATTTTCACTTGTTACGTCAGCTCATAGATGATGACGATTCCTCAATTTTTGGTGCTCTATACATGTTTAAACCCCCACCTTCTATTGACAAGCAGCTGACGGAAGGTGCTCCACTGTATGTCATTGCCTTCCGAGGCACCATTATCCAGGTAGATTCCTTCGCACAGGATGTCAAACTGGACCTACACATGATCAAAAATGGCCTTCATAGAACCCCCCGCTTTGAGATTGCAATGGAAGCTGTGCGTAATATTTCTGCCAAATGTAGAGATTTGAATATATGGCTTACTGGTCATTCACTGGGAGCTGCAATGGCAATGCTCGCTGGGAAAAACATGGCTAAGACGGGTATTTTTCTTAAAGCTTTTCTTTTTAATCCACCATTCATTTCGGCTCCCATAGAGAGCATCAAAGATGAGAATGTCAAGCATGGGATCCGCATTGCTAGTAGCTTCTTCACAGCAGGACTTGTTATGATGGAGGGTAATAATCGGAGGCAACAAACTGAGGATCCATTCGCAGCCTTGTCTGCTTGGGTTCCATGTTTGTTTGTTAATCCCGGTGATCACATCTGCTCAGAGTACATTGGGTACTTCGCACATAGGCAGAAAATGGATGAAATAGGAGCTGGAGGAATTGAAAGGCTTGCAACTCAGCACTCGATAGGGAATCTACTAATGGGTGCAATAGGGAGGCCATCTGATTGCGACCCATTTCATCTGCTTCCCTCAGCCAATGTGACAGTTAATCATACTCCATCTCCAGACTTTATAAAGGCTCACGCTATTAAACAATGGTGGCGGCCTGATTTGCACTTGCAGTCCAAGCTATACCATTATGGATATTGATGTTTCCGTATTCAGTCACCATTTTTTCCATGTAGGGTTAATTTATCGCCCCCTTTTGAAATTTTGTAATGTTATTTTTTTCCAGACAGAAAAGGTTAATTATTTGTTGATATTGGACGCATTATATTGCTTTTGGGATTTAAAAGCATTAGAGATGCAAACTTATGAATCAATTGCAGTTGTCCGTATGTCTCTGGCTTGTTGATATCAGTACTATGGTTTCTCCAAGATATGTATGCCATTTTATATTTCATTCTCAGCGCAGGGTTTGCTCTTAAGAAATGTTGCTGACATTTAGCATGGATGCATCCCCCTGAGGTGCAACACAGGTTCAGCACTGAGTGACTTGGGTGAAACACAGGCTCAGCACTGAGTGACTTAGTAAAACTGATCATAGATTTTCTGTATGCAGTAGTTCTAACTTTTCACAGATGTGGGACTTCTAACATTTTACGGGACTTGGTGGTTTTCTATCAGTGTGTAGTATGATTCATCTCTTTAGTAATTTCTTTTGTGTATTGCATTTCATCTATAGCTGTTTACATTAGGGTTTAGTCCATAGATCCTTCAATGAAGTGGGAACATACAATTGCACGTCTAGCACAACAAAAGTGCGTTGTACTAGTTGCATAACTAGCATAGTAGACTCGTTTGTCACCAGCTTGAAGTGCGAGACAGGATGATAGAGTTCTGATAGTAGGGAACTGATTGTGTTCTTGTTTTGCAATTATTGCAATTTTGGCAAATTAGTGAAAATTGGTGCTGTTTTCATAATTTGATCTTAGTTTTTGTGGGGGTTTGCTTTCCAAAGTGGTACATCGGCTACCCCTTAATGGAAACTCACATCATGGGCTCCATGAGTTACAATCAAACTATCTGTTTGCTCAATTAACCATTTGCTGTTGTTTCCAAGTTTACATCATTGTCGATCTTAGTCATGTAGTCAATGTATGTACACAAGTGTTATACTAGCCTTGTCAGCAATGGTAAAAATAATTTGATACTTTTGTACGTGCTTCTCATGGGGAAGGTGCGGTAATACTAATTGATCCTAAAAGGCGTACTTACTAAGACCTAAAAGTGCTCAACCATCAAATATCATTTCTCCAATATGACACATTTGTCACAGAAGATTTAAAAGCTTTTAGAGTAAATAACAATTTCACATTGACTTAACTAAACGTAGATTACACTAGAAAATAGTTGGGGAAGTGCAAAAGAAGCAATCAAATGTAGGGGTGGGCACGGGACGGGATGGGACAAGATATACTCATCCCTATCTCATCCCGTTCATACGGGATCGAGACGGGACGGGATGGGAAAAACCCCATCCCGACCTCGTCCCATTCCAATCCCATTCCAAACGGGTTCGGAACGGGACGGGATCAGCAGGTACCCCATTTCAATTCAAAGACTGACTTAATTTGTGAACAACAGGAAACTTTTACTTCCAAAATAAAAGCTTTTACAGTGAGGGTATGTGCATACAATATATGACATGATTGCAGCCGGGTTGAACCCCGGCCCTCGCTCATTTCATGGTTTAATTTTTTCCCATGCCCTCACTGGTGATCATGAAGGCGCGGTAATTGGGTTTTTTTCAATTTACTGCAAAGTTTGGTTTCTTGAATGAACACTTGTTTTGTTTGAGTTAGAGAACATGGGTAGTGTTATGCAATAGTTGAAAAACCCATTCTGCACTGGTTGAAAAATTGATACTTACATGATCACGAAAAGAATTCAACTTGCATCTTCAATTTCAATAAGTTTGGATCCTGTTGTGCAGTGTGTCGTTTCTTAAAAAAGAATATGTGCACCATGTTTTTGGAGGATTGGAATTTGAAACAAATTATCTTTTTGGTTTGTTGCATCTTATGCACATGGAAGAAAAAAAGGGGCAGATTTTTACAATAAACTGTTGGGAGAATGGCGACTACATTTCATTTTAATTGTCTTCTCAGTGTACAGGTAAGTGAATATGTACTCTTCTAGTGGTTCAGGTATTATGCAATCTTGTATCCTCTTAATAAGTTATGTCTTTGAATTTTACAATAAACTGTGCTACTCGTTTGCTTATTACACGAATATAGTATATTCTAGATTTCAATTCAAAGGCTGACTTAATGGGTTTTACATTGTAGTTTACATAACTCGAAATCATTTCTTCATTAATATTGTATGCACATACCCTCACTGTCAATGCTCTGAAGTCTAACTCGAAAGGAATAGAGAATAGACTAGCATTCACAATTCTAAAATAAATAATTAAATAAAAATATTAATAATTAATATTCATAAATTAGTTCGGGACGGGACGGGATTGGCGGGATTGAAAATCTTCATCCCATTCCATTCTAGATCGGGACTGGACGGGATCGGGATGAAATTATTCAATCCCATTAAGATATGAAAAAATCGGGACGGGACGGAACGGGATCGAGACGAAAACGGGATCGCGGAATGGGATGCCCACTCCTAATCAAATGTAAGACATCAAGGTTTAATAATCACACTTTAATTGAATCTTAATTAGCAAATAACTTAGAAATGATGAGCTCATGGTGGGCAAAACCCACATTGTGTCATTCCATATGTCCTTTCAACGAGCTTTGCTACAGAGCGAGGGAGGGAGCGAGGTAAAGGGGCGAGGGATGGGTGGTAACCACCCATTCGCCTCGAGATAAGCACATCAAATTTGAAATACGCAATGATGTTCATCTCGAGGCGAATGGGTGGCTTCCACCCATCCCTTGCTCCCTCCCTCGTTCCCTCCCTCGACCCCTAGAATTTTCCCCTTTCAACTGACAGTAACTTCCAACCACCAATACACCTTTATAATTAACCACAAATATAATATAAGAAAACATAAAGCCATTTCTTATTATGATATAGGAAATTAGGAGCCCTACTATTTTTATTTATTTAATTATTATTTTTATAAATCTTGTAAGTCTTTAAAGAAATTTCTGTTTCGTAGGTCATCCAATGGAGTGTCATTTCAGTGGTAAATTTCTGATGGATAGAATCACAAGTCAAGGTTTAAAACATGAAGAAATTTATTTTACTTGCTTTGATTTCAAAAATTCGATGCACGCCCAATGTAAATAAAAGATCGTGACCAAGAATATGTAACATTAGATGGGCCGACAAGGTCAACAAAATCATAATTTTATGCATATTTTGGTGTTGATTTGTAATTTAGAGTTCTAAGCAAGTGTGACTCACATAACCCTCTTTCGAATGCGCCAAGACACAAAAACGCAAGAAGGATTCGTCCGGCAAAATGCTCTTACAAGATTATCGAATAACCCTAATTGCTTATCATAATCATCTGGAGTACAAATCAACATCGCTTTTTTATCTGATTAATTAACTAACTTTATTGATGTTAACATTTCACATGAGCAATTTATCCAAAACCCCGTGAAGCCCTTTTAATTAACTTTAATGCAACCACTTGAAAGCTTAGCTTCCAAGATCCAACACCACCAAAAACAATATATACTTATATATATGGGAGCTGGGGATACACATTATTATGATGATGGTATATTAGTATTATTTATTTATTTTAATTATTTAATAATTGACCGAGTTCAATGTAAGTTCAAGTAGGAATCCAACAACTTTAGGGTTTTGCTTTTTTTTTTTTTTTTTAAAAAAAAAAATCCTTCCACGGCAAATGCCGCTGACAGGGTTCAAACTCTGAACCTATGATTCCATTCGCCACATGCCTACCACTGAGCTGATCTCCTATTGACTAATAAAATAGGCTAGAAATCAAATTTGTAATCAGTTTTTGAAGTTTAAAAGAATTGTTGACAAGGTGAAGAAACTTTTTTCTGGTTATTTGCTTACTATTTCCACTGTTAAACCTATTACATTGTGGTTAGAAAATTATCAACCATATGATTTTGTTTTTGTGCTAGATGAAAGCCTCCAAACCTAGTTATTCTTTGCAACTTGAGGTAGGATTTGTAAGAAAATTGACAAATTTGGTTTTGGTTGGTTTAGTGATGTTAATGTCTATTTGGTTCACTGATATTTTTTATTATTATTATTTTTTATCTCTTAAACCCTCTCACTTAAGATGCCTCCAACTCCGTGATATATTAATACCATCCGTTATTGTTTAACCACTGAGCCATCACACTTTTTGCTGGTTCACTGGTATGATTTAGGTTACAAAGGAATATATATACATCTCTGTTTGATTTTATTTAGGATTTTAGAGTGTTGATCCACATGTTATGCGCAGAAGCGTTACAAATACCGAAATGTGAAAGTACAAAACAAATATAATTAATACCGGAGACAACAAATTTATGTGGTTCAACAATTTATCTACATCCACGGACAAATATAACAACTTAACTAGTAAGATCGAAAAATTACAAATGGAGAGAGCTACACAACGTCAATGACGTTACACACACGTGTTTAAATGACACTACAAATACGCGGGGTGTGTATATCACAACAAAATAACAAACTCTCTCTCAGGTAGTCTCACATCAAGTAGCGAGCAACATCATATCAAGTATATAAATGATTGGATATGTCTCAATAAGCGTCGAGACATTTTAGAGGCAGTTGAGCTTCGTTCGTGAAACCCTACACCTGAAGGAAGACGGATATCTAAGTTGAGGACAATATCGTGCTTGAGATATGTCTTGTAGAGATGGTGCCGGATACTTCACAACTTTCACCCCCGGACCCAACACCACATTCATTTCCTCATGTTTTGCGGTTTGAGGCTTTTGGATGTAGTCATTTGAAAGAAATTAAATTGTCCATGAAGCAAAACACAAAAAGAAAAATAGAATTGAATTGTATCAGTACACCTATGAGTGCAAAGTTGAACTTGTAAACTAAAGCATGGCCCTTAGTCAGTGGAAGTACATGGATTATTGTCCAATGACCTTTATCTTTGGGTCTATCTATTTATTTATGTTTTGTTCAAAAACTTATTTTCATCCCAAAAATTAGAAAAAGTTTATTCTTTTTCTTCTTCTATTATGTAGACTTAATGGTTTTCTCTTTTTCTTTTTTACAGAAAAAGGTCTTAGAAAAGGATTGCAATCCACTTGTTTATCTTCCATAACTCTTTGTTAATTAATTGTTATAGCTTTATGAGCTGTGGTTTGCCTTTCATGGACAGAAAACCTAACACTTTAATTGACTGGATCCTTTCTTCAAGTGGTCAAAATGTTGGATGAAACCATTTATAACTTGCTTATGTTTGAAGCATTTCTCTAACCATTTTAATGTTCAACACTTTCAAGCTTGATTAAGTTTGGACTCGTTTGTGGGACTCATCTTGACCGTTGAGTACTCTTTTCTAGACGCCGCACACACAAAAAAAAAAAAACTCAGCATTCTAAATTTTTTGTTACGTTACACAGTTGAAACGGGAGTTTTCCGACACGTATTTCACTTGAGCGTCGAACAGTTGAAATGCGTCCTACACAACCCACAAACAAACAGTAATTTCCAAGTTTTCAAATTTTCCATGACCACCAACAGTCACTAATAACTACCACCAGCTGGTATATATTTTCTACAAAACAAAACTAGTTCTAAAAAAAATCAGAGAACACAGAAACACTAAAATAACTGAAGACTTACTAAAAAGACTTCAGTGTCTGCTGCTCTCTCACTCTGCAATCCAACCAAAGGCTTGGGTGTTTTTACATTTTTATTCATTTTCTTTAAAACACAATCACAAATATTATTTATAGAAAGGGTAAAAGTGAAAAAAAAACCCAAAATCTAATTAAAAAGTGGCTATATAAAATTTGGCTGCCTAAAATTGAGAAATGGTTCAATAGGGTGGGTGGATTTTTACTCAGGCTTGTTATGGGACATCCCTAGAGAAAGTAGTTGCAAGATCACACCTCCATTGTAGAACAAGAAGACACCATTTGCTTTGATTGCCCTTGTCAAGGTCCAAAACTTAGCTGGAAATGGACCAGACAAGGAGGAGAGGGGTTAATGTATTGCGTCCATAATAAATCCCACAAAAAATTTATTTTCAACAAAAATAATTGCAAGGAAACATGACCTAGACGCATCCACGTAATCGTGCCGCGACTTTGTAATACGACAAGGTCAATCGGAGAAATGTCCAAACTTATACGTAATCGTGCCACCACTTTGTAATACGACAAGGTCAATCGGAGAAATGTTGAAACTTATTAGTCTTGGACGTACTAAGTGGTGTTGGATGTTTAAAGTCAAAAAAAAAACATTCGTATAAGATTCCTCCATGTCTTCAATTTGTATATCTACACTACAAAAAAAAGCAAAATTAGCTACGGAACTTAGCGACGGTTTTTTAAAACTATCGCTATTTAAACGGTTTGCGACGGATATTAGCGACGGTTTTTTAAAACTGTTGCTATTTAAACGGTTTGCGACGGCAATAAACCGTCGCTATAGTTTCTGCCACAATTTCGATACATAAATTTAAAATAACCGTCGCTAACAGTTTTGCGACGGTCTAAAACCGTCGCTAATACGAGGATTAGCGACGGCATTCGGATCGTAGCTAATGTGATTTTCTTTTTTTAAATATAACAAAAAAACTTAGCGACGACACTTTGGCCGTAGCTAAGGTTTAGAAAAAAAATTTGTTAGCTACGGTCCACATACCGTCGCTAATGTGAATTTTTTTTTAAAAAAAATAACAAAACAAATTAGCGACGGCAATACAGCCGTAGCTAATGTTTTTGTGATTTAAAAAAAAAATTATAGGAAAACATCTTAGCGACGATAGGAGGGCCGTAGCTAATGTGATTTTTATTTTAAAAAAAATAACAAAACAACTTAGCGACGGCAATACAACCGTAGCTAATGTTTAGAAATGTTTTTGTGATTTTTAAAAAAAAAATTTAGGAAAACACCTTAGTAGCTAATGTGATTTTTTTTTTTTTTTTTAATATAACAAAACAACTTAGCGACGGCACTGGGGCCGTAGCTAAGGTTTAGAAAAAAAATTTGTTAGCTGCTGTCCACATACCGTCGCTAATGTGATTTTTTTTAAAAAAAATATAACAAAACAACTTAGCGACAGCAATACAGCCGTAGCTAATGTCATTTAAAAAAAAATTAAGAAAACAATATAGCGCCTGTTTACAAAAAAAAAAATTTGTTAGCTACGGTCAAAAAATCGTAGCTAAATGTGAATTTTTTTTTTTAATTATATAAAGCAAAATCGCTATATATTTAGAAATTGGATAAAATCACCAATAACACATTTCTGTCCAGCCCGGTAAGAGACTTAGTTTTCACTTAGGCGACCTGGGTTCTAATCCCGCCAATGAATCTTTTTTTTTATTAAAATTTTTATATTAGCGACGGCACTAGTGCCGTAGCTAATGTTTACAAAAAAAAAATTTGTTAGCTACGGTCAAAAAACCGTAGCTAAATGTGAATTTTTTTTTTAAATTATATAAAGCAAAATCGTTATATATATAAAAACTAGATAAAATCACCATTAACACATTTTCGTCCAGCCCGGTAAGAGACCTAGTTTTCACCTAGGTGACCCGGGTTCCAATCCCGCCAATGAAACTTTTTTTTTTATTAAAATTTTTATATTAGCGACGGCACTAGGGTCGTAGCTAATGTTTACAAAAAAAAATTTGTTAGCTACGGTCAAAAAACCGTAGCTAAATGTGAATTTTTTTTTAAAATTATATAAAGCCAAATCGCTATATATTTAGCAACTGGATAAAATCACCAATAACACATTTTCGTCCAGCTCGGTAAGAGCTCTAGTTTTCACCTAGGCGATCCGGGTTCGAATCCCGCCAATGAACCTTTTTTTTTTATTAAAATTTTTATATTAGCGACGGCACTAGTGCCGTAGCTAATGTTTACAAAAAAAAAAAATTGTTAGCTACGGTCAAAAAATCGTAGCTAAATGTGAATTTTTTTTAAAATTATATAAAGCAAAATCGCTATATATGTAAACACTGGATAAAATCACCATTAACACATTTCTGTCCAGCCTGGTAAGAGACCTAGTTTTCACCTAGGCGACCCGGGTTCGAATCCCGCCAATGAAACTTTTTTTTTATTAAAATTTTTATATTAGCTACGGCCCTAGTGCCATCGCTAATGTTTACAAAAAAAAATTTGTTAGCTACGGTCAAAAAACCGTAGCTAAATGTGAATTTTTTTTAAAATTATATAAAGCAAAATCGCTATATATTTAGAAACTGGATAAAATCACCAATAACACATTTTCGTCCAGCTCGGTAAGAGACCTAGTTTTCACCTAGGCGACCCGGGTTCGAATCCCGCCAAAGAAATATTTTTTTTATTAAAATTTTTATATCAGCTAATGTTTACAATTTTCTTTTTTGTTAGCTACAGTCAAAATACCGTAGTTAAATGTGAATTTTTTTAATTATATAAAGCAAAATCGCGATATATTTATAAATTAGATAAAATCACCAATTACACATTTCCGTCCAGCCCGATTAGGAGACCTAGTTTTCACGTAGACGACCCGGGTTCAAATCCCGCCAATGAAACTTTTTTTTTATATTAACATTTTTATATTAGCGACGGCACTAGGGCCATAGCTAATGTTTACAAATTATTTTTTTGTTAGCTACGGTCAAAATACCGTAGCTGAATGTGAATTTTTTAAAAAAAATTATATAAAGCAAAATCGCTATATATTTATAAACTGGATAAAATCTCCAATAACACATTTTCGAATAAAAATAAGATAAAAGATGATCAGATAAAAAAAATCAGATCAGATTAAAGAAGATAAAAGAAGATCGGATAAAAAAAAATCATATCAGATCAAATAATATGAGATCAAAGAAGATCAAAGAAGATATGATCAGATCAAATAAATTCAAAGAAGATCAGATCAAATAAGATCAGATAAAAGAATATCAAATAAGATAAAAGAAGATCAGATCAAAGAAATTCAAAGACGATCAGATCAAAGAAGATTAGATCAAAATGATCAGATCAAAGAAGATCAAAGAAGATCATATCAGATCAAAGAAGATCAAATAAGATCAGATCAGATCAAAGAAAATCAGAGAAGATCAAGGAAGATCAGATCAAAGAATATCAAATAAGATCGAAGAAGATTAAAGAAGACCAAAGAAGATCATATCAAAAAAGATCAAAGAAAATCAAAGAAGATCAGAGAAGATCAGATCAAATAAGATCAAAGAAGATCAGATCAGATCAAATCAAAGAAGATAATATCAAATAAAATCAAAGAATATCAGAGAAGATCAGATCAAAGAATATCAAATAAGATCAAAGAAGATCAGATCATATCAAATCAAAGAAGATCAGATCAAATAAGATCAAAGAAGACCAAAGAAGATCAGATAAAAAAAGATAAAAGAAGTTCAAAGAATATCAGAGAATATCAGATCAAAGAAGATCAAAGAAGTTAAAAGTAGATCAAAGAGATTAGATTAAATCAGATCAGATCAGATCAAAGAAGATCAAAGAAATTAAAAGTAGATCAAAGAAGATTATATCAAATAAGATCAGATCAGATCAGATCAAATAAGATCAGAGAAGATCAAGGAAGACCAAAGTAGATCAGATAAAAAAAGATCAAAGAAGTTCAAAGAATATCAGATCAAAAAAGATTAAAGAAAATCAAAGAAGTTCAAAGAAGATCAGATCAAAGAATATCAAATAAGATCAAAGAAGATCAGATCAAATCAAATCAAATAAGATCAAAGAAGACCAAAGAAGATTAGATAAAAAAAGATCAAAGAAGATCAAAGAAGTTCAAAGAAGATCAAAGAAGTTAAAAGTAGATCAAATAAGTTAAAAGTAGATCAAAGAGATTAGATTAAATCAGATCAGATCAGATCAAAGAAGATCAAAGAAGTTAAAAGTAGATCAAAGAAGATTAGATCAAAGAAGATCAGATCAAATAAGATCAGATCAGATCAAAGAAAATCAAATAAGATCAGAGAAGATCAAGGAAGATCAAAGAAAATCAAAGAAAATCAAATAAGATCAAAGAAGTTCAAAGAAGATCAAAGAAGATTAGAGAAGATCAGATCAAAGAATATCAAAGAAGTTCAAAGAAGATCAGATCAGATCATATCATATCAGATCAAATCAAAGAAGATAAGATCAAAGAAGATCAAAGAAGACCAAAGTAGATCAGAGAAAAAAAGATAAAAGGAGATCAGAGAAGTTAAAAGAAGATCAGATAAAAAAAGATCAAAGAAGTTCAAAGGAGATCAGAGAAGATCAGATCAAAGAATATCAAATAAGATCAAAGAAGATCAAAAAAGTTCAGATCAGATCAAAGAAGATTAGATCAAAGAAGTTCAAAGAAGATCAGATCAGATCAAATCAAAGAATATCAAATAAGATCAAAGAAAATCAAAGAAGATCAAAGAAGTTCAAAGAAGATAAAAAAAAAAACTAAAGAGGCTAGCGACGGCCTAATTGCCGTGGCTAATTGGTTTTAAAAAAAAAAAAAAACTAAAGAGGTTAGCGCCGTCACTAATTGGTTTAAAAAAAAAAAAACCACTAAAGAGGTTAGGCCGCGCTAATTGGTTAAAAAAAAAAAAAACTAAAGAGGTTGGTTTTAAAAAAAAAAAAAAAAAAAACTAAAGAGGTTAGCGACACCCTAATTGCCGTCGCTAATTGGTTTAAAAAAAACTACTAAAGAGGTTAGCGACTGTCACAGACTAGTAATCCGTGCGACACTAGCTATCCAATTCACTAGTAAGTCTATGAGTAATTACTTTGACGGACACAAATATTAACTTGAGAATGCACAATATCAATCTGTAGACAATATAACAATGCATAATAGTCAGTAAAAGCTCTCATTCACATTCAATAGATTACAATGGGGAGGAACGTTCGGAAGGACGTTGCTCAAGACTAGTTCGATGCTATCGATCGATGGAAATACAAGTTTGAAGTTGAAAAGCAATGCAAAGAGAACAATAAAAATGCTAGCGGTACAGTCTGGCCCGACTATGCAATGGAGGCAACACGTCCTCACAGTCAAGAGCTCAAACCTTCCCCCTATAATATAGATGCTAAGCATTTGGGCACTTTTCAAAAGGGAACATTGAGTTTTGAGACCATTAGGAAGGCCTCTGACCTTGAGTCCTAACACTCTCCCACACTCAATTCGCTGACGCCCTCGCAGCGAACTTTTTCAAGTACTCTTCCAGCTTTGAGAGGTATGGCAACAGATGCTCGACTGGCTCCCAACTGATATCTGAAGGAGGTTCATCCTGCCACTTGACCAAATACTCTCTATCCGGGCCTGTGTTGTTGATGAGGCGGTCAGCTAAGATTTCTTCCACTTCTCGATCTGGCTTAGTAGGATGCTTAGGCAATGCGTGGGTAGATACATTTCTTGTGGGATCAGCGGCATCTGCATGGTAGGACTTCAAGTTACTTGCATGGAAGACATGATGGGTGAAACGGAGCCAATGTAGTAACTTGACGCGATATGAGACTTTGCCGACTTTCTCAATAATCTGTACCGGTCCCTCATACTTGCGAAACAGATTGTTGTGTGCTCTAGCTGTCCTTTTATACTTGTTGAACATATCGAGCTTCACCAATACCAAGTCCCCGACTTCAAAAAGATCAATTCGTCGTTTCTTGTCGGCCCATTTCTTCATGTGACGGGAGGCTTTCTCAAGATAGGCTCGAGCAACTTTAATGTTTTTCTGCCAGGCTTTGACGAATTCAAGAGCTCTTGGGCTGGGTCCTTGGTATCCGGCAAGTACTGTATGTGGTGTCAATGGTTGCTGACCAGTAACCAACTTAAAGGGGCTGGAGTGAGTAGCTGAGCTCTTTTGTAAGTTGAAACAGAATTGTGCAACATCAAGTAGTCCCACCCAATTTTTCTGGTTTGCACTTACAAAATGACGAAGGTATTCTTCAAGCATAGAGTTAAAGCGCTCAGTCTGTCCGTCGGATTGGAGATGTTGGCTTGTCGACATGTTAAGTTTGGATCCCAAGAGCTTGAACAACTCTTTCCAGAACTTTCCTGTGAAGCGAGCATTACGGTCGCTAACAATGTTTTCGAGCAGTCCCCAATACTTCACTACATGCTTGAGGAACAATTGCGCTGTATCTTCGGCTGTGCAAGTCAGTCCGGTCGGCACAAATGTCACATACTTTGAGAATCGGTCAACAACTACAAGGATACTTCTGAAATCCTCCACTTTCGGTAACCCCGTAATGAAGTCCATGGAAACACTTTCCCAAGGACGAGTTGGAACAGGCAGGGGCTCTAGTAAGCCTACTGGTCGATCTCTTTCAACCTTATCTTGCTGGCAAATAAGACAGGTTCGAACATAGGCCATTACATCCTCCTGTATCTGCGGCCAATAGTACCCCCTCTCTAGCAATGCAAGTGTTCGTCTCCAACCTGGATGTCCCGCCCAATGGGTGTCATGGCATTCTCTCTAAAGTTCTTTCCTCAGACCCGAAATTTTCGGAACATAGAGGCGATTACCAGTTGTGAGTATTGCTCCATCTTTTATCCAGAACCGTCGAGTTTTGCCCTGCTTGATCAACTCTGTAATCGCCTTCGCTTGTGGATCTGTCTGTAGGCCTACTTTGATCTTCTCCAAGATGGTGTGACTCGGACCAGTATGGGTTAGCACTGCAAGGTCTGCCCTTCTACTGAGTGCATCAGCTACATTGTTAGTGCGCCCTGGCTTGTATTCCAATACTAAGTCAAATTCTGCTAATTTTTTCTGCCATCGAGATTGCTTGGAGGTTAGCATCTTCTGAGTAAGGAAATGGCTTGCTGCAGCATTATCCGTTTTAACAAGGACTTGAGATCCCAAGAGGTAGTGTCTCCACACCCGTAAACAATGTACAATGGCTAGCAATTCCTTTTCCTGAGCTGAGTAACGAGACTCTGTATCATTCAACTTTCGACTCTCATATGCTACCGGGTGATCATCTTGAAGTAAAACTCCCCCAAGGCATAGTCAGATGCATCTGTTTGTACTTCAAAGGGCTTGGTGATGTCTGGCAAGGCCAATACTGGATCTTTCATCACGGCCAATTTCAAGTCTTGGAATGAAGCTTCACACTGCCTATCCCATTCCCATGTTCGGTCTTGTTTCAACAAATTTGTCAGGGCAACAGCTCTCTTAGAGTAGTCCCTTATGAAGAGACGATAATAGTTTGCGAGTCCAAGGAAAGAACGTAGTTGAGACACGTTCTTAGGAAAGTTCCAATCATGGATTGCCTTGACTTTCTCCATGTCCATCCGAATCTTGCCATTGCCAATAACATGACCTAAGAAATTGATCTGGATCTGGCCAAATGAGCACTTTTCCTTCTTGACAAAGAGATGATTATCCCTAAGGATTTGGAACACTTCTCGCAAATGATGTAGGTGTTCTTCTATAGTCCCACTATAAACCACAATGTCGTCAAGATAGACAACCACAGACTTGTCCAAAAGGTGACGGAACAGGTCATTCATAAGGGTGCAAAATGTAGCTGGAGCATTGGTCAAGCCGAAGGGCATTACTAGGAACTCATATGACCCATGTATAGTAGAACAAGCAGTTTTGGGTTCGTCACCAGCAGCAATGCGGACCTGATGGTAACTTGATCTCAAGTCGAGTTTTGTGAAGTATCTGGCGGATCCAAGTTGGTCAAATAAGTCTGCAATGAGCGGCAGCGGGTATTTGTTCTTTATAGTGACTTTGTTCAAGGCTCTATAATCAACACAAAGGCGAAGACTGCCATCATGTTTTCGCTGAAAAAGAACAGGTGCCCCATAAGGTGCTTTAGAGGGCCGAATGAATCCTGACTCCAACAAACCATCTAGTTGTGTTCTCAATTCGGTCAGCTCTGGAGGGCTCATGCGATATGGACTACGTGCGGGAGGCTTGGCACCAGGGACTAACTCAATTTCGTGATCAATGAGCCTTCTGGGAGGTAGATTCTTTGGCAATTCATTCGGCATCACTTCGCTGAAGTCAGCAATAACTTGGGCAACTTCCTCAGGGATTTTGCTAGTATCATCTTCCATCTCTAGCTTTGCCACAGCTAAGTACGTATCTTCTCCTTTGGCCAAGCCTCTCTTGACTTGGAGCGCCGACAATATTCTATCATGAGTTGTTGGTCGAATTGAGGTTGGTACAATGCGTAGTCTGGGTCCGAAAAACCCCAAGGAGTCCATGAAAGGTAATGGTCCGGCTGCAGCTCCTCGGAAGAATTCTTGGTGAAGAATCACTTTAAAATCATCAAGTGGAACGACCAAGAAGTTTGATCTTCCTTCCCATGGACCAACCTGTAGTGGCACAGCTCTAGCCATACCATGAATAGAGATTGCCTCAGAGTTGACAGCTTTCAACTTACCCACATCTCCTTCTAAGTTCAGACCCACACGTCTGGCTGCATCTGGGGCAATAAAATTGTCTGTCGCTCCGGAATCCAACAATGCTTGGGAAGGGAACCCATTGATAGTGATGTCGATGAATTGCAAAGCCTTCTTGTGTGGGTGCTCATACATTTCTCCTTTGACAGCATTGAGCTTGCATAGAGCTCCCATCTGGGAGGTCTCACTGTTGGTGGGGTTCGAGCTCGATGCGGTCGAGTTAGAAGGTTCTGCTTGAAGCAAGGACATTAATGAGTGTAGAGCTGGTTTGGATGGACATTTGCCTGTTGGGTGATCCCTGCTATTGCAAAGAATGCATGGGGCAGGGGCAGATGGTCTCCACTGCCCAGAGTAGTTTTGCCCTCCTTTGTTGTTGTAATTTGAGTTGCTAGAGCTGGCATTCCAATTTTGGTTGGAACTCCAATTCTGGTTGGACGGCCTGAAATTGTAGTTTCCTCGGTTCTGACTTGAGTTTCCCCAGTTTTGGTGAGGTGAGCGAGCATTTGACCCTGAGCTTGAATTGGTACTGCCAGTTCTAGCTGTGGAGTGATTGAGTGAAGTGGATCCAGTCATGGGCATATAATCGCTAAACCTTTCCGCTGCCGCAATAGCACTTGTAATATCTGTCACCTTCTGCCTTTGTAATTCTGCTTGTAGAAGTGGCTGAGCTTGTTCCATGAAACAGAAAACTTTGTCCTTCTCAGACATGTCTCGAATATCTAGCAAGCAAGTTGAGAATTGTCGGACATAGTCTCGAATATTGCCTGTCTGTTTGATGGTGTGGAGCTTCCTCCTTGCTAAGAAATCAGTGTTCTCAGGCAAGAATTGATTTCTGAGTTCCTTCTTGAGGTCTGCCCAAGTTCTAATAAGGATGCGACATTCTTCCATATCTTCATATTTGGTTCTCCACCATAGTTTCGCATCACCTGCTAAGTACATGGTCGCCATGGTAACCTTGGCTTCTTCTGATTCGGGGTTCACCGCGCGAAAATACTGCTCCAGATCAAACAAGAAGTTCTCTAACTCCTTCCCATCTCGTGCCCCAGCATATGACTTTGGCTCAGGCACTTTCATCCTATGGTGATCCGTCGTCCCTGTGGCCTTAGTTAGCAAGCCAACCCTTGCAAATAAGTCCTCCAACTGTAATTGGAAGTCACTCATCACCTGAGCTGTGGGGTGAGGCGACTCTTCCATAGCAACTGTCCGTCCCTCTAAGTTATCAACGTGCTCAGCCAGTGAATCCACTCTGTCTGACAGTGAAAAGAGTCCATCCAGCCGACTAATATGTTCTCCCAAAGTGTTCAACTGGTCCATTCTGCTTTCTAGTCTATGCATTCGACTAGCCTGTCGTTCCTCCATAGCGCTAAGGCGCTCATTTAGTTCCTGCATCCTGGTTTGCATTCAACAAGCTCTGGCTCTGATACCAATTGTCACGGACTAGTAATCCGTGCGGCACTAGCTATCCAATTCACTAGTAAGCCTATGAGTAATTACTTTGACGGGCACAAATATTAACTTGAGAATGCACAATATCAATCTGTAGACAATATAACAATGCACAATAGTCAGTAAAAGCTCTCATTCACATTCAATAGATTACAATGGGGATGAACGTTCGGAAGGACGTTGCTCAAGACTAGTTCGATGCTATCGATCGATGGAAATACAAGTTTGAAGTTGAAAAGCAATGCAAAGAGAACAATAAAAATGCTAGCGGTACAGTCTGGCCCGACTATGCAATGGAGGCAACACGTGCTCACAGTCAAGAGCTCAAACATTCCCCCTATAATATAGATGCTAAGCATTTGGGCACTTTTCAAAAGGGAACATTGAGTTTTGAGACCATTAGGAAGGCCTCTGACCTTGAGTCCTAACAGCGACGGCCTAATTGCCGTCGCTAAGTGGTTTAAAAAAAAAAACACTAAAGAGGTTAGCGACGGCCTAATTGCCGTGGCTAATTGGTTTTAAAAAAAAAAACTACTAAAGAGGTTAGGCCGCGCTAATTGGTTTAAAAAAAAAAAAAAACTAAAGAGGTTGGTTTAAAAAAAAAAAAAAACTAAAGAGGTTAGCGACGGCCTAATTGCCATCGCTAATTGGTTTTAAAAAAACTACTAAAGAGGTTAGCAGGCCGTCGCTAAGTGGTTTTAAAAAAAAAAACACTAAAGAGATTAGCGACGGCCTAATTGCCGTGGCTAATTGGTTTAAAAAAAAAAAAAAAAAACTAAAGAGGTTAGCGACGACATGCCGTCGCTAATTGGTTTAAAAAAAAAAATAAAGAGGTTAGCGACGACCTATTTGCCGTCGCTAATTGGTTTTAAAAAATAAAAAAACTACTAAAGAGGTTAGCGACGGCCCAATTGCCGTCGCTAATTGGTTTTTAAAAAAAATATCACCGATTTGCGTGAAATCTCATCTCAACCGTTAATAACACCCAAAATTTTAACTCAATCCAACGCACTAAATCAAACTACGTCATCGATCCGCGTGAAACTAACACAACCAATCCCCTTCAATTACCTTTCTCTATATAAATTTCAATTTTTTCTACAAACCAACTTAAACAAAAATTTTCTCTCAAAATTTTTTTTTCTCTCATCTTCCAGAGAAGAAACCCACTGAGGAGAAGTCTGCCGGTTCCTCGACACCGATCCCGGCCGCCTCTCTCTCCCCTCCCTTCATTCGCCGCCTCTCTCTCGGAGATCTGAGATCTCTCTGATATCTCGAATCTCGAAGATCTCTGGGATCTCAGAGATCTGAGATCTCGGAGATTTGAGATCTCGGAGATCTGAGATCTCGGATATCTGAGATCTCGGAGATCTTGGAGAATCTCAAAGATCTGAGTTCTCGAGATCTGAAATCTCAGATCTCGGAGAGATCTCTGATATTTTTTTAAATATATATATATATATTTTTTAAAAATCTTAGAGATCTCGGAGAAATCTGATATTTTAAAATTTTTAAAGATCTCGGAGAGATCGAAAAAATATATATATATTTAAAAAAAAAAACCATTTAGCGACGGCACAATTGCCGTCGCGAATATAAAAATAATGTAAATTTTTTTTTAAAATCAGTTAGCCACGGCCAAAATGCCGTCGCTAAAATAAATAAAAATGTTAAATTTTTTTAAAAAATCAGTTAGCCACGGCCAAAATGCCGTCGCTAAGATAAAAAAAATTTAAAATTTTTTTTTTAAAAATCAGTTAGCCACGGCAAAAATGCCGTCGCTAAAATAAAAAAATGTTAAATTTTTTTTTTACAAAAATCAATTAGCGACGGTTGTATCCCATTGATTGGTTTGTTACCTCGAGGATTTTTCTATCGTGTAGAGTAAGTATGGTGGCCTGGGAGAAATTGTTGCGTATATTGAAGAATGCTATAAAGGTATTGGTTTTCCTATATTTGTCATGCTTTTATTTAGGAACGAAAAATTTATATTATACGTTTCTTAGGAGGATATGAAAAGAGGTCAGCTTGCGAGATATAACCAAATAGCCAATAGTAGAATCAGCATGTGAACTTACGTACACTGATCGAAATGCATATGCCCCCAGCAGCTACATATTTCATTTACCCTGTGTACTCTGGTAGATTTTCCTTGAGTGATACAAATTTGAAGCATGGTTTATGTACGGTTCAAGAATCTGATCCATTAAATTGTATTGAGACATTTCTTGCCATTTTTTCTCATTATCTTTCACTTGTTGGTTGATGATTGTATACCATTATGTGCATATACTACAGAGCCAAAGAGAAGAACCCTATAAGGTAAAGGCGTCTGAAAAGGATTTATTTGCCCGGTCAGGACCTACACATTTATCTTTTATTGATTGGTAAGACGTATTCCCTACTTCCATAGCACCTTATATTGGTGAATTTTCTGTGTTTTCTGTGGGATGAAATATATGACCAGTCTACTAAACTTGTTTGTGTGACATAAGGTGGTGACCACTATTGGTTTTATTGCTACCCACGTTAAATCGCTTGTATGGTTTTAGGGGTCCTCTTAAAGTTGTTCCGGTTCATGAATTTTATGTTCTCTTGGGCTATAACATGTTCATGAGTTCTGGTTTGTGTTTTTTTCTTTTGACTTGTGAGCTTCTCACTCACAGGCAAGGATTGTGATTTCGTTGTTTGGGGTAATTTCGATAAGTTTATTTTAGGAAATATTTCGTTGTGTATAGAAAAAACGTAAAAACTTTGCTTGTAATTTTGAAATTATCAATGTAATTTCAGCATTTTAAACTCTTATATACTACATAAAGAGTATCGAAAGACATACAAATGTTATATTACATAAGAATCACTTATGTAACAAAATTTTAATACTAAACTAAGGTTAAAATGTAGAAAAATTGAGATTGGCCTAACAAAAGAAATCAATATTTCGGATTTCGAAAGAAATTTCGGGAACTTGAAAATAAGAAAAATTTCGTGAAATTTCGACATTTTTGGAGAAATCACATTCTTTGCTTACAGGTCAGTTTTTATAATGAATTTCCATGTTCATTTTGTTGGAAAAACAAAGTAAAATAATTGAGAAAAATCAGAGCACCTTGAACGAATAAATCTGTTAAAACCCCCTTATGCATTATAAAATGGAATAACAACCACTGATCAAATTTTGTATACTGACGAAATCTTATAGTTCAACAAATTGAGTAGTTGATCTTAATTTCCATTTGTCATTTCCTGCAACAGAATTTCCTTATAGATGAAGTGTTATGTAACCAGTTTCTTTAATGTAGGAAGAATGCACATTACCGAAGGTCTGTGGCAGCCTGCTTGGTTCAAGGTGTATATGTTCTAGAGAGGGACCGCCAGCGCCAACGGAATCATCAAGGGTCTGAAGCTCTTGCTCCTCCCTGGTGGGAATTTTTTCATTTTCACTTGTTACGTCAGCTCATAGATGATGACGATTCCTCAATTTTTGGTGCTCTATACATGTTTAAACCCCCACCTTCTATTGACAAGCAGCTGACGGAAGGTGCTCCACTGTATGTCATTGCCTTCCGAGGCAACATTATCCAGGTAGATTCCTTCACACAGGATTTCAAACTGGACCTACACATTATCAAAAATGGCCTTCATAGAACCTCCCGCTTTAAGATTGCAATGCAAGTTGTGCGTAATATTTTGGCCGAATGTAGAGATTTGAATATATGGCTTACTGGTCATTCACTGGGAGCTGCAATGGCAATGCTCGCTGGGAAAAACATGGCTAAGACGGGTATTTTTCTTGAAGCTTTTCTTTTTAATCCACCATTCTTTTCGGCTCCCATAGAGAGCATCAAAGATAAGAACGTCAAGCATGGGATCCGCATTGCTGGTAGCTTCTTCACAGCAGGACTTGTTATGATGAAGGGTAATAATCAGAGGCAACAAACTGAGGATCCATTCGCAGCCTTGTCTGCTTGGGTTCCATGTTTGTTTGTTAATCCCGGTGATATCATCTGCTCAGAGTACATTGGGTACTTCGCACATAGGCAGAAAATGGATGAAATAGGAGCTGGAGGAATTGAAAGGCTTGCAACTCAGCACTCGATAGGGAATCTACTAATGGGAGCAATGGGGAGGCCATCTGATTGCGACCCATTTCATCTGCTTCCTTCAGCCAATGTGACAGTTAATCATACTCCATCTCCAAACTTTATAAAGGCTCACGCTATTCAACAATGGTGGCGGCCTGATTTGCACTTGCAGTCCAAGCTATACCATTATGGATATTGATGTTTCCGTATTCAGTCACCATTTTTTCCATGTAGGGTTAATTTATCGCCCCCTTTTGAAATTTTGTAATGTTATTTTTTTCCAGACAGAAAAGGTTAATTATTTGTTGATATTGGACGCATTATATTGCTTTTGGGATTTAAAAGCATTAGAGATGCAAACTTATGAATCAAATGCAGTTGTCCGTATGTCTCTGGCTTGTTGATATCAGTACTATGGTTTCTCCAAGATATGTATGCCATTTTATATTTCATTCTCAGCGCAGGGTTTGCTCTTAAGAAATGTTGCTGACATTTAGCATGGATGCATCCCCCTGAGGTGCAACACAGGTTCAGCACTGAGTGACTTGGGTGAAACACAGGCTCAGCACTGACTTAGTAAAACTGATCATAGATTTTCTGTATGCAGTACTTCTAACTTTTCACAGATGTGGGACTTCTAACATTTTACGGAACTTGGTGGTTTTCTATCAGTGTGTAGTATGATTCATCTCTTTAGTAATTTCTTTTGTGTATTGCATTTCATCTATAGCTGTTTACATTAGGGTTTAGTCCATAGATCCTTCAATGAAGTGGGAACTTACAATTGCACGTCTAGCACAACAAAAGTGCGTTGTAGTACTAGTTGCATAACTAGCATAGTAGACTCGTTTGTCGCCAGCTTGAAGTGCGAGACAGGATGATAGAGTTCTGATAGTACGGAACTGATTGTGCTCTTGTTTTGCAATTATTGCAATTTTGGCAAATTAGTGAAAATTGGTGCTGTTTTCATAATTTGATCTTAGTTTTTTGTGGGGGTTTGCTTTCCAAAGTGGTACATCGGCTACCCATTAATGGAAACTCACATCATGGGCTCCATGAATTGCAATCAAACTATCTGTTTGCTCAATTAACCATTTGCTGTTGTTTCCAAGTTTACATCGTTGTCGATCTTGGTCATGTAGTCAACGTATGTACACAAGTGTTATACAAGCCTTAGAGCCTCGGCAATGGTAAAAATAATTTGATACTTTTGTACGTGCTTCTCATGGGGAAGGTGCGGTAATACTAATTGATCCTAAAAGGCGTACCTGCTTAGACCTAAAAGTGCTCAACCATATCAAATATCATTTCTCCAATATGACACATTTGTCACTGAAGATTTAAAAGCTTTTAGAGTAGATGACAATTTCACATTAACTTAACTAAACGTAGATTAAACTAAAAAATAATTGGGAACGTGCAAAAGAAGCAATCAAATGTAAGACATCAAGGTTTAATAATCACACTTTAATTGGATCTTAATTAGCAAATAACTTAAAATGATGAGCTCATGGTGGGCAAAACCCACATTGTGTCATTCCATATGTCCTTTCAACTGACAGTAACTTTCAACTAATACACCTTTATAATTAACCACAAATATAAAATAAGAAAACATAAAGCCATTCTTATTATGATATAGGAAATTAGGAGCCCTACTATTTTTTTTATTTAATTATTATTTTTATAAATCTTGTAAGTCTTTAAAGAAATTTCCGTTTTGTAGGTCATCCAAATGGAGTGTCATTTCAGTGGTAAATTTGTGATGGATAGAATCATAAGTCAAGGTTTAAAACATGAAGAAATTTATTTTACTTGCTTTGATTTCAAAAATTCGATGCACGCCCAATGTAAATAAAAGATCGTGACCAAGAATATGTAACATTAGATGGGCCGACAAGGTCAACAAAATCATAATTTTATGCATATTTTGGTATTTGATTTGTAATTTAGAGTTCTAAGCAAGTGTGACTCACATAACCCTCTTTCGAATGCGCCAAGACACAAAAACGCAAGAAGCATTCGTCCGGCAAAATGCTCTTACAAAATTATCGAATAACCCTAATTGCTTATCATAATCATCTGGAGTAAAAATCAACATCACTTTTTTTATCTGATTAATTAACTAACTTTATTGATGTTAACATTTCACATGAACAATTTATCCAAAACCCCGTGAAGCCCTTTTAATTAACTTTAATGCAACCACTTGAAAGCTTAGCTTCCAAGATCCAACACCACCAAAAACAATATATACTTATATATATGGGAGCTCGGGATACACATTATTATGATGATGGTATATTAGTATTATTTATTTATTTTAATTATTTAATAATTGATCGAGTTCAATGTAAGTTCAAGTAGGAATCCAACAACTTTAGGGTTTTTTTTTTTTTTTTAAAAAAAATCCTTCCATGGCAAATGCTACTGACAGGGTTCAAACTCTGAACCTATGATTCTATCCGCCACATGTCTACCGCTGAACTGATCTCCTATTGACTAATAAAATAGATCAGAAATCAAATTTGTAGCCAGTTTTTGAAGTTTAAAAGAATTGTTGACAAGGTGAAAAAACTTTTTTCTAGTTATTTGCTTACTATTTCCGTTGTTAAACCTATTACATTATGGTTAGAAAATTATCAACCATACGATTTTGTTTTTGTGCTAGATGAAGGCCTCCAAACCTAGTTATTTTTTGCAACTTGAGGTAGGATTTGTAAGAAAATTGACAAAACTGGTTTTGGTTAGTTTAGTGATGTTAATGTCTATTTGGTTCACTGATATTTTTTATTTATTTAATTTTTATCTCTTAAACCCTTTCACTTCAGATGCCTCTAACTCCGTGATCTATTAATACCATTCGTTACTGCTTAACCACTGAGCCATCACACTTTTTGCTGGTTCACTGGTATGATTAGGTTACAAAGGAATATATATACATCTCTGAATGATTTTTTATTTATTTTTCATTTAGGATTTTAGAGTGTTGATCCGTACATGTAATGCGCGAAAGCGTTACAAATACCGAAATGTGAAAGTACAAAACAAATATAATTAATACCGGAGACAACAAATTTACGTGGTTCAACAATTTATCTATATCTACGGACAAATATAACAACTTTACTAGTAAGATCGAAAAATTACAAATGGAGAGAGCTACACAACGTCAATAACGTTACACACACGTATTTAAATGACACTACCAATACGCGGGGTATGTATATCACAACAAAATAACAAACTCTCTCTCAGGTAGTCTCACATCAAGTAGCGAGCAAGATCATATCAAGTATATAAATGATTGGATATGTCTCAATAAGCATCGAGACATTTTAGAGGCAGTTGAGTTTCGTTCATGAAAACCATACACCTAAAGGGAAATGGGTATCTAAGTTGAGGACAATATCGTGCTTGAGATATGTCTTTAGTTGCGGTGCCGGGTGCTTCGCAATTTTCACCCCCGGACCCAATACCACATTCATTTCCTCATGATTTGCGGTTTGAAGCTTTTGGATCTAGTCATTTTAAAGAAATTAAATTGTCCATGACGAAAAACACAAAAAGAAAAATAGAATTGAATTGTATCAGTACACTTATGAGTGCAAAGTTGAACTTGTAAACTAAAGCATGGCCCTTAGTCAGTGGAAGTACATGGATTATTGTCCAATGACCCTTATCTTTGGGTCTATCTATTTATTTATTTTTGTTCAAAAACTTATTTTCATCCCAAAATTTAGAAAGGTTTATTCTTCTTCTTCTATTGTGTAGACTTAATGGTTTTCTCTTTTTAAAGAAAAAGGTCTTAGAAAAGGATTGCAATCCACTTGTTTATCTTCCATAACTCTTTGTTAATTAATTGTAATAGCTTTATGAGCTGTGGTTTGCCTTTCATGGACAGAAAACCTAACACTTTAATTGACTGGTCCTTTCTTCAAGTGTCCAAAATGTTAGATGAAACCATTTATAACTTGCTTATGTTTGAAGCATTTCTCTAATCATTTTTATGTTCAACACTTTCAAGCTTGATTACCCCCTTTGCAAATTCCATGGAACCAAAGTGTTTTTTTTGTAGTATAACTAGTGGACATCTGAGTTTCAAAAGTTTGAAATTAAAGACAATGAAGCTTCTAAAATGGAATAACATTAGTCACACCACCTTAGTTCATTATCCACAAACATTTATATGGTTTAGTTCGATAATCATTAATAACTTCTATTAATAAACCTGTTTTCTAATATCTAACTCTAGTGCAGATTTTTTTTTTTTTGAAAACTTTTCATTGCATGCAACCAAATTCAGCTCAATGTAAACATAAGAAACCTGCTAATCACACCAAGTTACATTATCAGAAAACAAAAATCAAAGTAAATTATTACGAGTTAGTACATGATTTCATTATTTTCGCGCAGGATTGCATTTTTTACCTGTTCGATGGTTCCAAGATTAGGATCATAATAATTTTACAACATAAATATTTGTCTGTGTTCAAATTAGTGGCTAGAGATCATAAAATTGTACATATCAGTACAACAAATCTACAACCAATTCTACAGCATGAAGTTTCAATCATGTCATCAATGGATGACTCTGAGACACTCTCCTACAGAGAACAAAGTTGAAATGGTCCTGTTGGTGGGAGCTTGGAAGCACATGGAATGTTTCATATAATTTTTTTTCTTTCTCTTTGTCCCATTGTTTTTCATACTTTCTATTTGTTTGAATCCAAAATATAATATATATATATATATACAAATAAATATGAACATATGAGTTAAGGGCATCTACTTTTTCAACTTTTCCACGCAGCGTTGGGAGAGAGTGCTTGAATAAAAAGTTGAGCACGAGAGAAACACGTGAATGCCAACTCTACCTCTCTCATGCTGAACACCCTTCCCAAGTACTAACCAGACATAATGATGAGGGTGAGTAGATTTTTTTTTTCCTAGTTTCTATTTGAGTCACTTTTTATGGCTGGAAATAAAATGGGTGAATGGGAACCCTTGTAGCTATCAACAATCACTCGTAAATTCATAATACCTAGTTATGACTTATAACTTTTTTAAGTAAGTTGGATTAGATTAGATATGGCAAGCAAGTGTCTCGTGTATGGTGGATGGAGGTCATTGTTAGTGTTATGGACATCAATGGGGCCACTGTGGGTGTGTGTATTTTTTTGGTTGAGAAATGACATATGGATCGGGCATCCGAGGATCGTTGATGGGGCTCGAGATGTGTCGTGGAGGGCCTAGATGAAACTAAAATCATAAAATGATTGAAATTTATGATGTCTTAATGAGGGTGATTTGAGGTGTTGAATAGTAGTTATACAATTCTTATCCATATTTTTGGTCTAATTTGGTTCATTAGTGTTTTTAATGAGTGCGACAACTCGATATATTCTCTAAGAGCATTCACATTAATCTGATATAATTTTGGATTAGTCACATTTAGAAGGCTTGAACCAAACCCTCTCTTCAATCTTTCCAACTATTTCAGTGACAAAAAGAAGTGTTAACAATGCTTTCTTTTTCATCCTTTCAGTCTTTCTGAACATTGAATGAATATTACCTCCCTCAAAAGCTTAAGACTACAGCCATTTCTTTTGCTAAGAACTTAGTTTATTATCAACAAAGCATCCATTGTTTATACTTAACCAAACTTATTAACATCCACTAAAAACTTGTTCTATCGACGAAAATACATGGTCAGAGAGTTTGGACTCGTTTGTGAGACTCATCTTGACCGTTTATGAGTACTCTTTTCCAGACGCCGCACAAAAAAAAACTCGCATTCTAAATCTTTTGTTACTAATCTGACTTGAGCGTCAAACAGTTGAAATGCGTCCTACACAACCCACAAACAGTAATTTCCAAGTTTTCAAATTTTCCATGACCACCAACAGTCACTAATAACTCCCACCAGCTGTGTATTCAAAACTGGTATATATTTTCTACAAAACAAAACTAGTTCTCAAAAAAATCAGAGAACACCGAAACACTAAAAAGACTGAAGACTTACTAAAAAGACTTCAGTGTCTGCTGCTCTCCCACTCTGCAATCCAACCAAAGGACAGCTCAGACTTGAGACTGAGACTTCACACCCAACTCTCCTATATAAATTCACTACCACCATTGCTCAATCCTTCACAAATTCTTCTTTCACTTCACAATGAGGTGCTTTCGATCATCGACATCGATCGACGAGCTCTCGACGTTGAAACATACTGTTTTTCGGTTATGCATGTGTTTTGTATTAGTAAGTGTTGTTGTTGTTAATGCAGGCGAAAGTATGACACATTTCAGGCCTAGTGAAGCGATTTCCGGGCTATGCAGCCAGACTCAGTACCCGAGTCTGTGTACAGAGTTGCTGAAAGGGATCCCGAGTGCACTCACCGCAAATGATCATATTGAGATCGTCAATATTTCGGTAAATATGACTCTCAATAAGGTGGGGGTGGCACTGTATGGAGCGTCGGAAGTATTGGGCAATAAAATGGAGCCACGTGTACGGTCAGCGTACGAGAGTTGCATCGAGATGCTCGGCGACTCGTATGATCAGCTGGGAAGGTCATTGAGTGCAATCCGTTTAGGGACCCGAGCCGACGTGATGACTTGGCTGAGTGCCGCGCTGACAAATCACGACACGTGTATGGACGAGCTCAACGAAGTTAGTGGGGCCATGAAGGATCGGATGGTGGAGAAAATTCGGAAGTTATCGGGATTAGTGAGTAATTGTCTGGCCCTGTATAAGATCACGAAGCCAAATGGCCATGACTTCGATGGCATTCCGATTCAGAATCGGAGGAGGTTGTTGGGACGACCAAAGGAGGAGGAGAGTAAATTTCCGGGATGGTTGAGGAAGGATGAGAGGAGGCTGTTGGATATGCCGGTGACCGCGATCAAAGCCGATATAGTAGTGGCAAAAGATGGCAAAGGGACATATAAAACTATCACCGCAGCGATTAAAGCCGCACCAAGTCTTAGTAATCGTCGTACTATTATTTACGTGAAGGCTGGAAGGTAAGTTGATGTTACGAACTTACGATATTATTATTGTTATTGTTATTATTTTTAAACTCTGACACGACTGACTATGATTTTGTAGACATAGAAGTCACATTTCACCGTAAATTTACAAATAGCTCGTATGTATTTACAAGAATTTTAAAGCACACCCGCCATCTTTGAGGTCCATTTCCCTAATGTGATGATCTTTAGTGCTCTAAGGTTAGTGTATATAATGGAGTTTACTGCGAAATCCATTTTGGTATTAGAAAAAGTGCGGTCCTGAACTAGTAGGGCTGATAATGGAGCGGATTTGAATTTAGCTCTACTAAATTTGTTGACTGAAAATATCGATGAATTGTAACCACTGGGTGGCTAGGACAAAAATATCAGTTTATAGGTTGTACATATATAAGTCTGTTAATATGAGTGAGACATAAATGGTTCGAGTTTATCTAAGCAGTCAGGCTTTAAAGCCAATTTTTGGTCTGGTTTAGGTGTTTTTACAATTTTATCCATTTTCTTTAATACATAATTACAAATATTATTTATAAAAGGGGTAAAAATGAAAAAAAGCACAAAATCTAATTAAAAAAAATAGCTATAAAGTTTGGCTGCATAAAATTGAGAAATGGTTCAATAGGGTGAGTGGATTTTTACTCAGGCTTGTTATGGGACACCCCTAGAGAAAGTAGTTGCAAGATCACACCTCCATTGTAGAACAAGAAGACACCATTTGCTTTGATTGCCCTTGTCAAGGTCCAAAACTTAGCTGGAAATGGACCAGAAAAGGAGGAGAGGGGTACCAATGTATTGCGTCCATAATAAATCCCACCAAAAATTTATTTTCAACAAAAATAATTGCAAGGAAACAAGACCTAGACGCATCGACGTAATCGTGCCGTGACTTTGTAATACGACAAGGTCAATCGGAGAAATGTCCAAACTTATTAGTCTTTGACGTACTAAGTGGTGGTGGATGTTTAAAGTTAAAACATGCATATAGTTGTCGTTTTATATTAGGGATGGCAACAGGGCAGATTTTTTATGAGCATTTAGTAGGTTTTGAATAGACCCAGTCTGATAACTTAGCTCGGTAAAAATGTAAATGAAAAAACCCTAACCCAAACCCAACTAGTTCTTGTATCGAAACTTTGTTATGGAATAAGAAGGTGTTTTGGTTTTCAGGTATGAAGAAAACAACTTGAAGGTTAGCAAGAAGAAGAGCAATTTGATGTTAATTGGTGATGGAAAGGGAAAGACTATAATTTCTGGTGGAAAAAATGTGGTAGACTTCAATATTACCACATTCCGTACTGCTTCTTTTGGTAAAATTTTCCTCCAAACCTTATATTTTGTTTTTCGAAGCATGTTATATTTCGCAAAATTTATAACTAAACGATGTTCCTAATGACTTCAGCTTCATCTGGGTTTGGGTTTATCGCACGGGACATCACATTTGAGAACTGGGCAGGTCCTCAAAAGCATCAAGCTGTAGCACTGCGTGTAGGGGGAGATCATACAGTGGTGTATCGATGCACTGTCACAGGATACCAAGACACATTGTATGTGCATTCGAATCGTCAGTTCTTCCGGGACTGTGACATATACGGAACCGTGGATTTCATCTTCGGTAATGCAGCTGTGGTTTTCCAAAACTGCAACATTTACGCTCGAAAGCCTATGGCCATGCAGAAGGTTACCATTACAGCACAAAACCGGAAAGACCGGAATCAGGTGACAGGGACTTCCATCCACAACTGCCGGATCCTAGCCACGTCAGATCTTAACCCATCGGAAACCCAGACATTTCTCGGTCGTCCATGGAAACCCTACTCTCAAGTTGTGTACATGCAATCATACATCGGTGCTCATGTACACCCTCACGGCTGGCTGGAGTGGAGTGGCACGTTTGCCCTCGATACACTGTACTACGGGGAGTATCTTAACTTCGGTCCTGGTTCGTCCCTCGGGCAACGTGTCAAATGGCCAGGGTATCATATCATGGGTGCAGCCGAAGCAAGCCAGTTCACGGTAGGGCAGTTTATATTTGGATCATCATGGCTGCCTTCGACTGGGGTGGCATTTGCCGCAGGTTTTATAAATATATAGAAGGTATAGATAGAATTTTTACTTGTCAAATATGTTTGTAGAGGGTTTCTCCTAATTTAACTCAATTTTAGTACAAATTGTATAGTTTACGTATATAGATTATGTAATAAGAGAGCAAAATAGCTTTTGTTCTCACTTTGTTATTTAATAAATGGAAGTATATATAAACAGGAGTTACTAATTAATTAATGACCCTTTATGCATTTCTCGATCTACATGTTTAATGGCTAAACCTGAAACCTAAAACCTAATATCACAGGAAAGAACAGTTCGTCCACCATCAATTCCCATTAACCGCAGAACAGACCTTCTTAGGCTCTAAGATGGCGTCTAGATCTTGCTCCATCAAAATAACAACTAAACACTCTTTTCTGGCAATGCAAAAACCTCAAAAATGGGCTTTAAGCTAAGCAATGAAGCTCGAAAACAGACCCTCAATATGACTTTGATCTTTGCTATGGGATCCTTGAACACTGTTTCGGCAAACATCAAAAGGCAATAAATGATAGTACCTTGGTGCGATCAATGTTAACCTAATGATCCGCTGCTAAACTACATCTTCGAAGCAGTTGAAATCAAAACCAAACTTTCAAGGAGATAAATCCGCATTTATACAACTTATTAGAACACAAAATTTCTCAAAGAAGCATTGTGTTTATGTTGTCTATATCATCTACTAGACAACATGGCTCTGATAGGTAAAAGCCAGATGATTTACAAAGCCTAAGAACGCGGTAGCACTCACAATGTAGAGGAGGTTGTAGACTTGTGCATTTTATCATCCTGAGAAGTGCGTCTTCGCAATGATGGTGATGAGATTGCTGCGTGATAAGATGATGAAACAAGTTGGGCTAGTGCTGGGATGGAACCACCTGTAGGATTCACAAGTTGATTACTAAACGTTACATGGTAATCTAAATCTTGGAACTGAATGAAAACGCAAATTCTACCTGCCGCCCCAGCGCAAGCTGAAGAAAATACTATTACAGGTGGAGCCTGCATTAGGAGGAGAAACAATAAATATATTGTCAGATACAAACCAAAAAAGTACTTTTTTACGTACTGAAGCTTGGAACAATTGAGACTTGTTGCACAAACCAGAAAAATGCAGCAAAATATAAACGTTAATCCTAATTCACTTCCCTTTATTGTTGTTTTAAAAGCAAAACAGCAGCAAATAATACAAGCGCTGCCAAGAAAAGGCTTTGGTGCTAAGTCGTAGACTATACAGCCAGGTAGCTGATAATCACATAATTATAACATTATTACCTCTTATTATATTTTTGTTAATCCTTATTTTAGATTAATTATTAAATTTTTGTAGAATGTGGAGCTGTAATGAAGAAATCAGAGAAAAATGTAATGAACAAATCTCAAACGGTGACTTCAGAGGAAGTGGAGGTGAAAATAGCCTAAGCCCATAACCTAAACTCAAAACCAAGCCCATAAACTCAAAACCAAGCCCATAAACTCAAACCCAAAGAATATTCTCCCATATTCAGTTTTGATTTTACCTTGATTCACTCCATGAATCATCCTTGTATCTCATCTCTATTCATTATCTATAAATACAATAGAAAATGAATGTGAAAGGGAAGGAGGAGAAGGGAATCAAGCCTCAATAGCCAAAAACAAATCCTCCTTCCTTCACAAAGTGATTTTCATCACACTCATCTCATCACCATCCATCTCTCACTCCTTCTCTGTCCAGACCATCTCTCCCTCTCCCTGTTCCATCACGCCACACAGCCACCACCACCACCGAGCACCACCATCATCTTTCACGCACCACATAAAGGAACAGATCATGCTCCTCTCCCTCTCCCTCTCCCTGTTCCATCACGCCACACAGCCACCACCACCACCGGAGCATGACCCCTCTGTCATCTCTTCTCCACCTCGCCTTCCTCTGATCAACCTCGGACCAGCTCGCACACCACCACCGAGACAGGAGCAGCAAACAAGGAGCACCCCCTGTTTCTCTCCCCCGTTCTCGTCCTTTTTCTCGTTTTTTTCTCTCTCGCGGGGCAGTCTCAACGCCACAAACCAGAACCGGAGGATCTCCTCCATCCTCCAATCTCGGTCGGGTGCCCTGAGCATCACCGAATCCTCTGGTCTCTCTCTCAACAGCGTTCCTGCTTCGGTGGAGTTTCCCGCCTCTCTCTATTCAAATCGAAGAAATAGCTCGCGAGGAGCGAAGAGCAACCCTGCCGGAGCCGTTCGAAGGGAGAAAGAGCTCGCGAGGAACGCGGCTGGAGACGAAGGTGTAGAGATTTGCGATTTTTCTGGCGAGAACCAATTGTTTTTCAAAACAGTTGGCTGTTTGCAACCTGCTGAGTGCCACCGCACCCCTGCTGATCTGCTGAGTACCACCACACCGAGGCTGCGACAAACCAAAAGGGATGTATAATTTATTTTAATGACTTAAATCCTTAATTACAATTTTATTTCAGAAATTTGATAAATTGCTTTCACCTTTCATGTTCGATTAAAACTTGATATGTTTGGTAGTTAGATTCACATTTTATCAATATTCAAAGCATGTGCTTGAGATTGAACTTTGATTAAGTGTGCCCTAAAAAGACACTTAATGCTTGGGAAGAGTTTATTTGCTTGAGATAAATTGTTCATGTTTGACAGAAACTTGATATGATTGGAATTGAATTTTAATGATCACATCTTCGGTGTAAGCAAGGGATCCTCATCCCTAAAGCTTTTCGTTTATAATTTCAGTAATTTAGATTTAAATATATTTGCTAACTCATCGGTGAATCCAAACCCCACAAAATATATCTCATCCATCTTTTTCTTTTATTTTTCTTATTTTTAGTTTAGTTTTAAAAACACTGTAACCCCATTTTTCTGTAAATTAGTTTAGATAAATTCTAAAATTCAATTGCATCCACTTTCCTCATGGGATCGACCCGTACTTTCCGTTGTCTACCAGTTAGACAACGTGCACTTGCGGTTATTACAAGTGGGTCAAATTAACCTGTTTATTTAGGCCGGTTAAGCCCGCATCAAGTTTTTGGCGCCAATGCCGGCCTAAATAAACAGGCTAATTTGACCCACTTGTAATAACCGCAAATGCACGGTGTCTAACTGGTAGACAACGGCAAGTACGGGTCAATCCCACAAGGAAAGTGGATGCAATTGAATTTTAGAATTTATCTAAACTAATTTACAGAAAAATGGAGTTACAATGTTTTTAAAACTAAACTAAAAATAAATTAAAAATAAGAAAAATAAAATAAAAGGAAAATATGGATGAGATGGATTTTGTGGGGTTTGGATTCACCGATGAGTTAGCAAATACATTTAAATATAAATTACTGAAATTATAAACGAAAAGCTTTAGGGATGAGGATCCCTTGCTTACACCGAAGATGTGATCATTAAAATCCAATTCCAATTATATCAAGTTTCTGTCAAACATGAACAATTTATCTCAAGCAAATAAACTCTTAACAAGTATTAAGTGTCTTTTTAGGGCACATTTAATCAAAGTTCAAGCTCAATATTTGTTAGCACATGCTTTGAATATTGATAAAATGTGAATCTAATTACCAAACATATCAAGTTTTAATCGATCGAACATGAAAGGTGAAAGCAATTTATCAAATTTCTGAAATAAAATTGTAATTAACAATTAAGCATTTAAATCAGTAAAATAAATTAAAATAAATTATACAACCCTTTTGGTTTGTCGCCGCCTCGGTGCGGTGGTACTCAGCAGATCAGCAAGTTGCAAACATCCAACTGTTTTGAAAAACAGTTGGTTCCCGCCAGAAAAATCACAAATCTTTGCACCTTCGTCTCCAGCGAGCCGCGCTCCTCGCGAGTTCTTTCTCCCTCCGAACGGCTCCGGCACGGTTGCTCTTCGCTCATCGCGAGCTATTTCTTCAATTTGAATAGAGAGAGGCGGGAAACTCCACCGCAGAAGGAGCGTTGTTGAGAGAGAGATCGGAGGATCCAGTGATGCAGGATGGAGGATAGAGGAGATCCTCCGGTTTTGGTTTGTGGCGTTGTGATTGCCCCACGAAAGAGAGAGAAAGACGAGAAGGAGGGCGAGAACGGGCGAGAGTAACAGGGGGGTGCTCCCTGTTTGCTGCTCCTGTCTCGGTGGTGGTGTGCGAGCTGGTCCGAGGTTGATCAGAGGAAGGAAGGCGAGAAATCAGAGGAAGGAAGGCGTTGTTTGCTTTATGTGGTGCGTGAAAGATGATGGTGGTGCTCGGTGGTGGTGGTGGCTGTGTGGCGTGATGGAACAGGGAGATGGAGAGATGGTCTGGACAGAGAGGGAGTGAGAGATGGATGGTGATAAGATGGGTGTGATGAAAATCACTTTGTGAAGGAAGGAAGATTTGTTTTTGGCTATTGAGGCTTGATTTCCTTCTCATCCTTCCCCTTTCACATTCATTTTTTATTGTATTTATAGATAATGAACAAAATGAATAGAGATGAGATACAGGGATGATTCATGGAGTGAATCATCAAAACTGAATTTGGGATAATTGGGAGAATATTCTTTGGGTTTGAGTTTATGGGCTTGATTTTGAGTTTAGGTTATGGGCTTAGGCTATTTTCAACTCCACTTCCTCTGAAGTCACCGTCTGAGATTTGTTCATTGCATTTTTCTCTGATTTCTTCATTACAGCTCCACATTCTACAAAAACACAAAATTTTAATAATTAATCTAAAATAAGATAAAAATAAGAATTAACAAAAATATAATAAGAGGTAATAATGTTATAATTATGTGATTATCAGTAGCACAGCTATGCATTTTGACTGTAATGCACAATCTTCTAAAAGAAAACCCAATTGCGAGATATTACTAAACACCAACAAATTCTCTTTTGTCATGTTAATCTACAAGGTGTCATACTATTGTAATGCAAATCCTTATCTTGCTCTAATTCTAGTTCAAACTTTTTTTTATTTACATTCCAAAAATTGCTCTCTTAGAGGCCTATTATCTTAAGGGGAGTTCAATTAGAAAATCAATCTGAAAGCTAAAGCATTATAACCGCAAAATAGTCTTCAACTCTTCATTGATGTGGAGCAAAAACGAGCTTTCAGCCACATTGATTCAAACAATTTTTACACTAACTCGGACCAAAACAGAATTTCAGCCACATTGTTGCAAGGTTTTTTACACTGATGCAACCTGGAATCGTGCAGGAAATGACAGATCCAATGAGTTAAATTTTGGCTTTCAAGTGAGAATTTGAATCGATTTGTAAAGGGAAAGAGATATTGGGACCAATACTTCCTTCCTTGGTCATTTTCAGGTGTCTGACATTTCTTTCCCCTCCATATTAGTGGAAATGATCCAAGAGATGAATCCAGGAAGTATCTCATTGTTGAGAGGGAGAACCTCATCAAAAAAATTCTGTCTTTTCTCCTTTGGGGCATTGGACTTCAAGGATAATTTGGGTTTTTGCTGGTTAGGAACCACGAGATTTAAAAGGACCCTACCCAAACAAAAAAAATTGTTATTCAATTTGTTTGAGCTCTAAAAGCTCTGTGTGAGCTGAAATTTTCAGAAAATTACAGATTAGCCTGTTTCAACACATTTCCTTGAGATATGTGTTTTGGTCCATGCCATTAATATCTTGATAAAAATGGTCTTTGTGAGTGTTTAAGGACCACCCTTTCGGGTGGTCTTGGACAATGTGCGGTGCTAGCCAGCGGGCCTGTGTTGCACCCAAGGTGGGCCCTCGCCCGTTTCGTGATTATAATAGAGAAATCAATTTTTCACACAACATGTATCTCGAGCCACATCTCAAAATAAGTAGATTCCATAAATCTCTCCATCAAACCCTCCATTGATGCCCTATATACCACCTTCTTGAGCTTCACCCCATTAGATGTACAATTCTTTCTCACAAATACTTGGATTCCTATGTTTCCTAACCATCATCTAAAAAACCTAACCCAGTTCTCCACTTTTATTTGAATCCACGCCTATTCAGAAACATATAAATTGACATGTATAAGCATAAGCAAGCCAAAAATGTACCAGGTGTGGCGGATGGTATCACACGTCACGATTTCGAACCAGGCCAACGGCATGGGGTGGGGAGGGTTACGGGAAGAAAAAAAAAGAAGCATAAGCATCATACATCTTATGATTACATTGTACAGCTCAAGAACAATTAGATAAAGACTACCTATCCTCGGCTCTAATACCAATCGAAAACAAAATTTATCCAAAAACATTAATAATATTTTATTGCCTTTTGCAGACCAACAAAAAATTGTTTAACAAGGTAGGTAACACAAGAATAACAGAGAAAATTGGAAGTCTAGAACCTCCTTCTGCTTTAGATAAGTTCCTCTCCCTATATACCCACACCAAAATCAAGCAGCAGGCACCAGAACTTGGATGAACCAAGAAAAAAACTCTTGAAAAATCCTTCTCCAGCCAAACCAAACAGTTATGTGTCTTTTGGATAGCAGTAATAATACTAGATAAACTTATGTATACATTATCACACTCAACATCCACTTAGAAAACGTGTGTATCACACCTGCAAGGCTGATTGTATGTAGTTACTGTTGCATTAACAGGAGAGCACAAGCTTAAAAAATTTCAACACACTACAACTGCCAATATTTTCAATAAAAATAACTAACACGCCTTGAGAATGCAGAACTCCCAATTTTTATTTATTATAACTAACGATCTCATCTTTTGAGTACTTTTACAATTTGATTATGTTTATAACCCTTTTTTTTTAAACATTTCTTATACTTTATAGAAACATACTATTCAAGCAGATCAAAACATGCATAATTTAAAAAGTAAAACAACGCTAAAACACTTACCCCGATAAGAAAATGGACCCACATTGGCCCCTTTATCCACCTTTGAACCACTGGCATAGCTGCAAAGAAATACACATCATCGCAGTTCAGAGACAAAAGATAATTGGGGTCTTCAATAACGGTTGAGCTCTTACCGGAAAGCAAAATACCTCAACAAGATTCTAAGATAACAAGGAACAATACAGGATTTCTCTAGTATAATATAAGAAATTAGAAAATCATAGTTATTTTATCTTGCATTGATCCCATTGTTATTGTTAAGTATTTGTGTCTCTCAAAATCTCACCCCAGTCAAACATACAAGAAGAAAAGTGAGTATCTCTGTATGCTCCCCGAAATTTGAAAATGACAACAAAGGAAAGCATATTACTAATATATATTATTGGTAAGCAACATATTCAAGCTTGCTTAACAACATTGACTGGAGGAACATGAATCCCATCAACTAATGGCTAATGCAAAGAACTAGGATGTGGGAGAAACAACAATAACGGGAAAGTAAACACTAACCTAGTTCCAGATATACATGCCATGCACAACTGATAAAGCCTAAAGCCCATTAAAGTTCCTTAGGGCCCCTCATACTCACCCAATTGAGAAATATTGGACTTCTGCTGCAAAAGAGAACGCCCCTCCAATCCATCTACTTACACACTTCCATATAAAACACTCCTGAACTAGATTGAAATATGGGACTTCGGCATTAAGCTTGCAATAGAGGAGGCCCCTCCAATCCACCAACTTACACATTTCCATATCCAACGGTCCTGAGCTGGATTCCTCACGCACCTCACACTACCATATCTGCAATGTAGATTATAATTTTTGTTTTTGGGTTGAAGAGGCCCCTCAGGAAAATTAATAAAATTCTATCAGACCCTATAAACACTAAGACGTTTGTACACGTGGTAATGTGAGACCCTGGCCCTGTATGAGTATCTTGCTATAATGGCTTCTGACAAACTAGTACTTGTATGCAGGGGGGGCAAGCTCAGAATCCCTCAACAACGTATGGTAAGAGGGGGAAAGGAATCCCCTTGTACAGGTCCTCTCAATGTCTAAAAATGGTATCTGACTACAATCAAGAAAGATAGAGACGACAAACCTACTGATCCATTCTTTCATGCAACTTCGTCATGATATAATTTGAAACATCCCAACTTAAGCAGTTGTTCTTTCTCCATTTTGAATTTTGCAAACTAGCTTGGAGTTGCCTAAAGTTTTAACGGAAAATAACTTTGAAGGCCTACTTTTCAAAAAAAATAGGCCAAATAGGTACCATAGTTTAAGTATTTTCCAATTAAACCTGCCTTTTGCATTTTATGACCAATAAGACATAATTTATTAACCATGGTAAGCAAAGTAATTGAATAGACGATCTTACCCTTTTTAATCCAAAAAATCAGATTTGTAAATCTCGAGGTATCGCCTATATCCATCCCACTCAACTTCCATACAAAATTCGATGAAACTCAATGATACGGATGTTTATCTTCTTACCCAGACCATCTTCATAAAATAATCAACAACAAGGAGGGCATGTATCAATAAGAATTTCTATGATTTGGAACTGTCTATGATATGATCTTTATGATGAAACCCACTTTTCAATAGTATCCATGGACGTGACATATAACTTGCATCTTTATTTTCAAGATTGAGACAACTACAAAACTACTACCATTCTATCTCATTTCGATAATATCAAGTAACAACAACCTAAACACAAAATAGTGAACCTCTTCTGAATTTGTAGGGTGCAGTTATCTATGGAAAACTTGAAATTGTGCCCAATTTACGGAGATTGGCATGGAAGATGTGTTTGGTTCACCACTGCTAAAAAATTGGGCTTAGAGACTTTGAGTATGTAATTGTTAATTTGAACTGGAAGATTTGGAAATGGGTTCAAGATACATTTCATTATGGCTTCAAGCTTGGGGGACATCTATGGGGAACTCCAAGAGATGAGTGGAGAAGACGAGGGGATGGAGAGCTTGTTGGGGCTGGGTCAAATCCATTTGGATTTCTTTTTTGTGTTTGAGATTAAGTAAGAGCGCAAAGCTTCAATTTTAAGGGTTCAGATTTCACTTTTAAGTGTAGTTCGATGGTAACCCGGTGGGTGTCCTTGAAGACATGGAAGAAGTGGTAAGCAAGAAGATGGATTAGGGTCATAGGGAAGATAACATCATTGCAAAAACAATATTCACATATCACATCAAAGTGCAATTATCCTATCATAACAAAATGGGTTTGGAGATGAAGACAATTATTTGTAATTTTTTATCATTGATTTTCATAGATTTTTGTGTTGAAAGGTGATAGGAATGGATGATAGGTGACATCTCAGGATCTACATTCTTATTTTTTTTTATTAAAAAAGGTAAGATTGTCTCTTTCATTTGTTTGCTAAGCACGGTTAACAAATTAGGTCTTATTGGTCATAAAATGCAAAAAGTAGGCTTAATTTGGCTAATACTTAAACTACGGTACCTAATTGGTCTATTTCGTTAAAAATAGGTCTTAACGGTCATTTTCCGAAGTTTTAACCAATGTTTGGAAATACGTGATTTAGCCAACAGATTTTTTAACCAAAATTGCGACAACAAATCTCATACAAATTCAGGACCCATTTTGTAATACATATCAGAATAACCTCGATTAAACTGTCCACGCCCGTACAAAAGTAGCTTTTTCTGGATTGGTGGGTAATGACATCAAAAATATTAGATAGTAATTTTCACACGCTATAAAAGCGGAGGAGTGACGCTAGGCGCTTGGGTAGCCTGCATAAGCCTCAAAGGGTGCAAAACAAGCCTGCTAAGGTGAGACGTAAGCCTTTTGTTATGAGTGTGTACCCAGAATCATGACTACCTCACATCTGTATGTTGATCAATGCCTCTAGGGCATAGTGCCTCTAGGCATATGCTCAAATGCCTTTAAAAACTCCCAACTAAACTTATTGGCCTCAGTTATCAATTATCGTTTCAAACTTTTGTATTAGATGCTATAAAACGAATTATTGTGATGTATTCCAAACAATATGGAGTGGAAAATTCTATTACTACCAAAAAAGAAATCATCATTGATGATTTGCTAATAGGTGGGAAAATCCTTTAAAAACTAACTCCATTTAGAACTTCCTGTTGGGAATATTATTCTTGAAAGAACCCTTTTCGTAGAATTGTTTGCAAGTTGTAGCCAAACCTTTTCACTAAAGGGGTGTTTGTAACCCTTCCTATCATGTTTCAAGATAGAGGTGACAATAATTAAGGTGTCACTGACCATACAGAAATCAGTGTAAATCTTTGCAATTTTCATTCACAAACTTTTACCTCATCAAGTCTGCTTGATAATTTTAACAAACAATGTTGACACAGTAGTTTCTCATAGATAATGATAAAAAGCCCAAGAAGCAAAGGACGACTTGACTATTGTTTTATGGCCCATACTTTTCATAGATGATATTTCTCTCTGTAAGTTGATTTTCCACACCGAATCTCCGTAGCCCCTTGCCAAGGAGGCTTGATTGTGTCTTTCACTCTACGAATCCCTAGACCGCCATTCAACTTAGACATACACTGTTGTCCAGTTGATGAGATAGTATTTATGGCCTGTCGTTGAGGTACCCCATAGTCCATAGAAACTCTATAAATTTTTCTATAGAATTGGCTGCCCACATAGGAATTGTAACAAGGGATGAAGTGAAGTTGGAATATCGGTCTTAGTACTCTTGATGTGAGTTAACCAGACTTCCTTGACAGGTATCTAGCTTTCTACCCAGCTAACCAGGATTGAAATCTTTCTATGATCAGATCCCAAGTCTCCACACTTTTGTATCAGACCAAGGGGTGAGTCTAGGCATCTCACAGAGAACTTTCCATGATTACAGCCCAATAAGGTGGCAAAACGGTCACACAAGTTTTCATGATGGATGATACTGTTCTCTGATTTATTTTGGTTACGACTACTTCATAGTTAAAGGTGGAAACACAATTGATGTCATAATTATTGACTTATGAATCATAAATTATCATGGACTGTCTACTCAAAGTTACAATGAGATAAGGCTAATTAGTTAACTAGGATTGTAACATTTGCCACGCTTCCAAAGTCGATGTCTTTGCTGGCCTACTCCACTGACACATGGTAGCTCTATCCTTTTTGGTAGCCAAACTCGCACATTCAAGTTCAATGAATTAGTACTATGCCCATACGTAATCCCAAGCCATTTAATCTAGCCTCTGTCACACCTCCCATGACTATCAAATGTTAAGGACCTGATGATACTCCTCAAAGGGTTGAACTTTTAAGGATTCGAAAGCTAATTACTTAATTAGGGTCATAAACAATTTTACTTATCATTAATAAATATGTTTTTGAGTGATGGAATCAATATAAATATATTGGATATCAAAACGATAATACTACATAGATGAATCAATCAAAATCATAGGTTTTCTATACGTTGTACAACAATAAATATTTTCATAGTTTTGTTTCATATTTGTTTTATCATATTCATATCCACGTCCCATTGTGTGTTTTTCCTAAATGCAAGTTCTCTTGGTCTCTCAGTCTCTCAATACACAGATGAAAGGCTGAATGACTGAAAACCCGTAAACTGATTCTCACTCCACATTGGTTTCATTTAGGTTTTGGATTTTTTCTTTTTTTCAAATTTAATATTACTATCGAACTAAAACAAAATACCATAGTGGAAAACAAAGCAGGGTTCAAATAGTTCAGAAAAAAAAAAATTTAAGACCAAACAGCAATAACATACCTTGGTTAAAGCCATAGAACGCCCCGGCAGTACCACCAACTGCAGAACCAATCTAAATTGCAACAAGATACAAACTTTTAGATTCACATGACCAAAAAACACTTCTTCATAAACAAATAATTCTATAATACAATTATACAAAATCATGAATACCCATTGCAAATCGGAAAAAGAAAAAAGACTTTAAAGAGTAATCCTTGAAAACCCAATCCAAAAATCATGATTAAAACACGTTTCAGATAGGTAGAGAGAGTGGGGTTGGATGAATTACCATAGAAAAGCTGTCTCTGATGAGCGGGGCAACAGTCCAACTACTGGTTTCCTACACAATTGAAGAAAAAGATCAAATTTTTACATAAAGAATGGAGACACAAAAGAAGGGTTTGATTACTATTACATGAATAAAAAGGAGAAGGAGATTGGGTTGCTTACAATTTCTTTGGAGAGAGGACCAGCACAGTGAGAGCATCTAGAGGAAGAAGAAGGAGGTGGTTTGGCATCCCCCATGACTTGTAAAGATTGGATTTTTATTGAAGGTGGTGAAATTTGGATGGATTGTGAAGGAGAAGGGAGAGAGTTTATTGTGAAGTTTGGATTTGAAAACAGTGGCGATGGTGGTGGCTACGACGACACAAGACGAGAGGAGGTTTGTAATTGTATGGCCCTTGGCCTGGTTTAGGGGTATAGAATGTTCTTCACTTGTGGGGTTTGGGTTTGGGTTTGGATTTGGATTTGGATTTGGATTTGGATTTGGAATTGGAATTGGAATTGGAATTGGATTTGTAGATCTCGGGGCCTTGGTTGTTCACAAGGATTGTGATTTCTTTTTTTTCGAGATAACTTTGGTAAATTTATTTTAATAAATATTTTTTCATGAAATATTTTGTTGTGTATAGAAAAAACGTAAAAATTTTGATTATAATTTTAAAATTATTAATATAATTTAAGTACTTTAAACTCTTTACATACTATGTAAACAATTCCACGAGATTCATAATGTTATACAAACTATATATTGCATAATAATCACTTATATGACAAAAATTAATACTAAACTAAGATTATAACGGGTCAAAATGTACAAAAAATAAGATCGGACCAATGGAAGAAATAAATATTTCAAATTTCGAAGGAAATTTCGGTAACTCAAAAAAACAAGTGAAATTTTATCATTTTTCGAGAAATCACACTCCTTGGTTGTTCATAACCAGCTTACTATTCAGAACATCCACGATATGCCCAATATTTTTACGAGAGCATCTCTCCACGGGGTAAATATAGGGATAGATTTTGAAGCAGTTCGTATTTGTATTTGAACTATTGCTTACCCCATGGTGTTTGGAGCTTGGCACATAACACAACTTGTGGCTCTGTTGATCGGCATTTTACCTACATTACTTAGCCAACTTTGGTTAAAATTTTCAATTACTTATTCGTTTCTTTCAAAAGTGTACATTAAACCATTGTTGTTGAATTACCTACGCAATTTTATGGAATTTGAGGTTGTGTATGTAATATATATGATATACTCATTGTCACAAATAACAAATAACTTATTTCTTTAACATTTATCAAAATTTAAGTGGTGATTGTTAATTTGCAAGCTGGGTAGTTTACACGCTACTTGGTCGATGAGTGAGTAAGGACCTTATCAAATACTCAAGGAGTAATCGACAAAACTTGGATGATTAATCCTAACAAAATTATTTATATATCTACACCTAGAAAAACTTAATTAGCTTAAATAATCAATATTTCAATACCACAATCATCTCAAGTTGACCAATGTAATTAGCTTATTACATATCACAAAAGTAAATCCCAAGCAAACTCAAAAACAATAGAAATATTCATGACTCTCATCATTATTTCACTACTATCCGAGAACAACATCAAAATCACAACCATCGTCTACAATTTCTTGCGCCACTTTCACTATCTCGATCGACTTCTCTAGGGTTTGGGTGGGGTAAGGGGCCTAAGGGCAAATTTTTTGAACAAAAAAAGAGGTAGAAAAAAAAGACCTAATCGAGTTGAACCTGACTACTCAATCGAGTTTCTAATTACTCAATATGTAATGCAAACCAAGTAAATAAGGGCGAGTCATGTGTTTCTTAAATATGCCCAAGTGGTCGTTACTGAGTAAACTACCCAGCTTGTAAGTAGTATTCAAAGTATCGAGTTATAAACTCAGCAATAAAACATACTACGACTATAAACTTAACAATAAAAGATATGAGGCAATATGTGACCAAGCTTTGCACTTTATAGAAATTTAACTCGATCATATATGTCCATTCTACTTAACACTTGCATCCCGACTATTATTTTATGGTGTATAGTTGCTTCGATGCCATTGACCACAAAAAAAAAAAAAAAAAAAATTTGCCCAACAAGTGCAATCCTTGGTTGTGTACGAGGCATAAAATAGTTTGGAAATAGTTTTTCATTTTGTGAAATTTAAATTCAAATCTAACCGAAAATCCGATCTGATTATAGCCTAATAAAGATCCGAGATTTGAACGAATATACCGTAGGTGTATAGAAGCCAAATATAGATTTCCTCGTTATAAGTATGGATGTTATACACCTCCTAGAAATAAACTAAGGCAACAACTTTTTGACACTATCACTTTTTGTTGAAGGATACCTCTACCCATTTTTTTATGTGTTAAAAGACACCATTAATATAAACCCCTCTCTCACAATTGTTAATATTTTTTTCCTCTCTTTTACTCTCTTATCTCTTTGGAGCAACAACCACTACCACTGCACTGACCCACCGCCGGCCGTACCACCCCCGCCACCACCTCTCCTATTTTCCTTTTCTCCTTTGTTATTGTTGTTTTTCTTCTTTTTTTCTTCATTGTTCTCCTTTTTTTTCTTCTCTTCCTCTTATATTCTTCTCGAACGTCGGCGGCACCACCTCGTCCCTGCCTCATTCTTTTTCTTCTCTTTGATATATATATATATATATATATATATATATATATATATACTTTTTTTGCTCGATGGCAAAAAAAGGAGGAGTGAAGAAGAAAAGAAGAATGAGGAGGCGGGGTGGTGTCGCTGGTTGTGAAGAATAAGATAATAGAAAGAGAGAGCGGAAAAGGAAAACAAAGGAGAAGAACTCGAAGAAGAAAAAAGAAGAGAGTAGAGGAGAGGTGTGACCAACCGGCAGGCGGGGCGATGGTGGTGGTGGGACAAGGCGGTGAAGTAGTAGTGTTGTTCCCTGAAAGAGTAGATAAGAGAAGAAAGGTGATAGTCTATTGGGGGTGTCCTTCAATAGCTAGTGGTATTATTCAGCAAGGTGAAGTGTGATTCAAAAAGTGGAAGGTGGCAGTATCCTTGAGCCAAAAACCTACTGCCATAAAATAAAGATCATGTGGTAAGTAAGATTTCTTGTTGCTGCAGGTAGATTCACACACCAAAAGGTCATCAGGCTGATTAAAACAAAAAGTCTCATTGTGAATCTTGATCAATGACATTAATCAAGATCTTTAACCATAAGTAAGAGATCAACACATGTCTTTAAATTCATTTTTTGTTTTTCAATTATTATCATTGTCATTATTTTCTCTAATAAGAACCCTTCCAAAAGGTTAAATATTTGGAAGTCAAGAAATGGTGACTACAATAAGACATAACAACAACTCATAGAAGAACCATATACTAACCTCATTAACTTAATCAATAAATCACTTTCTTTCCTCCTCATTTCATTGACAAAAGCAAAATTTCCACTAACAAAAGGCACAGACCCTTCTCTAACTTTACACCATTTAATCCTATTTGTTTATCTAATAATCATAATTTTTTCCACACGTGGCTCTAATCCCTATATTTTCTGCCCCAAAGTTTCAAAACAATCATATTTTGTTTGAATAATGTCCCATTCTTTACTATTTACTAAGTTTAACAACAGACATCAACCCTAATTCTATGTGGTTTACTGGACCCACATTATCATATAATTTCGGGAAGAACTAGGAAAATATTTAGGAGATAGGTCTTTGACCAACTTAAACCGGCTGAATACTCAGAATTAGTAAGGTTAAACACCCCACCCTCGCCACCAGCTCAACAGCAGACTTGTGGCTCATGAAATCACAAGTTCAGAAATTGAACCTAGTCGTATATATTTAGTGATTATGAGATCCAATAAAAACTCAGCATGCCTTTCAAAAAAAAACATTCTGCCTCGTAGTTTTGAGTTACATAAATTACGACATACAATCACCCAAATCTAAACTAGGCGCAAATCTCAAGTTCAAACAAAGTAAGACTCAACTCGCCCAAGTTGCAGCTCCCAGACACTAATGCCATTCAATAATAAAACATCTATTAAAAATGTAAAGATCAAGCGACTAATTTAATCTCTAAATCTAAACCTAAGATTTATTAATTACTGCTTTTATAAAAATGCTATCATAGCAGAATTCTGTCCATCTCAAGGAGGGTGAGCGGTGTTGGGCCCTCGGCCGCTCCCTAAACTTGGTCAATATAGTATCCAAAGAGACTTACTCAATATAGTATCCAAAGTTTCAAGAACAAGTAAGGCATCTATCTGGTGAGGACGGAAAGTGTCTAAAATGCGCCTGTGGGGTTTACCCAGTTCTCAAACACTGCCGCATTTCCCGCTTCTTTTAAGCAAACACACTCTGTTCACTTCCATGATTGAGTGCTAGTAGTAGTACCTAGTGCGCATGTTATAACCCATCATGCTCATTTTTATTTTTTTTAGAGTAAAAACCACTTTATTATAAGAGAAATAGCTAAAATTACGGATTGTCAATAAGAGTAATTTCCCGCTAAAATTACGGATTGTCAAGAAGAGGAAATTAGTTAAAATTAACAATTTTTTTTATGTCGGTAAGTAAATAACCAAACAGTAAAAATTCATGAAATAAATTTGACTAACCAAAACAAGTATTAAAAAAAAAAAATTATTACTGAATTGGGGGATTTAGGGTTGAATTTTTTAATTTGGGAATTCAAGAAACCCAAAATGTCGATCAGAGAGAATCCTTTGAATTTATATTTCACAACAACAACAATCTTCGTAAACAAATGCTCAATAGTGGGAAAGAAGATGAAGATGAAGAAAGAAGAAGAAAAAAGTGACATCTTTACAAGTTGCTAACAAGTTCAAATTTTGTTTTTTCTTCAACAATGAAACCCTAAAACATTACCATTACTGACATCAATGGCAACCTTACACTGAGATTTCGCCTCCACGTGGTGGGTAAAGAAGTGCAAGACCCGAACCCGACCCGCCGTTCTCATCCTCGATTCAATCTCCATCGGCGTCGTCCCCGTCGTGGGCCCCACTCCTCCTCGAAACCCACCATTTACACCACCACCACCACCGCCACGGCCACCGTCAACCACCGCGGCATCTACAGGCAAGACACCACCGTTGACGGCGGCGGCGGTAGGGTTGGACAAGGGGAAGGACTGGACGGAAAAGGTGGCGGCCATAAACTGGGACCGACCGGCGTCGATCTTACCTTCAGGGATAAACATGAACCCTATCTGATTGCCCGAGTAGATCAACTGGAGCGAACTATCATAGTGAGTGAACACCGCCCGGTTCGGGTTTCGAACAGACAGGTATTGCGAAAAGGTGAACGTTATTGTGCCGTTGGCGACTGAGAAAGCCGGCAACTGCACCGCGTTCACTGAGATTTGCGGGTCTTTCGGCTTAAAGACGGAGAAGAAAACGATTAACATAATAATAAGGACGAAAAGTAGAAAGATCGTCGCAACGATACACGACGCAAAGTTCGTCCGGCCTCCGGAAGAGGAGGATTGAGGTCTATGGCTATGGGGTTTGTTGTTGTACATATTTGGATGGCAGAATTTGTAATTTTGAAGGAAATATTGCAGAAACTAGAATCAAAGGGAAAGAGTTGAAGAGTGTTTTTGGTGTGAATTGGAGTGTTGGGGTTTTTAGTGGGAGTTTGGTTTTATATGATGAGAGTGAGAGATGGGAGAGTGTGTAAGAAAGGGCACATGGTGAAAGAAAGAAAAGAAGAGGTTTTATAAAACAACGAGGGGTCGAGAAGAACATATGAAAGGAAGACTTTGAAGGTAAGTTTTATACACACAGTACTACTGACTACTCATACGATGAACTAGGATATATTGCTATTGCTAAAGTGACACGATAAAAGTTTAACTTTGATATTTTTGTGATATTTTGTTTTGAATGTGTAAAAGTTTAGATGGTCGAGCAGTGTAGTGTGCAAAATATACATGTTTGTTTGGTGGGAGGTGTTCGGAGTTGAAAAAAGGAAAAATGACTTATAAGGCCTATTTTTTTTTATAATTGTAGATAGATTAAGATCTAATAATTGAAAATGGTTCAAAAGACCTACTTTTGTAATTCAAAACTATTAAAAGCCACAAATCCAAATCGCGGTTAAAAGATATGTAAAATGACAAATATACACGAATTTCTAGACATATTGACGTAGTGTTATTTATGTATTCAAATTTCAATTATGTTGAAACAAATGAAATATGCAATTTGATATTTTTTAAATTTGTCTCGTGGCCTTGAAGCGCAACTGATCAATTTTTGTTGGGTAATCTGGAAGTAAAATTTTTTTAAAAATATAAAACTAGAAGTAAACTTATGATTGGTTTTAAAATGGCGAATGAATTTCGATTCATCGTAACCTAATTCAAATAGAGGAAGTCAATATGAAAATCGATATGTTCTATTGAATAATGCTCAAGAGATTGAAATCAAATTCTAATGCATTTTTAATGTTGGGTATTAAAGTTATATTCATAAACCATATTACTTGTAGTTGATAATAAATCAAAGGAGTACACAGTAGTGGTGGTATCTAATAGACTAAACGTGACTCAAGGTTGATCGGGATTTCTTAATCCAAATAAAGGTTGAAGTTATAGACGGATAAATAAGACTAATGGTAGCAGGACAGTAGTATTGGATTGAGTCAAGGCTCAAGATATGATCATATGATTTGGTTTTTGAAAATTGATCATTTAAGTTAAGGGGCAGTAATGTTTTTCTAATTACTTTTAAACCATAGGTTGAGTTTGTGGCTTTTAAGAGTCTTTAATTACAAAAAAATAAGTCTTTCGAGACATTTTCAATTGGTAGAATATGTTGTATTCTACCATTATAAAAATAGGCCTTATAAGTCACTTTTCCTTGAAAAAATTACATTTGAGATTGCTCCAGTGTCCATAGAGAAATTTTCTGACCTGGTCCACCCCCACTTCCTAGTTATTTGGGATTTTAAGCCGTGGGAAATGATAAAAATGACTATGTATTGAGCTTTAAGGGGTGAGTTTCCAGTCCAAACTCCAAACATCATTCTAAAAATTTTATCATGTTTCCATTTCCAATAGCAAAATAGATTTCTTTCTCAAAGTAGGGTTTAAGATTCATTATGGCTATCCATCAAACACATTCACAATACTAAGTTTAGTGAAGAATGATTTGTCTAACACTACATTTTTCTTGGATGATTGTCCTCTATAAGATGCATTCATCGTTTTCAAACCTCCATATGCATTTAGAAAGCGATGCTCAGTTGAATTATTTATCCTTCTTATGATTATTCCACCAAATGTTTTTGGTTTGCTAGGATCTTTCCAACAAACGAGATGATAGTTTTTGCTTGAGCCATTAGTCCATGAAGGAAATCTTTGCAAATCCCTTCTATGTCATTGTCAAATGAAGTGGGGATAGTAAAAGTAGACATCATGAACACTAGACTTTTTCTATCGATTTAAAATGAAATTTCTCTTTCAGACTCCCATCCTGTTTATGGTTGGTTCCCAATTTTTCTTGATTAGGTAATTCTAGGGAGCGAGGGAGGGCCTCCATCCATCTTCTTCGATATGCACCACAATGCGCATCTCGAGGATGATGGACAGAGGGAGGCCCTCTCTCGCTCCCTATCAAGGCTTAGTTCGTGTAGGCATTTCAATGTTTCGCGTTATCTATGGTCGACTCCTAAATTTTCCTATTATAAGCCTCTTTCAACCTAATAATCTTATTTGGATGTACAACCCCTTGTGCCTAAAAATTTCATATCTCAATTTAGAAGCCTTGAGTTTCCACATTCATGGACTTCTTAGAGAGGAGAGAAATATGTACGCCGTCCAGAGACTCCATCTCATGCATAAAATGGTGATGCTTGGCACAAAATTCCCAATTTTTCTAGAGAAAAAAACAAAAACCCGAAACATCTTCAAACTTAGGCTCTGCTTGGTATCTCGTAAAATAATGTAATTGCATTCATTTGTGGGTAGTTACAAAAAGTAGGTGCTTGGTAAATTTGATGTAAAATGGTTATGGCATTAAAATGCATAACCTCTGCATATTCACGTTCTGAGATCCCGAATTATTTTATAGGATAAAACGTCATGAAAAACTCAATAGAGTCCACATTTACAAGAGTTTATTATAATTACAATTCTTCTAAATGGTCTTTATTTTGTTACATATTATTCAGTTACATATTTGAAGAAAATATATGTAATATAATATATATGGGAAAACATAATGTATGTAATGTCACACCCCGATTTTCGAAAAAAATGAAAATCCTTGTTTTCACATGGGATATCCGTTTCCCCAAAACTCGGAATGTGAAAAATTCAATAACAACAAAAACATTTAACAACAACACTAAGACAACTTAAAAATTGAAACAAAAAAAAGAAGCTCTAATCAGGAAACTTTTGACGAGTTTGCCCCACTAAATAAACTCTAGTAGCACTGCTCAATAATCTCTATACTCAAAACAAGTTAATTTACTATATTCCAAGAGAAATGTACCCAAAAAGTAAAAACTCACTTGAGTCAGCAATAAAATTGGTGTGAGTAATCTTCATTCACAAATTAATAAATCCATACATAAAATCAAACACAAACAATAAACAACCACTCGAACATGTAGCTCCTCAATGAGGCAAACGCGTTATGCAAGAAAATAACTCTTCAAATAATTTAGTTCCTCAACGAGGCAATCATGTCATCCTAATATGTTTTTATCATTATTAAAGTAAATATCCATTTTACCCGTACTTACTCTGTAAGTCTGTAATGGTTAACCATAGCAAGTCTGACTTGCCATCCTACATGAAAAAAGTTAGAAACAATATGAATATGACTTCTCAAATAGTTGATATTTTATCAATTAAAACAATAGTGACCATAAATTATTTGACTTAATAATATTATTCATTTTTAATGGATTGATCACTTAGAACTATCACATCTCGTATATTGTAGCACCTGTATTATTTTTCTCATACTTACTGATTTTTACATATCTTTTGTGTGTTTATCTTCAAGAAGTAATGTGAATGTACATACACTACTTGTTTGTCATTGTCATGCATTATTGTTTCTTAAAGGTTAGAGAATTTGTGAGCAGTCATTGGATTTTTTCTATAGTTGAGACGAACGTCAAAAAGTTCTCGGTTAGAGTTTACTTTTGTTTGTTTCAATTTTTAAATTATGTCATAGTTGTTGTTGTTGCTAAATGTTCTTACGTTATTGAATTTCACATCTCAAATTTTGGGAAATCGGATAAATCCTACGTAGATATAAAATTTTTTGTTTTCTCGAAAATCGGGACGTGACAATGAAATGCACGACTATGAAAAAATAATAATAATTGTGAAACAAACATTATTTTTTTCCTCCTCGCAATAGGCGGTTTACATGTCAAAGAAATATCTCAAAGGAGATAGACCATTGCAGGCTGAAAAATTCTAACTACCAAGCAACCGCAAAGTAACGCATTGAAAACTAATACATTGCGAAGTGACGGATATACATAACTATACAAAATACATTTTTTCACAATGTACCAAGCATAGCTTTAATTGAGACAATTTATTTGCCATGTCTATGAAATCGCTTCTAATTATAGTCTTCAACCTTTTTCTGACTATTTATTAGTACTTGAGTCCTAACAAAGCCAGTAAAGAAATTTGTACATGGAAGAAGATCCACTTTAAGGACAACCTTGCATACCTTTTGACCAATAATTGTAACATTCTCTCTTGTAATTCAATTACTTCACACCAAGAACATGTTTCTCAGCTAGCCAAGGTCCTTCCCCGAGAACCCAATCTCTAAATCTGCAATTTCGAAATTGAACTCGAATTAGAGAAGAAGGGACAATGTCAAATACCGTATTATATGATAGAACTTTTCTAGAGAGTCAGGTCAGACAAGTCAGGCTCGTGCCAGGCCAAGCTCAATGCCATCCATCATCTTAAAGATGTTCGTAACGCCCATAATATTTCACAATGTCTTTTGTAATTACGTAAACTACTTCTTGTGGATTTGTAAGTTACAAGGTTTTGGAGCTAAAAATATGGTATCAATTCCAACTTTTAAGTCATTTTGTACTTCATCATTTATTTAATGGCAAGGTCATCGTTTTCATCGTTTTCACCAGTCTAACCACAATGGCCACTGTGTCCTGCTCAATACCATGGAAATTGCTCATGCAATAACTGGAAATGCCTTGGTGTATTTAACATGGCCTAGGAATGGCAATTAGGCCCAACCTGACACTGGGCTCTCTAAACATGCCACAGGCTTGGTATAGATTGGGAGCCACACCTGATCCAGATCTACATATAAATGTGATCCTGTCCTTGTGTCCTGACTGAATGTGGGTGCACCTTAGTGGTGAAAAGAACCCGAATAAATCGACGGAACCAATCGGTTCAAATTTTGAATGGTCGGTTCAGTTTTTGGCTCTTAAGTGATTTTAACCGACAAAACCGAATATACCAAGTATATATATATAACATATTTAGTTTACTCAGTCGGTTCAATTTTACTTTGTTTTAGTAACATTTTAGACAGTTGGTTCGGTTTGCAGTTTATATAAATTAGGATCTGTTCGATTTTGGTTCAGTTTTCTTGATGTTCGATTCAATTTTATTTGCCATTTTTATCAAACTGATTGATTTGGTTCGATTGAGGTTTTCACCAAAACCGAACCGTGAACAACCCTATTGCACGTGATTGAAGATATCCCCGGAATTAAACCAGGTCTGGTCCATTAACTGTAAACTCGGTTACTCCATTCAACTTATATGGGCTGTTCAATTTCAAATTGAGCCCAATCATGTCAGCCTATATGGGATGGGCTGCCCAATATGAACAAACTTTTCGACCTCTGGTTTGATTTGGACCTTATAAACTTCCCATCAAATCTGATCCGACCCGACCCATTTCATTGCCCCGTAACGTTGTGTAAAACAGAAAGTTTTGTCACGTTTTCATTTCCGGTACACAGCTAGTTTCCCAATGCTAGTCAGTCGTGGCTTCAGTTTCAAGAAGAACACCAAACAACACACTAATCCAAAACCGAAACCGAAACTGAAAAAATGATGTTACGTTTTTTGTGGCCCCCAACCCAATACTCCCCCACCCCCTTCAGATCCCCACGTTTCCTAGACGTGTGTCACTAATCTGCTGGAAAAAAAACCACCTAGTGAGAGAAAGAAAGTTAGTGAGAGAGTTTTTTCTCTCCTCCTCCTCTCTCTCCGTTGTGTTGTTGTTCTGAAGAGTTCTCTTCTCTTCTCTTCACCAAAAAAAAAAAACTCTCTCTCATCTCACTGCCTACTACGAAGTACGAATGTCATATATTTCAGTCTCTTCACTACTACACGTGTCGCCACTTCTCTTTCTCTTCTCGCTCTCTTTCCCCTTCCTTTTAATCCCACAATTACTTCTCTTCTTCTTGTCTTTCCTTCTTCAAGAATTAAGAAACAAGAAACTCAATTGAAATTAGGGATTTTTTTTTTTTAAAGTTTTCTGATGGATGACAAATGCGAAAGCAACAGTTCTTCTTGGTCTTCTTCCGTGTTTGGCACCGAAGACAGTAGAAGTAATATCACTAGTAGTTCTTCCGGTTCCAGTTCTGGCAGCGCCAGTAGTTTCGGTGAGATTCCTGCTGCAGTTGTCGTCACTGCCGCTGCTTCCGTCGTCGTGCCGAGCGGCGGTGGTGCAGAAGAGGAGAAAGTAGTTACAGCAGTGGTGGCGACGACAGTGATGAAGAGGGAGGGTTGTGTTGGGAGGAAAAACAAGGATGTTATGAGTTGGGGTTTCACTTCTGTTATTGGGAGACGGAGGGAAATGGAGGACGCCGTCGCTGTTATCCCTGGCTTCATGTCTCTCACGTGCTCTCACGTGGGTGGCTGCACTGCCCTCGCTAATCGAAACTCCGTCATCGTCGACGAGATATCCCCCGTTAACTTCTTCGGCGTCTACGACGGCCACGGTGGCTCTCAGGTATCAATTTTATCATTTCCCCTTTTAATTTTTAATTACTGTTTAATTTTATGAAGTTTTAGATTGTCATCGAGATGCGTGTTGCAATGTTCGATGCGGTCCCAGGTACACTTGGCGGAGTTCTGGTGGACCACATAAGCTATAATGATTAATGATGTGGGGCCGAGTAGGGAGAGATGACGTAAGCGTCTCTGATGAGGTGAGAGGAAGGAGAGACACTTAGCATAGAAGATTGGTGGTTTTTGTTAGGTGGATGGCTTAAAGAAAGCAAACACTCGCTGTTAACGACCCCCTGAGAGGGGAGAGGGGGAGAGAGGGAGCAGCATTGTCTTAGGGTGATTATTGGCCGTTCGATGTGTGCTGTGTTGTCGATGACCTGTGATTTTGTTGACCTAGGAACCAATCACCCAATTGACGATATCCACATTCTGCTATGTGTAATGTGAATTGGGTTGTATTTGTGGTTTTATATTAAAAGAGATGTTTGGACCATGTAACCATTGGGCCAATTGTTTTCGTGGGCCCACTTAGCAGGAGGAAGGGAAAGTAGCTCTTTTGCGGGTGTAGGGCCCGCGAGGCCGTGATACATTTTCACATGGTTGCCACGTGTACAACAATGGGCCCATCGGAAAGTACGTATTGGTGGGGTATGGGACCCGGGCATGGTCACCATGTGTTGTAGGTTATAGATGGGTATTTTATATTTTGAGGCAACAAGAAAAACTGGACGTTTTTTGTGAAACAGAACTTTAATGGAGAAATTTGGTTTGGTAGGATGACTTCGACATGCCATGTATGTGACTTAGACATGTGGACGGTGTCTTTGAGTGCGGAATTGGCAAACTTCACGTGAGCAAAGTTTCTCAAAAGTCTTCCTTGCCAAATGAAATCACTTACCAAATAATTGGGAAATTGTTTATTATTTGGTTAATTTACCAAATGAAATCACGTCTGTTTTTCTATGATTTTGTAGTGTTAGGCAATAATGCAATCAAAATTTCAATGCTCCTTAAATTTTTTTTTTCTTTTTCTTGGAAGCTGTTATAGAATTAGTGATTATTGTGATAGTTTTCGTAAAGATGCTTTGAGGCAATTTTTAGTTGAACATGTGATTTGCACTGTAATCACTTTACTTTAGGGTGGAAGACTTGGCTTTTTTGATTTGGTCATTTTGTCTGTAAAGTATCATCAGCACAAGCTTGCAGGTCAAATGATTGACTTGGTTGAGTTCACCTAATGGTTGCTTTTACCTGGGACCGTAGCCTATATGTTCTTGCTTGAAGCAATCTGATTAAGAAAATTTCCATTCAAGAATTAGTTGTTTTAATGAAAACTCTGTTCAGGCAAAATGGTCGAAGTTACGTTTGCTACAAAACTTCTTATTTTGGAATTTTGACGACCTCAAACTTTTCGTTTCCTAATAACATCATAAGTGGAAATTGCTGTCTGAGTGACAAAATCTAATCTCATAATTGTTTATTCATAATAATGGTCCAAGAGATACTAGTTTATTTTATGCTATGGCATAAGATTGAACTGCATCATTTCTAACATTTCATCTTCATTTAATCTTCCATGTCTGATTTATTTATTTATTCTGATTTATGTAGTTGTTATTATTATATATTTTTTTCTTCCTGTGGGGATTCACAATTTGATGAAAGATTTATTGCCCATTTCAAGCCTTTGAATTAATGATTGGGACACGAGTCATGACCAAAGGAGAACCTTGTTCTGCTGGTGATAAACCAAGATATTGATTTGATAGTATAATGCTTGGGATATTTTATGCCAAATGTATTCAATAAGGACAGAAGAAGATAATTCGTTTTATGCTTACTAGTACTTATAAAGCTTCTATTTTTCGGATGTTTCTAATGAAGCCTCTTCACTACTTGTTCCATCCTATAAATCTATATATTTTTATAAACCTTCTAATGATATCAATATTGCTGCAAGATTCAGTCTTATTAGACCAACTACTGAATCTACAAATATCTGTGTAATGATTCCTTAGGTGGCCAAATTTTGTGCTGAAAGAATGCATGAAGTGGTTGCGGAGGAATGGGAAAGGGGTGGAGCTGATGGAGATGCGTGGCGCCGAAAGTGGGAAGAGGCTTTTTCTGCTGGGTTTGAACGAGCGGACAATGAGATTGTTGATTTGTCAATTGCCCCAGAAATAGTTGGGTCAACTGCTGTCATGGTGGCAGTATCAGCGTGTCAGATCATTGCATGCAATTGTGGTGATTCAAGGGCAGTACTTTGTCGAGGGACTCAAACGATCCCGTTAACTGTTGATCACAAGGTCATACCAGAACTGGTGTTTCTTTTCATTTTTTTTCCCCTTTTTGTGTGTGTATGCATAGGAATGCACTTTGTGTTGAGGCATTTTCTCATTTAGACTCCTAGTTTTGCTTGGTTGGTTTTTCTTCTTTTTATTGACTTGTGCAAACAATCTACAGTAAGAACTAATGAGTGTGTCCAGGTGTGAACCATTATCATCCTCTATATTTGGCACGGTAGCATGCCCCTGAATGCAAGGCGTAAAGACGAACGTTTGTGTTTTCCCATTAATTAAAGAAAAGCAATTATTATTAATTAATTGTTTAAATATTCAGTCTCCTATAAAAACTCTTCCTAGGCTAACCATTTGAGTAGAGGATAAGATTCTTGGGAGAAAGCGGTTCCAAGGGATTCTAGGGGATGAAAATTAATGTTGAAAGTCGGAAACAAGTTTTGGAATGGCTTCTCGAAAAGTTAAACTTATGAATTTCCAATGAGCCCTTTTTTTTTTTTTTAATAATTTTTATTTATTTGAGGAAGTGAGTAGGGTTTTTATTGGATCCCAAAATCATCAAACGCCTTTGCTATGCAGTTAAATCATTAATAGGACCCTAATTGGTTCCAGTGCGTTATGAGATTAATCGTGATTAATCAGCATGTATTTTATAAATATATTTTCGTTATCCTTCTAAATAATATGATTACTACAAGGGGAAAATTGAAAATTAATAAATACTGAAGTAGTAAACATCACATAAACAATTTAAGAAAAATTGTAAAGAAAAAATAGTTAGATAAAGGTGCGACTTTCAATATTCTTTAGTTTTGGACATTTTGGTTGATATTTTTCTTTGGTTGTTTTTCTCTTTTCTCTTAGATCTTTTTTATTTATTCTCTTTGCCTTTTCTCTCTAGCCTCTTCAAACAATTTTATTTTAAAATTATATTAATATTTCTCGTTTATTTATAGCATATGTCATGAACCGATTAATCGGTGAGTTTAGAAAGCGATTAATAGGTAACTCGGTAAGAAACCATCAATTCTTGCTATTTAATCGGTTAATTAAAAAATCATAACGTTCTACTAGCGAGGAGAGATTAATTGGGAAATAATTGCTGATTAATCACCCATTAAATAACATAGCGCCTTCGGCAGGGTTCAAAACTTGGACTTGTTGGCCACAAGTCTGTTGTCGGATTTATTATCGTTGGGATGGAAAATGGCACAATTACGGGCTTGTGCCCGAGTATTTCTTTGTTTATGCTTTACTGCGGAAAAAGATGATTTTTATAATTTGTGCCATTGATACTCTTTAGTACACCTTTAAACTATATATATATATATATTCTTTATCACGAATTGCATGAAGTGAAGAATCAATACTCATTCTATTTTGTGTTTATGCAGCCTGAAAGGGAAGATGAACTGGCGAGAATTGAAGGAGAAGGTGGGAAGGTCATAAATTGGAACGGTTCCAGGGTGTTTGGAGTTCTTGCTATGTCAAGAGCCATAGGTATTATTTTCCTTGATTATTATCTACTATTTATTATTCTGTTCTGTAAAGAAGTTGCAGAATCTTCACCTGCTATTGATCCAAGTTTTTATATACATCAAATCCTGTTGTTGTAATAAAACGGAAAATAATTCATCCATCACATCCCAATTCCGGGATGTATAGCACTGATAGCAATTTTAGATTTTTCAGAAATAAGAATGACATGTATACTAGGTTACATGACCCCAAACAAGGATGAAATGATTTCCTATCAAAAGGTGTGATTGTACTTGTGGGATCAATGTCACAAAAATTCCAACAATGTCACCCAAGGTGCTTCTCCTTCTCGATGAGAATCAAGGTTATCATCAATTCTTGTGGTTGTTTACTGTGATGCCTAAACAATTCGGTTTTTAATGTACTTGTGTATTGGTACCTACCAAATGCTTGCTTTCCTATTTCACATATGATGTTGTACAAGAATATTCTTCTTGATAAACTGCTCATAGAAAACATACTCGTATCTTGATGCTATCTCTAGGGATTTTTTAGATTGTAAGTGGCAAAGGATACTACATAGGGCTGTAAATAGATTGGGTTTGGTTGGATCTACGTGGGTTCATAACCCTGGAACCTATTTGTGATTAAGCAATTGCTTGTCGCTATTTAGCTGAGACAATTTTCACATTGATCAGTGGAACCTAATCAGATCGATGAAATTGACTATACTACATAGGGTTGTAACCATATTGGGTTCGGTCAGATCCACGTGGGTACATAACTCTGGAACCGAATTGGTGATTAAGTAATCAATTCTTGCTAGCTGGCTGATACGATTTACCCATTAATTGATGGAACCAATTGGATTGGTTAAATTGGCCATACAAATTCAAGATTGTGTTAGGCATGGTATGATTGAACTTGGGCACACGTAAGATTTGCACCGGGAACTACACATATTGGGCGAAACATACGGAGTAGATGGGAAAGACAACAATCATATTCGTATCTATGATGAAGAAAAATGCCATGTTGAGGAGATGAGAAATAAAATTCAAAGTAGGAAGATGGTGAAGAATAAGGTAATACATATCGGAGCTCACAAAGACTAGTACATTCATGATTGTCATGGTTATGGACCTGGAGTCACGGAAATTTGTAGATTCACAATTGCGGTGTAGTGGTGTTTTTGATAGATTTGTTTTATTACTTATGATTTACGAAATTACGATACTTATTATTCACAATTGGTTATGGAATTGTGGATCTTTATTATGGTCAGTGGCGAATCCAGGATTTTAGTCAAAGGGGGGCGAAATGAAAAATAATTATTGGCTGAGTAAGAAATTTTTTTTCCTACCCGAGCTAATAATTAATGAAAAAAACAATACAACTATCAAAAGTACATTGTGTATATCAAATTGAATTCAGTGTAATCTAATTTTAAGCCAAAATAAGGTCACATCATCGATAACCTTAGCAAAGACAAATGAGCTTAATAATTAGAATAGATAACTAAAATCACAAAATAATTAAGATAAGTATCTAAATTGAAGCTAAAAAAATTTGAAAATTGCAAACATAATGATATCTTAATACATTTTCATAGAAAAATGGTTTTTATGAGTCTCAAATTTTGTATGAGAGTTGGCTAATGGTATATTATTGAGTTATGTAATTATTATTTTATATTTTAATTTCAGATATATTTATTGTTGGAGGTTTTATACCACTTGTGAACAAACAATATATATATATATTAAATGTTTGCAATCATTTAAAATTGCATCGAAAATAAAAAATAGTAATTGTCAATAGCCATAAAAAAATCTTATGCTCCAAAAGGATCGAACCTGAGCCATTTAGTAAAAATAATAAACTTCCAACCACTGCACGTAGAAACAATTGAATAAACAATTTTCATATTGTTATTTTACATTATATAATTGATTTTTGTGAGGCTAGGTATATAAAAAAAATGTTTGCCCTCTAGACCCTTAGTACTTTAGTAGGTATGCTACTGATTATGGTGATATGTTGGTATTTGATGATCTTTGATATGGTGATATTGGTTTTAAATTCGACCGCCTTCGTATCCTATTCCCTTGGCCTTCTCGTTTACCCCAACGTTGAGGGTTAAAATAGCTGATCAGACAAGGACAATTTTGAATTTACAACGCTGGTCAGAGTGAAAGGAAGCCCATAAGGACTGGAGGATCTATTTATATCATAAAAATCCATAGATTATGTCTTGATATCTCCATGAGGTTGATAACATCACAAAGGCGCCGTAAGGTATTCTCTAATGTTGATGATTGAGATTTAAGTCTTCATATTTGAACAAATGTAAAGTGAAAGCGGATGCCTCAAGGCAACATTTTATTGCTAAATACAAAACAACAATGTTTTATTGTTTCGGAAGTTGTTGAAAGCAAATTAGAGTAAGTTAGAGGTTTTTTTATTACAATATTGGAGGACAACGATCAAGTGAGAGGAATAAAATTGTGTCATCTTGGCAAAATTTCGTGCTACATGCCTATTTTCATTGGCTAAAATGGAAATATCATGCCAAAAGGTATCAAGATAGTGAAAATCCGAAATAGAGGATCATTATTTTTCGTCAGAGTTAAATAGTATTAATAGATTTACCAAGGATCAAAATGTCAATTTTCTTTTTTGAAATTTGCCAACCTGAAAAATAGAAATTTCTGCAAAAATATCACAATGGAAAAATGAAATTTTGGTTGTTTTTGGAAGTGTAAAATATCTTAGAAAAATTTAAATTATCTTGGATATTGAAGAATAGGTAGTTTACTCGATACATAATAATGACTCGGTCGAGGGCTGAGGAGCGAGTCGACCGTTTACTCGATGAGTAATTGAGAAAACTCGTAAGGTACATATCAATAAGTAATTTTCATATCCTCTCCTAGTAATTAGCAAGAGGAATATCGAGAAATTCAACACTTCAATGCATATCAAAAAAAAAAATGAGCAATTTTTTGAAGGGTATCACTTGGCTACAAGACCAATTTTTTTTCCTAGCCCACTGGACCAATTTTTTTAGCTGAGTTTTTCCTTTTTCTACTTGGTCCAATGTCTGGTACCAAGTAATGGGCGATTAATCACTGCCGCATAACCACACATAAAATAGGCGATTTGGAAATGTCCACAACATCCACCAAAGGCCCAGTATCTCTGCTTTTAGAAGAATGTCCAAAATCTTGAGATATTTTAGAAGTATCTTAGTAAACATGACATTTATTAAGATACAATTTCTATTATTGATATTTACATAAAAATTGGCTTAGTATAGTTACCAAACTTCAGATGTTCTAAACATATTGTAAACATGTATCCTGATTTTGATTTTAATAGGTGCGAATCTTAGCATTATACATACAAATTTTTACACATCAATCATCTAATTGAACATGAAAATTTATTACAATTTAGAAATATTACCTAGCAATAGTGCTAAATGATAACTCGAAACTAATGGAGTCCTTAAGCATGTCACTTTTTGAAAATCGTTGTTGTCCTTGGCAGAACTACCTTCCGACCGTCGTCACGATCTGTCCCCTATCTTCCTTTTAAGCTCATGTCTCTTTTTAGATCGTCTCATTTTCCTGAGCATGACCTCCCTATCCTTTTCATCAACAATCTCTCTTCTTTGCTTTGAACCTCTTTACCGACCTTTTTTTTTTTTTTAAAGGCAAGCAGGGTTTTTATAGGATCGCTGAATCCATAAAGATGTCATAAGCTGGGTTAGAACCCATGACCTAGTGGTACCATCCGCCAAGCTCTAACCGTTGAGCTGTCATGCCATTGGCACCTCTTTACCGACTTATTCCCAACTTACCTAGATTTGTATCTTTTGATTTTGAAAACTTTTGATTCTCACATATATCCTTTCATCTCCATTCCAAACCTTTTTTCTTACCTTGTTTTATGTCTACCACATTGTCATCTCCACCTTCATAAAATCAACATCTTTTGGTAAGCCTTTTTCGCCTTACCATTGCCATACTCTTCACAAAGGTATTCCTCACAGACATATAAAGTACAACTTAGGGCTCTTCTAGCTTCTTCAAGTTGAGTGTAACTTACATGTAATAGTTGCATACGTCGGCCAAGAAGCGTACGGAAGGTTAAGCCGGAAAGGCGTAAGCCTTTGATGTAATTTAGCCTCATGTAAGCCTTTGACGCGTTGTGATAATCTCCCCTTTAGGTGAGCGTAAGCGTCACAAGATTTTTAAAACATTGGTTTTAGCACATGAAGAAGAAGAAATATAAAGAATAAGTTTGGTTACTAATGATGGATATGAAGATTGTGGAGATCAAACTTGTCTCATAGTTAAGGACATTCCGAACCATGTGTTGTAATGCTAGAATTTGCAACGGAATCATTGGAGAAAAATTGAAATTTTTTCACCATTTTCCTTTCTCGGGATATCTCGCAAAATATTGGGATTTCACACCAATATTATAACCATACAATTTCCCCATATTTCCTTTTCCTCCCTAAGAAAAGAAAAGAAAACAAAACGTTTTCTAGATATTATGAAAATATCCTTATATATTTTAATCCATTGTTTTACCACGAAGACGAAATAGTTAACAACTTTAAAAGTTTCATAATTGAACACTTGTAACAAATTTCTTCTATAGTATTTGATTTTTTTAAACAAAATGAGTTGAGGAACATTTTTTATTAATTCTTAAAATTTTAATTATTTACTTAAAAACAAAACAAAACGTTCTAAAATGGGTGGCACATTAAATACGGTGCCACTTAGGAATGTCCTAATTTATACTAAAATTTCCATCAACTTATTTTCAATATGTGTTTCGTTTCTAAAAGTGACATGTTAGTGCCACTTGTATACGCCTATGATGTGTATACAAAACATGAAGTTCTAAAATAGGTGTCACATAAAATATGGTGCCACTTAGGAATGTCGTAATTTATACTAAAACATTTCCGTTAATTTATTCTCAGTCTCTCTTTCTAAAGGTAAAGAGATAACACTACACGGGATACAAAGAGACGAAACAATTTTAGAAATTTTAGGACATGGAGACGGTACGAATTTCCACATTATCTTGTACACATCACACCTACTATAGGAAATCATATTTCTTGACAAGTAAAGTCAAGATATGATATGTTTGGTACACTATATTATTCACGACACTTGTCGTTGAAAGCCAAGGTAAAGAGATAATACTATCTCCAATGTTTTAAAAAGCGTTTTTCCGCCTCGAGGCGACCAAGCTTTTTCCGAGGCGAAGCGTAGCCTCGAGGCGTAACGAGGCGAAGCGAGGCGTTTTTAAATAAAAAAATTATGAAAATTATAAATGTATCAAGACAAAACAAGGCGTACACACCATTTTTTCATTTAAAAAAATATAAAAGTTTATAAACAAATACAAATGCAGGTAGCAGGGAATCAAGAAAGGCAACATGGACAAATTTTAGTCATAATAACCTGCCACATGGATTAAACCAAACCGACACATGGACTCACATGAAATTGACACGTAGTTCACAATCTTTTGAAAATAAGGCGAGCGCCTTGAATTGGTATCTCGACTCGTACGCTTAGAGGCGTTTCGTTTGCGCCCCGATCGCTTTTTAAAACACTGACTATCTCGTAGAAGTATGAGTATCTATCGTGTTTGGGAGTATTTGGTTGTCGTGTTTAAGATATAATACACTAGGCACAATGAAGTATACAGGATCATAGGTGCACATTGTCACTGTTATTCAGATTATTCACTCCAGGGTTCTCAAACTATACGACCTAAATAAATATTCATATGAATGCCTGTGTGTTTCATGCAAAAAACCAATGGTTGGTTGGCGGTTTTAACTCTTAAGGTGTAGTGTCAAAGTTAAGATGCTTTTTGAATAAGCTTTACCATGCTAGGCAAATGAGTCGTCTAAAAGACAAGTGCTCTCGCAAAAGTTGATGACAGATGCGAAAAAATTCATGCCGGTTTGTAAAGCACAGACCGATTTTTTGACTTAGTTGAGAATGAATAGCCAGTCATTATGAGTCACAGTAGGGAACTCCCCATCTTACCATTTTGAGTGAAACAAATGTTGGAAAGTCATTGATGCACTCAGTGTCCATGTGGCTTTATTACGAAAAGTAATAAACCTTATATAGACATATTTCTCAATATTTTACAACTGGATGTAGCCCTATTATCTCTCCAGTAGCTTTATCCGTTGTAGCCGTTTTCCTTCGTTAGTGTCTCTCTCACTTTTTCGATATCTTTAATAGAATGCGCCTGTTTTCGATAGCTTTATCCGTTGTAGCCGTTTTCCAGTAGCTTTATCCGTTGTAGCCGGTTGTCAGATTTTCTGTTTTAGAGGATTTAATTGGTATGATTGCTAAGTTTTTATAGTTAAGATTGTAGTTATTTAGGGTTAACATTTTCTTTTATGTTATATATGATTTAGTTGCTTATGAAGCATAATAATGAAGTTCCATGTGAAGGCAGCTTTTAGATCCCAGGTGTGTTGTATTACCTCAGGCTATACACCGGGTTATTTTGTATACAAAGATTGAAATGGAAAACTACTAATTAACTTAATGTTTTTATAAATTTAACTACCTTTTCCTGAGATTGACTCCTGAGAATTTTAAGAAGCATATCGAATTTGCCTATTTGATATCTGTGTGAATTATGTTTCCTAGATTTCTCTGTTGCACAATTTTAGGAAGCTCTTTTTATTTATTTTATTATGTATCCAAAATTTCATAACACAATTCATGGAACGTTCGTGTATAAGGTCTCTGTGTTGCTTTTGTGTTTCATTTTCTAGTACCGTATTTTGATATCTTTAGTAACCTCTTTGATGCTTCCAACAAAATGAATATTGGATGAACTAAACACCCTATCATATATCTTTGTTGCTTTTGGATTTTCACCTTTATTAACATTTTTTTAATTGCTATTGAAACAGAAACCTCTCTTTTTCCTAGCATCTCTTCTCTGTACCCCAGTTAAGCTGAAACTACCTCCTAAGGTCCAATAAACTTTCTAATTAGAATGTTCAACAAGGAAGGTTATTTTCTAATTTTAGGATTCTCCCCTAAGAATGAAACTCTTGAAAACGTCACCAGGTCATAGACTAGAGCTGTAGAGCGATTAATTTCTTCCAAAGAAAGGTTCTTGAATGTGCAGGGATATGATGCCACATGGCACATACCCCTTGTGGTCCGAATTAACTTTATAATGGCTTGACTGACAATAGTCATGAAGGCATTTTATCTGATCAAACTAATATCTTTTGACGCTGCTAACGGTGGTCTTGACAGCCTGTGTACGTGTTCTGATCTCAGCGACTTGTTTTCTGTTCCATTAGACTGCCAAACCATGCCTACCTATGTATAAACTTAGATCTATTTGATCTCCTTTTAGATCCCTTTCTAAATTCCATAAATATATTCTTCTGGATTCTAGAACATATCAGTTTCACTATATTTCCTTAGATTTATCGTTTAGTTTACAAAATCTCTAGCAATTTTTGTTTAAATTTCTCCTCCACCTATCAAATCTCTCAAACCCATCTCTTTAATTTAAACCTTCTAATCAGTAGATCTAGTAATTAATCTACAAGTCATTGTGGTCGACCTTAAAATTCACAAGTCTACACAGTAACGCCACTTTCTCCCCAAATTCCCCATCTTTCCGGTTTGTAGTCTACATAACATGTAGCTTTCTTTAACTCGAGGAGATTCTAAACTCAAGGTGACCCTCAGTTCCTTTCGAGGAATGAGGGGATTTCTCCTTTTGGAAGTGTTGGTTCCCAAGTAATTTGAGATGTTGCACGATGGCCTTGGCCACTGCAGCCCAACTGTTATTGTAGTCGTGCCTCCTGGACTACCAGCAAAACAAGATCCCAACTTACCCTTAAGATCTTATTTGCTGATTCGTGTGCTGCCAAAATGGGATGTTAGTATAAGAAGAGGCTTATAGATGCTAAATTCTCTACAAGGTAAGATCTTAAGAATTCAATCAATGTAATTCTTCCACTAACTGCATCTTTTTACGATCGATACAGGGTCCGTTAGAAAGTTGATTTTAATCCATAAAATAGTTATAGCTGATGCATCATGCATGGTTCTCCATAAGTTTCTAAGTTGTCATGGGCAAGGCAAGATGCCAAGGTCTGCAACAAGGTGTGGCCGTGGCGAGATGCTTTGAGCCTTGGCGAGGTCCCCTACAACATAGAGTTTGTTGCTAAAAAAAACTTTGACTATATACCTCAACAAATGGCATCTCAGTTTTATTATTTTCTGGTGTATTCTAGCATTTTCCACCTGTATTTATCTGTTCAGCTTCTCTGTGTTTGATCATTGCAGGCGATCGATACATGAGACCGTGGATTATTCCAGTGCCCGATGTTACTTTCACGACAAGAGCTGAAGAAGATGAGTGTTTGATAGTGGCAAGTGATGGACTCTGGGATGTGATGTCTAATGATGATGTGGGAGGAGTAGCTCGTCACCTACTGAGACGACTGAGGAGATCTCCAATGAAAGATGGAACATCGCCTTGTCCAGCACAAGCTGTTGCTGACCATCTAACTGACCTGGCTTATAGGAGAAACAGTACGGACAATATCTCGGTCATTGTTGTTGACCTGAAACCCAGGAGAAAGCGTGTGCAGAAGACGGTGAAGGAACAGTGTGCAGAGGCTCGTGACGGAACAGTGAGATCTTGACGTTCTGTTTGTTCGTATTAAGTGCAGATATAACAAAGGTGGTTCTTCAGATCTTAGTTACTGTTTTCTATCAATGTAGCCTTAGTTGAATATCTGGTGGTTACACCACTTAAAGCTTTTACTCATCTTTACAGAATGTAGTGGTAATGCGCTCCATGGGTTAATAGTCCAATCTTCTAGGGAGGGACTTGCTTTGGTAGTGTAGTGTAGTTGATCAACCTAAATTTTCTGAAGGGTTGGTCTCAAACATTAAAGTAAATGAAATCTTTAGTTTTCCCCACCCTGTTCGTTATTCTAGTGTCACTATTTGCTGCGGAGTCTTTCTGTTTGTAAATGAAATCTGGAATGCTGGTGAAGTGGTACTCATATGAGCAAGTTTGTGTTTCTCCATGGGTGCCTAGATAGAGTTATTTCTAGTTTGTCAGAAATCTTGCGCAGGTTGGTTTTCACAATGAAGATGCAATTACATGGTCATTGTTGATGCAACCGTTTTAAGTAATGCTGTTATTTTTTTCCTTGTGCAAGAAGCAGTGTGTTTCTGGTGTGTGGTTCGGCAGAACACCAAACACTACACCATGGGTTAGGATTAAAGGACTTCAGGGAAATTCCGCATATTTAGCTTAGCGAAGGATCATAATCATTATTGTCAGAGTTGTGTGTGTGTGTGGTGCACCTGTTTCTTTATTCTCTATATGTTCAATGTTGTTTGTTCGATTGAATTTCAGATGTATTTGACCTTAATTCAAATTTTCAATTTGCATCGGAAGCGAAAACCAATGGATATTGTTGAGGAGATGAAGTTTGTGTTTATGTTCAGAGTTTCAAATTCATGGTTCTCAGGTTTGGTTGGTCTCTAGTATTATTCTGCCTTTCCTCATACTAAGGGAAAAAGAATTAGAAGGGTGGGCTGCTGGCATGGAGCTCTGCATTTTCTTTTACGGGAAAGAACCCATCGCTCTAACGACAAGGTTTGTTGGTTGGCCTGGTCTCGGCACTTTTTCAGAATTGGAATTTGTTGTATATTTGAGTTCTGTTTTTTCATGAATTGGAATTTGTTGTACATTTGAGTTCTGCGTGTGAAAATTGCAGCATATATTTGTATCTTTTCACAGTTATAGACTGCAATCCACTGAATGACAAACACACTTGTGTTCGTATTTTAACAACGCGATATGTTGGTGCTAAACTTACAACCCGAGATACAACTTACTGTTACATAGTTTTTAACACTCTTCAGAGTTCTCTCCGATCTCTCAACTTTAAAATCGAGTCAGTAATGAAATGTCAGAGCAACCCTCATATATTTTCCTACTTTTAGTTTCTGGGATTTCTATCAAAGTTCTTAGCTCCTTTCCAGTATAAGTACAGAATGAGTTTCCTTGGTTTCAACTGAAAGAAAGAATTCATAACTTGATCTTCAACTATTGCACTGAGATTTAACAACACAATGTAAACAATAGCTAGTTCCCTCAACTATTAATCCAGAAACGAGATAATTACTATAATCAATATTACCATTGCCGCGAATTCAAAACTAAAATGGAATTTTCATAAAACACATTTTGTCAACAACAGGAGGAAAAACTCTAATACTTGCCTCAAAAGGTTCTGATGCATGAAAAAAAAAAGATTAGTGGGCAGCTGAAGTTTGAGCAGCCAAAAACCACACACAAATACGTTGCGCATTCCATCCAAAGATGGACTCATCATACATTTATACATAAATATATATACTATAACATATGCATAATATGTACACATATGTACCTATAATCGTCAGTAAAGCTTATCCTGAGATCTCAACAAGACGACAATCCATGATGTGTGAAACAGATTCAAGGAATGCAGCTTCACTTGTGCCTGGGAGACTATAGGCTTGTGCTTCAAGGACAATCTCCTCAATGACAGACTTTTTCTTCAAGGTTTCTCTGCACATGATGCTTCCGATGGTGAAGGGAGCAAGTCCCCTCTCAGCACCTTTCTTAAGAAGCATGGTGGAAATGCGGAGAGTGCGTGCACACTCTAGAGACATGTTCCATCCATGGAATCTCAGAAGGGCGATATCCTTTTCTGCATCCCGTGATTTTATGTACTCGAGCGTCTCAGGACTGTAAGGTTCCCGGGCTTGAGGCCAGTATAGCCAATCGAATGTGCAGTCTTCAAACTACAAAAGAGGAGAAAAGGGTCAGTTATATGTATCGAAGACCTCTAAACAAAAAGATAGAAGCCAGAACTTTATATAACAGGAACTGGAGTGCTAAGAAAAATACATCCATAAAACTATTACTGTTGTATATATGATTTATGTAAACACTAATACCATATATAACAAAACTTCTAATGTTAATATTAACTACATGATACTGGGTATTGGCAGAAGAAGAAGTAGATCTTTTAATCAAAAAATCATTTTTTTGCCTGACACATCATCCTCTCTACTGCCTGTAACTCCAAGCAAGGATTGTGATTTCGTTTTTCGAGTTAATTTCGTTCTCCTGATTTAAAAAAATATTTTGAGATAAAGAAAAAAATGTAAAAATTTCAAGGATATATGGAATATATATATATATAATGAATTTCAAGGGTATATTAAATATGTTAAAAAAATAGGATGCAAGTAAATAAATCTATTAAACATTAGAAGAAATGATAATTAGAAAATTAAGGGGTGGTTTCGAAAATCAATAAATAATAGAAGAAACGATAGTTAGAAAAAACTCCGAAGTTTATGAAAAAAATCCTCAAAAAAAATGTAATTTTTAGTAGCTGATTTTTGTATTTTTACAAAAAACGAAATTTAAGGAAAAAACTTCGAAATTTTTTGAAAAAACCCTAAAAAAAAAAAGTAATTTTATCTTTTCATAATTTCAAAAAAACGAAAGTTTCGTGTAATTTCGCGAAAACACAATCCTTGACTTCAAGTACATAACCCAGTGAATATCACCCGCATATAGGCATGGAACAAGGGCCAGGCTCTATAAGATAAGATGGTCATCTCACTTTGGAGATAATCCTCATACAACAACATTTCTTCCAAAAACTCTTAACGAAAAGTGTTTTACAAAGTTGGATGGTGATCAAATATGCACATTCACAGAGCTCAGATAGCAGTTTCGATAAGACAATCATCTCCTCGGAATTACGTGTACATGAGATTCCAGTGGCATGTGAACAAAAATATCATGCTCATATGTAACAAGGCACTAAAAAAACTACCAAGAAATAGACTGAACAAACTGCTAATTCATCTAAAAGAAAGAAGAGTAGGACTCACATTTTCAGGTAAGCAGTATCCATGATCAATTGGAATCAACACAGTTCGACCTCCTTCTCCCTCCTTGTCTATCAAAATGTTTCCAGCATGACGATCGGTATTAGCCAACCTCATATCTAGAACACTGATCTTATGCACTTCCTCCACAGGGAAAGCTCTAGGACCCATGTCCTCACAGCTTCCCTGATTCTTCTTGAACATCTGCAAAGATCCTATCTTCATGTTTTTGGCTGATCGCTCGAAACCTTCTGGATGGTGAAATCCCTTATGCAAACATCTAACCATTATAGTTGGTGGGACTCCTGCGAATCCCACTTCCTCACCCCTTCTTGGACGATCAAGAATATAGGCTGCCACTTCTCTTAAAGCTCCTTCTCCCACTTTTGTTCCGCGCTTCAGTCCTTCTCCATTCAACGAGAATGGTAAGCCCTGAGGATTATTTACAGCCATGGGCTCCTCGTCAATTGGCTTGAACACTGAAATATACTTGTCACCTGATGCATTCGGCATAAAATAAGCTCCCCCGCAACCCTCTGAGGATCTGATTGGTTGGTTCCCACTCTCCAATCCAGCGAGTGTGGAGCTAACCATATTCATATTCACCAAAGACAATTTTGTTTTCGGATTAACCACAAAGCGTTCCAGCCAAACATCCCTATCTAGCTCCTTCTTATATACAGTTTGAAGCTCATCATACACCGATCTCCACACCTCTTCTTCGTAAAAAATTTCTCCTTCTTTGTTATCATTTTCTCCCTCATTCAAATCCTCAACAACAATGGAAACATTTAAATTCCTCTCAAATTTTTTTGCCTCAACTTTTGCAAACTTCCTAACCAGCAAGTGAACTGTATCATTGTCATTACAGATATCATAGATACACTGTTGGTCATGAAGTTTTTTCCCATTACATATAAGCTCTTGATTCTCCACATCCACAAGTCCTTCCTCCCTTTTCAAAATCTGTTCCTTGACATACTCAATGTTCCTACTTCTTTCAACATGCAATTCATATTCCTTCCCACAAGTAGTCTTTACAATGATATACTGAAGATCTGAAAGCCTAAGAATCAAATGCAGAACATTCCCATGAGTGACACCATAGTCACGAACACAAGAATTGCTCCTAGATAGTTCCCGGCCTCCGAAAACCAGCTTCTGATTCCTCACATCAAACCCATTACAGGTTTGGATCCGCAGCTTCACTGAGGCAATTGAATCAGACTCCATGACACGCATTGGGATCACAGAACCAGCAAGGGAGAGGTAAATCAGGATTGATTCATCCGAATAATGACCCAATGGACCTCGGAAATATCCGGGGGAAACAATGGATTCATCACAGATCCTAAGAGCAACACTGGCTGTGGCCATTTTTTTTGTCTAATGAATCCCAGAAATTGTCTCTCCCCAAACAACTTGAGAAGCTACAAACCCGAACAACAAAATTCCCCTAATTCAACTCAATATACCATAACACAGCAATTGGTTGCACTTAACTAGAAACCCAAAAAACAAAACAAACAAACAAACAAAAAAAACCCAAAAATTTATGTACACTTGAAAATGTAAAACAACACTCTGAAGATAATCCCAAGCAAACTAATAAATCCCTAGAAAATTTATAAATTCCCTTTCAATCAAAACTCAAGAATAATCCCTAATCAAACAGATTAAGGAAAACCCATTGAGGTCTGAAGTCTTATAAATCCAAAGATCCCTCCCTTTTTTTTTTTTGTTCTTCCTCTCCTTCCTTGAAATACCCAGATATAATAGACCCTAACCTTAGAAATGAAAAATCGATACAAATCAGAGAATCTATCTCCACATTCAAGATCTCACCTTTAACCCAAAGATCAGATTTTTCCTTATTTTCCTGAAAACCTCACAAACAAAATCCCTTAAAACCCAGGAATTTTCACTCTCCCACCCTAAAAAACCAAGTAAAAATACAAACTTTAATGTTTCAACAACTTGGGGTACATTAGAGGAAATTTTTTCTCAAGTTATTTGCTCAAAATGATTGATCGATTGAAGGAATGAGAAAAAATGGGATTCTCACCAAACGGAAGAACCAAAGAGATCAGACTACCAATCGGAGCTTAAATCGAACAGATAAAATAGCAAATTTTTTCGAAAGCGATTGAAAACCTCACAAACAATTTAAGCTCTTTGGTTGAAAAAGGTCCGATCTTTACGCCCAAGTTTCTCAGAAACAACTAACTATGATGACCGTTGTCTTCAATTTCTTGCTCTCTTTTATAAAACTTTGACGGAAATGTTTAACGGACGTCATGTAACCCATAACTGACGGACGTTATGTTTTTCTCAGTAAAGCGTAACTGTCTCGTTACGAGGAAATTGGGAGAGAAAGAGAGAGAGTTTTTATTTTTGTTGGTTGACTGAATTACCCCTTCAGGTGGTTGGGAATTACTTGGGTTATCCGATTTAACTTTCTTGGAAATTTACTTAGTGTATATTTGATTAGCCATTTTTTTTTTTTTGAAAAATGGAATTCATTACCTTTGTTATGCAGATTTTGGCTGTTTGATTGTCTATTTATTGACAAGAAATCGATTTTTTATAAAATTGTTTTCCCACTATTCATGGAGATTCAAATTCGAATGGAGGTCTCGGAGTTGAATTGACGAAAACGGTTTCAATTTTCATGTCTATTTTTCGTACAACTAAACATACTCTTAAAAAAGTAACGCTAAAATAAATGGACTAAGGAGTGATTTTTTTTTTTACTTTTCTAAATATGAGAGCATTTTTATGTTCTTATTCAGAGTTCAGAGTTCAATGATAGATCCTCTCGAGTGTATATTAGAAACGAAGTGATTCAAAACTAGTGTTTCTGATTTGTAGTAAAAGACAATCGTCAAGAGAAAAGCCATTGGACTCTGATTATGATATTTTCACGACTTCTTAATGCAATTTGCTTCATAATTTTTTCTTGTTTTTTTAGTTTTTAGTTTTTTTGATGTGAAACAAGTTTGGTTGTTACATCATATTTTGCGACCATGACTTATTGACTTGAAGTCGCGACCAAAAACCCTAGTCTAAAAAGCATGATGAAGAAAATTGTAAAGATTACATGGTTTTGATGGTAAAGTGACTTGAAAAAGTAATTAATCAATGAAGTGAGAAAAAAAGAGGAAGTCATGTAGAATTTTGATCTTAATTAGCTTGGTCAACAAGTCCTATTATTTTCTTACTTTTCTATTTTCACAACCTTTGACCACCATCTTAATCTCTTTAAAAAATAGAAAAAATGGGAAAAAATTAGACTAATTAAACCATAAGTTTGAAATTAGCTGTTGGAAGTGAAAGAAAGGGTCTATAGTCTTGGATAAAGACTTTGAATGAATTATTTGATTTTAACTAATACCTACTTTAGTGATAGCTTCCTAACCTTTTGTTTTTAAAGCATAATTAGTTAACAATTAATTAGTTTATTATTAAAGAATTAATTAACATAAAAAGTTTTGCTTAAATGAATCCCACTAAGCGCGACGTGCCATATGATTATCTTAGAATACAAAGTTTTGATGAATATAAGGTGATGGATTTGGTATTTAGTAATGCGGTCTTTGTTATGTGATTTAGTTGTCAATTTTAAGATATTAGATTAACAAGATTATCTCTTGTATGTCTTGTACGATAATCCAAAAATATTTTAAATACATAAATTGGATGATGGTGAGTTTTGTCTGAGGTATAAAATTTATCGAGTATATTATATGACTTATTCTAGCCGATTAGGGAGATTCTTAAAAACACTACAAATTGTGTAATGATTAATGAGATTGAAATATGTAAATCATGTAATTATAGTTGTCATCAAACTAATTGCCCTTTGATCCCAATCCTTGTTTAAAAGTATTTTTGTTATAAACACATTCATTTCTTGCATATGTATTTATGTTAAGTTGTCATTTATTCTAAAAACTTAATTAATAAAAAGGGTTCTATCATATATTTGCAAACAATGCAGAGATGTAATAAGGTCCTCGAAAAATCATATAGGGGTTAAGGGATTAAAAAAAAAGTAGATATATCAAAACTTGATAATGAAATGAAGCTTCATCGGTACTAACCAAGTATAACATAGGGATGCAATCTTTAGCTGGAGTTTGCAAGCACTTCGAGAGTGGATACATGGTAAAGAAATGAAGCTTTATCGGTCCTAAACAAGTAGTAGAACCGTATTAGACTCCTAGATTTATCGATCCAAAACCTAACCTTTCATTAAAGCGGTTAATGAGTACATTTAACCTTAAGTAAAGAATACAACATGTAGGCCAAGTACACTATTTGTCTACATTAAGGGTGCATATGGATTAAGAAATTTGTAGGACAAGTTTAATAGTACATTAGGGCACATAAGCATGTTTGTGCTAATCTCTTCAACAAACTTGATGGGTAGTGTTTATCCTTTTTAGGGGAGACCACATGCAACTCACTTGCCAAGTTGCCCTTAACAATAGGTAAGGGTCCCAAACCAAGGGTACACTACATATCCCTTCACAGATTCTAACATAATTTGATTCACTACTTGTGTCTTTGCACTGGACATGAGATTATATATGAGTCATGGATTCTTATTAGGGTTTAATTGACCATTTCTTTTCAAACTTGTTTGTTCTAACTTCTAAGTCATGTATGATGAACTCAGGTTTTCAATTGAATATAAATATGGAAGCTAAAGACTGAAATGAAACTAGACTAGAAGTTCAAGACTATTTGAAGTTAATACCAAATTGAATCCAAAACCTACTTAGTGCTCAAGTAATAGGAATCAAAATTTTCAAATCTAACAATGAAAATATAAGTAAATCAGGTTTTACAATCAGAATGACATGACATGATATTGAAAGAATGATGAAATCTTCAAAATATTTATGTGTATCTTGAGGTTGTAAATAACTCCTCTGAAGATGCTACAACATCGTAGTTGCAGAACCTGATGATTTAGTGACAATCAACACCACATACAATGAATTTCAGTGACTGTCTCCCAAAGATTTAAATATTTGTACCAAAGTGTACAAACAATCATGTACTATATAAAAATGGTTGGGTAGGTTAAGGGATAGCCCATTGTATCTAATGATTTAGTGGTAGGTAGGTCCCTAAAGTCCATTCTAGCATTTTAAAGTCAATTATGTCTGAAAAAATTTCAAGTTAAATCAATGGACTACAAAATCAACTTCCTTTTGTTGTTCTTAGCAAATGTGGTAAGTAGGTGAATTAGGTAAGTTGTGATCGTGCATCGATGGAGATGAATTTGAGTTATCGATATAACTGAAAACTACATTTTCAATGGGGAGGAGATGATATTTGTAGCTAATGGGATACCAGCTTAGTGGTAGGTTTGTAGCGGATGGAATCACAGGATACCAAATTCTCCACTGAAACACCCTGAGTTTGATCAGTTGAAGCGTGGGAGAGGCTCCTGATGACCTTTAGGCACTTTGTCAGCACTTCACAGAATATAGAATATTGGCCCAAGCTTTTTACAGGCACAACACTAACGTTCACAAGCCAGTCTTCTTTAATTCGAATACACTTTTGGAAATCAAAATCATTTACAGTGGTGGTATAGACGAGACATATAGTAAGTATCTGAGTTTTGACATGTCAATCTCAGTTCAACCTGCTAAACTATGGGAGCTCAGGAATAGATTGGCCGTAGATAACATCAAACTCTTCTTCAGCATGAATAAGACATGGGTAAAGTGTCCAAAGATTGGGTGGGTTACTTACACGTAAACCTTATCTGAGGCTATTTAACAATGAGGATTTAGAGAATACTAGTTTAGTTTCTTATTCGAAAATGTGAAATCCATTGTTATTGGATGCACAACAAATTTCGGATGAAAGATTTATGGAAAAAAAAAAAATGGACCCAACTTTCTCCTGTTGGATTTGTATTTTTTTTTTTTTATCACAAAGCCTGTGCATTCCAATTCCTTCGATCATCACTCGTGTTAGATAGGTAACATTAAGAGATGATATATACAATAAAGGGTAACAGAACCTGTGAAGGGAAAACGAAGAACCCAAAAATTCCCTTCACAAGTTCTTTTCTATAAACTCCCAGATCCTGTATTCCATGTAAATTCTATCCTCACGGCGACGTGGCATATGTCTCTCATCAGGGAAGATCAAAAGCTCGTAAGATTTATCGGCTGTGATAAATGCGTTTACTAGTCTTGCTGTGTGACGGAAATGCACATTCTCATCGATCATCCCATGTACAAGTAATAACTTTCCTTTCATTCCGTCCACGTGATGCATTACTGTGCTATACTTGTAACTTGCAGTATTCTCCGAAGGCAACCCCATGTACTTTTCAGTGTAGAATGTGTCGTACCCATCCCATGCTGTGACGGGAGCACCAGACACTGCTAACCTAAATGTTTCAGGAAACTTAGCCATTGCCATGACTGAGAGGTATCCACCGTAGCTCCAACCGTACAAGCCGATTTTCCCTGCTTTTGCAAGACCTTGTTTTATGAGCCACTCTGCCCCAGTGACCTGATCTTCAGTATCAATTATGCCGAAGTTATTCTTGAAGGCACTTTCAAATTTTAGTCCACGCCGAGCTGTTCCTCTATTATCTAACTGCAAAAAAAAAATTGGTGTGCTTAGAATTTCATACGAAATAATCTGGCTATCATGTGGCACAAATAGCATTATCGAGCACAGTTCAAGGATACTGACCTTCCATACCAAGATACCTTTGTTTCTTAGATACTGAGCTCTCATGTCAACTGTATTGATCCATGAATCACAAACAATCTGCGCGCCAGGACCTCCATACACACTAACACAGGTTTTGTATGGTGGAGGTCCATATATCTTTGCATCAGGCTTGTATACAGCCCCGTATAAGATAGTCCCATCTTTTGCAGGTACCTCGACAATCTCTGGTGGCTGAAACCTAAGTTTTTTAAATTGTGTAATGGCAGATGGCTGCTCGAATAGAGTTGTTATTAAGCTTCCATCACGCAGAGAACATAGCAATATCCTAGGTGGACTGTTAAGAGAATCGTGCACATCGACAAACATCTGCATCTGATGATCAAGAACGACTGAATGTCGCCCCTTGCCAAGAGTCAACCTCTTTGGGGGCTGCAAGGGATTGGTCCAGTCAGGGAACAGATGTGAGCAGTATAAGTTGAATTCCAAAGGGCCATCCTTAGTTCCGGTGAAATAGATAAGGCCTGCAGTCTCATTTACCCCGGCGATCTGTTCGACCATCCAGTCACCTTCTGTGATAGGTCCCAAGCAAGCTCCATTCTTGTCATGCAAATAAAGATGTCTAAACCCCGTTTTTTCACTGGCCCAGATAAATCCTCCTGATAACCTATAGACTCCCCTGTCAATAGGCGTAAAGCAATCGTGCAGATTAACCCATGAGCTTTGTTCTTCAACCAATAGAATATTTCTTTTACCCGTTCTGATATCAAACTTGAGGATCTTTAGCTTGGTCTGTGCCCTGTTTAAAACCTGAGCGGAGAGAACATTTCCAGGCATCCAGTTGACTCTGGCCAAATACTCTTCATCAGTATCTGTCTGATACTGTTCTGCACAGTGAAGATCCATCCAAGTAACTGGACCTCCTGATGATGAAACTACCCCTAGCTGGACTTTGACATTTGATGCACCAGCAAAGGGATAAGCATGGTCTTCCTGCGCATCTGAACCTACGGAGCTTTTCCCCTGATGCATGATTCTAAAAAGTGGAATATGAGATGAGTCCACTCGTGTAAATGCAATGTATTTGCTGTCAGGTGACCACCAGAACCCATTCTTTCGATCCATCTCTTCCTGAAATAAAATTGAGCACATGAAAAGACATTCAATCTGTAAAAGCTTGGAGGAAAAAACCCAGAGGTCTTCCATTGGAGTTGCTTTAAGCAATGAATCTATTTATAAAAGAGAAGGGACAGAATAAAATCTCACCTGGGCGATGTATTCAGCAAGGCCATGAGTCTGAAACAAAAAATTTAGCGCTTTTAGATTCAGGAAAGTTATGTGATTGTAATTAAGTACTGGTTTTCTCAGCTTAAAAAACAATATGCAACTATTGATTCTTTACCAACCGTTAATGTATCTATCAAGTTACAAAATACACAATGTGGAGGAGTGAGTATTGTTTACTCATCTTATAACGGGTACAAGGAAACTCCAAAGATATGGTCAAGATGAATGCCTGTCTAAACAGCATGCCACTTACCATATGTTGAGTTACACTTGTAGTGTAGTCTACCAAATATGACTGGTTGCGTGTTATGTTTAAAAGAAAGAAATAGAGGGGAAAAGGATTGTGCATCTTAAAAGCAAATCTCACCACCGAATTTTCTCCGGCACCAAATGTTAACAGCTTTGGTTCCTGAGATGACAACTTCAAGGCATATAATTCATCGGCTTTTACATAAGCAATCATAGTACCATCTGGGGAGAGATGTGGCTCAATAATTGGAGAGCATGGTGTGCTTGCAAGCTTGAAAACTGGTTCAGAATAGGAAAGATCTTGGAAATAGATCTGGTAAGAGAAAAATCAGAATACTTTAAGGTTAAAAGCATTCACAGGTGCAATTATTAAAATACATTCATCTGAAGTAAAGCATTGGCAATCAGTTCTCAATGTGCCTGTGAGTAGCAATGTGTATCAAGAAAAATAGTATGGATTTGGAAGAAAAAAAAACCATCTCAAGACAGTATCTATTGTTTATCAAATTTGGAAATAGTACTATTTGAAAACAAAGCATCTTAAGATAGTATATATTAAATCTCACAGGAAAAGACATAACTGCAAAGACTCAGTTTGTAATTGGAGATAACGTTCTCTTTTTATTTCAAATATAATGAACCCATTCTGCAAATTTATGCTTGAAGAGCAGATAGACCAAAGTTGCTCAAGAACATGAGCACATTGTGCATAGCATTCGGTTAGAAATATTTCAAGAGCAAAAGAACTGGTTCCTTGCAAAACCTTAAAAAATGCGTGTTTGGTGCTTTGGTTTGCAGATTTTCTTAGATTATTTTGTTGCCCCCTCCCCCTTTGATCTTGACTTGTTATAGAAATCTGCAGATAATTCTCTCTCTCTCTCTCTGCTGGAACTAGATTCACCGATTTCTCTAGAACCAGTTCCAGAGAAACGTATCAGTTCCCTAAAAAAATTACATTCAAGCACAAAAGCTAAGGGCCGGATGGTTGAATAAAGCTATGACTCTGGATAGTCAAGAGCCAAACGCTTTCAAATCAGGTTAAAAGGACAAAAAAAGTTGTTCATATTACAGTGAAGCAACATCATAAAAAACACTGCTACATGGAAAAACTCACGGCACTCAGCAAAGCCGGAGAAAACATGCAACTCCTGAAAGACTACAACTGTGTTGATTAAGGTCTGCACAATCTAGGCAAACCCCTCAAACATCATTTACAAAGAAAACCATATGAGCAGCCAGAAGAATCAATGAGAACGGGAAAGATAATCTCCCAAGTGAGAATACCCTTTAATGTGGAACAACGTTTTTCCCCCCTAGATAGACCAGTGTCTAGTTTTTTCTCGCATTTTCTTTTATTGCTCTAACTTACATATCAATCCTTTTCCATAAGCTTTCCTCTCTTCAATAGAAATCCCTGGGTTATGTCAATCAAGATTTGATCTTTTCTAAATTTCCAATGTAAAGAGTAAATATAAATTCCTATAACCCTACAACAATATCCATCGCACAAGATCCCCAAAAGTCTCCATGACATTTTTTGTACAACTGCAACAATGACAATACCAAGGACTATAGAAGTCTCGTTATGATTCTCCAGATTGCTATTTGTACTCTATCAATGTGATTTATGCAATCTGCTACTCTCTTTCTAAATTTTCTCCATGGACCCTAGGCGGTCGCCTTAGAAATCTAGATATTCCGAGCTAGACAAACCGGGAAATGCCTCTAACAAACGACTCTTGAAGAAAACCTCGTGAGGATACTAGACTGGTCAGATTGCATTCCTCAAACGGGCTGGGTGCACCTATGAGCTCATTTTGGGTTGTTGCCCTACAAATATCAAACGAACTCTCAACATTAACTTCCATTATCAGATATCTTGTCAAAACTATAGGATCATGAAATCTCTATCTCCACTCATTATTATCTTGAACTATATTTCTAAAATCAATTAATGGGCACGGCATGTGTTTCCATATCTTCATCCATATCATTTGGGACCTTCATCTTTCCCTTTTAAGCATCAACATGATGTAATGTAATCCTCATTCCTCATCAGCATTGCTATTAGTCTTTTTTTGTATAAAGACGTCCTAACCATTTGGCACCACATTATCCCAAATGCAATCATTTTAATGTTTTCTTTACTGCAACACACGTCTTTTTTTTCAAAGGTAACAATGTAAGAGGCATCAATTTCAACGTCCTCACTTTCGTAACCTTGTTTTGTATAGAAAATCAATTCAAACATATCAGACCTGCTCATAAAGTTATGAAGGTGTACGCCTCAAGGAGCCTAGAATGTGTACATTAAAATGCAGGTCCATCTACAATTTATAGACCGGGGGAGGCGATGGGGGTGTAAGGTATATATGAAGCATATGCCCGTATCTTGGTTGTAAACTACAGATGTGTTGGATTCATGCACCATCTTTTTTTCCTTTACTAATTAAGTTTCCTCTGCAAATTGATTTAAAATTTACAATAAATTAGTAAAGTAGATTCGTCGTCTTGTGCCCTAGCTTCCCATTTTGGCAGTTTTGAGGATCTAAACTATAGCCTGAGAATCAAGTTTCTTTTCTTCTCACTTACGCTCAACCAACGCAATTCAACATTCTCTAAAATTTCCTTGTTTATATTATTTCTAGGATATTCCTTAGAGCCCTGGGTTTGTGATACCAATCATACTATCCTCCAGAAATTTTACCAGCTACACTACCATCCATTGCCTATTTCTAGGTTGCTTTTATTCTCTAAACTCATTATGCTTTCCTTCAAGGTGTTAACTTAAAAAGCGCCTCATATCGTGCCTCCTTATGTAAAACAAAACAATCTTAATTAGCTTTCTCCTGGTGTTTTATTCGGTATAGCTGCATAACGTATTCTCTACTTCACATTACATTTAATCTAGAAACAAACTGTCGAATATGTCCAATAGTGTCAGTATAAGCCCTTGAAACTCTCTTCTGCGTGCAAAATAAACTCTCTAGAGACTTATAATGGCATTCATTGGAGTATACAAATCTAAGTATATACCGACAAACAAATGAAAAATAACAAACTATTTTGGCATTATACTGTGATCATTGAAATGAAATATTTATCCATTCAAGTCTATCTTAAGCCACATTGCTCATGTTATTCCCCCATTTCATGACACCACCAATATAACTATGAAATGTATATTCAACTTATATTTTGTGTCAAATTATACACATTCCTTACAAATCGTCCCTCCTAGCAAAAGGAACCAAGGCACATAATAATATGATCTAGCAAACCAATCTAGTCGATCATGCATGTAACTGAAACAAGATATAGCAAATGTTTATCAATGGTCTAAATTAATATGAAACAAAAGTAATAGATTGAAAAACGAACCCCGTCAGGCAAAGGCACCATAACAACCTTCTTATCCTTGGAGAAAGTCTTCACCCATTCATACCGCGTCACACCCAATCCTCTCTCCCTCAGCCTCTCCCTCCTCAGCCTCTCTTCCGGCGATACATTACTCTCATCAAGCCCACCACCATTAGGACTAAAAACCAATGCTTGCAACCCGGTCGCAAGATCAAATGCAAAAAGCTTCCTATTCAAATTCCCTTCAGGACTAAACAGATAAGTGATCAAACTATCATCAGGACTAAAACTAATCGAACACGGAATTGCGTAACCGGGCAATGGAGTCTGCACAATGTCTTCAACTGGAGGACTATTAACCAAAGAATCTTCAGGAGGAGTTTGGGTCGAAATGGTTGAGTCGGTCACAGCCATTTCGAAAGCAATTGATCTTTCACGCTTCAAATTCTTCCTCTGCTCACCTGATTGCATTACAGATTCAATAAGCTCAAAAGATTTCCTCTTTTGAACTTACTTCAATCCCCCCCTCCTGGATCATCAACAAAGGAAGCAACTTTATCACTCAAAACAGTAAAATCAAATCACATTACGAAGATCATTGAACAAAAAACACTCTTACCTCAATTGGGTATTCTTCCAATCGGATCAGAACCCTCAGAACTCGATCGAAATTGAATAACTTGAGAGGGGTTTGAGAAACCGGTCCTGTTGAATAGATGAATTAATCGATTGTGGATCAGAGAGAAAAGGGGTGGGACGAAATGGAAAGAGGATTAAAGGGTTGTTTGATCGATCATCGAATCGAAAGAGAGTGATTTGGGGGTTCTAATCGCTCTTGAGATGATCGAGAGAGATAATGGATTGAAGTATTGGTGTGAAGAAGATTTCCTTCTCTGTTTTTTCTGACTTTTTCTTTTTTTAGCTAATAAAATATTTGTGAAATTTATTGATGTTGAAATAAAATAGAGAATAAAGAGAAATATCGCAACTGATATTTGTACAAAAATGTGGCATTTATTGGAAGGTGGAAAAAATTTCTGAAATTGTTAATGTAAAAAATAATATATATTGTTATTATAATTATAAATGTGAAAACTAAAATATATACTTTTATCGACGTTAATATGCGAAATACTTTGAAATTCAGAAGAAAAAAAAAGTTGAGAGAAACATTTATCCATCTATCGACATAATAAAGCAAAATTGTTACGTAATTATGGACACCAAGTCATTGTCATTTAGAACCAATTCGTTATAAGTGTTAGATTTTGGCCGAAGAAAAATGATTATCGACAAACAAGAGCTTTAAAAGTCGCTTTGTTTGCTTTTATCAAATTACTTTTGTATTTTACCCGATAAAATGAACCAAATTTGACACTTGATAGTTAAGTATCGAGCTATGTAACTTATAACCGGTTCTTAATTTGATTCTCGTAAATCAAAATGTAATATTTCACAAGGAGAATTATAATTTTTTTGACTTATTTTTCTTATAGTGTATCAAAGTTACTACTATAACAAGTTTTGTAATAGGTTTTCTGATATTTTGAAGTATAGTCATTTATTTAACCTAGATAATAAAATCATATATTTCATGTTTCACTAACAAATGCATCGTAACCTGTCAAAAAAAACTTATTAGAACAATCGACACAAAGAACACTTGTGATGCACGCGACATGTACTATGTAGGACTTTTCCACAAACATGGACCATCACATGTGACATTTATGCACCATGTTTCTTTCATAAGATAGTATCCACAATTTTCGTTATCTCCGTTGTCCTTTTTTTTTTCTTTTTTAGGATAACCATAGAGGGAATGACAAAACTAATACATGTTAAAAATAAAAAAATAAGAATATATAAATTAGTACGTAAATTTCAAAATTGTTCAATTATTATATTGCATGAAAAAGAATTGCATTTAAAACCCAAAAAATCCTACATCTAAAAAAATTTACATTTTGAATCTTTCGTGTGTTTCCAATCAACAATTACATGAATAATTTTCGTGTTATTTTTGGGTTAAGAAAACATGGTTGGGTCCATCAAAAAATTTTAAAAGCTATGTATAAAGATAAAGTTGAAAACATCAAGCCAAACAGCTAAATATAGCTCAAAATGTAGAGAAACTTGAAAAACATTTATTTGCGTCAACATAACCAAACAAAGTTTTAGAAGTAATTGCATCCCAAGTTTGGAACCAAATTCGTTGTAAGCATTGTAGTTTGGAACCAAGTTTAGATTGTTTGTTCTATGGTTTAGTGTGTTTCGTGTAGGGTACTTCAAGCAACAAAGATTAATGTGAACAAACTATCTTGTCTTTCTTTTCCTTATGGTGTTTAATATAATCTCAAAGTTTTGGTGAATTTAAAGTTTAGAGGAGAACTGATTTTTGGGGTTTGAAATTTTTTCCCCAAACTAATTCAAATTTGGATTTATTCTAATTTTAATGTTTATAGTATATATTTTTACTTTAGAATAGACTTGCACTTCAAAACTGATTGATGGCGAAAATGGAGTGGTGGCAGTGGTGTTCAATACATGATATTTAGCAAAAAAAAAAGTATATGGAGTGTCAATGTCACTGAGAATACCCTAATTTATCTTACAAATCGATTTTACTATTTATAAGGATTTTGAGATAAAATATGGCTAGGATTGAAAGTTGAGAAAAATGTTTTGGGTTGATATTTATTTTCTATAATGGTATATTTGTAAATATAAAGTATGTAGAAAGATAAAATAAATAAATAAAAACATAAAACTTAAATTACTGGAATCTACATGTAGCGGAGAAATAAAGTTTTTGTGTTTTCTTTTCTTTTTAAAAATGAAAATTATCATAACTATTTACTTAGTTGTTGGAATTTTTTTATAACTTTGTATTATTGAAATGTATTTTTAAAGATCTTTTCAACAAAACTAATGACCACTACAAAAATTTGAAAATTTAAAATATGCATTTCACACTGTATGCATTCCAAAAAATTAGAAAATCTAATGCATTTCACTGCGTGAGTATTTTTTCTTCAAATGAATGAGAAAGGTTTCTCTAAGCGTATTTAAACAAAGAATCGGAACTCAACTTCTACTGATTGAAACTTTTTTTTTTTTCATCTAATAAAAACTTTGATTAATTTTGACCCTCACATCATAACACACTTTCTATCATGCCAATTTTTGTACAAATTAGATAAGTGGAACACTAAATTACTCAAATACCCTTATGATTTTGGGTTTCCTCAAAATATAGAAAACCAATTGGGGTGGTATTCAATTATGGATTTTAATGGATTGTGAAGGATTTTAAAATCCATTAAAATTCAGGAGCATTCAATTAAGGATTTAAAATAATACATGTAAATCTAGGGGTATTCAAATACGGATATTAAAGAATTGTTTTAAAATCCATCAAAATCAGGGGTATTCAATTCATGTTTTTCAAAAGTCCACAAAAAATCAGGAGTATTCAAGAAGTAGTGGATTTTAATGGATTTATTAAAGTTATGGATTTTGAAGGATTTGTGAATGAAAAACATATATAACAAGAGTCGTTCCAAATCCAACCCCCCTCATATTTCAACAAATTTGTATTGGCCATTGTTAAATAACACCATCATTTCCACTAAAGAACACCACCACCCCACTTTTTTGGGATCTGCTGAAGGACACCACCACCTTCCCTTCTCCACCCTATCTTTTCTCTTCACAGGAGCAACACCACCTCGCCCTACAACTTTCGGCCACACCATCACGCCCTACCATCGTTAGCTGCACCACCATCCGCACTTCCTCTTCTCCTTTGTTTTTGTTATTATTATTCTTCTTCTTTTCATTCTCTTCCTCTTATTTTCTCTTCTTCTTGTCCCCTTTTCTCTTCATCTTTTTTTTTGTTCTTTTTTTTTCATTCTTATTTCTTCTTCTTATTTTTTTCTCTCTGTTTATTTTTTCTTCTTTTATTTTTTTTATCTTATCTTCTTCTTCTCCCATGTTATTTTTCCTTCGCCCTTGCGGAGTTTCCTGCGAGTGGAGGTTCCTCACTTGCGAGAACTTTCGCGAGGGCAAAAGGAAGAAGAAGAAAAATAAGAAGAGGGGAGAAAAAAAAACAGAGAGAAAAAAAGTAGAGGGGATGGAGAAGAAGAAAAAGAAAAAAAGAAAAAAAAAAACATAGAAGAAGAAGAGGTGAGGGGGAAGGAGAATGAGAATAAGAAGATGAAGATGGGAGGAGGTGGGATGAGAGGTGGCGGTGGTGATTGATGTAAAAGAAGAAAAATAATAAAAAAATGGAGGAGGAGGATAGGTGGCGGTAGCGTGGTGGTAGTGGTGATTGAAGAAGAAGAATAAGAGAGGAGGAAGAAGAGAGGTTGCGGTGGCGATGTGGTATTGGTGAAGGGGAGAAGGAGGAGGATAAGTGGTGGTGGTGATTGATGGAAAAGAAATGGATAAAGGAGAATAGAGTTTAGGGTTTTTTTGTTTATATTGATAGTATCCTTCAACAGATGGAGGTGTCGGGTGTCCTTCAGAAATGTGGTGGTGCCCTTTAGAAAGTAAAGGGGTTGGTGGTGTTATTTAGCAATAGTCGTATTCGTTTCTCTCTCATTCCCCTATTTTTCTTTCCCCTCCTCTCTATCTCTCTTATTCTTCTAGGGTTCTTGTTCTTTCTGACGAAGATCAACAAACTCCCCCATCTCAAATGAACCCATTTCATATAAAACACAAGCGGAGTTAGTGTTAGCACACGCCTTACACAACTTTCTTCGTAAAAAGTGTCGTTATGATGAATTTCCAATTGAAGAAGACAACGAGCCTTCATCACTATCAAAAGAATAAGAATAAGTTTTTCAAACCCAAGATCAACAACGAGATAAAACTAATGAATGAAGAACAACTATAGCTTCAAATATGTCGGGAGATGTTGTGCGTGTCAGGAGTCAACGATGAGCAATGAAGATGGTGATTTTTTGTGTTGTTTATCTATCTAATTTTACTGGAGAATTATTTGAATTATTTTTCTTTTCAAAAAGAAAAAGAAAAATAGTTATTTGTATTACTTTTAGACCATCTTCAATGTATTTGAAAATTTTTTTTAATTCGAAGTAATTTCTCGTAGCATACAAACAATTGTTTAATTGATGTTTTGAGAGATGTTTTATGATTTGTGTTGGCATGGATAACAATGTAGGTGATGTTCTTTCATTGCTTTCTATGACTAATAAAATATTTATAAGAATCCATAGAAATCCATAACAAACCTTTTATAAAATCTACAAAATCCAATCATTTAAAATCCATCCAAATCCAGTGGATTTTGTAAAATCCTTTGAAATCTTTTAAAATTCACGAGATTTAAAATCATTTAGAGTCCATTCAAATACCGAATTGAATACCCCCCTGATTTAAAATCCTACGTGATTGGGTTCCCTAATGTAAGTTGGGTTTGAATAAGATTTCCTTTTAACTTTGTTGCATCAACCTAAAGTATGGAAGGCCTATGTCTTGGCCCAGACAACTAGACAAAATTTATATTTCTCAGTAACGAAAATGTAGTTTAACAAAAAATTAACACCGACTTATTATTAATACAAATTATTTGGTGGTGAAATTTTCTTGTTTAGGTGTTAATTGAATTTTGAATGAAAGAACAAAAGTGCTAATTATCTATTAAACTACAATTCAGTTACACATTCGTTAAATTTCAATCATTAGCCATAGAGGGGTTGACAAAACCAATACACGTGTATATAAATAATTCATTTATAATACGTGTATTGGTTTTGTCAATCAATACACGTATTATTCATTCATTTATATATATAATTCATTTATACTATATATTATTCATTCGTATTATTGGTTTTATATATATAATTCATTCATATATATATAGTATATAGTATAATTCATTCATATATATAGTATAATTCATTCGTGTATTGGTTTTATATATATATAGTATTCATAAATTTAAAATTTGTTCAACTATTATATAGTATGAGAAAAATATTGCATTTAAAACCTGTAAAATCCTACATCTAAAAATTTACATTTTGAATCCTACTACATGAATAATTTTTGTGTGTCCAATATGTTATTTTGGGGTTAACATGGACCAATAAAAGAAAAGACAAAAATGGGACCAAAGCCAAACTTTACAAAATCCTGGTTTCCACATAATGGATGACACTCTTTCCCTCCTCTTTAGCTTCAACACTTCACTCTTCATCTTCCAATCATCGTGCCATCTCCCTCCAACTAGTAACTTCAACTCCATCTGGCCCAAAACCTTTTCGATTCTTTCATATGTGGACGAGGGATCCTAGTTGTCGCACACTAGTTAATACTTTCTGGCCAACCCGGGCCACAATTTCCATCTTAAGACAAAAAAAACTTAGTTAATCACTCACAAGATAGAATAAAACAACCTTCCGCAACATTCACACCAATATACAAGAAACCATGAATGCCCTGGACCAAGCCCAAAATGCAAACCCATCCTTAGACAATGCCAATGCTATATCTGTCCTTGAAGACCGCCTATCGGAACTTTACCATAGGGAAAAACTTTTTTGGAAAAACAAATCCGGTGAATCCTGGCTTCAAGTCGACAACAAAAATACAATTTTTTTTCCATTTTGCTTCCATGATCCGCAGAAAAATAAATCCGATCTTGCGCCTCCGAGACAACAACAATCGGTGGTACTCCACCAACTCTGCTATGGGCGCCATCCGTACTGATTACTTCATCTCGATCTTTAATTCCTCAAACCCAAAACCCTGCACCGACCTTGGATCATTGTTCCCCCCAGTTATCACGACACAGGAAAATGAACAACTTTTAGCCATCCCCGCAGAGGAGGAAATCAAAGATATTATATTCTCCATGGGAAGTCACAAAACCCCAGGTCCAGATGGCTTTCATGCCTTCTTTTTCCAACATTACTGGGACGCAGTTAAAACTGACATAGTTGAAGTGGTGAAATTTTTTTCATCACGCACCACCAGGACCCTAAACTCAATGAAACCTTCATCGCGTTCATCCCAAAAGTCACAAACCCCACTACTCCTGACAAATTCAGACCTATTGACCTTTGTAATTTCATCTGCAAAACCATTTCAAAAATCTTGGCCAATAGATTTAAGCTTATCCTGGACACCATTATCTCCCTCAATCAGGGAGCCTTCCTTAAAGGTCGATCAATTCCTGACAATGTTGCCATTGCCCATAAAACATTCTTTTAAGTGAAACATTGCGGAAAGAAAAAATAGGGGTGGATGGCAATAAAAATAGATATGGCCAAAGCGTATGACAGAGTTGAGTAGTTTTTCCTCTTCGATATTATGAGAAACCTCGGCTTTGATGAAAATTGGATTGAATTGATTTCCCAATGTGTCTCCACCTCTTCCCTCAAAGTTATTCTTAATGGTAGCCCTCTCACAAGCTTTGCCCCGTCCCGAGGTCTTCGACAAGGAGACCGCATTTCTCCTTATCTGTTTATTCTTGTTGTTGAAGCACTTTCTCGAAAATTGGCCAAATCAGAAGTTAATGGGGTAATCAAAGGCATCAATATACGTAGAAGATCTCCATCCATAGTCATCTACTGTATGCAGATGACCTTATGTTGTTCTGTTGCGCGTCCCTAACTGAAGCCCATGCTGTAAAAGAGATCCTCTCCTCTTACCGCAACGCCTCCGGGCAAGCAGTAAATTATGATAAATCGTCTGTCTTCTTCAGCTCCAATGTCCACCACAGACATGCTAAGATGATTAACCGAATTCTAGGTTCCAAAACTTACAATCCTCAAGACAAATACCTAGGATCACCCCTCCTCCTCTCCAAAAAGAAAGTTGTCGACTTCCAATTCCTGATCGACAAAGTCAGCACTTGTCTGTCTTCTTGGAAGGCGAAAGTTCTTTCACAAGCAGGAAGAACAGTCATGATCAAAGTCGTCATCAATTCAATCCTGGCTTACACCATGCAAACATTTCTTCTACCAAGCTTTATTTTCACCAAGCTGGACACCATATCCATAAATTTTTGGTGGCAAGGAACTGAAGACAACAAAGTTAAACACCTTTGCCCTTGGCACCGGATCATCTGTCCTCGACATCTAGGGGGTCTGAATATCCCGACAGCCCGCACAAAAAATCTTGTCTTAATGGAAAAAAACATCTGGAATGCGATTTCCACACCCTCAAACCTCCGCACTAGGCAACTCAAGAGCCTCTATTGGTTCAACAAAAGTCTCTTTCAAATATCAAGTTATCCATCTATAACATCGTTTGCTTGGAGAGGCAACCTCACAATCCTCAAGAAAATTATAAGATTCATCCTCTGGTAGGTCCGATTAGGCAACACTATAAATCTTTGGACGGGTTGCTGGGTTAAACCTGGTTTCATTTTAGATGAATGCCGAGATATAATGTCAGCTGGCCTTGACACTATCTCATCCCAAATTCACAACCTATGGACTCCTGACCACAACAATGTCCCCCAATGGAACGCAGATCTCATTTTTTCCATCTTCCCACAGCCTGTGGCCATGGACATCCTGGACATAACCATCAGACCCTCGGACAAACCGGATAACATAATTTGGTATTTTGACAAACGATGAGCCTTCTCAGTCAAAGTGTGACCAAAGTCCTATCAAGTGAATCACTAGCCTTCGCATCCTCCAATCATGTCTCACCAGGTTTGACCCCCAAGCTCTTTCGGGAACTTTGGTGGTTGAAAGCCCCGACAAGCACCATTTTCACCCTTTGGAAAGTCGCTCAAAATTTGCTCCCAACAATGACCAGCCTACAAAGAGTCCACGTGTCGATGGACAACTGTTGTATCTTCTGCCACCACCATCTGGAGGATGCCTTACACCTCTTCTTCTTATGCCCTCTCATTGCTCATCTTTGGCATTATCCCCAATTCCAATTAATTGGCCAACGGCCGCACTTCCTTCTCAAACCGTTGACAACTTCATCACTTTTATGTGGGCGCAACCAAGGCTCACTCCCATATTAGGGAGGAAATGTTGTCCCAGTTCATTGCAGTTATCTAGACTATCTGGCACACGCGTAACAACATTCTCTTCAAGAAATCCCGGTTCACAATCTTAAAATTCTTTGACTCTTTCAACAGCACCTGGTCGAGTTGGATAAAACAATGGTTCATACCCTCATATCACAATCAACATCCAACGCACCTAGCCTCGATTCACCAAGTACTAGCTACTGTTGTCACCTACAATTTCCCTAATCTGCAACACAACAACTCAAATACCATCCCTATCATTCCAAGATATCTTAACAACCCAATAGTTGTCGCTTATTCCAATCAATTGAATGTAATCCAGGCACAATTATATGCCATTAAACACCATAGACTTAATAACCCACACCATGGACCTACTTGTCTGACACAGGGAATGATTATTGTTACTTACGATCCAAGTTTTTTACTAACTAAGTATTGTTCGTTTTTTACTTTATTCTTTTTTTTTTTTTTTTTTTTTTTTTTTTTTTTTTTTTTTTTTTTTTTTTTTTTTTTTTTTTTTTTTTTTTTGTTTCTTTTTTTTTTTTTTTCCTTTTTTTTTTTTTTTTTTTTTTTTTTTTTTTTTTTTTTTTTTTTTTTTTCCTTTTTTTTTTTTTTTTTTTTTTTTTTTTTTTTTTTGTTTTTTTTTTTTTTTTTTTTTTTTTTTTTTTTTTTTTTTTTTTTTTTTTTTTTTTTTTTTTTTTTTTTTTTTTTTTTTTTTTTTTTTTTTTTTTTTTTTTTTTTTTTTTTTTTTTGTTTTTTTTTTTTTTTTTTTTTCTTTCTTTTTTTTTTTTCTTTTTTTTTGTTTTTTTTTTTTTTTTTTTTCTTGCCTCTTTACAGAAAGGAGCAATTGGTGTTTTAGCAGTGGACGATAGTGGCAATGTTCTCGCTAAGGTGGTTTCGGTGATCTCTGGAAGAGTTTTGGACGATACCATGACAGAGTGCCATGCAGCAGAGGTTACACTTTTGCTAATTCAATCGCGCCAAAGGAGGACAGGTTTTTTGTTAAGTGATTCTGGTTCCCTCATTACTATACTTAATGACAAGAATCAGGATGAGCACACAAATGCGCGATGGATATGGAGCCCTCTGATTAGTAGTATAAAACAATTGCTTGCTGTCAAATGTAAGTGGTATTGTAACTATATTCCCCGAGGGCTAAACTCGGAAGCTCATGAGTTTGCTGCACTAGCTGGATGTAACTTTAGTTCTTTTGATTAATATATATGGCTATAAGCATTATCAAAAAAAATAAAAGTTGGGGGCATTGTGCCAAACAGTTTGTTATAATTAGCTCAAAACTTAAAGAAACATTTATCCGCGTCAATGTAACCAAACAAAAGTTCGAGAAGTAATTGCATACCAAGTTTGGAACCAAATTCATTATAAGCATTGGATGTTGATAGAAGAAATATTGTTAATGACAGACAACAACTTTATAAGTCACTTTGTTTCATCTTGTCCAAACTGTTGAATCAAAATTTGATACCTAAACATTTGCTTTTATAACTTGCAAATAATTCTTCCAATACTCTTAGAATTGGAAGACATCTCATCATAGAAAGATAATACAACCGCGGTACCACTGAGAAGAAAATTAGCTTTTGGGTTGAGATTGTTTGCTCTGTGGTTTAGTGTGTAGTCATCTAGGGTACCTCTTGCTCCGTATCATGGTCATACTTAATTTTTCGAGCAATAAAGATTAACGAGAACAAACTGTCTTGTCTTTCTTTTCCTTACGGTGTATAATAAAATCTCTACAAGAAAATGTAGACAATTCTATTAGGATAGTGTTTGCTTGAATAGTCTCACATCGAAGAAATTATCACAAAAGTTTATAAATAGATTATTCACTTTCTATTACCGACGAAACCTTTTGAAGAAAATCACACAGCCAAAATCACACGCCACTCAAAATCATGGTGTCAACAAGTGGTATCAGATTCTGACCCTAACAAATTTATAAATGCAAGACTAACTAAATCAAACTCAAATGTTACATCTTGTTATAATGATATTAAATTTAGTGCACATTACTAAGATGTAAAATGCCATCCTAACCATGTCGACAACAATTATGGTAGTAATCTTTTGTGCCAAACTTCATTAGACATTGTTATTACTTGTTTCACCTGCTAGACCACAAGTTGTATTAGTCATATTGGTTTGTTAGTGATGTGCTATTGCACGACTTAAGGTGCCACATATCTTTTCACACCTTTTACATTATTATTACACTTTTTAGGTCATATACACATTTTAAGTCACAATTTATTACACCTCTTTGCTTTTCCCCATTTTCAAGATAAGAATAAGTGTTTGCCAAGGGGTACTAGCTCAGCGGTAGGCTCGCATTATCGACTTGATTAATTAATTTTTTGTGTTATTAAACTATTTCATATATTAAATCTCATTGGCCTCGTTCTAGCTTAGGTCGCTTCTCCAATTTTAGGAAAGTTTTTGATAGCACAATGGTTTAATGTTTTGCGACATAAACAACACTTTTACTAATCCAATCACGCCAATGATAAACAGGTAAGAGGCTCAGAAAAACGCATGTTGAATGTGGCGCCCTTTAATTTGTAGTATTAAGAACTTGGTACCGTAATTATATTCCTCGTACGATCAATATTGAGGCTCACAAGTTAGCTACTTTTGCTCGACTTATGTTTTGCATACACATTTAATATATTATGCTATATGCTTTACCAAAAAAAAAAAAAAAATCTCATTGACTAAGAATATGTTACAACTCAAAAATGTCATTGTCTGCAAGTCTTCAAGTCGGTGAAAAAACAATCAATTTGTCATAATCACTGGGGACTAAGGTGGGTGGTTCTCTAATTAATTTTCCTTTTTTTTTAAAAATTATCTAGCATTGATTTTTATCACCCATGTATTATTTTATTTCATAAAGTTATCAAGAACACCTTCCTATTTTCCTTGGCCACACAACCAATCCATGTGAATATGAATGCAAAATTTTCAATTTTTTACTCAATTTCATAGCAGCTTTTGTCCTCACAATTTCTTGTCATTCATTAACTCACTTTCAAGTTTTTTACTTTATATTTTTATGGTGACTCAAATTCAAAAGGTAGAAAAGGAACTGCTCTGAAGTTGGTTTTCATAAACACACTTCATTCTTTGCTTCTCCTTCACTCTTACCTTTCCATTCAAAACCCAACTCAATTTTTAATACAAAATTTCCATAGTTTCTTAACAACCCATGTTTCTATAGACTCCATTGGGTTCAATTCATACTACTGAGATTGAATGGCAGAGGATTTGCAGTCTTTGGAATACACTCCTACATGGGTTGTTGCTTCAGTCTGCTTTGTCATAGTTTTCATTTCGTTTGGTGTTGAACGCTTACTTCATCATCTCGGAAAGGTATGAATTGATTCCTCTTTTGAAGTTTTTTGGGTATCTAAACTCCCATCACTATCAATTCATATAACTGCTCCACAAATTTGACTTGTTTAGATCATTGAAGCAGCATGCTTAATTTTGCTAGATTTCAATAGAATGTTAGTCATAACTACACACAAAAATTGTTGTGCTTTCATGCTACTAAAAAATGTTAGCTCTGACATTGATGAAAACAGTGAATGGTCTTAGAACTTTCATAACCTGGATGAGAAGTAAAATGACATTAACAGATTCAATATAGTAATAAGAATATGATTTGTTCTGGTTATACTGCATTGTATAAATGTTTTTGACATACTATCATCACTTGCAGTTTTTGAAGCACAAGAAACAAGATGCACTGTATGAGGCATTACAAAAGCTAAAAGAAGGTTGTGGTTACTGACTTACTCAAATCTTGGAGTTCTGTTACTATTGTCTCAGTTGTTGCTGAAGTCTGAAAGTAGAAGTATTGAAAGGAGTCATCCTTCAGCCTCTTTGCAGAAAGAAACCCTATGACTAACAATTTTGAGTGCATTTTGTGTATGCAGAACTGATGCTTCTGGGCTTTATTTCTCTTCTACTAACAGTCTTTCAAGGTTTGATAAGCCAAATATGCATACCAAAGTATGTTATGGCTCATATGCTTCCTTGCAAAAAGGAGGTGAAAGAGAAAGAAAATTTTTCTGAGCATGGGGTTGTCAGCAATGCCACTTTTGCTCCTGCAACCTTTTGGAATGGGCGCCGGCTTTTGTCAGAAGGCAATGCTGAATATTGTCCACATAAGGTACGATGTGTTGAGTTCAACTAATTCTAGTAATCTCCATGAACTTCATTGAAGCTTATTGATATATACCATAACAAGCAAGTGGGTACACTTCGTTTTCAATATTTTCACCGCCCACTTAGTAAACAAGTAAGAATTCCCAACCAGGCACATCCATTGAGCCAGAGCCAGTCCTGCAAAAATAACATATATATGAATAAGACTTGAGGGACCTAATAACATTAAATTGGAAAAAGCTTTGAGAACTACTAGGAGTCGACAGTGTAAATCAGCTATAGTGCAACATATGCTTAATCATCTGAATTCTCAAAGGAGAAAAACAGAAGTGAGAACATATATCATATAAGTTATAACATGCAACAACAGATTAGCAGATTGTTCCAGTCATGAGATATGTAGGATAAAAAAACTTCAGACGTTATGTTCCTATTATCCCATACCACTACAAGTACTTACCGTGTCCTCTATTTTGTATTCCTACATCCATTATACAGGGGAAAGTCCCATTGCTATCACTAGAAGGACTACATCAGCTACACATTTTCATTTTTGTGTTGGCAGTTGTTCATATGATGTTCTGTGTCACTACAATGCTTCTTGGAGGGGCAAAAGTAAGTTACCACTTTATTCTTCTACCTATGGTTGGGAGGCAGTACACTAAATGAGCTACATAATCAGACTTGTTTACATTTTTTTCCGCGTAGATTCGGCAATGGGCGCACTGGGAGAATTCAATTAGGCATGAACGTACAGACCCAAAAACATGTAGGAATCTGAATATCAATGTTACTGAACAACGGTTACTGAACTCTATTGGAGAACTTTCTATATGCAACTAATAATGTTCCGATTGAATAATAAATCTACTTGCAGCGGCCAAAGTAAAACACGACCATGCCCATCACCATCTTGAGTTTTTCAGGCTGCGTGCAGTAG